>JASDDO010000022.1:331420449-332020449 GCA_030015575.1 Agapanthus africanus
ATTCCTAGTAATGCCTCTTCCAGATTCACGACTGTAACCGTATAATTCTTTGCCACCTCTCCAAATCCCTTTTTATGTCTTTAGTCATTACCTTCTGCACACCCCTTTAGGCCAAATGGTTTTCTTCCTTCCCTACCGTTCGGCACCAGCCTATGGTTTGGAAGAAGACTATCCAATAAGCATAATGGGTGTACTGTCCTAATCCTAGGAACACTCGCAATGCGAGAGAAGGTGAAGATAAAAGACAACCGAATAAACCTTATTCCTATTTCTCCTGAACCAGAATCCATCCCTGAACTGGAACAAGTTCCTTTCGAGTTCGTATATAACCATACGATGGAATATCCAATAAACTGTGGATCTTCGTAGTGATACGGAGTGTCCTGGAGAAATACAAAGGTGATTTTCGGATTGGCGAAGAAATACTTGGTTTGATCGTGAATAGCAGTCACAATTTACTTTGCCCTCTCACTAATCCCTTGCTTTGTCTTAACTTAATACCTTCTTACACACCATCGTTATGCTAATTGGTTTTCTTCATTCCCTACCGGTCGGCACCAGCCTAAGGTTTGGAAGAAGACTATCCAATTTGCGTAATAGGTGTACTATCTCCTAAACCAAGGAGTACTCGCAACCTGAGAGAAGGTAAAGGAAAAGACAACTGAATAATCCTATTCGTTTTCTCCAGAACCAGAAACCATCCTCGAAGTCCTTCGAGTTCGTATATAACCATACGATGGTTTTGTCCAATGGAAGTGGACGTTCGTAGTAATACGGGGTGTCCTGGAGAAAAGGGTAAAAGTAGGAGTGGCAATGAGGTTTGCAACTATGACAATCCAAAAGCCTGAGTTAAGAAGGTTCGGTCAACTTGGACACTGAGTCATAGTCAAGGGTCGGGTCAAATGTCGCTGCCAAAGAGAGAGAGAAAAGAAACACTCGGCGTGCACTCTAACCTATATCAGAATGGTTATCACTTTATCTAATCTGGAAACCTCCCACTGTAACGTCAAATTCTTCCCCAAACCTGAAAGAAGAATTAGTCGGGATCACCCGAGGAGTAAACCAACTCATCAGTGGGAATCGGGATCCAACTCTCATCGCATGATAACGTGACGGAATCCGCTCACGTCACCACACTCCAGAAGGTATTCGCATGCCTGGCAAGTTTCAGTACTTTTGAAACTCCCGATGTGGATTTTTACCCCTAGGACCCAAGTGACCTTGACGGAGTCAACAAATCAAAGAGTCCTAGTCAAGTTCAACCTGTCATTATCTGGATTGCATTAAACCCACCCGTACGTGCCCTTGACGGAGTCAACAAGGCCGCACGACTGTCCTAACCAATCCCATTTATGCAACAAACAAGCACAACTTAGCTACCGTACACTACGCCTTGACGGAGTCAACAAACGCAGCAACGAATACTAAGTAATACTTGTAAGAAATGACGGAGGGCTACGTCTAGTTTTTGGCGAAAAACCTTTAACGTAATGAACTTGATATCGTTGAAGGAACTGCATAGCTTTTATAAAAATATAGTGACGAAAACCCTTTGCTAAGAGGTCACTCCGGTGAAGGGATCTCGGCTCTTTCCCCGTAGAATGAGGTGCAGGATATTCCAACTGAATACCACGATGCAAAAGCAAAAAGTAATCGGCTATAGTGAAGTTAATGCCCTGACGCAAACTTTTGTCCAAAGGGTCACTCCGGTGAAGGGATCTCGGCCCTTGCCTCGTCGACTGAGGAGCAGGATATTCCAAATGAATACCACGATGCAAAACAAAAGTGAATGTCCTTGCAATAACAGCTTTTTGAAAAGTGTTCCAACAACATCAGAATAGGTTTGTTTATCTTGCATTGATCCGAATCAACGCAGTCCCACCAATTGATCACACCACAAAGAACGAAAATATACTGATGTACGTATATGCCATCCGCATTCGCCACTGGGTCCCGTCATTACCCGTTAGGTTAGCTAACTAACGACAGAGCGGGGACTGGACTAGCGCGGATGTAAAACATATACAACATCTACTAATATATATACCAATATATTATTTTCGCTCAAGGCGTGATAAAATGCAACATCACAGAAATATACAGCATCACAGAACAATACAGATATCTGGAAGCCCCGGGTTTCACAGAGCCGCTGCTGAAACCCGACGTTCCCCTGGTCGTCTGGATAGCCTGTGCAATGAAATCCTAGACCCCTACGGGCGCGGCAAGTTACCGGCCAAAACCTGAAGCGAGGCAGCCCCCTTCAGCACCGTGAATGGACCACCCAGCACTTCATGGAATCCGGTAACTTGGGCACCCCTCCCGGGTCAACCTGTACCCCCTACGAGTGCGGCAAATAGCCCGCCAAGCCTAGAGTGAAGCCCCCTCCATCTCAATGCCATGAGATGCGGGCCCGTTGCCCTCTAGAACCCGGCTATCCGTGCACCCCTTCGCGGGGTAATCCTAGTACAGAAAGTAAAATATACATACAACGGGTACATCGACCGCAACCAGGTCGTGCCCCAAAAGAATAATACAAACCGGCAGTGACGGCTGTCCACATGTCGGACGCTCGCCCCGCAAAATCAAATGTACATATAAAACAAAACTGTACTAGCATTGCATCCAGGCTATCCCCACGACCGATCCGCAACATCACAGCATAAACACAGAACATCAACATGAAAATCACGTTCGCAAATCTGTCTAACCGGGCTATAGCAGTTAGACAGGATTTACCGATCAAGTGACATTCACGGTCGCAGATATAATGTAAATACTGTGAAATAACATGTTTAAAATTTTCGATCGACTGAATTTTCCGAAGTGGGCCCCAAGCACAACTGTAGCACTCAAAAACATCTGGGCCCAAAAAGAATATACCAGAAACCCTATTTTCATGTCAGTAAACCACTGTAGAAATTTGGTACGGTTTGGCCACAAAACGGCGGCGGTTCCGCGGCCAAAACGTGGTTGTGGCCGCTAAACCGCCGCGCTACAGTAACATCAGCGTACAAAATTTTCACAGAATTCATAAAAAACCCTGCACGTAATTTTCCAATGTACCAAATAATTTTTAGAGCAAGGAAAAAATCGACAGAATGTGCGACATGGAAATGTTGTTTTTGGAAAATCCGATCGATCGAACTTGTAAACACGTTAGAGCAAGCTAGAAAAGGTTAATGGCGTGGCTCTGATACCATGTTGCGCCACGGCAGCGCCCCGGCCGTCTTACCGAGGCCAAAATGCGGAATAAAAAATTTTCCTTGCTCGGAAACTGGCGCTACCGCGGACAATAAAACCCGGATCGTTAACCATTAACCTAATGCTAGCAAACAAGAGATGGGAAGAGAAGTATACCAAGTGATCCGAGTCCTCCGGTCTTCTCGTCATCGTCCCGATCTCCCGCGGAAAGTCAAGTCTCCATGTCATCGCCTCCTCGCCGTAAGGGCACCACATCGCCTGCGTCTTTTACGGGATCCCGCCTCAATACCCAGGCAACGCGAGCATGAAGCCGGCAAGTCGACATGCCCAAGGTGTGCTGTAGAATGTAGTGTAGATGATGCTTGTCTCTCTGGGGTTTGTTGCCTTTGAAGATGATGGAGGAATCAAGATTAGAAAAATGGTGCTTGCATTTTTCTAGCATGAAAGTGAGATCAAGAATGAAAACCTCTTCTTTTCTTTTCTCTCAAGTGAGTTCTCTCTTCTCCAAAAGAAAATGGTGGAGGAGGGAATACTAAACCACAACCATAGAAGGAAGGTAATGGTAGTAAAAGCAAGTGGTGACCATAGCCAAACATCATGATAACAAAACTCATATCAAACTCTAAATCAATCCTAATCACCTTTTGCAAGAAATGATGATAGAAAAGAAAGGAATAAAAAAGATGCTATCATAATTAATACATATGCAAGAAACCCCCTCCTCAAATGTAAATTGCAAAACTGCAAATTACCCCCTCCATCAGAAAAGTCCGGCCGGGAAAGAACAAAGGAAAACCGGCCAGAACGGAATGCAAACTGGCAACTCCAGAAAACTGGTCCCGTAATAAATTACAGGAAAACCCCGATACTGTGCATACACACCTGCATCTGTATTCCGTCCGGATACAAATGCAATGAGACAAAATCTACACTGTACTAAACTATGATCCGGCTTAAACCAAAGCCGGCTAGTAATATCCGTCCGATCCTGATCCGTGCAATACCGCACGTATCTGATCGAACCCTGCCATATAACCATACGGCCACTAGTACAAACTGTCCGATCCTGATCCGTGCAATACCGCACGTATCTGATCGGACCCTGCCATATCTCTATACGGCCTCTACAGCGTTTCACCCGAAAGCTTGAGTAACTGAAAGTCTGGTGGACTCTAAAGACTCGTCAATACTATGGCTGTGGATTTAACCACTAGCACGTCAGAGGTATTAGCCAATACGTGACGGGCCACCATCTATTGACCAAAAAGGGACGTCGATGAGCAAGCTCACCCTGACACCCTACTGAGCCTGTCAGTGACAATATCCGTACAGTCCCGTCCGTTCGTCTATGAGTATCGCATGGCGGGCCTAGGGGGTTGGTAAAAGTCAGACCCCCAAAAGCGGTACAAGTCGTGTCGGAGCGTAGCCCAGAACACCCTGAGATACTACTGGAATACCTACCAGTAAATCTACTTCCCGGCCGAGGGCTTTGTGTAATGGCTCTCCTAGATACAGCGCGACCTCACCCCCAATACCGGGAGAGACGAACCCCTGCAGATCCGCTCACTGCATCCATGTGGCTCGGGACTGTACCCAACTAAAACCTGTTTGCACGACTCCTTTGAGCCGTGGTAGGGTAGTAATCAAAGCACAGTGGGAACTCACACGAGACAAATGACGATCTCAGGTCGATGAACTAACCTGTACACATGTCACCAGGGAACTGCTATCTGACATCTGGTATAAGACCAACCAGCAGGTTCCCGGCGAGTCCTGTCCGGTGTACTCATAACCCAATGAGCACCTGTATACATCTTAGGTGAACCAACTGACACCAGTGGCTTGTGAGACCGGCCACCGCCCCTCGTCGGGGTCTCGACTGTATACACTAGTCTACTAATGGAGTATCGATGCCCTGTCTCGAAACTCCTACGACTAGGGACCTTTTAAGGATGTGCTTATAGACTACCAGCTCCCACGTATATGATCGCCATCATACTGCTGGTAGTCAAGCAAGAATCCTAGGGGCTCTATCAACGTGTAATAGCGACATGTCAGGTCACCTAAAGCAGTACACGATGATAAAGATAAACCAGATAGCATACTATCATCTTGAGTAAGACTGTCCTCCTGGGATAGGTCCTCCCTCAATCATTGCAATCACGTACCTGTGATCCAATAATTGACTCTGAGGGCACTATCTCCAACATACACACCCGTATCCGTGTTCCGAGGAACACGAATACAAAGAGATAAAACCAATCCCAAAACATATACTAGGATCTGGCTTAAACCAAAGCCCGCTATTATAAGCTGTCCGGACACTAAACATGCACAAGTGCGCGGATGTGAACGAACCCCCTCGCAAAACCATGCAACCTCTACTCGTTTTGCCTAAAGGCGAATAACCCTCTGTGTGGGACTCTAAAGACACGACACTACGAATCCAGGGGGTTTAACCACAGACCGCAAGCGGCACTAGCTGTACGTAACGGTCCCCAGGTAGATGCGATAAGAAGACTGACGAGGTAAACCCATATGAACTCCTACTGAGCCTAGATGTGACAGTCTCCGTACAGTCCGGTCTGTTCGTCTAAGAGTATCGCATGGCGGGCCTAGGAGGGCGGAAAACGCCAGTCCCCTAATAGCGGTAAAAGTCGTATAGGAGTGTAGCCCAGAACACCCTGAGATAACACTGGAAACCTACCAGTCTATCTCGCTTGCCCTGGCCAGGGACTTTGTGTAATGGCTCTCCTAGACACAGCGCGATATCAACCCCCAATACCGGGAGAGACGAATCCTGTCTAACCGTCACTGCCTCTAAGTGCTTTGGGACTGCACCCAACTGCTACCTGTTTGCATGAGTCCTTTGAGCCGTGGTAGGGTAGCAATCTAAGAACAGTGGGAACACACTCGAGGCGAAGTGACAATGTCAAGTTAACGGACTAAGCTGTACTCATGTCACCTGGGAACTGTAACTGATGATAGGTATAATACCAACCTACAGTTCCCGACGAGTCCTGTCCAGTGTACTCATAACCTAACGAGCACCCGCATACTATCTCATGTACGACGTACTGACGGCTGTGGGACAGACCGTTTCCCAAGCTGGAATGAGAAGCGCATACGCTAGTCTACTCCGGAGTATTGATGCCCTGTCTCGATAGTCCTACGACTAGGGACCTGCATAAGGATGTGCTTGTGGATTACCCAGCCCCTACGAGTGTCACTGCCATCACAACGCTGGTAATCAAGCAAAGATCCTAAGGGCTCTACTAATGTGTAAAGGCGATATGCTATAAGAAACACATGCAGACAATAAAGAAGAAACAAACCAAGTAGCATACTACTATTTTGAGCAAGAATGTCAATACAAGGTGAATATCCCAAGCTTCCATTAAGTAATATACAAACTAGTATGATACAGTAATGGACTCTAGGGCATATACACTAACACCAACCGCCAGATATCGTAGTCATGGTATGTAGCTGTGGCAAGTAGGATCTGGTTGGACTTTAAGCATAGCTTTGAAAGTCTCAACTTTTCCATTTACACCAAGTAATATTCTTAAGATTTACTTGCTCCTGATGGGGATTTAACCCTTCAAATAAAGCAACCAAAGTCCATACTTTATTGGTGTATAAGGATTCCATCTCAGATCGCTAAGCATCCAGCCATTCTTACAGAGTCACACTCCTGATGGCCAGCTCGAAACTAGTTGGGTCATCATCTCATGATACAATCCTCGCTCCCACTATCATAGAGAAACCATAGTATCTCTCAGGTGGATGAGGAATCCTTCTAGATCGGCGGAGAGGCTGAGGTTCATTGGAAACTATTAAATCCTCCGGTTCTACCAAATCATCAGCTGCAGTTTGTATAGCTGGAACTTCTTCTAGTTCTATCTCATGACCACTAATTTCTTCACAAGAAATTCCCTTTCACAAAGGTGGCACGCTGAGAAATAAAACAACTTTTGTTCCTCGATAAGGTAGAAGATATTCCCTTGCGAATGCTTGGGATATCAAACAAACTTCCACAGAACTGACTTTGCCTCGAGCTTGTCCGGATTATGCTTTTAGACATAGGCTGGACAACCCCAAATCTTAACTTCCTTAAGAGATGGGGTCTTACCATACCATATCACATATGGAGTGGTAGGCACCTGATTTGATTTGGACCCTATTCAATAGGTATGCAGCTTCTCAAGTGCATAACTCCCAAAAGGAAATAGGAAACTCGGTAGTATTCATCATAGAGCACACCATATCAAAATAGGGTGTGATTGCTCCGCCCCGATACACCTACGTGTTGTGGTGTATACGGAGGAGTAATGCTGAGAGAGAATCTCATTCTCCTTTAGAATAGTCCAGGAATTTCGTGCTCATGTATTCACCTCCTTGATCTCATCAAAGGACATAATACTTTTACCCGTTTTTGGCTCTCCACTTCTAACTTATATTCTGTGATTATCTCAAAAGTTTCGGACATGTGTTTCAACAGGAACATATGTCTGAATCTTGAGAGATCATCAGTGAATGTAATGAAGTACAAAGAACCGGTCTTGGCATGTGTAGACAGGGGACTTTCATACATCAACATGTATCAATCCCAAGAGTTCACTAACTCTTTCTCTGTTTCCAATAAACGGAGTTGTGGTCATCTTATCATTGTGACATGACCGTCAAGTTTCACAAGATGTAAATTTAAACTAATTAAAATATGCATCAGAATGTAACATCAGCTAGTCTGGTCGCATTGATATGACCTAGTCTACAATGCCTCAAGAAGGATTCGTTCATTTCTGAACTCTTCTTCTTGTATGTGTTCTGTACGTTAAGAACTGTGGTTTGATTTAGAACGTCTATGCTTTTAGATAACGTGTCTGAACTGATCCACTCTTGATATAGGAAATGTTCAAAATATTATCCAACAATACAAAATTATATCCTTCTTTACTAATAAAGAGACTGATATGATGTTGTATATCAGGTTTGGTATCGAATAACATTTGTTCAGAATCAATGTATTTGTTAATACAGGGTGATAACTACCAACAGACTTGGCTGCAACACTTGCACCGTTTCTATCTCATGAATCTTATTACCCGATCTCAGTTCTCTACCTATCTGAAGCTCATGTAACAAATTACATAACTGGGATCCTGATCTGGTATCTCATACCCAGGACGTAAAGGATACTGAGAAACAGTTCTCCGTAATGAACACACCCAAAGATAATGCATCAGCATGCACTTTATTCGTTTGGGCAGCATGGGAATTCTGGTAATCCCCTATTTCTTGCTCGGTCTTATAACTTTTATAAGTTGGAGCGGGACCAACTTTCCTAGCGCAGTATAACAAACGGGTTCGGTCAATACATCCGTATTATTATCTTAATTAAGGCGTGACATGGTCGCTACTTAGAGAGAGAGAGAAGAAAAAACTCAGCGTGAGCTTTTACAAGATTAGATTGGTTATCAATTTATCTAATCAGGATGGCTCCCACCGTTTTAGTCAAATCTTCCTTCAAACCCTAAAAGGAAAGACTAGCCGGGATTAATTACACTCTACAAGTTTGCCAATCTTTCAGCCAGGCCAGTGCCGGTACATTGAGGGAGTTTCCCCGTGCTTTCGCACGGACCTAATTAAAATAATGCTCGTTTTCCCAGGGGCGTAACCCCGTTAACACCTTTCTAGACACCTACTTGATCGGCTAATTGTAATGTGTAAAACTCTCCCAGAAGTAACTCTTACTCGCAGCGGGTATCGGGATCCAACTATCTCATAGAAGGTATGCAATCTCATTGCAAATTTCAACACTCGAAATTCCCAAAAATATTTTACCCCTAGCATCCTATGACCTTGACGAAAGCCAACAAACCATAGGCTACTAGTCAAGTTCAACCCGTCATTTCCTGATTGAATTAAACCTACCCGCACGACCCTTGACGAAAGCCAACAAAGCCGCACGACTACCCTAACTCAATCGCATCATATGCTTATACGGATAAGCATAAATAGATACCGCACACTACGCTTTGACGAAAGCCAACAAACGTAGTACGAATACTAAATACTACTTATCTGAAATGACGGAGGGCTTCGACAGGTTTTTAAGAAAACCCTTTGCGTAATGAACTTGTTATCGTTGTAGAATCGAGTGATTTTAAATGGAGTGTTTTTGAGGCTTTTGTAGTTTCGTTAAAGAGGTCACTCCCCGTGAAGGGATCGTCGTCTCTTTCCTTATCGAATAAGGTGCAGGATATTTCACAAATATCTCTATGCAAAGCAAAAACTATAAAAACAATCAAAAGACAAACCGAGTTTGTAGCATATGCTAGTTTCACTAAAGAGTTCACTCCCGGTGAAGGGATCTCGGCTCTATCCTTATAGAATAAGGTGCTGGATGTTCTACAAGGAACACCGCTATGCAAAGCAAGAACTAGAGCTACCTGTTTTTGAGACAAGTTTCTACAACATCTTTAGGATTCTTTTAGTTTCCTTAATCTCATTAATGAAGTCCAATTTTAATTATGCTTCACAAGCATCACTTTTGTAACGAAATCTGCAATATAACATATATCTCATATATATAATATAAACATTCATCTCAGACATTAATATGATCTCATCACAGAACATTGCAATAAAAGAACATATATTAAATATTGGATATACTAGGATGCCGTGTTTTTAATAAGAGCCTGTATAAAACACGGATTCCACGATCGCGATGAATAGCCAAACCCACATCCCTAGACCCCTACGAGAGCAGCAAGCAACACTGCCAATTCTAGGGTTAGGAGACCCGGTCTCGACTCCTTGAGATGGTCTCCCACTGGACCCTAGAACCCGGTTACTTGTGCTCCCCGCCTTGGGTTTACCTAATGCGGAAAAGTAAATAATATACAATGGTGACATCATCCTCAGCCCGGAAGTGCCCCAATAAAAGAATATTACATACAAATGAATTTTACATGAATGAAAAAGAAAAACTCTCATCTCACATAAAACCCCCGGCTATTCATAACGCGACGATCCAATATAACATATCACAGCAACACATAATATCTCATATCATCAACGTAAGCAAGTATGCGTATCCCGATTGTCGTTGATGTATAGCAACAAAGCCGGCGATACACCACATACTACGCTTACGGTCACAGAAAAGAAAGTGTAAAACTACAACAGTTGGAATCCGTAACCTCCTTAGTCATCGCATGCCTAACCAAATGAACTCCTTAGACATCTCATGCCTAACAATTATAAACCCCGCATTTTAGTCTCGATCTTGAAAACACTTTTCAATATCTAGTCGGGCAATTCAACAAGATTCCCGACATCCTGATCGAATGCTCGTCACAAACTTTAGTAGACGGCCGCACCCCCCGGATGCCGTCGACGAAGTGCACTAAGACGGAACACCGCTATTGCGAGCACCCGAGCAGATGCTTTTGGCGACGGGGTTCTCCTACAGTCGCTTGGTCGGGGCTATAGTGCGTGGTTGTCTATTAAGTTTACCCGGGCAGTATCCGCGTACGCTACGTGATTGCGACGGACTTTTGATCACATCAAAATTCCGTGGCAACCGATCATCTGAGACTGAACTGCTAGATTTTTAACATTCAAATTAGTTATCTCATAACTACTTGTGGATTACAAATATTGTATCACATTCCAGATAGGTAGACAATGTTAAACATTCCGATCGAATAATCAAACACATAAGTTTTCCCAAATAGCTCAACACTTGAGCGGAGTTCAAAAAGTATCCATCACATGCCACAGTACCAATGGTCCAGCCGTAGAAGGGTCAAGCCAACGCCTCACATGTGCCAATGCCGTACTACCCTAAACCCTAAGGTTTAGAGGCGGTTCAGACGGACACATAATCGAGTTATGGTTTGTGTTCTTCTAGAGGGTCCACCGCATTACTTGCATGATTTTTCGGAAGTTTCAAACTCAAGAAAAAATCCAACTTTTGAAAAAAAATTCGACAGGGGAAAAAGTGAGTATTGATATCCGTTCGAACTTTTTAACACGTTCTAAAATTAACCAGAAAAAATTAAACGAAGTTAAACTTTCCAATCGAATCAACGAGTCCCTAATACAACCCAGAAAACTTAACACTTGAGTAAAATTGAAAATACCCAGAAATATGCCGAAACACCTACGGATATTACTGTAGGAAAAACTAACAATAATTCGCCTGTACGGCCGCGGAACCGCCGCGCGGCGCATGGTCCTGCCGCGGTTCCGCGGCCCTTTATGCGAATTACTATGACATTTTTTACTGTATTCCATATAATTCCCTGCTGATTTTTTTGAGCATTTTTAATATGAAAAATGTCAACTTTTGAAATTTTTTCCAGAAACTAGGGTTTTACGGGTATTCGGAGTTCAATCGGACTTTAAACTTCGTCTAGACTTCGCCTAAAGCTCTAGATTGGCTCTGATACCACTGTAGGGTTACTAGGCACTCTCACAAGGGTCTATAAGGCATCAATCATGCCCGATTTAAAATTTAGATGTGCCGAACAACCCTATCCAAGATCTTTAAACTCGAGATTAGGCGAAACAAAGCATGTTAAACACTTTAACATCTAAGAGTTTGGGATTACAACCTTTGTAGTCCGGTCCTTCACTTCTAAAGCTCCGTGTTGAGGTCCCTTCTCTGCAATCATCATGTTCCCGGACTCTAGAGAGGCTCCACGAAGAGAAAGATGCAAGCTTGCTTCCGATCTTCGATAACTAAGATGATCTACCTTGAAGTTTCTATAACACAAGCTCTCACTCACTAAATGAAGTGAACACCCTAATCTGAATGGAAAGGATAGATTAGGATGATAAAGTAGGAATATAGCCCTCATTTGTTTTCTTAATCTCACTCAAAATCATCACTAATGAAAAAGCTAGAAAGCTTTTCCATTGAAAGAGAAGGAAGAAGAAGAACCATTTCTTTTGTGATGAAAAATGAATTGTGTTGATAATTGCTTATGCAACCATGGTTGCTAATATAAAATGAGCTAACCTTTCTAGAGAGTTAACTAGGGTTGAGGGTGTGGTTTGGGTTACAAAATATCTTAGCTCATGACAAAAAGAAAAGCTTCTAGAAGCTTCAAGAATGAGCTAACCCAAATCAAACACTAACCTTGTTTAATCTCCACTAATCATGTTGCATTAGTAATTATAACATGTTACAATATTATATATCACATATACAAGATATTTTGTAACAAAAGAAAATAATACAGTTAACATATATCGTATATATATCAATTTATTACCCGAGTGAATCAATAAGTGAGCTAATATTAGTTAATGTAATTTAATATATCAAATATATAATTATATATTAAAGTATCAAATCAACACTTGATCCGATAATCCGGCTATTTCACAAATAACCGACAAATATAATCTGTATCAGTTCATCGAATCAACACTTGATCCGATGACCCGGCTATATCTCACATCCCCGGCCGATATCTCATATCGTGAGAATCTAATACGGTATCACATACACGTATTGTTCTCGGTCCCGTACAAATCATATATGTGCTCCTACTCCGTTTTTCCTGAGCGAAGAAACACTGTGTTGGACTCTAAAGAATCGTCAATACGCCGGCACTAGGTGATGATTATATCAAACACCCACAATCTGCAAGCGGTCAGCTAAACGTAACAGCCACCCAGGTATTGAGCGATCAGAAGATCTACAAGCAAGCCTGTACTTTCTCCCGTGAATCCAATCAGTAACACTTCCGTACAGTCCGGTCTCTTCGTATGATATGTCGCATATCTCGCCTAGGGGTGGTAAACGTCAGACCCCAGTAGCTTGACAAGTCGTGTCGATATGAGGTCTATAACAGTTCGAGAAACAACTGATAACACTTACCAGTAAATCTCAGCAACCCTGGCCAGGGATTTCCGGTTATAGCCAATCGAACACAGCGCAACATCAACACCCTATACCGGGAGAGACGAATCCCCTCCTATCGCTCATTGCCTCCATGTGATTCAGGACTGTACCCAAAAGCCACCTTTTTGCACGCCCTCTTGGACGTGGTATGATGGAAATCAAAGCACAGTGGGAATCACACAAGACTCTATGACGATATCGGGTCTACAGACTAACCTGTACCAGTGTCACCAGAGAACTGCCATCTGCCGTGAGGTATAATACCATCTGGGAGTTCTCGGCGAGTCCGTCCAGTGTACCCAGTCTCCACTGAGCACCCGTATACCTTCTCTGATGTCAAACACCAATGGATATAGGATCATCCATCGCCCATCATATGGCTCAAGAAGCGCATACGCTAGTCTACTCTGGTGTATCGATGCCCTGTCTCGGTACTCCCACGACTAGGAACATTTGAAGGATGTACTTGGCGACTACACTGTCCTCACTAGTATGATCCGCATCATAGTCCTGGTAGTCAAGTACTCATCCTAAGGTCTTTATCAACATGTAACATAGAGACAATCAGAGTACATGTTACGATAAAGTGTAACCAGATAGCATACTATCATGTCGAGCAAGAAAGTCCTCCCTATATATGTCAAAGCATCCACTACAATGTACATCGTATGTACAGTAATGGCCTCTATGGCATACATATAACTAACACCAAGGGGAAGAGTTTACTCTTGTGTTTATCATTCTATCTCACTCTCATTTTATCATACAACATAAAAGAAAGCTCTTCTTCTTCCTCTTTCTTCTTGAGCTCACTATCTCCATTGATGGCATCATCTTCAACCTCCATCCATACACTCCCATGTGTTGAGAATTAATGGATGCTTGAGACAAAGTGATCACATACATTCTCTACTTCACCTTGGACACGTCGGCTAGCAAACTTCGTGTCCGAGTTGCTTCGGACGAAGCGGGAGCCCGTAAAAGGATTCGAAGATGTGGTGCCTTTTACGACGAGGAGACAGGAGATCGGAGATGCCGCGAAGAGCTTCGGTTGGTGGCCAAAGACCGAAAGACACAGATCGATCGGTATAGCTTTTCTAACCCTTCTCTAGTTAGCTAGTTATAGGTTAATGGTTCGATCCGGGATTAAAGTCTGCGATAGCACCGGTTTTAAGTTTAGAAAAAGTTTTCGTTTCAGCATTTTGGTCTCGGATCGACGGCCGGGGCGCTAGAGTAGACTTATATGGTATCAGAGCCACGCCATTAACCTTTACTATCTTGTTCTAACTTGTTTAAAACATCTATCGAACAAAATTTCCTAAACCGCAATTTCAAAAGTCAAGTTTCTGTCGAATTTTTTTTGGTCTAAAAATTATTTTGGGTACGTCAGAAATTCAGGCAGGCTTTTCTAAGACCACTGTAGAAATTTGGAAGTGTGATTCCACCAAAGTGCCGCGGAACCGCGGCATTACCCACGTTTTGGCCGCGGTTCCGCCGCGGTGCTGTAGCTTCAGTGCACCAATTTTTCTACAATGGTCTTTGACTTTGAATTGGGGTTTCTGGAATATATAGTTTTGGCCCAGATTATTTTGAGTACTGGACTTGTGCTTGGGGCCCACTTCAGGAAATTTTGTCGATCAAAATTTTAAATATGTTAGTTCGTAGTACTTACATTACTATCAGTGACCGTGAATGTCATTCGAGCGGTAAATCTTGCCTAATTGCTATAACTCTTTTAGATGGATTTGCGAACTTGACATTCACGTTGATGTTCTGTTTTGTGCTGTGATGTTGCGGATTTGTCGTGGTGGATAGCTTGGTGCAATGTTAGTACAGTTTGGTATTATTTGTACATTTGTTATTACTGGGCGAGCGTCCGACATGTTGACTGCCGTCACTGCCTGTTTGTATATTATTCTTTTGGGGCACGACCGGGCTGAGGTCGATGTACCCGTTGTATATATTTTTCTTTTCTGTACTGGGATTACCCCACGGTGGAGTGCACGTAAAGCCGGGTTTTAGAGGGCAACGAACCCGCATCTCATGGCTTTGAGACGGAAGGGGCTTTACTCTAGAATTAGTGGGCTATTCGCCGCACTCGTAGGGGGTATTGGTTGATCCAAGGAGGGGTGCTCAAGTTACCGGATTCCATGAAGTGCTGGGTGGTCCATTCACTTTGTTGAAGGGGGCTGCCTCGCTTTAGGTTTTGGCGGGTAACTTGCCGCACCCATAGGGGTCTAGGATTTCATTGAACAGGCTATCCACACGACCAGGGGAACGTCGGGTTTCAGTAGCGGAAATATGAAAAATGGGGATCCCAGATTATCTGTATTGTTCTGTGATGCTTATTACATTTCTGTGATGTTGCATTTTATCACGCCATGAGCGATTATTATATATTGCTATATATATACTAGTAGATGTTGTATATGTTTTACACCCGTTCTTGTCCAGTCCCCGCTCTGTCGTTAGTTAAGTAACCTAACGGGTGATGACGGGACCCAGTGGCGAATGCGGATGGCATATACGTACATCATATTTTCATTCATTTGTGGTGTGATTAATTAATGGGACTGCATTGATTCGGATCAATGCAAGCTAAACAAACCTATTCTGATGTTGTTGGAATATTTTTCAAAAAGCTGTTATTGCAAGGACGTTTTCTTTTGTTTTGCACAGAGGTATTCGGTTATGAATATCCAGCACCTCAGTCGACGAGGCAAGGGCCGAGATCCCTTCACGTGGAGTGACCCCTTGGACAGAAGTTTGCGTCAGGGTAATAACTTCACTATAGCCGATTGCCTTTTTGCTTTGCATCGTGGTATTCAGTTGGAATATCCTGCACCTTATTCTACGGGGAAAGAGCCGAGATCCCTTCGCAGGGAGTGACCTCTTTAGCAAAGGTTTTCGCCACTATATTTTTATAAAAATCTATTCGGTTCCTTCAACGATATCAAGTTCATTACGTTAAATGTTTTTTCGCAAAAAACCATTCGTAGCCCTCCGTCATTTCAGAAAGGTAGCACTTAGTATTCATGCTATGTATGTTGGCCTTCGTTAAGGCATAGTGTATGGTAGCTATTTGTTACTTTTCTGTTGCATAGATAAATGCGTTCGTTTGGGACGGTCGTACTACTATTTTGGCCTTCGTTAAGGGTATGTACGGGTGGGTTCAAATTAACCTGAATAATGACGAGTAGAACTTGACATTTGACTTATGATATGTTGGCCTTCGTCAAAGTCATAAGAGCATGGGGTAAAAATCACATCGGGAGTTTCTAAAAAACTGAAACTTGTCAGGCATGCGCATACCTTCTGGAGTGTGATAACGTGAGTGGATTCCATCACGTTATCATGCGATGATAGTTGGATCCCGATTCCCAGTGATGAGTTGGTTTACTCCTCGGATGATCCCGACTAATTCTTCTTTCAGGTTTGGAGGAGAATTTGAGGATACAGTGGGAGATTTCCAGATTAGATAAAATGATAACCATTCTGATCTAGGTTAGAGTGCATGCAGTGTGTTTCTTTTCTCTCTCTCTTTGGCAGCGACTATGGCCCGACCCTAGACTATGACTCAGTGACCAAGATAACCGAACCTTCTTAAAATACTGGTTTTTGGATTGTCTGAGTTGCATATCTCATTGCCACTCCTACTTTTACCCTTTTCTACAGAACACCCCGTATTACTACGAACATCCACTTCCATTGGATAAAACGATCGTATGGTTATATACGAACTCGAAGGAACTTGTTCCAGATTCGAGGATGGTTTCTGGTTCTGGAAAAAATGAATAGGACTATTCAGTTGTCTTTTCCTTTTACCTTCTTTCAAGTTGCGAGTGCTCCTTGGATTAGGACAGTACACCTATTACACTAATTGGATAGTCTTCTTCCAAACCATAGGCAGGTGCCGAACGGTAAGGAATGAAGAAAACCAATTAGCCTAACGATGGTGTACAGAAGTTAATAAGTTAAGACAAATAAAGGGATTAGAAAGAGGGAAGAGTAAACTGCGACTACTATTCACGACCAAACCAAGTATTTCATCGCCACTCCTACTTCACCTTTGTATTTCTCCAGGACACTCCGTATCACTACGAAGATCCACAGTTTATTGGATACTCCATCGTATGGTTATATACGAACTCGAAAGGACTTGTTCCAGTTCGGAGATGGATTCTGGTTCAGGAGAAATAGGAATAAGGTTTATTCAGTTGTCTTTTATCTTCACCTTCTCTCAGGTTATGAGTACTCCTAGGATTAGGAGAGTACACCTATTATGCTTATTGGATAGTCTTCTTCCAAACCATAGGCTGGTGCCGAACGGTAGGGAATGAAGAAAACCATTTGGCCAAAAGGTGGTGTACAGAAGGTAATGACTAAAGACATATAAAGGGATTTGGAGAGATGACAAAGAAATATAAGGTTGCAGTTGTGAATCTGATAATGGAAGAGGCATTACTAGGAATACCCGGATACCCCTTCGAAACATTTACATGTTTCAAGTTTCATTGTGTATTGTTAAAAGAAAACTGATTTCCCAATTAGCCATTGCTCCAGGGTTTGTATTTACCAGATTTGATTCTCACATCTGTATGGTTTTACAGATGATAAGTGGGAGTAAGTTATTGGGAATTGGGTGATCATCCTCATTATATCGGGATTCGTTGTAATTGGTGATATTTGAGGAAATCACCTTAGTTGTTTGCCGGACGATAAATATTTGGTTTTGAATATCCGTTGTTATGCACCAATTTCAAACTGATATTTCTGCACGTTTATTTTTATAAAGTGAGATATAAATTTTTGAAATTATGTCCATGACATTTACCTATATCAGTTGATGGTTAGGTAAGGAGCATTCAACAGCGGTGTAATTATTCATAACCATAGTACAGTTTTCAACCTACGACACACAGGGAATGAGTTATTAGACTCAGAGGACTTATACAGAGTATTGTATATTGTCCTGTGTCCATTAGGAGACAGAGGGGTTAGTACTCGTACTATATTCTGTTTACTTGTGACTTCTCTAGTTCTTAGACATGTGTTTCATAGAAATACAAGATCCAAGTTTTGAGAAGTTATAGGTATATAAATAAAGTAGAGAACCAGGTATTGCAAGTATCAGGATTCTTCAAGGTGATCGAAGATGTAGATACTTGTGTATGGTATTCAGTTGATAGTAATGATTATGAGAACTTGCTTCTCTTTCTGGTTACTCATATCTGGATGTATTCCTAAGTTGAGTAATGCTGATCGGCCTCTCTCCATTTAGTTTACATGCACTGGAGACAGCTGTATGATTTGAATCTGGTTCCAATTAAATTAGTGCCTCTGTTTCTATATTGGATATAGAATAGTTCATATCTTAACAATGTTAAGGTACGGGGAGTTGTCCAGCTTATGCTTAAAACAAGACTCTGGATAACTCAAGACACGTTTCTGTAATGGTTGTATGTGGGTTGACCCGGGCTATGACGAGGGTCGACTTTCTACCATCTGGAAGATGAATAATGATATTGTTCTTGACTCGTCACAGTTTTGATAAAAATGGATTTTTTCAGAAAACAATAGTGGGAGTATGGTAGAACTGGAAGTGATTCCAGAACCGCAAACGATTACTGAAAATTTGATAAGAACCTAATGATTCAATCTGGTTTGACATTCCATTGGCCACTCCGCAGATATGGTGGGTAACCTCAGGCACCCGAGAGGTACTCCGGTAGCCTCAAGGACGGTGACAGGGAGGTTCATGTTTACCTAGACTTGCCATTGCTGTTGTTCCAGACTGTGAAACCCGGCAGGAGGATGAGTATAGCGTCGTTGTAAACTAGCTTTAGAAGTGTACGTGTGTATGACTCTGACAGAGGGTTGTCGTAGTCAGTGGGAGCAGCGGAAGCATAGTGGACAAGTAGTTTATGTCTATTTATGGACTAAAGCGGATATAGCGGAGATAGATTATCTATTTCTGATGTGACAGTCGACGGTTCGACTTCATCAGAATAGGGGGTAGATCTGTTAAGAAGGTAGTAGGGTGTAATGTCCTGGTATTTGGATGACTTACACAGAGTAGGAAGTGAAATTTCTATACTACGATCGGTTATACATTGATTGTTGTTGGAGATAGTGCCCTCATAGTCAATTATTGGATCGCGGGTACGTGATTGCAATGATTGCGGATGACCTATACCGGTAGGACAGTCATGCTCGAGAAGATAGTATGCTATCTGGTTTGTCTTTATCAGTCGTGTACATGTTCAGGTGACTAATTGCATGTTACACTTTGATAGAGCCCTTAGGATCTTGCTTTACTACCAACAGTATGATGGCGATCATATAAATGAGAGTTGGGTGGTTTATACGCATATCCTTAATTGTGGTCCCTAGTCGTGGGAGTTTCGAGACAGGGCATCGATACTCCGGAGTAGACTAGTGTGTACAGTCGAGACCCCGACGAGGGGCGGTGGCCGGTCTCACATGCCACTGGTGTCAGTTGGATCACCTAAGATGTATACAGGTGCTCATTGGGTTATGAGTACACCGGACAGGACTCGCCGGGAATCTGCTAGTTAGTATAATATCTACCGTCAGATAGCAGTTCCCTGGTGACATGTGTACAGGTTAGTTCATCGACCTGAGGTCGTCATTTGTCTTGTGTGAGTTCCCACTGTGCTTTGATTTCTACCCTACCACGGCTCAAAGGAGTCGTGCAAACAGGTAGTTTTTGGGTACAGTCCCGAGCCATATGGAGGCACGTGAGCGGATCGGCAGGGGATTCGTCTCTCCCGGTATTGGAGGCGAGGTCGTGCTGTGTCTAGGAGAGCCATTACACAAAGTCCATGGTCATGGCAGGAGATTTACTGGTAGGTACTCCAGTAGTATCTCAGGGGGTTATTGGGCTTCACTCCGACACGACTTATACTGCTATTGGGGGCTGACGTTACTAGCCCCTTAGGCAGATATGCGATACTCATTGACGAACGGACCGGACTGTATATACATTGTCACTGTTAGGCTCAGTAGGGTTTCTGGATAAGTTCGCTCATCGGCCTCCCTTGAGTTCGCTCATCAGCCTCCCTTGAGGTCAGTCCATGGGCAGCCGTTACGCATTGCTAGTGCCGCTGACGGTTTGTGGTTAAACCTACTGCCATGGTGCTGACGAGTCATTAGAGTCCCCCACAGACAGTTTCCCAAGTTTGGGCGAAACGTTGTAGAGGCCGTATGGTTTTATGGCAGGGTTCGGAAAATGCACGTGCGTTTACGCACGTGTTATTTTTCGGGCAGATAATACTGGTCAGCTTTGGTTTAAGCCGGATCCGAGTATTATATTGAGTAGGTATAATATCTTTGTCTCAGTTGCATTTGTATTCGGTCGTAATACAAATGCGAGTATATTTATACAGTTTCTGGGTTATCCTGAAAGTCGTTTCAGGATCACTTTTGGAAGTTGCCAGTTTCCAGTTTTCTATCAGCCGTCTTTTAACATTCGGTTAAAGACGGATTTATCTTTTCTTCAGATATGGTGGGTCATCATTCTAGAAGGTTCTAGAAATAGTGACTAGGATGATGAGGTGGAGGGTGACTCATCTTTGCATTTATTACTTGATGAGGTGTTTATGTGAGTCATGCTTTAGGTTTAATGCTTCTTGTTTTCCTTAAGATATTTTGCATGATCTTTTGGTTATGATAAGGTTGCATGCTATGGTCACCTCCCTCCTCCTACCATCACCTCCCTCATTCTATATAATGGCCGGCCCTCTCTCTCCTCCTCACTCTCACTTGATGTTTCATTTTGGTTAGAAAAGATTATGATAGTATTCGGGGTGTATGGAATTTTACAGTTCATTTCATTCCATCACCCGATTTCCACGGCAACTTCATTAACCGATCGTCCACGGATTTGGACGAAGTGAGACAAAGTCATCTACTCATTCTCTACATCATTCTTGGTCGTCTCTTTTAGCAAACTTGGCGATCGAGTTGCCTTAAGTCAGAGGCGGGAGCCCGTTTAAAGAATCGATCATGTGGTGCCACCTCGACGAAGGAATCGGAGATCGACGAGATCGGAGCAGCCGCAACGGAGCGTGGGATGATGGTTGAAGAACGAAGGACTCGGATCGTTCGGTATAACCTTTCTACACTCTTTACAGTTTGTTAGTTTAGCAATAATGGCAGATCCGGGTTAAAGTATACGATAGCGCCAGTTAAAAGTTTTTTGTTCCGCATTTGGCGTCTGTAGACTGCCGGGGCGCTAGCGTAGACTTACAGTGGTATCAGAGCCTCACCATTTTGCTATACTAACTTGTGCTAACGCGTTTAAAACATCGATCCGACCGGAAATCAAAAATCACATTTTTCCAAGCCAACAGTTTCTGTCGATTTTAAATGGTCTCAAAAATTAATTCTACATGTCTTAAAAATCTGTGCAGTGTTTTTTAAGCGTACGGACAAAATTTGAGCTCGTGATCTCACCAGATTGCCGCGGATTAGCGGTCAAACCCATGGTTTGGCCGCGCATCCGCGGCCGTTCTAGGGGATCAGTGCACCAAATTTTTTCTGTGTGTTCTCTGTTGGATTTTGGGGTTTTTGGTAAATATCGTTTTGGCCCAGGTTTTGTTACTGTTCACCAGTAAGCAGTGGGGCCCACTTTTTTATATTTGGTCTTTGGTCGATCGAAATTTAAACACGTTAGTTACAGTGCTTACATTATATCTCCGACCGGGAATGTCATTTGATCGGTAAACCGCGTTTAATTGCTATAGTTCTTTTAGACGGGTTTGCGAACGTGACATTCGCGTTGATGTTCTGTGTTGTGCTGTGATGTTGCGGATTTGTCGTGGTGGATAGCAGTGTGCAATGGTAGTACAGTTTGTGTTTATTTGTATATTTGATATTGCGGGGCGAGCGTCCAACTTGTGGACTGCCGTCACTGCCTGTTGTATAATATTCTTTTGGGGCACGACCAGGTTGCGGTCGATGTACCTATTGTACTATTTTTCATTACTGTACTAGGTTTTGCCCCGCGACGGAGTGCACGGATAGCCGGGTTCTGGGGGCAACGGGTCCGCGTCTAATGGCTTTGAGAGGCAGAGGGTCCCACTCTAGAATTGGCAGACTATTCGCCGCACTCGTAGGGGGTACAGGTTGACCCAAGGAGGGGTGCCCAAGCTTACCGGATTCCGTGAAGTGCTGGGTGGTCCATTCACTATGCTGTAGGGGGCTGCCTCGCTTCAGGTTTTGGCGGGTAACTTGCCGCACCCGTAGGGGTCTAGGTTTCATTGCACAGGCTATCCACACGACAGGGGAACGTCGGGTTTCAGCAGCGGCTCTGTGAAACCCGGGGATCCCAGATTATCTGTATTGTTCTGTGATGCTTATTACTTTTCTGTAATGTTGCATACTATCATGCCTGGAGCGATTATTGTATATTGGTTTATATACTGTTAGATGTTGTATATGTTTTACACCCGCGCTAGTCCAGTCCCTGCTCTGTCGTTAGTTAAGTAACCTAACGGGTGATGACGGGACCCAGTGACGAATGCGGATGGCATATACGTACATTTTATTTTCGTTCTTTTCTGGTGTGATCGTTTGATGGGACTGCGTTGATTCTGATCAACACAAAGTAAAACAAACATGTTTACAGTTGTTGGAACAAATTTAAAATGTGTTGTTACAAAGACGTTTCCTTTTGTTATGCATAGCGGTATTCAATGGAATATCCTGCACCTCATTCGACGGGGCAAGGGCCGATATCCCTTCACCGGGACTAACCCCTTGGGCAGAAGTTTGCATCAGAGTAATAACTTCACTATAGTCGATTACAAGTTGCTTTGCATAGCGGTATTCAGTGGAATATCCTGCACCTCATTCCACGAGGAAAGAGCCGAGATCCCTTTACCGGGAGTGACCTCTTTAGCAAAAGGTTTTCGCCACTATATTTTTTTAAAAAGCTATCAGGTTCCTTCAGCGATATCAAGTTCACTACGTTAAAGGTTTCTCGCCAAAAACCATCCGTAACCCTCCGTCATTTCATATGAATGGTCAGTAGTATTCAAGCTATGTTGGTCTAGCCCTTAGCTAGGACATAGTGATTGGTAGCTGCTGGGTGTTCACATGTTGCATAGATAGATGCGTTGGTTTGGGACAGTCGTACAGCCTTGTTGGCCCTTAGTCAAGGGCGAGTACGGGTGGGTTCAAATTAACAAGATTATGATGGGAAGAACTTGACATTTGACTTATGGTGGGCTGGCCCTTAGTCACGATCATAAGAGCATGGGGCAAAAATCATATCGGGAGTTTCTAAAGAAACTGAAACTTGCCAAGTATGCACATACCTTCTGGAGTATGAGTAATGTGGGTGCATTCCATCACGTTATCATGCGATGAGAGTTGGATCCCGATTCCCACTGATGAGTTGGTTTACTCTTCGTGTGATCCCGATTGATTCTTCTTTCTGGTTTGGAGGAGAATTTGACAGGACAGTGGGAGGTTTCCGGATTAGATAAAATGATGACCATTCTGATCTAGGTTAGAGTGCACACAGAGTGTTTCTTTTCTCTCTCTCTCTTTGGCAGCGACCTTTGACCGACCCTAGACTATGACTCAGTGACCAGGTTGACCGAACCTTCTTAAAATACTGGCTTTTGGATTGTCTATGTTGCATAAGTCACTGCCACTCCTTATTTTACCCTTTGCATTTCTCAGAACACCCGTATTACTACGGATATCCACTTCCATTGGATAGATCCATCGTATGGTTATATACGAACTCGAAGGGACTTCTTCGAGGATGGATCTAGGTTCAGGAGAAATAGAATTGGTTTATTCAGTTGTCTTTTATTATCACCTTCTCTCAGGTTGCGAGAGCTCCTTGGTTTAGGAGAGTACACCTATTACGCCTATTGGATAGTCTTATTCCAAACCATAGGCTGGTGCCGAAAGGTAGGAAATGAAGAAAACCAATTAGCCTAAGTAGGGTGTGCAGAAAGTAATATGTAAAGACAAAATAAAGGGACTAGAAAGAGGGCAAAGTAAATTGCGACTGATATCATTCACGACCAAAACCGCGTATTTCATCGCCACTCCTATTTCACCTTTAAAAGAATAAGGTATTATTCAGTTGTCTTTTATCATCACCTTCTCTCGAGATGCGAGTACTCCTTGTTTTAGGAGGGTACACCTATTATGCTTACTGGATAGTCTTCTTCCAAACCATAGGCTGGTGCCGAACGGTAGGGAAGGAAGAAAACCATTTAGCCTAACGATGGTGTACAGAAGGTAACGACTAAAGAAAAATAAAAGGGATTTGGAGAGATGGCAATAAAATATACGGTTGAAGTCATGAATTGGATTATGGAAGAGGCATTGCTATGAATACCAGGATTCCCCTACGAAACATTTTCATGTTTCAGTGCATTGTTAAAAGAAAAACTGTTTTCCCGATTAGATACTTACTCCAAGGGTATGTATTTACCAGGTTTCATTCTCATATCTGTATGGTTTTACAGATGATGATTAGGAGTAAGATATTGGGAATTAGGTGATTATCCTCATTCTATCGGAATTCGTTGTAATTGGTGATATTTGAGGAAATCGCCAGGGTATAGTTTTCCACCTACAACGCACAGGTTTTGAGTTGTTTAACTCAGCGGACTTATACAGAGTATTGTATGTTGTCCAGTGTCCATCAGGACAAAGGGGTAGGTCCTCATACTATGTTCTGTTTACTTATAACTTCTCTAGTATTTAGACGAGTGTTTCGTAGAAATACAAGGTCTATGTTTTGAGAAGTTGTGGGTATAAGAATAAAGTAGAGAACCAGGTATCACAAGTATCGGGATTCTTGAGAGAGATCGAAGATGTAGATTCTTGTGATTGGTATTCAGATGATAGTGATGATTTTGAGAAACGTGTTTCTCTTTCAGGTTACTCATAAGTGGATGGATTCCTAAGTTGAGTAATGCTGATTAGCCTCTTTCCATTAAGTTGATATGCACTGGAGACAGATGCATGGATTGAATATGGTTCCAATTAAATAAGTGCAAAAGTTTCTATATTGGATATAGAATAGTTCGTACCTTAAAAGATATTAAGGTACAGGGAGTTGTCCAGCTTATGCTTAAAACCAGACTCTGGATAACTCAGGGCACGTTTCTGTAATGGCTGTTTTGTGGGTTGACCCTGGCTATGACGAGGGTTGATATTCTACCATTTGGAAGATCAATAGTGATATTTTTCTTGACTCGCCACAGTTTTAGTAAAAATAGATCTTTTTCTGAAAACAGTAGTGGGAGTATGGTAGAACTGGAAGTGATTCCAGAACCGCGAACGATTACGGAAAATTTAATAGGACCTATATATTCGATCAGGTTTGACATTCCAATAGCCACTCCGCAGATATGGTGGGTAATCTCAGACACCCGAGAGGTACTTCGGTAGCCTCAAGGACGGTGACAGGAAGGTTCTTATCTACCAAGACTTGACACTACTGTTGTTCCAGGCTATGAGACCCAGTAGGAGGGTTGTCGTAGTCAGTAAGAGCAGCAGAAGCATAGTGGGCAAGTAGCTTATATCTATTTATAGACTTGAGCAGTTATAGCAGAGATAGATCATCTAATTTTGATGTGACAGTCATGGGTTTGACTTCAATCAGAATAGGGGATGGATCTGTTAAGAAGGTAGTAGGGTGTGATGTCATGGTATCTGGATGACATACACAGAGTAGGACGTAAAATTCCTATACTACGATCGGTTGAACTGTGGTCGTCACACAGTTGTTTCTCCAGACAGGATATGGATATAATATTTGACATTCTGGTTTCTAGATCTATGGTTTTAGATCTGGATTTGGGTAGTTTCCCAATCTCGGTACTTTGACAGATATTCTAATGGTTTTTGGAATAGTTGACTCCTAGCATGGTGGTGTACCTGCAGGTGATGGAGTCACCCTCTCTAAAGGTGTCTTACAGACTAAAGGGGAGAGGGATGTGCATGATTGTCAGATCACTTGCTTAGGCAATTGAGTCAATCATGAGATGTCAAGTACCACACCAAATGTTGGTTTTGCACTAGATGCAATAAGTTTGTATTAATCCAATCCTGGAGAAACATAAGGAAGCAGTTTTAGAACATAAGTACATGTTCTACGGATTTGATGACGGCAGCCTCCTTCGAGAGACGGTTATCATTCCAGGCTTCAAAGGTGACATGGTTGACAGAGTGATTGTCAGAGTTATAGTTTTTCCCTCTGACGAAGAGGGACAGTATTATGGACAGGTGGTCCAAGAGGATACTGTGGGTGGCATGGTGCCCGATACTGATTAGGTTCAGTGATCGTTACAGTCTAAGAAGTTTGGATTTGGAGTTCATTTATGAACTAGGTCCCATCAGATATCCAGACATATTCTAAGACAGGTATTACTCATTTCGGGAGATGGCTTTCTCCGCGAACTTGAGATTTAGAGAGATATAGAAAGAAACTTCTAGGCGGATCCACTCACTGAGGCTATTTCTCGAACACAATAGTTTTACAAACGGGCTTTGTGAAACTGATTAGTAGAGGAGTTGGATGTTCGGTTTCACACGGGCTGTGAGTTGTCGACATCGCAATATTAGCCTTGAGTGCAAGTGGGAGATTGTTGGAGATAGTGCCCTCATAGTCAATTATTGGATCGCGGGTACGTGATTGCAATGATTGCGGAGGACCTATACCGGTAGGACAGTCTTACTCGAGATGATAGTATGCTATGTGGTTTGCCTTTATCAGTCGTGTACATGTTCAGGTGACTGATTGCATGTTACACTTTGATAGAGCCCTTAGGATCTTGCTTTACTACCAACAGTATGATGGCGATCATATAAGTGAGAGTTGGGTGGTTTATACGCATATCCTTAATTTTGGTCCCTAGTCGTGGGAGTTTCGAGACAGGGCATCGATACTCCGGAGTAGACTAGTGTGTACAGTCGAGACCCCGACGAGGGGCGGTGGCCGGTCTCACAAGCCACTGGTGTCAGTTGGATCACCTAAGATGTATACAGGTGCTCATTGGGTTATGAGTACACCGGACAGGACTCGCCGGGAATCTGCTAGTTAGTATAATATCTACCGTCAGATAGCAGTTCCCTGGTGACATGTGTACAGGTTAGTTCATCGACCTGAGGTCGTCATTTGTCTCGTGTGAGTTCCCACTGTGCTTTGATTTCTACCCTACCACGGCTCAAAGGAGTCGTGCAAACAGGTAGTTTTTGGGTACAGTCCCGAGCCATATGGAGGCACGTGAGCGGATCGGCAGGGGATTCGTCTCTCTCGGCATTGGGGGCGAGGTCGTGCTGTGTCTAGGAGAGCCATTACACAAAGTCCATGGCCATGGCAGGAGATTTACTGGTAGGTACTCCAGTAGTATCTCAGGGTGTTATTGGGCTTCACTCCGACACGACTTATACTGCTATTGGGGGTCTGACGTTACTAGCCCCCTAGGCAGATATGCGATACTCATTGACGAACGGACCGGACTGTATATACATTGTCACTGTTAGGCTCAGTAGGGTTTCTAGATAAGTTCGCTCATCGGCTTCCCTTGAGTTCGCTCATCAGCCTCCCTTGAGGTCAGTCCATGGGCAGCCGTTACGCATTGCTAGTGCCGCTGACGGTTTGTGGTTAAACCCACTGCCATGGTGCTGACGAGTCATTAAAGTCCCCCACAGACAGTTTCCCAAGTTTGGGCGAAACGTTGTAGAGGCCGTATGGTTTTATGGCAGGGTTCGGAAAATGCACGTGCGTTTACGCACGTGTTATTTTTCGGACAGATAATACCGGTCGGCTTTGGTTTAAGCCGGATCCGAGTATTATATTGAGTAGGTATAATATCTTTGTCTCAGTTGCATTTGTATTCGGTCGTAATACAAATGCCGGTATATTTATACAGTTTCGGGGTTATCCTGAAAGTCGTTTCAGGATCACTTTTGGAAGTTGCCAGTTTCCAGTTTTCTATCAGCCGTCTTTTAACATTCGGTTAAAGACGGATTTATCTTTTCTTCATATATGGTGGGTCATCATTCTAGAAGGTTCTAGAAATGGTGACTAGGATGATGAGATGGAGGGTGACTCATCTTTGCATTTATTACTTGATGAGGTGTTTATGTGAGTCATTCTTTAGGTTTAATGCTTCTTGTTTTCCTTAAGATATTTTGCTTGATCTTTTGGTTATGATAAGGTTGCATGCTATGGTCACCTCCCTCCTCCTACTATCACCTCCCTCATTCTATATAATGGCCGGCCCTCTCTCTCCTCCTCACTCTCACTTGATGTTTCATTTTGGTTAGAAAAGATTATGATAGTATTCGGGGTGTATGGAATTTTACAGTTCATTTCATTCCATCACCCGATTTCCACGGCAACTTCATTAACCGATCGTCCACGGATTTGGACGAAGTGAGACAAAGTCATCTACTCATTCTCTACATCATTCTTGGTCGTCTCTTTTAGCAAACTTGGCGATCGAGTTGCCTCAAGTCAGAGGCGGGAGCCCGTTTAAAGAATCGATCATGTGGTGCCACCTCGACGAAGGAATCAGAGATCGACGAGATCGGAGCAACCGCAACGGAGCGTGGGATGATGGTTGAAGAACGAAGGACTCGGATCGTTCGGTATAACCTTTCTACACTCTTTACAGTTTGTTAGTTTAGCAATAATGGCAGATCCGGGTTAAAGTATACGATAGCGCCAGTTAAAAGTTTTTTGTTCCGCATTTGGCGTCTGTAGACTGCTGGGGTGCTAGCGTAGACTTACAATTGTCACACAGTGGTTTCTCCACATAGGATATAGATAAAATTTCAGACATTCTGGTTACTAGATCTATGGTTTTAGATCTAGATTTGGGTAGTTTCCCAATCTGGGTACGTAGACAGCATTCTACAGGTGTTTTAGAATGGACGACTCCTGGCACGGTAGTATACCTGCAGGTGATGAAGTCACCCTCTCTAAAGGTGTCTTACAAACTAAAGGGGAGAAGGATGTGCATGATTGACATATCACTTGCTTAGGCAATTGAGTCAATCATGAGATGTCAAGTACCACACCAGATGTTGTTTTTGCACTAGATGCAATAAGTTGATATTAATCCTATCTTGGAGAAACGTTCGGAAGCAGTTTTAGAACATAAGTGGATGTTCTAGCGATATGATAACAACAGCCTCTTTCGGGAGACGGTTATCATTCAAAGCTTCTAATGTGACCTAGATGACAGAGTGACTGTCAAAGTTATAGTTTTCCCTCTTACAAGAGGCAATTGTTTGGACAGGAGGTCCAAGCGGATACTGAGGGAGGCATGACGCAGGATACTGATTAAATTCAGTTGACGATACAGTCTAAGAAGTTTGGATTTGGAGTTCATTTATGAACTAGGTCCCATCAGATATACAAACATATTCTAAGACAGGTATTGCTCATTTCGGGAGATCGCTTTCTCCACGAACTTGATATAAAGAGAGACATAGAATGAAACATCAGGGCTGATCCATTCACTGAGGCTATTCCTCGAACGCCGTAGTTTCATAACCGGGCTTTGTGAGACTGATTAGTAGAGGAGTTGGGTTTTCGGTATCACACGAGCTGTGAGTATGCGACATCGCAATAATTAGCCTCGAGTGAAAGTGTAAGTGCACGGCGGCACCCCGGCCGTCAATCCGACGCCGGAATGCGGAAACGGTGAAAAACTTTAATTTTGCGAACTTAGCAATCCGGCACCACCGCGCACTAAACCCCGGATCGGGCCATTAAACTAGTTCTAGCTAACTACAAGACGGGTTAGAGATATACCGAGTGATCCGAGTCCTCCGTTCTTCTCGTCGCCGTCCCGATCTCCTGCGGAAACTCCGGTGGTCGCCTCCTCGCCGGAAGGGCACCACGTAGCCGGATTCTTTTACGGGCTCCCACCTCTATACCGAGGCAACTCGGGCGCAAAGTTGGCTAGCCGACGCGCCCAAGATTTGCTGTAGAATAACGTAGAATCGTTGTCTCTTTGGGGTTTTGTATAGTTGCCATGATGGAGGAATTTGTGCACTAGAATTTCATGGATACTTGATGGAGAAATTGAGCATGCAATGAAAATGAAATGGAGCATCCCTCAAAGATTGAGCTCGGCCACTACTTTGTGTGCTCACTGGAAATGAATGAATCAATTCTCTCTCTCTGCACTCCATTCAACCAAAATGAATATATATTAATTCATCCACCCGTCAAATCCAATTCCAGCACACACAGTCATTTATATTCCATCTCAATCAAGCAAATATTAATTAATCCCAAACTCACAAAAATTCTCCTGCACACTCAACCTCACAACAGTGGCCGGCCCCCCCATTCCCAAATCACATCAAAACCCATACCCATCCATACCTTAATTAATGCATGAAAAGCCAAAAAGATTTCATAATCAATCCTTTTGCAATAAACCCCCTCCACAAATGTTATTTGCAAACTTGCAAATAACACCCTCCAACGAAAAGTCCGACCGGGAAGGAAAAAGATAGAACCGGCCAGAACGGAATGCAAACTGGCAACCCCAGAAAACTGGTCCCATAATAAATTAAAGGAAAACCCCGATACTGTGCATACACACCCGCATCTGTATTCCGTCCGGATACAAATGCAAAGAGACAAAATCTACACTATCTAAAACTAGAATCCGGCTTAAGCCAAAGCCGGCTAGTAAAATCCGTCCGATCACGATCCGTGCAATACCGCACGTATCTGATCGAACCCTGCCATATCTCTATACGGCCTCTACAGCGTTTCGCCCGAAAGCTTGAGTAACTGAAAGTGTGGTGGACTCTAAAAACTCGTCAATACTATGGCTGTGGATTTAACCACTAGCACGTCAGAGGTATAAGCCAATACGTGACGGCCCACCAGCTATTGACTAAAAGGGACGTCGATGAGCGAACTCATCCTGACGCCCTACTGAGCCTGTCAGTGACAATATCCGTACAGTCCGGTCCGTTCGTCTATGAGCATCGCATGGCGGGCCTAGGGGGTTGGTAAAAGTCAGACCCCCAAAAGCGGTACAAGTCGTGTCGGAGTGTAGCCCAGAACACCCAGAGATATTACTGGAATACCTACCAGTAAATCTCCTTGCCTTGGCCAAGGACTTCGTGTAATGGCTCTCCTAGACACAGCACGACCTCACCCCCAATACCGGGAGAGACGGACCCCTGAAGATACGCTCACTGCCTCCATGTGGCTCGGGACTGTACCCAACTAAAACCTGTTTGCACGACTCCTTTGAGCCGTGGTAGGGTAGTAATCAAAGTACAGTGGGAACTCACACGAGACAAATGACGATCCCCAGGTCGATGAACTAACCTGCACACATGTCACCAGGGAACTGCCATCTGACGTCTGGTATATGACCAACTAGCATGTTCCCAGCGAGTCCTGTCCGGTGTACTCAAAACCCAATGAGCACCTGTATACATATTAGGTGATCTAACTGACACCAGTGGCTTGTTAGACCGGCCACCGCCCCTCGTCGGGGTCTCGACTGTATACACTAGTCTACTATGGAGTATCGATGCCCTGTCTCGAAACTCACATGACTAGGGTCCATTTAAGGATATGCTTATAGACCCCAGCTCCCACTTATATGATCGCCCTCATACTGCTGGTGGTCAAGCAAGAATCCTAGGGGCTCTATCAACGTGTAATAGCGACTTGTCAGGTCACCTAAAACAGTACACGATGATAAAGGTAAACCAGATAGCATACTATCATCTCGAGTAAGAATGTCCTACCGGGATAGGTCCTCCATCAATCATTGCAATCACGTACCTGTGACCTAATAATTGACCCTGAGGGCACTATCTCCAACAATCTCCCACTTGCACTCATGGATAATTATTGCGATGTCGCATACTCACAGCCCGTGTGATACCGAACACCCAACTCCTCTACTAGTCAGTCTCACAAAGCTCGTTTGCGAAACTATTGCGTTCGAGGAACAGCCTCAGTGAGTGGATCCGCTTTGTTGTCTCTTTCTATGTCTCTCTATATCTCAAGTTCGCGGAGAAAGCCATCTCCCGAAATGAGCAATACCTGTCTTAGAATGTGTCTGGATGTCTGATGGGACCTAGCTCATAAATGAACTCCAAATCCAAACTTCTTAGACTGTATCGTCAACTGAACTTAATCAGTATCCTGCGCCATGCCACCCTCAGTATTGCCTTGGACCACCTGTCCAAAATACTGCCCCTCATCAGAAGGAAAACTATAACTCTGACAATCTCCTTGTCGTCCATGTCACCTTGGAAGCCTGGAATGATAACTGTCTCCCGAATGAGGCTGTCGTTATCATATCCCCAGAACATCCACTTATGTTCTAAAACTGCTTCCGACTATTTCTCCAGGATCAGGTCAATATCAACTTATTGCATCTAGTGCAAGAACAACATCTGGTGTGGTACTTGACATCTCATGATTGACTCAATTGCCTGAGCAAGTGATCTGCCAATCATGCACATCCTTCTCTACTTTACTCTGTCATACACCTTTAGAGAGGGTGACTCCATTACCTGCAGGTACACTACCGTGCCAGGAGTCGTTCATCCTAAATACTCATAGAATGCTGTCTAAGTACCCAGATTGGGAAACCACCCAAATCTAGATCTAAAACCATAGATCTAGTAACCTGTATGTCTGACATAATGTCCAAATCCCATATGGAGAAAACACTGTGTGACGACCAAAGCATAACCGATCGTAGTATGGGAGTTTCTTTTCCTATTCTGTGTATATCATCCTAATACCAGGATATCACACCCTACTACCTTCTCAACAGATCCATCCCTTATTCTGATGAAGTCAAACCTATGACTGTCACGTCAGAAATAGATGATCTATCTCCGCTACATCTGCTCTAGTCTATAAATAGACATAAGCTACCTGTCCACCAATGCTTCCGCTGCTCCCACTGACTACGAAAACCCTCTGGCAGAGTCATACAGACGTCCACTTCTAAAACTAGTTTAGAACGACGCTATACCCATCCTCCTGCCGGGTCTCGCAGCCTGGAACAACAGCAATGGTAATTGTGGGTAAACAAGAACTTCCCTGTCACCGTCCTTGAGGCTACCGTAGTACCTCTCGGGTGCCTGAAGTTACCCACCTTATCTGCGGAGTGGCCAATGGAATGTCAATCCAGATTGAATCTTTAGGTTCCTTATCAAATCTTCAGTAATCGTTTGTGGTTCTGGATTCACTTCTAGTTCTAACATACTCCCACTACTGTTTTCTGAAAAAATCCATTTTTAATAAAACTGTGGCGAGTCTAGAACAATATTGCTATTGTTCATCCAGATGGTAGAAAGTCAACCCTCGTCATAGCCTGGGTCAACCCACAAACAGCCATTACAGAAACATGCTTTGAGTTGTCCAGTGTCTGGTTTTAATCATAAGCCGGACAACTCCCCGTACCTTAACAATGTTAAGATATGAACTGTACTATATCCAATATAGAAACAGAGGCACTGATTTAATTGAACCAGATTCAAATCATGCAGCTGTCTCCAGCGCATGTCAACTAAATGGAAGGAGGCGGATCAGCGTTACTCAACTTAGGAACACTTCCAATTATGAGGAACCTGAAAGAGAAGCAAGATCTCTAAATCATTACTATCAACTGAATACCATACACAAGTATCTACATCTTCTATCACTTTGAAGAATCCCGATACTTGCAATATCCGGTTCTCTACTTTATTCAAATACCTACAAATTCTCAAAATTCAGACCCTGTGTTTCGAAGAAATACCTGTCTAAAAACTAGAGAAGTCATAAGTAAACCGAATATAGTACGAGAACCAACCCCTCTGTCCTGATGGACCCTGGACAACATACAATACTCTGTATAAGTCCCTTGAGTCTGATAACTCATTCACTGTGTGTCGTAGGTTGAAAACTGTACCTTTGGTTATGAAGAATTACACCGCTGTTCAATGCTCCATACCTAACCATCCACTGATATAGGTAAATGTCATAGACATAATTTCAAAAGGGTATATCTCACTCTATGAAAATAGACGTACAGATATATCGATTTGAAATTGGTGCATAACAACGGATATTCAAAACCAAATATTTGCCGACCGGCAAACAGCCCAGGTGATTTCCTCAAATATCACCAATTACAACGAATCCCGATATAATGAGGATGATCACCCAATTCCCAATAACCTACTCCCACTCATCATCTGTAAAACCATACAGATGTGAGAATCATACTTGGTAAATACATACCCTGGAGTAAGTATCTAATCGGGAAATCAGTTTTCTTTTAACATTACACAGTGAAACTGAAACATCGAAATGTTTCGATAGGGTATCCTGGTATTCCTAGTAATGCCTCTTCCAGTATCCAGATTCACAACTGTAACCGTGTAATTCTTTGCCACCTCTCCAAATCCCTTCATTTGTCTTTAGCCTTTACCTTCTGCACACCCCTTTAGGCCAAATGGTTTTCTTCCTTCCCTACCGTTCGGCACCAGCCTATGGTTTGGAAGAAGACTATCCAATAAGCATAATGGGTGTACTGTCCCAATCCTAGGAACACTCGCAATGCGAGAGAAGGTGAAGATAAAAGACACCTGAATAAATCTTATTCCTATTTCTCCTGAACCAGAATCCATCCCCGAACTGGAACAAGTTCCTTTCGAGTTCGTATATAACCATACGATGGAGTATCCAATAAACTGTGGATCTTCGTAGTGATACGGAGTGTCCTGGAGAAATGCAAAGGTGATTTTAGGATTGGCGAAGGAATACTTGGTTTGGTCGTGAATATCTGTTGCAATTTACTTTGCCCTCTTACTAATCCCTTGCTTTGTCTTAACTTAATACCTTCTGCACACCATCGTTATGCTAATTGGTTTTCTTCATTCCCTACCGGTCGGCACCAGCCTAAGGTTTGGAAGAAGACAATCCAATTTGCGTAATAGGTGTACTATCTCCTAAACCAAGGAGTACTCGCAATGAGAGAAGGTAAAAGGAAAAGACAACTGAATAGTCCTATCCATTTTCTCCAGAACCTGAAACCATCCTCGAATAAATTCTTTCGAGTTCGTATCTAACCATACGATGGTTTTGTCCAATGGAAGTGGACGTTCGTAGCAATACGGGGTGTCCTGGAGAAAAGGGTAAAAGTAGGAGTGGCAATGAGGTTTGCAACTCTGACAATCCAAAAGCCAGTGTTAAGAAGGTTCGGTCAACTTGGTCACTGAGTCATTGTCTTAGGGTCGGGTCAATGGTCGCTGCCAAAGAGAGAGAGAAAAGAAACACTCAGCATGCACTCTAACCTAGATCAGAATGGTTACCAATTTATCTAATCTGGAATCCTCCCACTGTACCTCAAATTCTCCTCCAAACCTGAAAGAAGAATTAGTCGGGGTTACCCGAGGAGTAAACTAACTCATCAGTGGGAATCGGGATCCAACTATCATCGCATGATAACGTGACGGAATCCGCTCACGGTATCACACTCCAGAAGGTATGCGCATATCTGGCAAGTTTCTGTTCTTTTGAAACTCCCGATGTGATTACTGCCCCATGCTCTTATGACCTTGACTTTGGCCAACATATCATAAGTCACATGTCAAGTTCTACCCGTCATTCTCCAGGTTAATTTGAATCCACCCGTACATACCCTTGACTTTGGCCAAAATGGCAGTACGACTGTCCCAAACCAACGCATCTATCTATGCTGCATATGAATACCCCAATAGCTACCAATCACTGTGCCTTGACTTTGGCCAACATACACAGCTTGAATACTATTGACAACCCATATGAAACGACGGAGGGCTACGAATGGTTTCTGGCGAAAACCTTTAACGTAAAGAACTTGATATCGTCGAAGGAACGGATAGCTTTTTAAAAAATATAGTGACGAAAACCGTTGCTAAAGAGGTCACTCCCGGTGAAGGGATCTCGGCTCTTTCCCCGTAGAATGGGGTGCAGGATATTCCAAATGAATACCGCGATGCAAAGCAAAAGTAATCGGCTATAGTGAAGTTAATGCCCCGACGCAAACTTTTGTCCAAGGGGTCACTCCCGGTGAAGGGATCTCGGCCCTTGCCTCGTCGACTGAGGAGCAGGATATTCCAACTGAATATCACGATGCAAAACAAAAGTGAACGTTCTTGCAATAACTGCTTTTTGAAAAGTGTTCCAACAACATCAGATTAGGTTTGTTTTAACTTGCATTGATCCGAATCAATGCAGTCCCATCAATTGATCACACCAAAAAGAACGAAAATATACTGATGTACGTATATGCCATCCGCATTCGCCACTGGGTCCCGTCATTACCCGTTAGGTTAGCTAACTAACGACAGAGCGGGGACTGGACTAGCGCGGATGAAAAACATATACAACATCTACTAATATATATACCAATATATTATATTTCGCTCAAGGCATGAAAGAAATGCAACATCACAGAAAATGTACAGCATCACAGAAACAATACAGATATTTGGGATCCCCGGGTTTCACAGAGCCACTGAAACCCGACGTTCCCCTAGTCGTGTGGATAGCCTGTGCAATGAAATCCTAGACCCCTACGGGCGCGGCAAGTCACCCGCCAAAACCTGAAGCGAGGCAGCCCCCTTCAGTACCGTGAATGGACCACCCAGCACTTCACGGAATCCGGTAACTTGGGCACCCCTCCTGGGTCAACCTGTACCCCCTACGAGTGCGGCGAATAGCCCGCCAATTCCATAGTGAAGCCCCCTCCGTCTCAATGCCATGAGATGCGGGCTTGTTGCCCCCTAGAACCCGGCTATCCGTGCACCCCGCCGCGGGGTAATCCTAGTACAGAATGTAAATATACATACAACGGGTACATCGACCGCAACCTGGTCGTGCCCCAAAATAATAATACAATCAGGCAGTGACGGCAGTCCACATGTCGGACGCTCGCCCCGCAATATCAAATGTACATAATACAACCACAACTGTACTAGCATTGCATCCAGGCTATCCCCCACGACCGATCCGCAACATCACAGCAAAAACAAAACATCAACATGAAAGTCACGTACGCAAATCCGTCTAACCGGGCTATAGCAGTTAGACCGGATTTACCGATCGAGTGACATTCACGGTCGCAGATATAATGTAAATACTGTGAAATAATATGTTTAAAATATCCGATCAATCAAATTTTAACAAGTGGTCCCCCAAACAATACTGTAGCACTCACAGAAAATATGGGCCCAAATTTAATATTCCAAAACCTATATTTTAAGCCCACAAAGACACTGTAGAAATTGGACGCAGAGATCTCAACAGTGCGCGGCGGAAACGCGGCCCAAAGGGGGTTTTGGCTGCGGTTCCGCGCCTACACTGTCGACTGAACATGTCGAATTTTTACAGTATCCTTGTAATCTCCAGTACATCAATTTGATACAACCTGAAAAAATTTTCGACACCAAAAATTTCCAACAGAAAACTGATGCGAACTAAAATGCAGTTTTGGAACTTTTTGATCGATCGGAATGCAAACACATCAAACGAAGCAAGACTAAGTTAATGGCGAGGCTCTGATACCACAGTAAGTGCACGGCGGCACCCCGGCAGTCAATCCGACGCCGGAATGCGGAAACGGTGAAAAACTTTAATTTTGCGAACTTAGCAATCCGGCACCACCGCGCACTAAACCCCGAATCGGGCCATTAAACTAGTTCTAGCTAACTACAAGACGTGTTAGAGATATACCGAGTGATCCGAGTCCTTCGTTCTTCTCGTCGCCGTCCCGATCTCCTGCGGAAACTCCGGTGGTCGCCTCCTCGCCGGAAGGGCACCACGTAGCCGGATTCTTTTACGGGCTCCCACCTCTATACCGAGGTAACTCGGGCGCAAAGTTGGCTAGCCGACGCGCCCAAGATTTGCTGTAGAATAACGTAGAATCGTTGTCTCTTTGGGGTTTTGTATAGTTGCCATGATGGAGGAATTTGTGCACTAGAATTTCATGGATACTTGATGGAGAAATTGAGCATGCAATGGAAATGAAATGGAGCATCCTTCAAAGATTGAGCTCGGCCACTACTTTGTGTGCTCACTGGAAATGAATGAATCAATTCTCTCTCTCTTCACTCCATTCAACCAAAATCAATATATATTAATTCATCCGCCCCTCAAATCCAATTCCAGCACACACACTCATTTATATTCCATCTCAATCAAGCAAATATTAATTAATCCCAAACTCACAAAAATTCTCCTGCACACTCAACCTCACAACAGTGGCCGCCCCCCCCATTCCCAAATCACATCAAAACCCATACCCATCCATACCTTAATTAATGCATGAAAAGCCAAAAAGATTTCATAATCAATCCTTTTGCAATAAACCCCCTCCACAAATGTTATTTGCAAACTTGCAAATAACACCCTCCAACGAAAAGTCCGACCGGGAAGGAAAAAGAGAAAACCGGCCGGAACGGATTGCAAACTGGCAACCCCAGAAAACTGGTCCCATAATAAATTAGAGGAAAACCCCGATACTGTGCATACACACCCGCATCTGTATTCCGTCCGGATACAAATGCAAAGAGACAAAATCTACACTATCTAAAACTAGAATCCGGCTTAAGCCAAAGCCGGCTAGTAAAATCCGTCCGATCACGATCCGTGCAATACCGCACGTATCTGATCGAACCCTGCCATATATCCATACGGCCTCTACAGCGTTTCGCCCGAAAGCTTGAGTAACTGAAAGTGTGGTGGACTCTAAAAACTCGTCAATACTATGGCTGTAGATTTAACCACTAGCACGTCAGAGGTATAAGCCAATACGTGACGGGCCACCAGCTATTGACTAAAAGGGACGTCGATGAGCGAACTCATCCTGACGCCCTACTGAGCCTGTCAGTGACAATATCCGTACAGTCCGGTCCGTTTGTCTATGAGCATCGCATGGCAGGCCTAGGGGGTTGGTAAAAGTCAGACACCCAAAAGCGGTACAAGTCGTGTCGGAGTGTAGCCCAGAACACCCTGAGATACTACTGGAATACCTACCAGTAAATCTCCTTGCCTTGGCCAAGGACTTCGTGTAATGGCTCTCCTAGACACAGCACGACCTCACCCCCAATACCGGGAGAGACGAACCCCTGAAGATACGCTCACTGCCTCCATGTGGCTCGGGACTGTACCCAACTAAAACCTGTTTGCACGACTCCTTTGAGCCGTGGTAGGGTAGTAATCAAAGTACAGTGGGAACTCACACGAGACAAATGACGATCCCCAGGTCGATGAACTAACCTGCACACATGTCACCAGGGAACTGCCATCTGACGTCTGGTATATGACCAACTAGCATGTTCCCGGCGAGTCCTGTCCGGTGTACTCAAAACCCAATGAGCACCTGTATACATCTTAGGTGATCCAACTGACACCAGTGGCTTGTGAGACCGGCCACCGCCCTCGTCGGGGTCTCGACTGTATACACTAGTCTACTATGGAGTATCGATGCCCTGTCTCGAAACTCACACGACTAGGGACTATTTAAGGATATGCTTATAGACCCCAGCTCCCACTTATATGATCGCCCTCATACTGCTGGTGGTCAAGCAAGAATCCTAGGGGCTCTATCAACGTGTAATAGCGACTTGTCAGGTCACCTAAAACAGTACACGATGATAAAGGTAAACCAGATAGCATACTATCATCTCGAGTAAGACTGTCCTACCGGGATAGGTCCTCCATCAATCATTGCAATCACGTACCTGTGACCTAATAATTGACCCTGAGGGCACTATCTCCAACAGAAAGTAGGAGATTGTTGGATATAGAGCCCTCAGAGTCAATTATTGGATCACAAGCACGTGATTGCAATGATTGATGGAGGACCTATGCCGGTAGGACAGTCTTACTCGAGATGATAATATGCTATCTGGTTTATCTTTATCATCGTGTATTGCTTTAGGTGACCTTACAGGTCTCTAGTACACGTTGATAGAGCCCTTAGGATTCTTTCTTGACTGCCAGCAGTATGATGGCGATCATATACGTAGGAGCTGGGGTCTATAAGCACATTCTTAAAAGATCCCTAGTCGAGGGAGTTTCGAGACAGGGCATCGATACTCCAGAGTAGACTAATGTATACAGTCGAGACTCCGACGAGGGGCGGTGGCTGGTCTAACAAGCCATTGGTGTCAGTTGGTTCACCTAAGATGTATACAGGTGCTCATTGGGTTATGAGTACACCGGACAGGACTCGCCGGGACATGGTAGTTGGTATTATACCAGATGTCAGATAGCAGTTCCCTGGTGACATGTGTACAGGGTAGTTCATCATCCTGAGATCGTCATTTGTCTCGTGTGAGTTCCCACTGTGCTTTGATTACTACCCTACCACGGCTCAAAGGAGTCGTGCAAACATGTTTTAGTTAGGTACAGTCCTTAGGCACATGGAGGCAGTGAGCGGATCGGCAGGGGTTTCGTCTCTCCCGGTATTGAGGTGAGATCGTGCTGTGTCTAGGAGAGCCATTACACGAAGTCCTTGGCCAAGACAGGAGATTTACTGGTATGTAATCCAGTAGTATCTTAGGGTGTTCTGGGCTACACTCCAACACGACTTGTACCGCTTTTGGGGGTCTGACTTTTACCAACCCCCTATGCCTGACATGCGATACTCATAGACGAACGGACCGGACTGTACGGATATTGTCACAGACAGGCTCAGTAGGGTGTCAGGATGAGTTCGCTCATCGACTTCCCTTTTGGTCAATACCTGGTGGCCCGTTACGTACGGCTAGTACCACTGACATGCTAGTGGTTAAATCCATAGCCAAAGTATTGAAGAGACTTTAGAGTCCCCCACAGACAGTTTCTCAAGTTTCGGACGAAACGTTGTAGAGGCCGTATGATATATGGAAGGGTTCGATCATATACGTGCAGTAGTGTACGGATCATGATCGGACGGATCATACTAGTGGGCTTTGATTTAAGCCATGATCCTAGTATTAGATTTGTTGGATTACTTTAGTCTCATCGCATTCGCATTCAGTCGGAATGCGGATGCAGGTATGTATATACAAGTGAGGGGTATCCTTGTGATTCGTCACAAGTTTACTTTAGATGTTGCAGTATCTTTTTATTGTTGTAAACATTTGGGTTAATGTTTACAAATGGAAATAGTGAGCTCAGAGTCATGATTAGGAGCATTAATTGTGACACATGCATAAGTGATGACTCATGGTCTCTTTCTTTGTGCATGCGTCACATTATTTGATTGATTTATGAGTTGAAATGATAAGAAGAGAGAGATGGGGCAGCCAAGGGGAAGAGTTCACTCTTGTGTTTATCATTCTTTATCACTCTTATTTTATCATACAACACAAAAGAAAGCTCTTCTTCCTCCTCTTTCTTCTTGAGCTCACTATCTCCATTGATGGCATCATCTTCAACCTCCATCCATACACTCTCATGTGTTGAGAATCAATGGATGCTTGAGACAAAGTGATCACACACATTTTCTACTTCACCTTGGACACGTCGGCTAGCAAACTTCGTGTCCGAGTTTCTTCAGACGAAGCGGGAGCCCGTAAAAGGATTCGAAGATGTGATACCCTTTCCGACGAGGAGACCGGAGATCGGAGATGCCGCGAGGAGCTTGGGTTGGTGGCCAAAGACCGAAGGACACGGATCGATCCGTATAGCTTTTCTAACCCTTCTCTAATTAGCTAGTTATATAGGTTAATGGTTCGATCCAGGATTAAAGTCTGCGATAGCGCAGGTTTCAAGTTTAGAAAAGTTTTTCGTTTCCGCATTTTGGCCTCGGATCGACGGCCGGGGCGCTACCGTAGACTTACACATTTATTATGAGAGAGAGAGAAAGCCATGGTTTGAGATCTCTCTCACTCTCTAGAAAATTCCTTCGTCTCTTTTTTCTCTTTTTCTCCTCCCTTCTCTACTTCACCAAAAAAAACTCCACAAATCATCACAAAATCCACCACTAAACCCTATTCAAAATCCTATTTTAGAAACTCTTTTGAGCTTCTTTCAAGAAATCTTCTTAAGGTGGCAAGTTTTATCTAGTAGGGTCTTCTTCTTCTAATCCTTGATGTATGAAACCAAATTCCCTTCATGTTTCACTAATCCTTGTTTTAATTAGTATTAATTAGATGTTTAATTGGTTTTTAATGCAAGCTTAGGTTTTTAAAGAAAGGGTTTGAATAAGATTAGGGTTTTAATGGCTATTAGGGTAAACTTGGCTCACATTAAAGTAGTTTAGTGTTGTATAGTCTTGTTAATCCACCTCTTTGCACTAAAATACCATATTGTTAAGATTAGTGTTTAAATACGGTTTTTAGTTATGTTTAGTGCCATTTCATGATCTGCTTTTAAACCAGAAGTTGTAGAGATAAGTTGCAATTACTGTGAGATGCTTATAGGACATAGATTTCACCAATAAAGCCCGAGCCCCAACCTCCAATCTTGGGCCGCCAATTTAGTGATTCTGGCCTCAAATTACGACCAGATGTGTGACTTGAGTGTCGGGGTTTGTAGTGTAGGTGTCCGCTTCATAGTTTAGGTCTTTGGTGCATTCAACTTTTTCTAATTTCACTTGTATAAAAATCTGGAACCGTTTTACCTTAAAAACGACGTTTTGTTAATGTGCGATACATACGATTCAAGTCTAGTTTTGACGTTTGTTGTGTATCACAGCCAATCGGGGTGGTTTTAGACGTTAACACTCACGTTTTGTGCTCTAAATGCACACGTGTTTAGCTTGTGGGTGCTAGTTTTCTCGTATGGTCTTGATATCGCGTTTCACAGAATATATAGCCTTATGTGTTTGCATTGTGTGATTCTAGGATCGGTTGCTGAGACATCTGACGCGGAAAGGACAGGCAAGGGGGTGATCGGATTCGACTAGCCGAGCATTCTGGTGAGTAGATGTACACATCTATGGGGAAATCACATGGATGGCGTAAAGCGCCGATAGTTAGGATTTAGCTATTATTCTTGTGTTCATATACGTATGTCATATTCATGTAGCATTGCATCCCCTTGTACATCGATGTTATTACCTAGGACACTTACACTACTACCAATGGTTCATGCCGCACGTGCAATATTTTATGTAGACACACTAGCCATACACTTAGAACTTACTTAAAAATTTGTACATGTGCATTGCATCATTATTGCATCAGGTTGACATCACGAACATTCATAGTTATCCACATGCTTATATATTGTGATTTTTCTTAGATATTTCTGTATTCATGAGATTTCTGGATTTAGGTAAAACCGTAGAGGAATTTCATTAAACATATAAAGATTTCAAATATAAAGTTGGTTTTCTCATGATATGATGTATGTGGCGTCCACCATGAGATTTCTCGGTTCTTGAGCCACGTATGTACATATACCCGATTCGAGGAGAGAGACGCCGTCATCGGGTATATGGTGGACCCGGTGAGGTACCCCGGGGCAAGAAGTCCGTATAGAGAGACGTTGAGCCTGGCAGGGGAGCACTACCTACTGGTGATTATTGTCCCGGAGGATACCGACCGTAGTCGTGTGATTTGACAGATTTGAGGGCCGATCTGAGAGACGACTACCAAGATTTAATTTATATATATATGGTGTCGATATTGGCACGGTTTCTGTCGATTTCATATGATGATACCCAGTTTTATGATACAAAAGTTTTACGAAGAAAAGAGCACGGATTTTTCTCATACTAGACATATATCCAGATTTCGCATTAGATCTTTCATTCATATGGCTTTCATATTACTACATCGCATCATAGTAGTATGTATATAGGTTGCAATGCATTTGCGTGCATACTGGTGATAGCCTTATTAGATGTTACTACTCACGAGTTGGCAACTCACCCCTGTTGTGCTACAGTGTCCTGCAGGTCCGACCGGTCAGCATAGCAGCGGCGGGCGTACTCCTTTATCTACATTCGCTCATTCCAGCTCTTGAGGGTTTTCCTTGTAGGTAGGTTTTGCGAGGAAACCTTTATGTTCCCAACTTGTATATTATATTTGTACCTAGTACACTCCATCTACCATTTCTACCACTTTTTATATTGGACTTAGACCGTTAGCTGGTGAGACTTATACATATATTCTGATTTCTGGTGTCGAGGTCGTGTGAGCCGACTTTACACATTGTTTCTGTTTTCTTGCTTTTAAATGTTGATTTCATATTATAATGATGTTTCTTACATGTGGTTGTGTTCCTCCATTCGGCGAAGAGCTGCTCCCGCTTGGGGATGCCTTTTTATTATTGCTTATACTTATTTAAGTGGTGTACTCGTTTGGGGCCTGTTTTTACAAAGGAAACTCTGCCGAAATTTTCGGGAAAACTTGATGCTTTTAAAATGTTTAATTTTACTTTATTTTGTGAAAAATCATTTTTAAAAAAAAAGGTATTTCTTCACTCTATCTCGTTAAATGGTTTAGATATCTGGGCTTTGGCATACTTAGATTACGTTACGCCTTTAGACGTTGCGTAATTTAATTGCCAGTAACGTTCCACACCTTTGGTCATGAAAAATTGGTATTAGAGCTGATAGATTTTACTTTTCTGAATGTAGGATGACCCTTGGTAGATGGAGTATGTGACTTAAGCAGGGTGACGTAGCTTGTGTATATTCCGCGACATACTAACGATACGGTACTCCACCTAAGTGACGTTAGGATATATAATTGCTTGCATTTCCTTCCTTGATTCTATATATCCTTTGATTCGATTGCAATGTTCTTATCAAATCATGTTTCTTGTTCCAGAAACTATGCCGTCGAAGACTACGAGGGCCCGGAGGGATGCCGCCAGAGATGAGGTTAGAGCGGGCTCGTCTGAGAAGAGGACCGACCAGGGCGGTACCCCCACCCTTAAGGGACAGACCGATCCTCCTCCTTCTCCGGGCAGGATAGCTAGGCTGGAGGCGAGAATTCAGGATTTGGACCAGATGGTTGGGTCCCTAGTTGAGGCCAGCCGAGCACTGAGACCTGATGTTGTTCCTCCTACTTCGGGGACTATGATAGTACCCGCTGTTCAGACAGTTGTTCCTGCTGCTACAGAGACAATCCCCGTATCATTACACGAGTTTATGAGGCTGAAGCCTCCAGTTTTTACCAGCACAGATGCTGTTAGTTATATATATGTCCTAGAGGCCATTGTTGTACATATGATGTATATTATAGTGGATGGTTGGATATATATAGAGAGGACTTTCTTGCTCGACATGATAGTATGCTATTTGGTTTTACTTTGCCTTAACATGTTGACTTGTATTAGTTTACTGTCTTGCTCCCACATGTTGATAAAGCCCTTAGGATATGTACTCGACTACTGGGACTATGATGAGATCATATTAGTGGGGCCAGGGTAGTCAACGAGTACATCCTATAACTGTTCCTAGTCGAGGGTGTATCGAGACAGGGCATCGATACACCTGAGTAGACTAACGTATAAGCAACTTGACCCATATGATGAGCGATGGATGATCCCATATCCATCGGTATTTGAAATCAAAGATGGTGTACGGGTGCTCAGTGGAGACTGGGTACACTGAACGGACTCGCCGAGAACTCCTAGATGGTATTATACCTATCGTCAGATAGCAGTTCTCCGGTGACACTGTTACAGGTTAGTCTGTAGACCCGAGATCGTCATAGAGTCTTGTATGATTCCCACTGTGCTTTGATTTCCACCTTACCACATCCAAGAGGGCTTGCAAAACGGTGGCTTTTGGGTACAGTCCCGAATCACTTGGAGGCAATGAGATATAGGAGGGGTTTCGTCTCTCCCGGTATAGGGAGTTGATGTTGTGCTGTGTTCGATTGGCTATAACCGGAAGTCCCTGGTCAGGGCTGATATAGAGTGCTACTGGTAAGTGTTATCAGTAGTTTCTCGACCTATTATGAGCCTCACATCGACACGACTTATCGGTTACTGGGGTCTGACGTCTACCACCCCTAGACTACATGTTAGTGTATATGCCATAGAGGCCATTACTGTATCATACTAGTTTGTATATTACTTGATGGAAGCTTGGGATATTCACCTTGTATAAACAATCTTGCTCAATATAGTAGTATGCTACTTGGTTTGTTTCTACTTCAATGTGTACTTGTGTTTATTTTAGTATATCACCTATACACATTAGTGGAGCCCTTAGGATCTTTGCTTGATAACCAGCGTTGTGATGGCAGTCACACTAGTGGGGGCTGGGTAATCTATAAGCACATCCTTATACAGGTCCCTAGTCGCAGGACTGTCGTGACAGGGCATCGATACTCCGGAGTAGACTAGCGTATGTGCTTCTCATCCCAGTGTGGGAGATGGTCTGTCCCACAGCCATCAGTACATCGTACTGGAGATAGTATACGGGTGCTCGTTGGGTTACGAGTACACTGGACAGGACTCGTCGGGAACCGACAGGTTGGTATTATACCTATCGTCAGTTATCAGTTCCCAGGTGACATGAGTACAGCTTAGTCCGCTGACTTGACACTGTCACTTCGTCTCGAGTGTGTTCCCACTGTACTTTGATTACTACCCTACCACGGCTCAAAGGAGTCGTGCAAACAGGTAGTAGTTTGGTACAGTCCCGAAGCACTTGGAGGCAGTGACGGTTAGACAGGATTCGTCTCTCCCGGTATTGGGGGTTGACATCGCGCTGTGTCTAGGAGAGCCATTACACGAGTAGTCCCTGGCCAGGGCAATTGAGATATACTGGTAGGTTTCCAGTGTTATCTCAGGGTGTTTTGGGCTTCACTCCGACACGACTTGTACCGCTATTAGGGGACTGACGTTTACCGCCCCCTAGGCCCGCCATGCGATGTATCAGACGAACAGACCGGACTGTACGGAGATTGTCACATTCAGACTCAGTAGGAGTTCAGATGGGGTTCACCTCGTCAGTCTTCTTATCGGCATCTACCTGGGGACCGTTACGCACAGCTAGTGCCGCTTGCGGTCTGTGGTTAAACCCACTGCCAGCGTAGTGTCGAGTCTTTAGAGTCCCACATAGAGGGCTATTCGCCATTGGTCAAAACAGAGTAGAGGTCGCATGGTTTTGCGACAGGGTTCGTTCTCCTCCGCGCAGTTGTGCACGTTTGGAGTCCGGATGGATATTACTTGTTGGCTCTGGATTGAGTCAGATACTGGTATATGTTTTGGAGTTGATTTTATCTCATTGTGTTCATGTTCCTCGGAACAAGAATGCGGGTGTGTATGCACAGTTGTATGAGGCGGAGGAAGAGGATTTTCATTAGGGTTTGGGAACGGGTGTGTATGCACAGTTGACAGTCGTCTTTTTCCAAACCCTAATGAATTTGTGATATATCAATTAATAATATTAATTAACTGAAATTGTGTTATGGTTGGGTTTGTTGACTTGTTGACCAAGGTTGACTTGTTGACCATGGTTGATAGTTTGACCATTATCATTACATATCAAAGATGCTCTTTGATTCTAGCAAAACTCATTTAATGAATGTGATGATAGTGGTCATTCCAAACCATCCATCAACTATTTCATTTTTATTATTATTGTTAATTTGATAATTCTTTTCATTTGATTTATGGTTGTAAAAAAAAAGAATAGCTCATTCTATCATATCTCTTCTCTCTCCTCTCTTCTTCTTCCTCCTCCTCTAGTAAAAGGAGAATCCTTCTCATGTGTTGAGAATCCCTCTCCTTGAGAAAAAAGCACCCCAAAGCCACTTTCTACTCACTCTAGGGTTAGAGGTTTAGCAAGCCGAAGATCCTAGTTCTCTCAAAGTTCGAGAAAGAGCCCGAAGGTTGAACCCTCAGGTGGATCCATCTTTTGACGGAAGAAGGCGACGAGGAAAGCACCATCAAACCCTACAAAGGTTTCAAGAAGAAGGAGTTCAAGTTATGTATAACCTTTTTATCCGAGCAGCTAACTCTCTTTAGCTTTGTATCTAGTTTAGTTTAGAAAAGATCCCGACTTTTGTTAGTCCATGTTGCCTAATAAGCTAAAAATTTGTTTTTTATACCGTTTCCGCCTCCCCGCAAGAACCGGGGGTGGCAACGTGGACTTACAGTGGTATCAGAGCCTAACTAAACTTAAACTAGCTTAGTAGTAAAGTGTATGGAAGTTCGAACGGAAAAATCGCAAAAAAACCGGAGAAACAAAACCCTAACTTTCTCTTGAAATTTTTTGTGCTCTAAAGTGAAAAAGTTTTACTCCTAAAATCTGCTCAGGGTTTTGTGAGAACACCCACCAAAAACGATCCCCTGATTCCCTCAAACCGCCGCGGTTCCGCGGCAATAGGTATGCGTTTACCGCGGAACCGCCGCCGTTTAGGCTCCTCTCGTGAACGGGTTTTGTGTAGTGTTCTTCTGGTAGGGTTTTGGGATTTTTCAGATGGTTTATTTGTGCCCAGGTTTTCCAGAAAAGAAATTTGTTTTTGGGGGCCTATAAATCCGTATTTTTATCGAACTTCACTACACTTTGACTATATTGGTTATATCTGTGATTTTTGTATGTATTGAACGTCGGCTAATCGCTATATGTCAATTAGTCGGGGTTATACATATCTGTGATCTGTGATTGATGATGGTATGTGTATATGAATGCGTTGGACTGTCGCGGGTGAATAGCCGGGGTGGGAGATGAGTTTTTCTTTTTCTTTCATTCATGTAATATGTAAATTGATGTAATATTATTTGTTTGGCCGCACAACCGGGTCGGGGTTGTAGCCGTCAATGTATAATTCTTTTTACTGTTTTTGCTCCTAGGATAGACCCATGGAGGGGGTGCACAAACTACCGGGTATCTCGAAGTGCCGAGTGGCCTACTCACGGTGGTGAGGGAGGTTGCTTCGCTTCGGGTACTTGGCGGGTAGTTTGCCGCACCCGTAGGGGTCTTGGGTGGGGTTTTGGCTATTCACCGCGACCGTGTAATCCGCTTTTCGTTGCAGGCTCGAACGGATTGCGGATTCCTAGCATATCCAATGTATTCATCTGTGATCTGTAATGTCTATCATTGCTTTACATTTATAACTATTTAGGCGTTGCTTATGTTTTACAGCCGCGCTAGCCCAGCCCCCGCTCTGTCGTTAGTTAAGTAACCTAACGGGTGATGACGGGGCCCCATGGCGAATGCGAATGGCATAAGCGTACGTCATATTTTTGTTGTTTTCTGCAATGGTAGGATTAAATGATGGGACGCATTAAAAGAACTAATGCAAGAATATCACGCATTAAAAGAACTAATGCAAGATAATAAACCAAGCAAAAGTCGTTGGAACACTTTCGAAAAACCACTCGGTTCTTTTCAAAAATAACTTTTAAATGCGGAGCTTGAGCCACTCCTTCTAAAAGCTATCTCGTTCCATCGATTATATCAAGTTCACTACGTTCACGGTTTTACCAAAACCATTCGTAGCCCTCCGTCGTTTCGCATGAATAGGCAATAGTATTCAAGCTATGTATGTTGGCCAAAGTCAAGGCATAGTGATTGGTAGCTATTGGGTGTTCATGTGTAGCATAGATAGATGCGTTGGTTTGGGACAGTCGTACTGCCATTTTGGCCAAAGTCAAGGGTAGGTACGGATGGATCCAAATTAACCTGGATAGTGACGGGTAGAACTTGACATGTGACTTATGATATTTTGGCCAAAGTCAAGGTCATAAGAGCATGGGGAAAAAATCCACATCGGGAGTTTCATAAGTACTGAAACTTGCTAGATTTGCATACCATTTGGAGTGTGGTGATTCCGGTAGGATTCCTTCAGTTTCGTCACGCGATGATATTTGGATCCCGATCCTACTGTGAGTATATGCTACTCCTCGGGAAAATTCTCACTAAACGATCAATGCTATAAACCTAGTAGGTACCTAGAAAGGTGTTAGCGGGGCTACGCCCCCAGGGAAAAGTGGTTATTTAATTAAGGAACTTCGCGAAAGCGTTGGAAAACCTCCCTCGAAGTACCGACACTGGCCTGGCTGAACGGTTAAGCAAGTATTGTGCGGTGGGATTGATCCCGACTAATTCTTCCTTTATGGTTTGAGGAGGGATTCGAGAGACAGTGGGAGCCATCCTGTTTAGAAAAACTAAAAACCATTCTAAACTTGCAAGAGCATCGTGCTAAGTGTTTCTTCTTCTCTCTCCTAATTGCAGCGACCAATCGACATGACTGGACTTAAGTTACTTTTAGATAAAAACATACTGACAGAGCCAAACTACAAAGATTGGCTCAGGAATGTCAAAATGACAATCACTTACGACAAGCTGGGATATCTTCTTACCACCAAAGCTCCTCCCGTCCCAAGTCGCACCTCCAGCGTCGCGGATAAGGAAATCCGTAAAACCTGGAAGATTGATAGCGCGAAGGCCAAGTGCCTCGTACTTGCCTCGATGGAAAATGAACATCAGAGGAGGCACGAGAATATGGACCTTGAATCTATATTTCTCCATACAAAAGAACTGTATGGAGAGCAATCTCGTATCGCAAGATACGAAGTGTCGAAGAAGTTATTTTCGGCAAAGTTGGCCATCGGATCATCGGTAGCGGAACACGTGCTTAAGATGATTTGCTTCATTGAGGAGCTCACGGAACTTGGAACCACGTTGGAAAATGAGCTCTATACGGACTTGATTCTCCAGTCCCTTCCTTCCACTTACGCCCAGTTTATACTGAACTTCAACTTATAAGAAAAAGAGGTTGAACTTTCAGAACTCCTCAACATGCTGAGGAGCGCAGAGGGCACCCTACAGAAAAGTAGGGAAACATCCACTTTGTTTGTAGGAGGATCTTGTTCTTCTAGGTCCAAGGCGAAAGCCAAGGGAAAGAAGAGGAAATCCCCGCCAAACCAAGGGGCGGTGTTAGTAAAGTGGATACGAAGGGAAAGGCAAAGGCAAGAATGATAGTGGGGAAGCTTATAGGTAAAGAAGAATGCTTCTATTGTCATAAGAGTGGACACTGGAAGAAAGATTGCAGGGCTTGGAAAGCCAGGACACAGGAACTGAAGCAGGTTGCGGCTTCAGCTTCAGGTGTGTATGTTATTGAAAACTGTCTTTCAATAAACTCTACTTCCTGGGTATTGGATACCGGATCAGGATCTCATATCTATAATTCTTTGCAGGCGTTGAGAAACCGTAGGGTTTTGAAGGCAGGTGACATGACCCTCGGAGTTGCAAACGGAGCTAGCATGGATGCTAAAGCCGTGGGGGACTATCACCTGGGAATGTCAGATGGGCATGTTTTGGTTTTGCGTAATTGCTTTTTTGTACCCAACGCAACTTGTAATATCATTTCTGTATCTTTGGTTTCTAAAGAAGGTTATGAATTTGCGTTTGTAAGTAATGTTGTAAACATTCACCTTAATCAAGTTCTGATTGGGTCAGGTATATTGAGCAATGGTATATACGTATTAAACCAACAACAGATTTTCAATGTCCAGAATACACACAAAAGAAAGTCTCCGGAAATCAATCAGACTTTCTTATGGCATTGTAGACTGGGTCACATCAATGAGAGAAGGTTGACTAAGTTACATACAGAAGGGTATTTGGATCCGTTCGAATATCAATCGTATGCCACTTGTCAATCCTGTCTCAAAGGAAAGATGACAAAGACTCTGTTCACTAGACACGGAGTAAGAGCGAGCGAGCTCTTGGGACTCGTACACAGCGACGTGTGCGGTCCAATGTCTACACATGCGCGAAGCGGTTATTCTTACTTCATTACTTTTACGGATGATTTTTCAAGGTACGGTTATGTCTTCTTAATGAAACATAAGTCCGAAGCCTTTGAAAAGTTCCAGGAATATAAGAATGAAGTAGAAAAACAAACCGGCAAAAGTATCAAGATTCTAAGATCGGATCGAGGTGGAGAATACTTAAGTGCCGAGTTCCTGAATTACTTAAAAGAGAATGGAATTCTCTCTCAGCTTACTCCTCCATACACTCAGCAACATAACGGTGTATCGGAGAGACGGAACCAAACCCTATTGGATATGGTACGGTCCATGATGAGTAACGCTGAGTTACCGCGATCATTCTGGGGATATGCGCTAGAATCAGCTGCATATCTTTTGAACCGAGTTTCTACTAAGACTGTGCCTACCACACCATATGAAATGTGGTGTGGGAAGAGGCCCCATCTCAGTCACATTAAGACATGGGGAAGTCCAGCTTTTGTTAAAAAGCAGCATGTGGACAAGCTCGAGGCACGCTCAGTACAGTGTAAGTTTGTGGGATATCCAAAGAATTCCAAGCGATATTTCTTCTACTGCGAAGAGGAACAAAAAGTTCTTGTTTCTCGTCATGCCCATTTTCTTGAACACCAGTTCTTAGAAAAGGAAATAAGTGGGAGCGCAATAGAACTGGAAGAAATTCCAGAACCACGAGCTATTACTGAAAGCTTAGTGGAACCAGAGGGTTCAAAAGAACAGGACATTCCTACGCTGCTCCGCAGGAGTAGTAGGCAGTCTCATCCGCCCAAGAGATACTACGGTTTTCTCATAGACGGGGATAAAGAGGATTGCATCATAGATTATGATGAGCCTAATAGCTTCCAGCAGGCCGTTCAGAGCGTTGACTCGGTAAAATGGATGGATTCAATGCGGACCGAAATGGAGTCCATGTACACCAACAAAGTATGGACGTTGGACATTGCTCCAGACGGGATAAAACCCGTAGGATGCAAGTTGATCTTCAAAAGGAAGATTGGTGTAGATGGACAGGTTGAGACATATAAAGCTAGACTTGTTGCAAAGGGTTTTCGTCAAAGACCTGGTTTGGACTATGACGAAACCTTTTCTCCAGTGGCTATGCTGAATTCCATTCGGATCCTTCTTACCATTGCTGCCTTCCACGATTACAAGATTTGGCAGATGGACGTAAAGACCGCTTTTCTAAATGGAAATTTAGAGGAATGTGTCTATATGGATCAACCAGAGGGTTTCATTCAGAGTGGGAGCAGCGGAAAGGTGTGCAAGTTGCTTAAGTCCATCTATGGACTAAAGCAGGCATCGCGGAGATGGAACATCTGTTTTGATGAGACGGTCATGGAATTTGGCTTTATCAAAAATCCAGATGAACCATGCATCTATAGTAGATTTGTAGCGAGAACTGTAGTATTCCTTGTTTTATACGTGGATGGCATTCTCTTAATAGGAAATGACATTCCTATGCTACAATCTGTCAAGGGGTTCTTGTCACACAGGTTCTCCATGAAAGACCTGGGTGATGCCTCATACATCCTGGGGATCCGGATCCATCGTGATAGATCCAAGAGGATATTAGGACTTTCTCAGTCCAGGTACATCGACACCATAGTGAAAAGATTCAGTATGGAAGATTCCAAGCGCGGTAACCTACCGGCTTGTCACGGGATTACCCTCTCTAAAGAGATGTCTCCCAAGACTGATTTGGAGAGGGATCGCATGTCTATTATACCCTACGCTTCTGCGGTAGGCTCTATAATGTATGCGATGTTGTGTACCAGACCGGATGTAGCTTATGCACTGAGTGTGGTAAGCCGGTATCAGTCAAACCCTGGGAAGAAACACTGGATAGCGGTAAAGAACATTCTCAAGTACCTGAGAAGGACTAAGGAGATGTTCTTGGTGTATGGCGGAAAAGACCTCCAGATCGAGGCCTTTGCTGACTCCAGCTTCCAGAGTGACAAGGATGATTCCAAGTCCACGTCGGGTTTTGTCTTTACCCTCAATGGAGGTGCGGTGTGTTGGAAGAGTTCCAAACAGGAAACCGTTGCAGACTCGACGATGGAAGCGGAATACATCGCTGCATCTGATGCCGCAAAAAGAAGTTGTACGGATAAGGAAGTTCGTGAAAGAACTTCAGGTGGTTCCGTCCATTGTTGATCCAATACCTCTGTATTGCGACAACAACGGGGCTATAGCTTTAGCGAAGGAACCCAGGTCCCATCAGAAATCCAGACACATCTTGAGGTGGTATCACCTGATCAGGGAGATCGTGGATCGCCAGGAGATCGAGGTTCGGAGGGTTGCTTCAGAAGAAAACACTGCAGATCCATTCACCAAGGCCTTGCCCCAGACTCAGTTCGAGCGGCTGATCGAGATGATAGGTCTTCGATACGCCAGTACATGGCCTTAGTGCAAGTGGGAGATTGTTAGTGTATATGCCCTAGAGGCCAATACTGTATCATACTAGTTTGTATATTACTTGATGGAAGCTTGGGATATTCACCTAGTATAAACAATCTTGCTCAATATAGTTGTATGCTACTTGGTTTGTTTCTACTTCAATGTGTACTTGTGCTTATTTTAGTATATCACCTATACACATTAGTGGAGCCCTTAGGATCTTTGCTTGATTACCAGCGTTGTGATGGCAGTCACACTAGTGGGGGCTGGGTAATCTATAAGCACATCCTTATACAGGTCCCTAGTCGCAGGGCTATCGAGACAGGGCATCGATACTCCGGAGTAGACTAGCGTATGCGCTTCTCATCCCAGTGTGGGAGATGGTCTGTCCCACCGCCATCAGTACGTCGTACTGGAGATAGTATACGGGTGCTCGTTGGGTTATGAGTACACTGGACAGGACTCGTCGGGAACTGACAGGTTGGTATTATACCTATCGTCAGTTATCAGTTCCCAGGTGACATGAGTACAGCTTAGTCCGCTGACTTGACACTGTCACTTCGCCTCGAGTGTGTTCCTACTGTACTTTGATTACTACCCTACCACGGCTCAAAAGAGTCGTGTAAACAGGTAGTAGTTGGGTACAGTCCCGAAGCACTTGGGGGCAGTGACGGTTAGACAGGATTCGTCTCTCCCGGTATTGGTGGTTGACATCGCGCTGTGTCTAGGAGAGCCATTACACGAGTAGTCCCGGGCCAGGGCAATCGAGATATACTGGTAGGTTTCCAGTGTTATCTCAGGGTGTTTTTGGCTTCACTCCGACACGACTTGTACCGCTATTAGGGGACTGACGTTTACCGCCCCTTAGGTCCGCCATGCGATGTATCAGACGAACAAACCGGACTGTACGGAGATTGTCACATTCAGACTCAGTAGGAGTTCAGATGGGGTTCACCTCGTCAGTCTTCTTATCGGCATCTACCTGGGGACCGTTACGCACAGCTAGTGCCGCTTACGGTCTGTGGTTAAACCCACTTCCAGCGTAGTGTCGAGTCTTTAGAGTCCCACACAGAGGGCTATTCGCCATTGGGCAAAACAGAGTAGAGGTCGCATGGTTTTGCGACAGGGTTCGTTCTCATCCGCGCACTTGTGCACGTTTGGAGTCCGGACGGATATTACTGGCTGGCTCTGGTATGAGTCAGATATTGGTATATGTTTTGGAGTTGATTTTATCTCATTGTGTTCATGTTCCTCGGAACAAGAATGCGGGTGTGTATGCACAGTTGTTTGAGGCGGAGGAAGAGGATTTTCATTAGGGTTTCGGAACGGGTGTGTATGCACAGTTGACAGTCGTCCTTTTCCAAACCCTAATGAATTTGTGATATATCAATTAATAATATTAATTAAATGAAATTGTGTTATGGTTGGGTTTGTTGACTTGTTGACCAAGGTTGACTTGTTGACCATGGTTGAAAGTTTGACCATTATCATTACATATCAAAGATGCTCTTTGATTCTAGCAAAATTCATTTAATGAATGTGATGATAGTGGTCATTCCAAACCATCCATCAACTATTTCATTTTTAATATTATTGTTAATTTGATAATTCTTTTCATTTGAGTTATGGTTGTAAAAAAAAAGAATAGCTCATTCTATCATATCTCTTCTCTCTCCTCTCTTCTTCTTCCTCCTCCTCTAGTAAAAGGAGAATCCTTCTCATGTGTTGAGAATCTCTCTCCTTGAGATAAAAGCACCCCAAAGCCACTCTCTACTCACTCTAGGGTTAGAGGTTTAGCAAGCCGAAGATCCTAGTTCTCTCAAAGTTCGAGAAAGAGCCCGAAGGTTGAACCCTCAGGTGGATCCATCTTTGACGGAAGAAGGCGACGAGGAAAGCACCATCAAACCCTACAAAGGTTTCAAGAAGAAGGAGTTCAAGTTAGGTATAACCTTTTTATCCGAGCAGCTAACTCTCTTTAGCTTTGTAGCTAGTTTAGTTTAGAAAAGATCCCGACTTTTGTTAGTCCATGTTGCCTAATGCGCTAAAAATTTGTTTTTTATACCGTTTCCGCCTCCCCGCAAAAACCGGGGGTGGCAACATGGACTTACACTACATATGCAACATATCAGACGAAGAGACCGGACTGTACGGTAGTGTTACTGATTGGATTCACAGGAGAATGTACAGGCTTGCTTTTTGATCTTCTGATCGCTCAATACCTGGGTGGCTGTTACGTTTAGCTGACCGCTTGCAGCTTGTGGGTGTTTGATATGATCATCACCTACTGTCGGCACATTGACGATTCTTGAGAGTCCTACATAGAGGTTTCCTAGCTCCGGCAAAACGGAGAAGGAGCACATATGTGATATGTGCGGGACAGAGAATATTACGATATGAGATACCGTATTCTATTCTCGCGATTTATGATATCGGCCGGGTATATGTGATATAGCCGGGTCATCGGATCAAGTGTTGATTCGATAAATCGGTACATGTTATATTAGTCGGTTATATGTAATATAGCCGGATTGTCGGATCAAATATTGATTCCATAATTTAATGTATAATTATATATTTGATATATTACATTACGTTAACTAATATAAGCTCTCTTTATTGATTCATTTTCTCACCGGACAATACATTGATATATATGCGATATATGTTAATTGTATTATTTTCTTTTGTTACAAAAATATATTATATATGTGATATATAATTGATTGATAGAGTTTTTGCGTGCTTAGTTAATTACCGCAAGCAAGACGGTTTCTCTTGTAGGTAGCCGGTTGAGTACGGGTCGTCCGCAGGGAGATGTGAATCTTTTTCTATGTGCTTTAACGAGTTAAGTCCAAATATCCAGATTTGTTTGAGATTAACTATGTGCTAAAATGTTATATAAAGAGAGCTTGTTAGGGTTAGGATTAGGTTAGTTTGAGTTAGGAGCCGCTCACTTCTTTCGTTGCCACTCTTAATATCGGTGTTACAGTAATCGGCAACAACGGGGATTAGCAAGACTAGGAAGGAACTTGCGTGTATAAGCTAGGCTTTCCAACGCTTAAGTTCTTCCTTTTGGTGCTTGTCCGTCCGTTCTTGGCTCTTAGCCTTAACTTCTGGTTAATTCAACCACAACCGGTCTCACTAAGGAATCACCGCTATCATGTACGATAGGGTGCCGTAGGGAGCGGATTGTGGTTCAATTAACGGGAGTCCAAATTAAGATGTTGGGCAAGGAAAGAGTGAAAGAGATTTCCTTATCTCAAACTTTCCTTATCCTACCCTAACAAGTAAGAAAACTACTCACCCATTACAAGAAAAAGGAAAATAAAACAAAAGGAGGAAGATAGAAAGAAAAAGGTTAGAAGATTACAACTAGATATTTGAGACCTCATGATTGATCTAAAAATTCAAGACTGTGTGAATCGAATAAAACGAATAAGTTTCTTTGTGTCGGTACTTATAAAATGAATAAAGTTCACAATCAAAGAATTATATTTGACCGCAATCAACTACGGTGTCGGATGTCGATTGTTAGTGAGTGCGGATCGTCCACAGGGATTGTGCGATTCGTTTCTATGTTTGATTTGTTTGAATTGAAAAGTTAATCGAAAAGGAAAGAAAACATGATTCAAGATTTTATCAATTGATTCAGGTGTCACTAGTCTAATCAAGAATCAAGAAAATGATAAACAATCGAGAATCGGGGTTTCGATGATATTTCCAACCAAATGTCAAGAATCTAAATGAGGCTCGTAGGTATCGATCGGATCTATTGACGTGATGTAATCTTAAGATATCGTGTTCTTGTCCTTCGAAGAATTGATACTAGATCGATGATGATCGACGAGAGTTAGGGCTTTCTCGTGAAACTAGGGTTTCATCATTTAACCCTTGTTCTTTCGTCGATATCATTCATATTCTAGCCTCTAGCAATTTCAAGGAACGATCGTAACTCCCCAATTTCGAGCGATATCAATCAAGAAAGCAGCACAACGAAAATGGGTTGTCGGTTCTTGAACTTGCTAGGGTTTACAAAACTCGTAGGAATCAAGAATCGATTTAAGATATGTTACATCATCATTCTATTGATCGTCTCGACTCCTCGACGAGCGGAGTATTACTCAAACATCACAACAAGAACTACAACTAGAAATTGAGATCGAATCATGATGCAAGAATTTAAAGAAAAAAAGATAAAAGAATTTCACCTTTTATTTATATCAACAATTTCATTACAGACGCTCAAGAACTACAAGAGAATGAACTCGATTGTTGAATTGGCTTCGCTTTTCTCCGTGAGTCGTGGATCGGCTTGGACCACTTGCTCTGTTGAAGATCGACTCCGCTCATAAAAGGTTGAAGGGCTTCTTGCTTGATTTGGTACTCGGAATCTTGGCTTTAGGATTGGAATTAGGGTTAGGGTTTCACACAAGTCTTGTCACTAGACTTGTGGAAGAAGAAGATGAAGGAAGAGTTAAGAGATAGAATGGCTCTAGATTGATACTAAATGATATGAATGGATAGATCTCTCAACCCTAGGTCTAGGCTTCTATTTATAGACTTCCCAAACCTAGGTCTAGGTTTGAAATTACAATTCCCTCCAAAAGTTTGTTGAGGAGCTTCTAGAATTAGTTTGTTAGGAGCTAGCTTAGGCTTTAAGCTAGGATTAATTAAGCTTAGAAACCCTAGTTTGCTGAACTGGCAGAAGCCTCTGGAGTCTTCTGGAACTTAACATGTCTTTCTGAAGTGTAGCCACTGGGAGAAGTATTGTGCACTGAAATTGAGGAGGTGAAGTGGCAAGACGGCCGCGGAACCGCGGCGCACGCCGGCTCCGGCCGCGGTTCCGCGGCCATGTGTTGGCTTCATGTCTTGGTTCTTCTGGTGTGGTCTTTGGATGTCATATGGAGCTTTATCTGATATGTTGAATTGTATTTTGACTCTTGGATTGCTACCAGATCTCAAAACTTGGAGTTGGTGTATTTTATCAGCTCAATTTGATCATGCAATTTCCTGCACAAATCTTGAAACAAGTGTTGCACAATATAGGGATGATGCGATGCCATGAAATGCCGTCAATTTCCTTTATAGTGCCAGTTTTAGATTCTAACACATGCAATCTGATATTTAACGACTGATTTGCTAATATGTGAAATATGAATACCGTACACTTCTAAATGAATGCAAATGATAGGGAAATTGCCGGTTAAAAGATGCAGTATTTTCGACTGATCAAATTCCCCCAAACTTATTTTCGATCGTCTCGAGCGAACTGTTTTATTTAAAAAGAGAAGGAGAAAATAAAGAAAGAGAAAAACTAACTAGCACACATTCGTAGGCAACACGATTGCACTGAGCACGTGCAACAAGCCTTTAAACCTGTAGGTGTCCCTAGTAGGAGGTGTGTTGTCTCCTGAGGGTTTTCAGCGGATTGCACCCACAAAATCAAATAATAAAAGTAAGATCATGAATATTACATTTTAAAGAATAGAATTGTACAAGAAAAGCTTTGAAAATTAGGGTTTCCAACTATGCTAGCTTTTCGGTTGTCATGAGCCTTATCTTAATGGTCATGAAAAGATTTCAGAAATCACGTCCTCCCTCAATAAAACATCGTCTTATTTTTCATTCCTATCTTGTCTTCCAAACCTCGATTATATAACCCTGCGTGTGTGTAAAGACATCCCCACACCCGGAGAATTCAATTCAAGCAATCATACTCTTGCCCATCAGCCTCAGTACTTTTTAATTAATGAATATTTAGATGAGATTGCTCACACACTTTCATGCGACCGTTAATACTTCTTGAGGTACTAACCGACCGATTACTCCTGTGCTTGCTTACTTGGTGTATTTTCCTCGTCTTGCACCACCTAAGGCTTAGCAGTGACTCCCAGACCAGTTGACCTTAGGACACTAGGTGAAGAGGCACCCTCGCTATACATTTTTTATTGCCCTCGGTGATAACAAAAACCAGTGTCCATTTTTCTCACCACTTTATATTTTCTTCATTTTTTTTTATTTCCTTCATACTTTTGGCTTTAAGACGAGCATTTCAAGGTATCCTCTACTATCCCAGGCTTTAAGACGTATGTAAGTGCTAATAGCAGGGTATCAACGTTCAAAATGTTTGGCTTCTAGAATAGAAACTATTTTTCAGACTCATTTTTATCCTCAGAATAGTGACGTCTTTCACCCTACTAACCCTTGGGATAACGGCTCATAACTACTTATTACTAGTTCGTATAAGAAAACTTCAAATTTTCTTGGTTTTCTTAAATTTTTCTAATCTCATGGATGTAATTTTTCACTGTCTAAACTTTCATTATCTTATTTATGTACAAAAATGGTTTAAATGTGAAAATATTTTGAAAATTTTAAATTTTTATGGATTTTGAAATTTTTTAAATTTTTTTAAGTTTTTAAAGAAATGTTTTGTGCTTATGCAAATGATATGCAAATGATGCAAAAATAAGCACAAACCTCCCCCAAATTTGCTTTCAACAGTGTCCTCACTGTTGCCAACAGCTATATCTACAAAACCTGTATGTCTGAGAGGAATTATTAGTGGGGGCAAAATATTTAAGTGAAGATCCTCCAAACTTACTCTTTTCACTCACCTCCATTCAAAAAGATGATGCAGTGATATACTGGACATGAAGGTGAGACGGAGGAATTTTAATCAAAATAAACTGGCTCCTGTAAGAACAGGAGTTCCTCCGTGGGGTCAGTGGAAAAATACGGCTTTAGTCTATGTCCATTAACTTTGAAAAAACTGCCGTTTTTAACATTTTCTACTTCTACTGCCCCGTGCGGATATACAGATCGCACAACAAAAGGTCCCTTCCACCGAGATCGGAGCTTACCCGCGTGAAGGTGTAATCGTGAATCATAAAGAAGGACTTTTTGACCAGGTGAAAATGTTTTCCTCAAAATATTTTTATCGTGAAAAACCTTAGTCCTATTCTTTATGATCACAGCGTTATCATAAGCTTCATCGCGGAGTTCGCTTAGCTCATTAAGTTGCAGCTTCCGAAAGTTGCAAGCAAGGTTTAGATCAAAATTTATTTCCTTAATAGCCCACAATGCTTTATGCTCAATTTCCACGGGTAAATGTCATGCTTTCCCAAACACTATCCTATATGGAGACATTCCTAGGTCGGTTTTAAATGAAGTTCTGAATGCCCAAAGAGCATCCGTCAGTTTGGTCGACCAGTCTTTTCTATTTTTAGCAACAGTCTTCTCAAGGATAAGTTTGATTTGTCTGTTTGAGATTTCAGCCTGCCCGCTTGTTTGGGGATGATAGGGTGTAGAAAGTCGGTGGTTGATTGAGTATTTCCGCATCAGTGTCTCGAAAGAACTGTTGCAAAAATGTGTCCCATTATCGCTAATAATAGCGCGTGGGTGTCCAAATCGTGAAAAGATATTCTCTTTCAAGAACTTAATGTCAACTTTCCTGTTATTAGTGCGACATGGAATGACTTCAATCCACTTTGCGACATAATCAACCGCCAGCAGTATGTACAAATTCCCAAAGGAGTTGGGAAAGGGACCCATAAAATCAATACCCCAAACATCGAATATTTAAACAACCAGAATGGGTTGCTGAGGCATTTAATTTCTCTGGAAAATTCTACCCGTGTACTGACATTGTGTATAGGTTTTGCAATAGTGAAATGCGTCCTTGAATAAGGTCGGCCAATAAAATCCACATTGCAAAACCTTCTCCGCCGTCTTTTTAGGACCGAAATGACCCCCACAGGCATGATCATGACAAAAAGAAAGAACACTCTTGAACTCTTCTTTCGGGACACACCGGCGAATGATCTGATCGGGACAATTCTTAAACAAATATGGATCGTCCCAGTAAAAGTGTTTTACTTGGGAAAGAAAACAGTATTTGTCCTGTTTTGACCAATCGCAGGGTATAAGTCCCGTGACAAGATAGTTCACAATATCCCTGAACCATGGTTCATTGGATATGCTCAAGAGTTGTTCATCAGGAAACGAGTCATTGATCGGCAGGGTCACAGGGGAAGAAGAGATGCGTGAAAGATGGTCGGCTACTACGTTTTCACATCCTTTCTTATCTTTGATAACAAGATCAAATTCTTGTAACAGAAGGATCCAACGTATTAGTCGACCTTTTGCATCTTTCTTCGCCAGAAGATGTTTTAAAGCGGAATGGTCAGTATACACAACTAAGTAAGGCCTGAATTTTTCTAATGCAAATACAACCGCTAAAAGTTCCTTTTCGGTGGTTGTATAATTAATTTGTGCATCATTCAGGGTCTTACTTGCATAGTAAATCACGTGTGGCATCTTTTCGATGTGCTGTCCTAAGACCGCACCTACTGCAAAGTCAGATGCGTCACACATCAGCTCAAAGGGGTAGTCCCAGTTTGGCGATGATAGCACGGGGGCTGAAGTGAGTGAGTGTTTAAGTGAGTCGAAAGCTGTCTCACAGTCCGAGTCAAAATGGAAGGTTGTATCCTTGACCAGGAGGAGAGTTAAAGGTCTAGCAATTTTGCTAAAGTCCTTAATAAATCTCCTATAAAAGCCCGCATGGCCAAGGAAAGATCGAATATCTTTAATGCTTTTGGGATGAGGGAGGTTTTGAATGACATCTATCTTAGCTCTGTCAACCTCAATGCCTTTCTGTGAAATAACATGTCCAAGAAAAATTCCTTCTTGGACCATGAAATGGCATTTTTCCTAGTTCAAAGTCAAGTTCTTCTCTTTGCAACGAGTACGAACAGCGTCAAGATTCGCTAGGCAATCAGAAAAAGAGTCTCCAAAAATCGAGAAGTCGTCCATAAAGATCTCCAGGAAATTCTCTACCATATCAGAGAATATCCCCATCATACACCGCTGAAAAGTAGCGGGAGCATTGCAAAGCCCAAAGGGCATGCGACTGTAAGCAAAGGTACCAAAAGGACAAGTAAAAGTGGTTTTATCTTGATCCTTTTTGGTGATGGGAACCTGATTATAGCCTGAGTATCCGTCCATAAAACAATAGTACTCTCGTCCCGCTAAGCGTTCCAGCATTTGATCAATGAATGGTAGAGGAAAGTGGTCTTTCCTCGTGGCAGCATTGAGTTTTCTATAATCGATACATACACGCCACCCGGTTTGGGTGCGTGTCTGAATCAACTCATTTGCCTCATTGGTTATAACAGTGATGCCGGATTTCTTGGGAATGACATGTATATGACTCACCCATTGGCTATCGAAGATGGGGTATATGATACCATTATCTAGGCATTTGACGATCTCTTTCATTACAGCTTCCTTCATGACGGGATTTAACCGTCTCTCTGGTTCTCGGGTTGGTCTGGCATCATCCATCACATGTATATGATGTTCAACTATCAAGGGACTAATCCCTTTGATGTCCGCCATACTCCAACCAAACGCCTCTTTGTTAGATCTCAATACCGATAAAAGTGCATTCTCTTGCTCTAAGGCTAGAGAGGCGGATATTATAACCGGTAAAGACTCCTTCTCACCTAAATAAGCATATTTCAGATGAGAAGGTAACATTTTTAGATCTAATTCAGGCGGAGAAATGATAGAAGGAGGGATCATTGAGTGATTTTTGGATTTACAAAGAAGCTCAGAGCCTGTGAAAGATACAGACTCGGGTGGAGAAAAATTAGAAGTGCAGGACTCAAGTGTAGGTAAAGTGTCCTCACTAAGATCATGTGTAAAGTCAAACAGAGATGTGGTAATGTCGTTGAGATCAGTAAAGCAAAGTTCCTCAGCTTCATAACTATCGGGAGCGATCTCGTGGACAGAGCACACATCTAGAATATGAGCAGAGGGTTCTGATGGCTGACTTCCAACTTTGTAGATATTTAGTTCAATGGTCATATTTCCAAATGATAAGTTCATTGAACCATTTCTACAGTTTATAACAGCATTGGAAGTGGCAAGAAAAGGACGACCCAGAATCACCGGAATTTGGCCCCGGGGGTTTGCTACAGGCTGTGTATCAAGTACAATGAAGTCTACAGGGAAAAAAAATTCCCCGACCTTTATCAACACATCCTGTAGTTCACCCCTTGGTTTGGTGATTGAACGGTCTGCCATTTGGAGAATGCAGTGAGCAGGTTTCAGCTCTCCAATCACTAGTTGCTCATATACAGAATATGGAAGTAGGTTAACACTTGCGCCAAGGTCTAAAAAAGCACGATTTATGTTTTTACCCCCAATAGAAATCGATATTGTAGGACATCCTGGGTCCTTTCGTTTCTTTGGTAGCTGGGGAATAAAAGCAGTGCTAATATTATTAGACTTAAAGACCTTCTTTGGCACTTGAGTCTTCCTCTTCCTAGTGCACAAGTCCTTAAGAATTTTCGTATAAGCGGGAACTTGTTGAATCGCATCTAGAAGAGGTATGTTGATGTTAACCTGTTTAAACATTTCCATATTTTTCTCTATATGAGGACTCGTTCTATTACCCCTTAACCGATTCGGGTAAGGATCTTTCGCAATAAGCGCCGGGTCCATCATAGGAGAAGGAAGAGGGGGTAGACGAGATCCCAAAAGAGGTGTGGGGACCGTCTGTGGAGAACTATAAGGGTTGGGTTGAGGTGTTGAGCCTAGTGGGAAATGGAGAATAGGCTCGCGAGAAGGTGGTAGGGTAGAAGAAGAAGGATCAGAAAGAGAAGTGTGTGTGTGGAAAGGTCTCAGCCGGGGTGTTATTGATAGGATTTTCAATATCATCAATTCCTTCCCCGACATGATTGTTCAGCACTCTTCCCGATCTCAACGTTGTGACGGCATTTACATTGTAATGCCCAGGATTCTGTAGGGGTTGAGAAGGAAGTTTCCCTTTTTCTCTCGCACTTATTTCTGCTTTAAGTCGTGCTATTTCAGCTTCCAATGATCTAATACTCTCAGCTTGGGACGCTGAGTTTTTCTTTATCTCACTGACGGAAGTTCTAACCTCAGTCGAAACCTCTATAAAATTTGATAAAAGTGATTTCATGGTTTGAGTGAATTGAGAGAATTCGTCAGAACAGGACAACTTCATAGGATTAGACTGTGCAGGAGTGTTGACTTGATTGTGGAAATTTTGTGACTGGTAGGGGTGCTGAGTTTGTTGAAGGGGTTGCTGTTGTGGTGGAAGTGCCCTTTGAAAATTATTTTGGCTTGGAACCGTATTTTGAGATTGTTGTTGGTTCCAAGCAAAATACGGGTGATTCCTCCAACCCTGATTGTACGTGGAAGAATATGGATCGTTTCTAGGTCGTTGAAATGCGGCATTTGTATGCTCATGACCTTGAAACGGACATTCTTCCGTCAAGTGAGACGGATCAGAACAACAACCACAAACAGTTTTGGGGAGCGACATTGGGTTTAGGGAGGCTGCAGAAAATTTGTGTTCCATAGCGTCGAGCTTCTTTTGCATTGCTGCCATCTCAGCTCGAACACCTATGGACGCATCTATTTGGTGCACGCCACCCCTATTCAATGGTTGGGTTCCACTCTCCCACTGTAGTGATTTTTCAGCGAACTCTTCTAAAAACTTCCAAGCTTCCCTATCATCCTTTGTCATAAAGGTAGCTTGACACATGTTTTCAAGGTTCTGTTTAGTGTTTGAGTTAATGCCCTCATATATGATTCGGCAAAGATCCCATCTCGGGATGCCGTGTTGAGGACATTGAGCCAATAGATCCTTGAAACGTTCAAAGCATTTAGAGAATGGTTCAGTAGGGAGTTGGGTAAATTGGTTCAGTTTGCTACGGATTCGAGCTGTCTTTTGCATTGGGTAAAATTTCTTAAGGAATGCCGCGACGAATTCTTCCCAATTCGTGATAGAGTGTGCGGTAGTGTTATATAGCCACTTCTCGGCTATATCGCACAAAGTAAATGGAAGAAGTCGTAGACGCATAGCATCCACTGAAAGTTGTGACGTACCCATCATTGCGCATACGTTTTCAAATTTGGTGATGAAAACGTAAGCGTCCTCAGTCTCGAGTCCGTGGAATTTGGGTAATAGGTTGATGTATTGGGGTTTAATCTCAAAGTTGTCCCCATTGGCTGGTGGAATGGATAAGCAGGTCGAAAGAGGACCTCGCAGTGGATAGCACCTCTCTTGGAGAGAGATGCGGGGTGGATTCTGCGCACCAACGGACGGTGGCAGATTAGGGTTAAAGAAGTTCGATGGAGGTGGATCCATCGATGTGGGTGTGGTAGTGGGTAAAGAAGAAGTAAATGGAGAAATATCGACTTCGGAGTCGATAAAGGGTACGCGGACTAAACGGGCACTAGAATCCCGTGTCCATCTTATCTTGTACTAAAAAGGGTTAGTACAAGTGGCAGCGTTGACTTATAATTAGGGTAATGAATGAATGCGGTGTTTGCTTTGAAAAAGGGACAGATTTTTGAAAAAATGATTCGACACAACAAATGCAGCAACACAAAACCCTAATTCTAAAGGTCGCCTAGGTCAGATCTCTAGACCGCTCCTAACTGCCAGAAGACAAGACGGAGGATAAAATCCTCCACTGCCTCTTTGTCTCTCCTGTAGTCAGGTAAGTGCCAGGTAAGTGGGAGGTTCTCCACTACGTAAGTAGTGGACCTAATTAAGTAACCACTAGCCTTCGACACACTTGCCTAGACACTACAAGAGAAATGCGGATAAGCAATGAATTACCCACGGCCATCTTCTGTCCTAAGTGAGCGTGACGGTCCTCAGAGTCATCTCTAGATCTTTTTTAGTTAATTTGGGGTAAATGCGGATGCAAGTTTTGTGATTTTCGGGGCCTAGGAAGGGTAATGAACTCCCCACCTAATTTGGATTTGGCCGTGCCCCTTAATATCCGTATTTAGAATGCAAACAACCAAGAAACAAGAACACGCACAAATTTAATATTGCAATTTGCGAGCTGCGATTATTTGCAAAGAAGCCTGCAGAAATTTGTTAGTTGGAGCAGAGAAAGAAGAAGAGAAGAAAGTGAGAAGCTTACAGTGAAAGTTTTGTGCAGAGAGGGCTTCACCAAGCTGCGGAACCGCCGCAACAGGAGGCTCCCACCGCGCTTCCACGGTCGTCTGTGCTGATCTCTGCGCCAAAATTCAACAGCAGCTTGTTGTTGATTTCTTCTGCTCTCTGGAATTTTCCAAAAAATTTCTTCAATTGCACAACAGCTCCAGATTTCCTTGCAATGAACCACAAAAAATCGTTTAGTGTTTTGTACGAATTTTGATTACAAAATTACAATGGAATAAATCTCCCAATTCAAACTTCAATATGAAACGAATTAGCACGTAATCCCCGGCAACGGCGCCATTTGATTGTTTGTAAAAATTCAAGACTGTGTGAATCGAATAAAACGAATAAGTTTTTTTGTGTCGGTATTTAGAAAATGAATAAAGTTCACAATCAAAGAATTATATTTGACCGCAATCAACTACGGTGTCGTATGTAGATTGTAAGTGAGTGCGGATCGTCCACAGGGATTGTGCGATTCGTTTCTATGTTTGATTTGTTTGAATTGAAAAGTTAATCGAAAAGAAAAGAAAACATGATTCAAGATTTTATCGATTGATTCAGGTGTCACTAGTCTAATCAAGAATCAAGAAAATGATAAACAATCGAGAATCGGGGTTTCGATGATATTTCCAACCAAATGTCAAGAATTTAAATGAGGCTCGTAGGAATCGATCGGATCTATAGACGTGATGTAATCTCAAGATATCGTGTTCTTGTCCTTCGAAGAATTGATACTAGATCGATGATGATCGACGAGAGTTAGGGCTTTCTCGTTAAACTAGGGTTTCATCATTTAACCCTTGTTCTTTCTTCGATATCATTCACATTCAAGCCTCTAGCAATTTCAAGAAACGATCGTAACTCCCCAATTTCGAGCTATATCAATCAAGAAAGCATCGCAACGAAACTGGGTCGTCGGTTCTTGAACTTGCTAGGGTTTACAAAACTCGTAGGAATCAAGAATCGATATAAGATATGTTACATCATCATTCTATTGATCGTCTCGACTCCTCGACGAGCGGAGTATTACTCAAACATCACAACAAGAACTACAACTAGAAATTGAGATCGAATCATGATGCAAGAATTTAAAGAAAACAAGATAAAAGAATTTTACCTTTTATTTATATCAACAATTTCATTACAGACGCTCAAGAACTACAAGAGGAAGAACTCGATTGTTGAATTGGCTTTGCTTTTCTCCGTGAGTCGTGGATCGGCTTGGACCACTTGCTCTATTGAAGATCGGCTCCGCTCATAAAAGTTTGAAGGGCTTCTTGCTTGAATTAGTACTCGGGATCTTGGCTTTAGGATTGGAATTAGGGTTAGGGTTTCACACAAGTCTTATCACTAGACTTGTGGAAGAAGAAGATGAAGGAAGAGTTAAGAGATAGAATGGCTCTAGATTGATACTAGATGATATGAATGGATAGATCTCTCAACCCTAGGTCTAGGCTTCTATTTATATACTTCCCAAACCTAGGTCTCAGTTTGAAATTACAATTCCCTCCAAAAGTTTGTTGAGGAGCTTCTAGAATTAGTTTGTTAGGAGCTAGCTTAGGCTTTAAGCTAGGATTAATTAAGTTTAGAAACCCTAGTTTGCTGAACTGGCAGAAGCCTCTGGAGTCTTCTGGAACTTGACATGTCTTTCTGAAGTGTAGCCACTGGGAGAAGCATTGTGCACTGAAATTGAGGAGGTGAAGTAGCAAGACGGCCGCGGAACCGCGGCGCAAGCCGGCTCCGGCCGCGGTTCCACGGCCATGTGTTGGCTACATGTCTTGGTACTTCTGGTGTGGTCTTGGGATGTCATATGGAGCTTTATCTGATATGTTGAATTGTATTTTGACTTTTGGATTGCTACCAGATCTCAAAACTTGGAGTTGGTGTATTTTATTAGCTCAATTTGATCATGCAATTTCCTGCACAAATCTTGAAATACGTGTTGCACAATATAGGGATGATGCGATGCTATGAAATGCCGTCAATTTCCTTTATAGTGCCGGTTTTAGAGTCTAACACATGCAATCTGATATTTAACGACGGATTTGCTAATATGTGATATATGAATACCGTACACTTCTAAATGAATGCAAATGATAGGGAAATTGCCGGTTAAAAGATGCAGTATTTTCGACTGATCACCTCACCTTGGCAAGGATCAAGCTTAAGCATCATTGTTGTTAAGGATAAAGTAAAATGGAAGAAGAAAGAAACAAACAACAAATAACAACAACTAGATTAGCAAATGAAAAATACAAGCAATTATAATTAACAACATAACAAGACAAGCATGATAACAAAAAGAACTCCTTTATTCATCATTTCACTCATAAAAGCTCACTACAAGATTTTAATGGAGAAAAGATGATAAGAGGAAGAAGAACAACAAAGTATATCTAAAATTTTACACAAGAATAAGCACACTTGGCTTGGAAATGTTCTAGGCTATTTATAGGCAGGAAACTGAAACCCTAGGACAATATTCAGAACCAAAATGAAATGACCAAAAAGCCCCCAGAAAAGAATCTTCTGCCGAGTTCATCAGGCCGAGGATCCGCGGCCTAAGCGCGCTTATGCCGCGGATCCGCGGCCATTTAGGAGAATTAGGTCATAAAATTTGGTGGGTTTTCCTAGTTTTCAGTACTCTTCAGTGTGGTATATATTGTTTCTCAGAAGCTCTTCACAATTTATCCAGAATTTCAGCAGATTAAATGGTGATGTGATGTGGATCTTTTGCCATGATTTTTCTTGAGCTCCGCGTAGACATGTTGGATCTTGTGTTGACATTGTGCTTTGTGCATGAAAATGACATCGATTTGTCATTTTTTCCCTTAAACTGGTGTGCGGCAACATACGGATAGAGAGCGGAGACCCGCGTTTTATCTGTGGTTGGGAGTAATCCGGAATTTGTCGTGCTTTTCCATGAATTTCACTGTTTAGAGCCAAGAACCTGTATCCTGCAACTAACTAGCAAACACGGCTCAAAAGTACCTACCGATAAGCAATGTGATAAAAATTGGGCGGTATAAAAATGCAAAAATCTGATATGAACAAATACCCCCAAACTTATCATTTGCTCGTCCCGAGCAAAGCCAATTTATTCACAAAAATTCCTAACCTCACTTTCGTAGGGAACGCGATTGCACCGAGCATGTGCAAAAATCCGTTAAACCTCTAGGTGTCCCTAGTAGGAGGAGTGTTGTCTCCTGAGGGTTTTCAGCGGATACTACTCACAAAATCCGGTCAAACTAGTTTTGCAAAATAACTATGATCCAAACCCAAGGGTTTTGTTTCAGAAAATAACAATTCTATTATCCTAAGTCTAGACTATCGAACCTTTATTTTTCACACCTCGCTTCTTATTTAACTTAATATTTTATATGTCTTTACGCGCAGTGCAAATAGTGTCGTTATATTCCAGAAGGATCGATTAAAGTCATCATGTCACACAATAAAGCCCAGATAAAATTTTTATAAGGATCACATAAGTTTTATAAAGAGTTAAGTATTTTTCAAGTTTCGTTTTCCAGTAAGGTTTCAATTTCAGAATTTCTATCTTCCTTAATAGGAAACTAGGACTTATTTTTCACTCCACATTTTTCTTGTTTTCATTCTGTCACGACCCGAAAGTACGGAACAAGACCGGCACTTAAACTGCGAACGTCTCGAGGCGTACGTAATCTAAGTAAACCGAAAATCCAGAAATCCAAACCAAGAAAAGTAGTAGAGTGAAGGAAAACCAATTTAAAACAAGTAGTTTTAATAGCATAAGCCGAATTATGCGGTTTTTAAGAACATCAAAATTTACTGAAAATTTCGGCAGAGTCTCCTTTGTAAATACTGGCTCCCAAACGGGATACAACATGAATAGTATACGAAATCACTAAAAAGGCATCCCCAAGAGGGAGTTAGCTCTTCTTCAATCGACGGTCACAACCACACAAGCAATATAATATACAACGCCAACGGCGAGGATCAAAACTCAAAAGGAAACTCAAAACCACCAGAAATATAACGAGCGACTCTAAGGTCGAAAGAATAAACAACACTGGTCTCTATCTCAAAAATACATGTTTGGTTGATGGAATTTACTAGATACAACGGAATAATATCATACAAGGTAATATGATGGGTACGATACAAGAAAAACCCACCTACTAGCAAGTCACCCGAATGAAACTGATCCCGCAAAGCCGTAATTAAACCTGTACGGCAAAACCTGCAAGAAACTGGGGCACAACGGGGGTGAGTTGCCAACTCATGAATAGAAAAACATCTACGCACAGAAATCGCATAAATAACGCAACCTAGGTCAATGATCATAATATATCCTCAAAAATGTATATAACATGCAGCCTATAACAAGGCTAGGGTAAATATCTAACCCGAGTGTAATCTCATGTGGCCGTGTCTGTGCCTCAGGTAGCAATATATCATATGAATGAGGTATGCATGCATGAAACAGAATACATGTAAATGAAGAAACTGTTTTCATAATTTAGTGAGATTTCCTTCGTATTTTTAAACTGAGGTATCATAAATGAAATCAGTCTCAACAGTGTCTAGCATCGACACAAAACATAAATCTCACTGTCTCGAAATATCAATGTCTCAATCTCAATATCTAGGGCGCCGTCAGTCCAGACCGGCCCCTACCATCCATCTTAAGACCACTACAGTATCCTACGGATATCCGACGCGTCGGGTAATATCACCGGTAGGTAATCTGTCCCCTGCCAGGCTCAACGTCAACACCACATTCATCTTGCCCCGGGGTACCATACCGGGCCCACCATGTACCCGTGACGGTTCTTCCACTCCTCGACACGGATCTCGAAAACCACAACAAACTCATGGTGGACGACACTTACGTCACTAGAAAACCGCAATTTACATATTTTGAAGGGTTAATAAGTTTAGAAATTTTGCGGCTTTCCCCCGAAATACAGAAATATCATAAATCTCAAGAAGTCATCACAAGTGCATATGTCAATGCTAATGAATGTATATGGTGTCAATAACCAAGTTGCAATGTATGATTAATAACTAGGCATGAACAATGGAATAACAGTATGCATGAAGTGACAAGTAATAACTACCATGTCTAAACTGGTATATAACCCAGGTACACTAATATCATATCAACCTACTAACTAACAAGCTAAGCCAAGCAAATATATTCTCTAAAGTGTACGTGACATGGCAATTACCGATGAAGATGTGTGTGAGCCGGCAAGTAGGTGTACGTGGTACATACGCATCATCGGTAATGGTGCTGGTGTCCTAACAGCATGCTATCAATAATGGAATATGCAGCAAAATAAGTATGCGAGGCAGAGCGAACAGCAATAATGTGCGGGAGCTGAATACTAGACATAACGATAACTAATCTGTAATAATCTAATATAAGTCCTACAAATTGTGCCTTTTGAAATAACACGAATCATGGGTTTTGAAAATAGGGGCTATGGTGTTTTTTATGAAAAGATACGTCTTTTGAAATATCCGTAGGATCCCTTGGGCTGTCTTTAAGAATGCCCACGATTCGTTAGTTTTTGAAATAGGTAGGAGTCTAATCTATTCTAACAACTACACTAAACTATACGACTGAACTAACAAGCTGAACTACAGGTAAGGAAACCGCCTATCATCCGAGTCGATACATATACCTACCTGTATATGTATAGTCGGTGATCCCGCCTCAATAATATCATATCCGATACCATATCTATAATCAGACATCCCAAGTCAAGAGTGCGGATCAATCATCAAAATATAGCTCGTACGTAAATCCGTCGTACGACATCCCAAATCTGGGTACGGGTCAATATCACATTCATCATACTATTCACCCGGTATCCACTTTATCAATTATCATGGTCGGGGTACTGATCTACGTCTAGTACCATACTGATACCGCCTACGTATGCATGGACGTGTGTGAAACACTACGTCAAGGACCCGCTACAACGTCATGTCGTATCTCAAATACGAACCCTGCTATATCGCCGATCTCACGGCCTCAAATCAAATCTCATCGACTCAGCTCAATCTCAAGTATCATCCTCAAATCCGTATGTGAACACATAGTCCCATACCCATGTGAACCCATAACTATAAAGAATCCCATGAGCACATATCAATAGGAATGTATGCAAGTATGTATGTGTGTATGTGTAGTGCAACACTACCCTAGGGTTCGCAACACTAAAGTAATCCAACACACCAATATCCATCCTAAGCATCGTTATTAATCCCAAATAATATATAATAAATGTTGGTGTGTATACGCATCCGTATACACCACCACGGACTGCGGGGGTGCTATACGCCATCCACCCGACTTCTCCCCGTAGATATAAATCTACTCACCTGGTCCTCGCTCGCCGGTGCCGACGTCGCCACGTGCTTGCTTGTCGTCTCGAATTCCGCATGGGGTACCTACATATCATAACGCACCGTGTCGTATTAAAACTAAATTCGAAATCGAAACGGCATACGAAAATCAAATCGGCACGCGTATCACGCATAGGTCCAAACCTATCGCCTACGCATGCAAGAATAGTCAAACCAACCCTCGATGTCGATGTACAAACGTCAAACCATCGAGAAAAATCCAATCACACTCATTTGCACATTCACGAACACTAATTTTAATATAAACTAGGTTAAAACTCACAAAAACCCCAATTTCACTTAAAAAGTCATTTTTCCGAAAATCTAGCAAGCACAATTCGCCGTTTTTGTACAAAACATGATGTTTAAATGAATGTAGCGGCTAATATACTTATTAAATATCTTAAATAAGTCATAGAAACAATTTCCGGAATTTAATCTCATTAAATTCCAAAAACCCTAATATTCTAGTTTACAAAAATACCCTTTTTAACAATTTCAAAGCAAAAATGCACAAACTACAATCTAGCTTAGATTTGCATGATCTAAAGCATTAAACCACACTTAATAAAGTTAATGAATTCATGAAAAACCTAAACACATTTTTAATCCCAAGTATTTAACCAAATTCAAAAATCTAGTAGGCAAATTAGCACATCAACAAATTTTTTTTTAAACTAACCATTAGCACTAGCTACTAATCTTGTATTAACATGACAAAAAGCCTAAATATAACACACAACCATACACCAATTATACAAAACCCTAACTTGCATTCAAATTCATAACTTGAATTCCAAAACTTGCAATTAAACTCACATATCCAAATTATCACTTAATTAAATTAGCTTAAGAAATTAGTAACAAATTAAGCAACAAAAATGTTTAGAATTATACCCAAAACATATGAAGATCCACAAGCACACATAGCCCTCCAAAATGCTCCCTTGCCACCAAAATCCATGCTATACGGGCTAAGCTAAAATGGGTAGGAGTCGGATTTTGATTTGGATTTTTGCTTGATTTTTTGTGGATTTTTCTTTGGATTTTCTTTGATGGAACAAAGAGAGGAGAAGAGGAAAATGGGGCTGTTGGGGGGTTGCTGATTTCGGCCAGTTGTGGGGGGAGGGGTTGGGTGAGGGAGGAGAGAGAGTGATGTGGAGAAAATAACAAGTAAGGAAGTCCAAGTCAACACAAAGTCAAAAGTCCAACTCATTTATCCATTTTCTTTTCTTTTCTTTCATTTCTTTTCCTTGAAATCCAAGTGGGGACAAAAGAGGGGGCTGCTGAATTCCTCAAGGGGATAAGTGAATGGGGGTGTGTGGGTGTGGGTACGGGTGTGGGGTGATGAAAAATGATAAATACAATACCCCAAACATCCATTTACGCTAAAAAAAAAGCCTTTTTTCTTCAATAATTTCTAAACCGTTTTGGCAAATGATTTCGTTCCAAAAAGCACATGATAAAATTTTATTTAATGTTTTATGATGCACAAAATTTGTTTCAACTCATTCCAATTTGTAATTTTCCCTAATTAAATGTATTAGTGACGGCTTAAAATAATAATAAAATTATATTTTTTCAGAAAATTTGAAATTTCACCAGCGGCTCAATAAACACCAAATATTAGCAATTACATAGCTAGAATATGTATATTTAATTTTTATAATAAGATATTTGCATTTTGACTTTTTTACAGAAAACCCCCTTATCTTACCGATTTTTCGAAATTTCACCGAAACGATTTTCAAAGCGTTACAATCTTCCCCCCTTAAAGAAATTCGGTCCCCGAATTTAAATTCAAACTCCCCCAAATACTAAAACATCTAAGAAAACCCATCAAGTCGTCGGGGCTCCGAAATTGTAAATACATAAAACAAATCGTAGCGCAGCGCATGCGCTTGAAAAATGAGCATATAACTCAAATCAAAACTCCGTCAAGCATCCCGCAATCATCGGAGTCATGGAGAAGACATCAATGCCAAATCCAAATCAAAACCAATATGACATAACTCGAAACTATACCTGTAAATATCGAATCTATATCTGTAAGTATCTGAAGGAAATGCATGCCAAATCTCTTTAAGTCGCTGTGCAACGCGTATAACACTGCACAGTGGCGGACGTCTATCATAAGAAAATAACTATATACATATATACCTTTGTTTGAAATGTACGTTCTGCCGTTTTGGAAACAATTTAGAAGGGTCTCCTTGTTTTAAAATTTCGTGTCATATGAGACACGTAGGTAAATACTGAGGCTATAGCTCGCTTTTTGGAAATCCCTTCAATAACTATCAATGCATGCAAAATATATTTAGGTACTGTCCTCTGACTAGTCCTGCTCAGTACGAAAACACATAGCAATATCATAAAAACGTACTGCTCTATACAAAATCAATCCCCAAAATATGCACATGAATGCTACGTGCGTCTGGTGCGCACGGAAATCAAAATCCATGAATATGCCATACATGCACATAGAAACAACATCTAAGTGCATCGGGTGTACACGAAACATCTGTCGTAGGCAACGTGTGTGCCTGATAGCAAAATCAGGTGCATCTGACATGCACGAAAAATCTCGAATTAGTGCATCTGGTGTGCACCAAATCGCATCTCGTAACAGGCGCCCAACAGGCGCTAAAAATCCAAATCAGGTGCATCCATCGTGCACGAAATCAAGAAATCCAATATCAAGCGCCGAACGTGCGCAAAATTAATCAGGTGCACAAGGTGCACAAAACAAATATCTAGTATCACCATCGAAATCGAAGTCCAGTGCATCTAAGTGCACAAAAGGCGTATCTCTGCACTGCAAGCATATATAAACTATACAGAGTGCAGGAACCAAATCGTGTGCATGCATACGTACAAAACCAACTCAATTGTTTAAAATCGTAAAATCACAAACATGTGAAACTGAAGCACGAAAACGATATCAAGTGCAACACTGTGCAAAGATCGTAAATCCTCAATCATCAAAATCAAATCATACGAATAAATCACCCAAAACATCGTAATCAACAATGGCGGAATAGTACTGCTCAAGCGCATCCTCTAAGAATCTCGGCCAACCGTCGCGGTCACTAGTAGGACGTCTCGTCGATGATCATGAACTATGTCCTGCTGGCGTGCGTAACCATGACCACTCCTGGGTCAAGGTCTTCACTGTGAATTACCAATCTTTCGGTCCATCGGCTCATCGGCCCAGTCAGGTGTGCTAACGGGGACGATTCCGTTCTGGCACTTCTCTAGTCATCTCCTGGTCAATCATCGCGACCACTCGTAAGACAGCATATTACTGGCGTCGGCCTCTGGCTCTCTGAATGTACGTGACACATCTGATCCTGGGTGCAAGTATCATTGCAGCAGTGTCCTGGAAGGAATCCTGCTCACGGTCTTTTCCATGTCTCGTCTCTGCCAACTGTTCGGAAGTCATCGTCCTTTCCTATATCTGCATCTTGCTCTGGAACGACTGCACACACACCGCGACTCCTTCTGGAAGGTATATCCAGTACTCTGCCACGGCTTGCGCATCGCATCTCTGATGTCGGCGGAGTGGAATATCATCTCATCTAGATCTGGTGCGAACCTCTTACTCCACTTTTCTCTAATGTCGTCTGCTTTGGACTCGTCTCGTCGCGGCTGCATGGACTGAGCTCAAACGACTATCCTCGAATCTGGAGTCTCCCAAGAAATGCATCTCACCACCTAGCATCCGAATTAAGTCGAACCATCCAATCGATTGTCAAAACCTCATAATCCCCCAAGGTCTCAACATCTTGGGTACAGTTTAATAGTATCGAGTACATACCACAGCATCGGTGGTCCAGCCGTAGAAGGGCAAACCCAAGCCTCACTAATAGCGCCGTAGAACTGCCGCAAACCCGAAGGTTCAAAGGCTTTCACACGGTCATTAAGTCGAGTTAGGGTTTCATTCTTCTAGAGGGACCATAGTATTGCCTGCATGTCTTTCCGACTACTTTAAACTTGGAATAATAGGTTTCCGACATTCGATCGTCTCTGTCGACCCTCACGTCTCTGCGTGAAGTCGTCTCTAGCTGGAATCAATCTATCTGATGACCTCGCATCGGGGTAAGCGAACGATCCACATGTCCTAGTCATTCATCCTAGATGACTAGCGACCTCCTATCATCTCTTAGTACAACTTATACTGCAATAGCTCCAACATCTGGGGTGATATCTCGTCGTTCGCAGCAATAACTGGCTCACTCGTCTGCATGCTGAACCGTGCCTCAATCATCAGGAGTAAGCAACACACCAACGTTCAACAAAATCTGGCTGGCCTCCATCATTGGCTCAATTCTCTTGTGTCGATCAGCACCTCCGAGTAACCTCATAAAGGCGATCCGCCAAACGCTCGTGGCGCGGAAACACAGTAAAAAGACACATCTCTGCAATCGTGTGTCGCCGGAATTTCGCCTGGTCAGTCCTCGTTCGTGACGAGCTTGTGCTGACCGCAACTCTAGCCGTAGCTCTCCCTGCCCGTAACCGTAGCAGCAAAACCAAACTGGTATCGATGAGGCTAGATCAGGAAGGAATATAATACTGAACAAGGAAATGTACATCGTAAGGCTTCATAAGTGGAGTGGCATGTCGTAAATATGCCGCGGAACATATCAACGGTACGTCACTCTACTTTAGTCACCTATTCCATCAACCAAGGGTCATCCTACGCTCCGAAGGTTAAAACCTAACGCTTTGATACCAACTTTGTCACGACCCGAAAGTACGGAACATGACCGGCACTTAAACTGCGAACGTCTCGAGGCGTACGTAATCTAAGTAAACCGAAAACCCAGAAATCCAAACCAAGAAAAGTAGTAGAGTGAAGGAAAACCAATTTAAAACAAGTAGTTTTAATAGCATATGCCGAATTATGCGGTTTTTAAGAACATCAAAATTTACTGAAAATTTCGGCAGAGTCTCCTTTGTAAATATTGGCTCCCAAACGGGATACAACATGAATAGTATACGAAATCACTAAAAAGGCATCCCCAAGCGGGAGCTAGCTCTTCGTCAATCGACGGTCACAACCACACAAGCAATATAATATACAACGCCAACGGCGAGGATCAAAACTCAAAAGGAAACTCAAAACCACCAGAAATATAACGAGCGACTCTAATGTCGAAAGAATAAACAACACTGGTCTCTATCTCAAAAATACATGTTTGGTTGATGGAATTTACTAGATACAACGGAATAATATCATACAAGGTAATATGATGGGTACGATACAAGAAAAAAACCCACCAACTAGCAAGTCACCCGAATGAAACTGAGCCCGCAAAGCCGTAATTAAACCTGTACGGCAAAACCTGCAAGAAACTGGGGCACAACGGGGGTGAGTTGCCAACTCGTGAATAGAAAAACATCTACGCACTGAAATCGCATAAATAACGCAACCTAGGTCAATGATCATAATATATCCTCAAAAATGTATATAACATGCAGCCTATAACAAGGCTAGGGCAAATATCTAACCCGAGTGTAATCTCATGTGGCCGTGTCTGTGCCTCAGGTAGCAATATATCATATGAATGAGGTATGCATGCATGAAACAGAATACATATAAATGAAGAAACTGTTTTCATAATTTAGTGAGATTTCCTTTGTAATTTTAAAATGAGGTATCATAAATGAAATCAGTATCAACAGTGTCTAGCATAGACACAAAACATAAATCTCACTGTCTCGAAATATCAATGTCTCAATCTCAATATCTAGGGCGCCGTCAGTCCAGACCGGCCCCTACCATCCATCTCAAGACCACGACGGTATCCTCCGGATATCCGACGCGTCGGGTAATATCACCTGTAGGTAATCTGTCCCCTGCCAGGCTCAACGTCAACACCACATTCATCTTGCCCCGGGGTACCATACCGGGCCCACCATGTACCCGTGACGGTTCCTCCACTCCTCGACACGGATCTCGAAAACCATAGCAAACTCATGGTGGACGACACTTACGTCACTAGAAAACCGCAATTTACATATTTTAAAGGGTTAATAAGTTTAGAAATTTTGCGGCTTTCCCCCGAAATCCAGAAATATCTTAAATCTCAAGAAGTCATCACAAGTGCATATGTCAATGCTAATGAATGTATATGGTGTCAATAACCAAGTTGCAATGTATGATTAATAACTAGGCATGAACAATGGAATAACAGTATGCATGAAGTGACAAGTAATAACTACAATGTCTAAACTGGCATATAACCCAGGTACACTAATATCATATCAACCTACTAACTAACAAGCAAAGCCAAGCAAATATATTCTCTAAAGTGTACGTGACATGGCAATTACCGATGAAGATCTGTGTGAGCCGGCAAGTAGGTGTACGTGGTACATACGCATCATCGGTAATGATGCTGGTGTCCTAACAACATGCTATCAAAAATGGAATATGCAGCAAAATATGTATGCGAGGCAGAGCGAACCGCAATAATGTGCGGGAGCTGAATACTAGACATAACGATAACTAATCTGTAATAATCTAATATAAGTCCTACAAATGGTGCCTTTTGAAATAACACGAATCATGGGTTTTGAAAATAGGGGCTACGGTGTTTTTTATTAAAAGATACGTCTTTTGAAATATCCGTAGGATCCCTTGGGCTGTCTTTAAGAATGCCCACGATTCGTTAGTTTTTTAAATAGGTAGGAGTCTAATCTAATCTAACAACTACACTAAACTATACGGCTGAACTAACAAGCTGAACTACAGGTAAGGAAACCGCCTATCATCTGAGTCGATACATATACCTACCTGTATATGTATAGTCGGTGATCCCGCCTCAATAATATCATATCCGATACCATATCTATAATCAGATATCCCAAGTCAAGAGTGCGGGTCAATCATCAAAATATAGCTCGTACGTAAATCCGTCGTACGGCATCCCAAATCTGGGTACGGGTCAATATCACATTCATCATACTATTCACCCGGTATCCTCTTTATCAATTATCATGGTCGGGGTACTGATCTACGTCTAGTACCATACTGATACCGCCTACGTATGCATGGACGTGTGTGAAACACTACGTCAAGGACCCGCTACAACGTTATGTCGTATCTCAAATACGAACCCTGCTATATCGCCGATCTCACGGCCTCAAATCAAATCTCATCGACTCAGCTCAATCCCAAGTATCATCCTCAAATCCGTATGTGAACACATTGTCCCATACCCATGTGAACCCATAACTATAAAAATCCCATGAGCACATATCAATAGGAATGTATGCAAGTATGTATGTGTGTATGTGTAGTGCAACACTACCCTAGGGTTCGCAACACTAAAGTAATCCAACACACCAATATCCATCCTAAGCATCGTTATTAATCCCAAATAAGATATAATAAATGTTGGTGTGTATACGCATCCGTATACACCACCACGGACTGCGGGGGTGCTATACGCCATCCACCCGACTTCTCCCCGTAGATATAAATCTACTCACCTGGTCCTCGCTCGCCGGTGCCGACGTCGCCACGCGCTTGCTTGTCGTCTCGAAGTCCGCATGGGGTACCTACATATCATAACGCACCGTGTCGCATTAAAACCAAATTCGAAATCGAAACAGCATACGAAAATCAAATCGGCACGCGTATCACGCATAGGTCCAAACCTATCGCCTACGCATGCAAGAATAGTCAAACCAACCCTCGATGTCGATGTACAAACGACAAACCATCGAGAAAAATCCAATCACACTCATTTGCACATTCACGAACACTAATTTTAATATAAACTAGGTTAAAACTCACAAAAACCCCAATTTCACTAAAAAAAGTCATTTTTCCGAAAATCTAGTAAGCACAATTCGCCGTTTTTGTACAAAACATGATGTTTAAATGAATGTAGCGGCCAATATACTTATTAAATATCTTAAATAAGTCATAGAAACAATTTCCGGAATTTAATCTCATTAAATTCCAAAAACCCTAATATTCTAGTTTACAAAAATACCCTTTTTAACAATTTCAAAGCAAAAATGCACAAACTACAATCTAGCTTAGATTTGCATGATCTAAAGCATTAAACCACACTTAATAAAGTTAATGAATTCATGAAAAACCTAAACACATTTTTAATCCCAAGTATTTAACCAAATTCAAAAATCTAGTAGGCAAATTAGCACATCAACAAAATTTTTTTTAAACTAACCATTAGCACTAGCTACTAATCTTGTATTAACATGACAAAAAGCCTAAATATAACACACAACCATACACCAATTCTACAAAACCCTAACTTGCATTCAAATTCATAACTTGAATTCCAAAACTTGCAATTAAACTCACATATCCAAATTATCATTTAATTAAATTAGCTTAAGAAATTAGTAACAAATTAAGAAAAAAAAATGTTTAGAATTATACCCAAAACATATGAAGATCCACAAGCACACATAGCCCTCCAAAATTCTCCCTTGCCACCAAAATCCATGCTATACGGGCTAAGCTAAAATGGGTAGGAGTCGGATTTTGATTTGGATTTTTGCTTGATTTTTTGCGGATTTTTCTTTGGATTTTCTTTGATGGAACAAAGAGAGGAGAAGAGGAAAATGGGGCTGTTGGGGGGTTGCTGATTTCGGCCAGTTGTGGTGGGGGGGGGGTTGGGTTGGGTGAGGGAGGAGAGAGAGTGAGGTGGAGAAAATAACAAGTAAGGAAGTCCAAGTCAACACAAAGTCAAAAGTCCAACTCATTTATCCATTTTCTTTTCTTTTCTTTCATTTCTTTTCTTTTCTTTCATTTCTTTTCCTTGAAATCCAAGTGGGGACAAAAGATGGGGCTGCTGAATTCTTCAAGGGGATAAGTTAATGGGTGTGTGTGGGTGTGGGTACGGGTGTGGGGTGATGAAAAATGATAAATACAATACCCCAAACATCCATTTACGCTAAAAAAAGCCTTTTTTCTTCAATAATTTCTAAACCGTTTTGGCAAATGATTTCGTTCCAAAAACCACATGATAAAATTTTATTTAATGTTTTATGATGCATAAAATTTGTTTCAACTCATTCCAATTTGTAATTTTCCCTAATTAAATGTATTAGTGACGGCTTAAAATAATAATAAAATAATATTTTTTCAGAAAATTTGAAATTTCACCAGCGGCTCAATAAACACCAAATAATAGCAATTACATAGCTAGAATATGTATATTTAATTTTTATAATAAGATATTTGCATTTTGACTTTTTTACAGAAAACCCCCTTATCTTACCGATTTTTCGAAATTTCACCGAAAAGATTTTCAAAGCGTTACACATTCAATACACACCTCTATTAACGTGCAATAGTCTTTATCATAGAATAAAACCTTCATATCTCCGCTAGAAATATTATTTTATAAAAACCTGTCTTTTGTCAATATTATTCTCACACAAAGAACCGTTAGGAATTTTAATTCGGAGAGAACACTTGCTTGACTTTGTTTTAATCTGTAATTTCTAGGCTTCTTAACGAGCTTTGGGCCAATGCACCCAAACCAGTTGGATTTAGGGCATTAGGTGTAGAGACACCCCAGCGTACTTAATTACTCAAGTTACCTAGGTCCAAAAACAAAAGACAATTTAGCGTGAAAATCATGATGATTCAATACAAACGGAGATATAACCGGTAGTTCAATTATTTTTTGGATGAAAGACGTGTTTTAGTGGGTTCAGTGTGTAATCATTCCAATCAAGTTCCAGATGGGTTATTTTTCAGAATTAGTTCCAATTAAGGCATCAATAACATTCTTTCATATTCGCTTCACTTCATAAACTATTCTTGATATTATTATTTCAGAACAAACCTATTTGATCATTAGAAAATCATTTATCCATTTAAAAGTTTTTAGACATAATAGACTTGTCATCTAATTTCCAAAACTCACGACACGTGTAGTGTGATGTAAAGACGTATATCAGCTATATTTAACTTCAAACGAGTGTTATCTTTCAGGTTTTCAAAGTCTAAAAATAAGATTTAGTTATTCTTATCTTATCAAACAAAACCTTCAAAATGTTGAATCCGAGTTCTCCCACTAGCTAACTTGACAAAAAAGTTTTTATGTTTTTAGAAAAAAATTCGATTTTTATGGATTTTAGTATGCAGATGCAAAATATACATATGAATGCGAAGGTTAGAAATGCGTACCGAGCGTACCCCAAACTTAAATTGGACAGTGTCCTCACTGTCATTGCATGAAAAATCATTGAAGGGTCAAAATTGTCGGTTAGAAATACACATTTTTTTTGTTTTTAAAGAAAAGAAAATATTAAGAATGGATATGCACCGGACAAGAATATCCACATATGTATACAAAATGGTATATACATAACCCCAAACTTATTTGAAACAGTGTCCACTGTTTTTTGGCTGGATAACCGAAGTTTGGTGGTAGGTAGAGGAAAATTATGCAGGGTAAACCGGCTCTTGACCAAGAGTTCCTCTGTTGGTTCGGCGCTAAGGTACGGTTTTAGTCGGTGTCCGTTTACTTTGAAAAATGAACCGTCCTTTGGATTCTCCAAATCCACAGCGCCATGCGGATACACGTTCCGCACAAAATATAGCCCTTTCCAGCGAGATCTGAGCTTACCTGGATGGAAATGTAGCCGCGTGTCGTAAAGCAGCACCTGTTGACCAGGTGCGAATGTTTTGCGCAAAAGGTGTTTATCGTGAAACACCTTCGTTCGGTTCTTAACGACAACCGCGTTTTCGTAAGCCTCATCCCTAAGCTCGCTCAATTCGTTCAACTGCAGCTTCTGATGGCTGCCCGCATCTTCGAGAGAAAGATTCAGCTCTTTTATCGCCCAAAATGCGCGATGCTCTATTTCCACAGGGAGGTAGCAAGCCTTTCCGTACACAAGCCGATAGGAAGGCATGCCAAGATCGGTCTTATAAGCAGTTCGAAATGCCCAAAGGGCATCAGTGAGTTTCAACGACCAATCCTTATGGTTCTTGGAAACCGTTTTCTCCAGTATCTGCTTGATTTGCCGACTTGAAACTTCGGCTTGCCCACAGGTTTAGGAGTGGTAGGGCGTAGATAGCTTATGATTAATGGAATATTTCCGCATCAAGGCCTCGAAAGTCTTATTGCTGAAATGAGTTCCATTGTCGCTAATGATCGCTCGGGGGTGCCCAAACCGGGAGAAAATGTTTTCTTTAAGAAACCTAACGACAACCTTGTTGTCGTTAGTCCGGCTGGGCACAGCCTTGACCCACTTAGAGACATAATCAACAGCGAGAAGGATGTACAAGTTCCCAAAAGAGCTGGGAAACGGCCCCATGAAATCGATCCCCCAAACGTCGAAAATCTCCACAACCAAGATTGGTTAGAGCGGCATCTCGTTCCTCCTGGATATCCGGCCCAAGTGTTGGCACCGGGAGCAAGTCTTGCAGTAGTCATGAGCGTCTTTGAAGAGTTGTGGCCAGTAGAAACCACACTGCAAGATCTTCTCAGCTGTCTTTCTGGGGCCAAAATTCCTGCCACATGCTTGATCGTGGCAAAACGACAGCACACTCTTGAATTCATTGTCAGGGACACACCGATGAATAATCTGGTCGGGACAAAACTTGAACTGATAGGGTTCGTCCCAGTAAAAGTGTTTTACTTGGAATAAGAAGCGAAGTCTGTCCTGACTTGACATTCAGTCGGTAGTAATCCTGTGGCCAAATAGTTCACAATATCTGCTAACCAGGGTTCGCGAGATACTATCAAAAGCTGTTCATCCGGAAAAACATCGTTGATCGGAATTTGAAGCGACGGCGAATAAGGAAGTCATGAGAGATGGTCGGCGACTACATTTTCACATCCCCTTTTGTCCTTGATGACAAGGTCAAACTCTTGAAGCAAGAGGATCCAACGTATCAGCCGAGATTTTGCATCTTTCTTCGCAAAAAGATGGCGCAGAGCAGAATGGTCCGAATAGACGATGACTGGAGAGCCGATGAGGTAGGGCCTGAAATTTTCTAAAGCAAATACAACAGCCAAGAATTCCTTCTCACTTGTTGTATAATTCAGTTGGGCGTCGTTCAGGGTTCGGCTAGCATAATAGATTATGTGCGGCATCTTGTTGATGTATTGTCCAAGGACAGCACCGATGGCAAAGTCGGATGCATCGCACATAATCTAAAATGGGTGCGTCCAGTCAGGAGAAGAAAGAACGGGAGCAGAAGTGAGTGAGCTTTTTAATGACTCGAACGCAGTCACATAGCTCGAGTTGAAGTCGAATGACATGTCCTTGGCCAGCAAAAGAGTCAAGGGCCTAGCAATCTTGCTAAAGTCCTTGATGAACCGTCTATAGAAACCAGCATGGCCAAGGAAGGCTCGGATATCTCTGACGCATCGGGTAGGAGGGAGATTGGAAATGACTTCAATCTTTGCTTTATCTACCTCAATGCCATTTTGCGAGATGATATGTCCTAAGACAATACCTTCGCGCACCATGAAGTGGCACTTCTCCAAGTTCAAAGTGAGATTCTTGTCCTTACACCGGGTAAGGACAGCGTCAATATGCAGCAAACACTCATCAAAGGAATCACCGAAAATGGAGAAATCGTCCATGAAGATCTCCAAGAATTTTTCCACCATGTCTGAGAAGATTCCCATCATACACCGCTGGAAGGTAGCGGGCGCATTGCATAACCTAAAGGGCATGCGACGATATGCAAACGTGCCGAAAGGACAAGTGAATGTGGTCTTGTCCAGGTCTTTTTCGGCGATGGGAATCTGATTATAGCCGGAGTAGCCATCAAGAAAGGAGTAGTACTCGTGTCCGGCCAATCGTTCAAGCATCTGGTCAATGAAAGGTAGCGGAAAGTGGTCCTTTCGCGTTGCGGCGTTGAGTTTTCTGTATTCGATGCATACTCACCACCCAGTCTAGGTGCGGGTAGGGATTAACTCGTTCGCCTCGTTGGTTATGACCGTTATGCCTGATTTCTTGGGGACAACGTGAATGGGGCTAACCCACTGGCTATCAGAGATAGGGTAAATGATACCACTATCCAGACACTTTACGATCTCCTTTTTTATAGCCTCCTTCATGACTGGGTTGAGTCGCCTTTGTGGATCCCTGGCTGTTTTGGCATCATCCGTCAGATGAATGTGATGTTCAATGATCAGGGGACTAATCCCCTTGATGTCCACCATTGACCAGCCAAAAGCTTGCCTATTGCTGTGCAAGAACGCAAGAAGGGCTTTCTCTTGCTCTAGAGCTAGAGAAGCCGAGATGATAACAGGGAGGGTCTCGTTCTCACCAAAGTAAGCGTACTTAAGGTGAGAAGGCAACGGCTTGTGTTCGAGCGTTGGAAGTGAAACGATTGAAGGCAATATTGGTGAAAAGGTCTCGAACTCAAAGGATTCCAGCAGAGGTTCAAATCTAATGTAAGCGACCGATACGGATGGTTCAGGTAACTCATCCGGAAATTCGAAGGATTCAAACTCGGGTGGTGAGTGGCTAAGATCGTTCGAGAAAGTGAAACACTCGTAGTCATTATCGGGCGTAGCAGAAACAACAGTAGGTTCGAAGAGGAACGCACTAGTGGCGTTAAGGTTATCGTGATCGAACAAAAACTCCTCGAATTCACACTCTTCCGGGGTGATCTCCTGGATTCAACAAACGTCTAGTATATGAGCATTAGGTTCGGAGGGCTGATTCCCCAACCTAAAAATGTTGAGTTCAATTGTCATATTTCCAAAAGATAGGTTCATCGAACCATTTCGACAATTGATCACAGCATTTGAGGTTGCAAGGAATGGGCGACCGAGTATCACCGGAATTTGATTCTGGGGGTTAGCTACAGGCTGTGTGTCTACAACAATGAAGTCAACGGGGAATATGAAGTCCCCGACCTTGATTAACACATCCTCTAGCTCACCCCTAGGATGGGTGATCGATCGGTCGGCCATTTGGAGAGTACAGTGTGTGGGTTTCAGCTTTCCTACACCTAGTTGCTCATATACTGAGTACGGAAGCAGGTTAACACTAACACCAAGATCTAAAAGTGCGCGGTTGATGTTCTTATCCCCAATGGTAATAGAAATCGTAGGACAACCAGGGTCCTTTCGTTTTTGAGGTAAAGATTGGGTAAAAGCATCACTCACAGCACTAGCTAAGAAAACTTCCTTGGGTACCTGAGATTTCCTCTTTTTCGTGCAAAAGTCCTTTAAGATTTTCGCGTAAGACGGGACTTGTTGGACAACATCTAAAAGGGGAATGTTGATGTTAACCTGCTTAAACAACTCCAGAATCTTCTCATTTTTGGATTTTGTTTATTGGACCTCAACCGGTTTGGAAATGGAACGTTTTTAAAATTGGTTGAGTCCAATGCTTGTGGAGGAGATTGTGGAGTTGGAACGGATCACAGAGCTGGTGTTTTCGTGGAGTGAGAAATGGGTCCGTTTAGTGCAGAAGAAGAGGAAGAGCCTTTTGAAGAATGGAGAATAGGCTCAGAAGACGAAGAAGAAGAAGAAGCGGCCGGGGTGTCATCGTCCTCAATTGTTGTGCCGATGTGGTTGTGCAGCATCCTTCCAGATCTCAATGTAGTCCCGGCACTCACATTATGGTTCTGTTGTTCAAGATCAACATGCACATTATGTAGGTGACAAGGATTTGGGAGTGGTTAAGATGGAAGCTTCCCCTTTTCTCCCTCGCTTAACGCCGCATTAAGCTATGCAATCTGGGCCTCGATGGTCTTGATGCTTTGCCCTTGTGCAGCATTGTGTTGCACCAAAGACTAATAGACGACTGGATGTTTGCGGTGGATTGTGTCGATTGTTTAACGAACGCCTCCAGACTTCGTTCTAGCGAGGAAACCTTATCGTTGTTTGATGGAACAATGTTTTTTTGAGGAAAAAGAATTGTTGGGTGCAAAGTTGTTCGTCTGATTTTGAAAAGGTTGGGGTTGGAAGGGCTGTTGAAATTGATGTTGAGTTTGTTGTTGCGCTTGTTGTTGCGACGGAGGGGGCCTTTGAAAATTGTTGCCTTGGAATTGATGCTGGTTCTGATTCCAGGCAAAGTTGGGGTGGTTCCTCCAACCAGGATTGTAGGTGGAAGAGTATGGATCATTTCTTGGTCTTTGCTGAAATGCAGCATTAACCTGATCCTGTCCTTGAGATGGTGGATTGTAAGGACACTCTTCGGTTAAGTGAGGAGGATCGGAACAACATGCACAATTGGTATGAAGGGGAAGAACAGGGGCAGGAGCAGGAGATGAAAATTTTCTCTCTATCGCTTCAAGTTTTCTCGTTATTGTAGCCATTTCAGCTTTCATTGCAATAGAGACATCGAGTTGGTGAATTCCTACCCTAGACTGACCAGTAGAAGTGGAGGAAGAAGAAGAAGAAGTTGGTATGGAGCTTTCCCATTGAAGCGTTTGTTCCGCAAGGTCGTCGAAGAATTGCCATGCTTCCTCGTCAGATTTCGATAGGAAGTGGCCCTGACAAATGGTTTCCAACAACTGCTTGGTTGCTGGGTTCAGGCCCTCGTATAAGGTTTGGCAAAGTTGCCATTTCTCAATACCGTGGTGAGGGCACTGAACAAGAAGGTCTTTATACCGGTCAAAGCACTTCCAAAAGGGTTCAGTAGGAAGCTAGGAGAATTGGTTGATTTCGTTACGGATCCTCGCGGTTTTATGATTCGGATAGAATTTCTTGAGAAACGCTTTCACAAACTAGTCCTAATTGGTTATGGAGTGGGAAGCGGTGCTATACAGCCACTTTTCAGCAAGATCGCACAAAGTGAACGGAATGACCCGTAGCCGTATAGCATCGTCCGACAGCTGGGTCGTTTTCATCATGGCACAAACATTCTGAAACTTGTTGATGAAGATATAGGCATCTTCAGATTCAAGCCCATGAAATTTCGGAAGCATGTTAATGAAGTGGGGCTTAATTTAAAAATTATCCCCTTTGGCCGGTGGAAGGGAAAGACAGGTGGGAAGTGCAGAGCGAGTGGTATAGAAACGATCTTGGAGCGCGATTCACTGTGGCGCTACAACAGGCGGTGGTTGTGGGTTATTCGCATCCATAGGAGGTGGAATCAATCTCGGGGGAGTCAAAGAGATGTTTGGATTAAATCCTGACATCGCAGAAGAAGAGGTTGGTGATGGTGAAGGTGAGGATGTATGAACGGAATTCCGGTCAACGTCGGAGTTGGCCGGCAAAGGTAAGGGTGAACGAGGCGTGGAAGGAGTTTCGATGTCTGAGTCGATCGCGTAGTCGGTAGCTACTAACGTAACGCGGACTAGACGGGCGCTAGTGTCCCGAGTCCAAGCGGACATACACTAAACGAGTTTAGTATAGTCAAAGCGGAGAAGGTGAGGGCAAGAAAACGTCAATGGAGAAATACGATGGGTGGTGGGTGAAAAAAAATGGATTCTGGCGACAAAGGGCAAGTTTTTATAAAAGTTTATGTTTGTGTTTTTTTTCTTTTTTTTTTAGAAAGAGCTTTACAGATATATGCACGGACTTACGGCTTCAAGAAATCACAGACAAAATATGCACAATCACACCTAGATCTAGGGCCACCTAGGTCAGCTAGACAGCTCCTAACTGTTCCAAAGGGCTAGAAATAGGACCTCAAACCGCCTCTTCTCCGCCAATTGCGGCCAGGTAAGTGCCAGGTAAGTGGAAGGCTCCCCACTACATAAGTAGTGGTCCTAATTAAGTAACCACTTGCCTGCGACACACTTGCCTAGACACCGCAAAGTCAGGATAGGATAAACGGCCGATGCCTACAACCAGTCCTCTGTCCTATTGAGCGCGACGTCCTTAGGGCTGAGTCTTGTATTTTTTAATTAAACAATGGTCAATGTATATGCTTTTTGTGATTTCTGGGGTCCTGGGAAGGGTGATGAAATCCCCACCCAATCTGGAATGGTTTCAAGCCCCTTAAATTCCGATTAAAATATGCAAAGCGCTAACAATCAACTGCAATCAATTTTTTTTATTTTTTAGCGCGGCGCAAAGAAGCCTGCACAAAAACAATTTATTGAAAGGGGGAAGAGAGTTTGCACAAATAACGCTGCAGAAAACACAGTTCAGTGGAGTTTGAAGGAGTGTGGAGGAGCTTAGAGACACTCACAGAAAAATTGAAACCCTAAAGGCACCAAATGGTCGTGGTTCCGCGGCCAAACACGTGCTTAGACCGCGGTTCCGTGGAAAGAAGGAAGAATTGGGTCTCCAATTTTCTTGTGTGTGCTTGATGGGGTGTCCTCTTCTTGTCTGGAGCTCCTGAATCTTGATTTGCTTACTGGATCTGCTCCAGAATCTTTCAGTAGACCGTTTGTTCCGTCTTGAGCACCCGCGGTGTAGCTGCAAGATATGGGTCTATTTCCCACGTCTTTGGCACCGAACTCGACCTTTCCTTTTCTCCTGCACACTTGCACAAAAACTAATCAAAAATAACAAGATGGTTTTTTTATAATGTATATTTTTTTTTTTTCGGTTATGTTTAAATTCACAAATTAACCCGAAATTACACAAAGAAATAAACTACCGTCTCCCCGGCAACGGCGCCATTTGATTTATAGAGTTTTTGCGTGCTTAGTTAATTACTGCAATCAAGACGGTTTCGCTTGTAGCTAGCCGGTTGAGTACGGGTCGTCCGCAGGGCGATGGGAATCTTTTTCTATGTGCTTTAACGAGTTAAGTCCAAATGTCCAGATTTGTTTGAGATTAACTATGTGCTAAAATGTTATATAAGGAGAGCTTGTTAGGGTTAAGATTAGGTTAGTTTAAGTTAGGAGCCGCTCACTTCTTTCGTTGCCACTATTAATATCGGTGTTATGGTAATCGGCAACAACGGGGATTAGCACGACTAGGAAGGAACTTGCGAGTATAAGCTAGGCTTTCCAACGCTTAAGTTCTTCCTTTTGGTGCTTGTCCGTCCATTTTGGCTCTTAGCCTTAACCTCCGGTTAATTCAACCCCAACCGGTCTCACTAAGGAATCACCGCTATCATGTAGGATAGGGTGCCGTAGGGAGCAGATTGTGATTCAATTAACGGGAGTACGAATTAAGATGTTGGGCAAGGAAAGAGTGAGAGAGATTTCCTTCTCTCAAACTTTCCTTATCCTACCCTAACAAGTAAGAAAACTACTCACCTATTACAAGAAAAAGGAAAATAAAACAAAAGGAGGAAGATAGAAAGAAAAAGGTTAGAAGATTACAAATAGCTATTTGAGACCTCACTTTGGCAAGGATCAAGCTTAAGCATCATTGTTGTTAAGGATAAAGTAAAATGGAAGAAGAAAGAAACAAACAACAAATAACAACAACTAGATTAGTAAATGAAAAATACAAGCAATTATAATTAACAACATAACAAGACAAGCATGATAACAAAAAGAACTCTTTTATTCATCACTTCACTCATAAAAGCTCACTACAAGATTTTAATGGAGAAAAGATGATAAGTGGAAGAAGAACAAAAAAGTATATCTAAAATTTTACACAAGAATAAGCACACCTGGCTTGGCAATGTTCTGGGCTATTTATAGGCAGGAAACTGAAACCCTAGGGCAATATTCAGAACCAAAATGAAATGACCTAAAAGCCGACAGAAAAGAATCTTCTGCCGAGTTCATCAGGCCGCGGATCCACGGCCTAAGCGCGCTTATGCCGTGGACCCGCGACCATTTAGGAGAATTAAGTCATAAAATTTGGTGGGTTTTCCTGGTTTTCAGTACTCTTCAGTGTGGTATATGTTGTTTCTCAGAAGCTTTTCACAATTTTTCCAGAATTTCAGCAGATCAAAAGGTGATGTGATTTGGATCTTCTGCCATGATTTTTCTTGAGCTCCGCGTAGACATGTTGGATCTTGTGTTGACATTGTGCTTTGTGCATGAAAATGACATCGATTTGCCATTTTGTCCTTTAAACTGGCGTGCGGCAACATACGGATAGAGAGCGGATACCCGTGTTTTATCTGTGGCTGGCAGTAATCCGGAATTTATCATGCTTTTCCATGAATTTCACTGTTTAGAGCTGAGAACCTGTATCCTGCAACTAACTAGCAAACAGGCTCAAGAGCACCTACCGATAAGCAATGTGATAAAAATTGGGCGGTATAAAAATGTAAAAATCTGATATGAACTATAATATTGTAACAAGTTAGGGTTACAAATGCAACATGTTTTGTGGAGTTTAAACAAGTTAGGGTTTGGATTTGGGTTAGCTTTTTCATGAAGCTTTCTATTGTCTTTAGCTTGATATTTTATGTAGATATTTGTTAACCCAAACCAAACCCTTTACCTATGGTTTATTCTCTACAATGGTTAAGCCTTTCATTATTAACCAAGAGTTGCAATTGTAACCACAATAATAATTCATTATTCATCACAAAAGCTTTCTTCTTCTTCTTCCTCCTTGAAAAAGCTTGCTAGCTTTTTGCATGTGATGAATTAGTGTGAGAAATTGAAAACAAAAGAGTGATAAATTCCAACTTCATCATCCTCATCTATTCTAGCCACTTAGATTAGGGTGTTCACTTCTCTAATAGGTTGTTTAGTGAAGTGTAAACTTGGGTTAGAGATTCTTCAAGGTAGATCATCTTAGATCATGAAGACTACAAGCAAGGTGTCTCATTTACCTCATGGTGTCACTCGAGAGTCGGAGTTTATATTGATCGCAGCGAAGGGACCTCAACACGGAGCTTATGAAGCGAAGGAACGGACTACAAAGGTTGTAATCCCTCTCTCTTAGATGTAAAGTTGTTTACATGCTAGTTAACCCTAATTCTCTAGTCAAGATCTTGGTTAGGGTTTGTTTAGCTCCTCAAAAAATTTTTAAGTAGCATGATTGATGCTTGCTAAAACCTTCACAAGGTGCTATGCTAACCCAACATTGGTATCAGAGCCAAGCTAGAGCATTAGGCGTTGTCTAGACGAAGTTTGAAGTCCGATCGAACTCCGAAACCCCGATAAATCCCATTTTCGGGAAAAAATTTCAAAAGTTGAAATTTTTCATATTAAAAATACTCAAAAAATCATGCAGGGAATTCTAAGGATTACTGTGAAGTACGAAGCCATAACTCACTCAAGATACCGCGGAACCGCGGCCAAACCATGCGTTTGGCGGCGGTTCCGTGGGCAACATTGGGTGTTGGGGGCTATTAATTCTGGGGTTTATTCTTGGGTACTTTTTCATGCTTCTGGGAATTTTTAATTATACTCAAGTGTTGAGCTTTTTGGGAATTATTGGGAACTCGATGATTCGATCGGAAAGTTTAACTTCGTTTAAGTTTTTCCGGGTAATTTAGAACGTGTTAAAAGGTTCGGACGGATATCAATAACTCACTTTTTCCCCTGTCAGAAAACTTTCAAGTGTTGGATTTTTCCAGAGTTTAAAACTTTCAGAAAATCATGCAAGCGAATCTGTGGACCCTCTAGAAGAACGTAAACTTAACTCGATTATGTGACCGTCAAAACCGCCACTGAACCATATGGTTTGTGGTAGTTTAGCGTTGCCACATGTAAGGCGTTGGTTTGACCTTTCTACGGCTGGTTCATAGAGGCTATGACATGTTCTGGGACTTTTAGAACTCCGCTCAAGTGTTGAGCTATTTGGGAAATCTTGGGTGTTTGTTTATTCGATCGGAAAGTTTAACATTGTCTATTTATCTGGAATGTGATACAATATATGGAATTCATATAGTTAGGCATGAAATCCGTAATATGTCATATTTCGGGTTTACGATGTCTAAAGAGATTGTGGATTCCAAATATTGTAGTTTTACATTTTTTTTATGTGACCGTAAGTGTAATATGTGGTATATCGCCATTTTCGTCGCTATAGATTGACGACAATTGTGATAGGCATATTTACTTATGTTGATGACATGTGTTGTTATGTGTTGCTGTGATATCTAATGTCAGATCGTCTTGTTCTGAATAGCCGGGGTTTTTATGTGAGATGAGGGTTTTTATTTTCATTCATGTAATATTCTTTTATTGGGGCACTTCCGGGTTGAGGATGATGTCACCATTGTATATTATTTACTTTTCCGCATTAGGGTAGACCCGAGGAGGGGAGCACAAGTAACCGGGTTCTTGGGTCCAGTGGGAGGCCATCTCGAGGAGTCGTGACCAGGTCTCCTAACCCTAGAATTGGCAGTGTTGCTTGCAGCTCTCGTGGGATGTGGGTTTGGCTATTCATCGCGACCGTGGAATCCGTGTTTTATACAGGCTCGATATAAAACACGGACGACTTAGTATATCCAATATTTCATATGTTATCTTCTGTTGTAATGTTCTGTGATGAGATCATATTACTGTCTGAGACGAATGCTTATACTATATATATATGATGATATATAAATATTACTGCTTTCGTTTCTTCTGTGATGCTTAGGAAGAATAAATAATGAGATTAATAAATGAAAAGAAACCTAAAAGATGTTGTAGAATCAAATTTTCAAAAAAGGTAGCTACAGTTTTTGCTTTGCACAGCGGTATATATGATATACCCTGCACCTTATTCGATGAGGAAAGAGCCGAGATCCCTTCACCGGGAGTGACCTCTTTAGCAAAACTGGCAGATGCTACAAACTCACGGTTTAGTTTTTGATTGCTTCTATAGTTCTGCCTTTGCACAGCGGTATATATGATATACCCTGCACCTTATTCGATGAGGAAAGAGTCGAGATCCCTTCACCGGGAGTGACCTCTTTAGCGAAACTAGAAAAGCCTCAAAAACACACCTTTTCAAAATCAATTGTTTCTACAACGATATCAAGTTCATTACGTTATGTGTAAGTCCACGTTGCGACCCCCGGTTCTTACGGGGAGGCGGAAACGGTATAAAAATCAAAATTTTAGCGCATGGGACAACATGGACTAACAAAGTCGAGATCTTTTCTAAACTAAACTAGCAAACATGCAAAGGAGAGTTAACTACTCGGCAAAGTGGTTATACCTAACTTTAACTCCTTCTTCTTCAAACTTTTGTAGAGGTTGATGGTTCTTCCTTGTTGCCTTCTTCCGTCGAAGATGGATCCACCTGAGGGTTCAACCTTCGGGCTCTTTCTCGAACTTGGAGAGAACTAGAATCTTCGGCTTGCTAATCCTTTGATCCTAGAGTGAGTAGAGAGTGTCTAAAGGGTGCTTTTGTTTTAAGGAGAGTGATTCTCAACACATGAGAAGGGTTCTCCTTTTGCTAGAGGAAGAAGAAGATGAAATGAGGAGAGAGAAGCTAAATGATAGAATGAGCTCTTTTCTTTTTGCAACCATAACAAAAAGCAAAAGAATTATCAAATTAATAATAATAATGAAAATGAAAAGGTTAATGGAAGGTTTTGGAATGACCATTATCATTTCAAACATTAAATGAATTTGCTAGAATCAAAGAGCATCTTTCTTTTGTAATGATGATGGTCAAAACTTCAACCATGGTCAACAAGTCAACCATGGTCAACAAGTCAACATAAAAACAAACCATGACACAATTTCATTTTATTAATATTATTAATTGATATAACATAAATCCATTAGGGTTTGGAAAAAGACGACTGTCAACTGTGCATACGCACCCGTTCCGAAACCCTAATGAAAGTCCTCTTCCTCCTCCTCAAATAACTGTGCATACACACCTGCATTCTTGTTCCGAGGAACATGAATACTGAGAGATAAAAGCAACACCAAAATATATACCTGTATCTGACTCAAACCAGAGCCAGCCAGTAATATCCGTCCGGACTCCAAACGTGCACAAGTGCGCGGATGAGAACGAACCCTGTCGCACAACCATGCGACCTCTACTCTGTTTTGCCCAGAGGCGAGTACCCTCTGTGTGGGACTCTAAAGACTCGACACTACGCTGGCAGTGGGTTTAACCACAGACCGCAAGCGGTACTAGCTGTGCGTAACGGTCCCCAGGTAGATGCCGACAAGAAGGCGGACGAGGTGAACCCCATCTGAACTCCTACTGAGTCTGAATGTGACAGTCTCCGTACAGTCCGGTCTGTTCTTCTAATACATCGCATGTCGGGCCTAGGGGGCGGTAAAATGTCAGTCCCCTAATAGCGGTACAAGTCATGTCGGAGTGAAGCCCAAAACACCCTGAGATAACACTGGAAGCCTACCAGTATATCTCGCTTGCCCTGGCCAGGGACTACTTGTGTAATGCCTCCCCTAGACACAGCGCGATGTCAACCCCCAATACCGGGAGAGACGAATCCTGTCTAACCGTCACTGCCTCCAAGTGCTTTGGGACTGCACCCAACCACTACCTGTTTGCACGACTCCTTTGAGCCGTGGTAGGGTAGTGATCAAAGTGCAGTGGGAACACACTCGAGGCGAAGTGCCACTGTCAAGTCAGCGGACTAAGCTGTACTCATATCACCTGGGAACTGATAACTGACGATAGGTATAATTCCAACCTGTCAGTTCCCGACGAGTCCTGTCCAGTGTACTCGTAACCCAACGAGCACCCGTATACTATCTCCAGTACGACGTACTGATGGCTGTGGGACAGACCATCTCCCACACTGGGAAGAGAAGCGCATACGCTAGTCTACTCCGGAGTATCGATGCCCTGTCTCGATAGTCCTGCGACTAGGGACCTGTATAAGGATGTGCTTATAGATTACCCAGCCCCACTAGTGTGACTGCCATTACAACGCTGGTAATCAAGCAAAGATCCTAAGGGCTCCACTAATGCGTATAAGTGATATACTGAAATAAACACAAGTACACATTGAAGTAGAAACAAACCAAGTAGCATACTACTATAATGAGCAAGATTGTTTATACAAGGTGAATATCCCAAGCTTCCATCAAGTAATATACAAACTAGTATGATACAGTAATGGCCTCTAGGGCATATACACTAACAATCTCCCACTTGCACTAAGGCCATGAACTGGCGTATCGAAGACCTATCATCTCGATCAGCCGCTCGAACTGAGTCTGGGGTATGGCCTTGGTGAATGGATCTGCAGTGTTCTCTTCTGAAGCAACCCTCCGAACCTTGATCTCCTTGCGATCCACGATCTTCCTGATCAGGTGATACCGCCTCAAGATGTGCCTGGATCTATGATGGGACCTGGGTTCCTTCGCTAAAGCTATAGCCCCGTTGTTGTCGCAATACAGAGGTATTGGGTCAACAATGGACGGAACCACCTGAAGTTCTTTTAAGAACTTCCTCATCCAGACAGCTTCTTTTGCGGCATCAGATGCAGCGATATATTCCGCTTCCATAGTCGAGTCCGCAACGGTTTCCTGTTTGGAGCTCTTCCAACACACCGCCCCTCCATTGAGGGTAAAGACAAAACCCGACATGGACTTGGAATCATCCTTGTCACTCTGGATGCTGGAGTCAGCAAAGGCCTCGATCTGGAGGTCTTTTCCGCCATACACCAAGAACATCTCCTTAGTCCTTCTCAGGTACTTGAGAATGTTCTTTACCGCTATCTAGTGTTTCTCCCCAGGGTTTGACTGATACCGGCTTACCACACTAAGTGCATAAGCTACATCCGGTCTGGTACACAACATCGCATACATTATAGAGCCTACCGCAGAAGCGTAGGGTATAATAGACATGCGATCCCTTTCCAAATCAGTCTTGGGAGACATCTCTTTAGAGAGGGTGATCTCGTGACAAGCCGGTAGGTTACCGCGCTTGGAAACTTCCACACTGAATCTCTTCACTATGGTGTCGATGTACCCGGACTGAGAAAGTCCTAATATCCTCTTGGATCTATCACGATGGATCCGGATCCCCAGGATGTATGAGGCATCACCCAGGTCTTTCATGGAGAACCTGTGCGACAAGAACCCCTTGACAGATTGTAGCATAGGAATGTCATTTCCTATTAAAAAAATGTCATCCATGTATAAAACGAGGAATACTGCAGTTCTCGCTACAAATCTACTATAGATGCATGGTTCATCTGGATTTTTGATAATGCCAAATTCCTTGACCGTCTCATCAAAACAGATGTTCCAACTCTGCGAAGCCTGCTTTATTCCATAGATGGACTTAAGCAACTTGCACACCTTTCCGCTGCTCCCACTCTGAATGAAACCCTCTGGCTGATCCATATAGACACACTCCTCTAAATTTCCATTCAGAAAAGCGGCCTTTACGTCCATCTGCTAAATCTCATAATCGTGGAAGGCAGCAATGGCAAGAAAGATCCGAATGGATTTCAGCATAGCCACTGGAGAAAAGGTTTCGTCATAGTCCAAGCCAGGTCTTTGACGGAAACCCTTTGCTACAAGTCTAGCTTTATAGGTCTCAACCTGTCCATCTACACCAATCTTCCATTTGAAGATCCACTTGCATCCTACGGGTTTTACCCCGTCTGGAGCAATGTCCAACGTCCATACTTTGTTGGTGTACATGGACTCCATTTCGGTCCGCATTGCATCCAGCCATTTTACCGAGTCAACGCTCTGAACGGCCTGCTGGAAGCTAGTAGGCTCATCATAATCTATGATGCAATCCTCTCTATCCCCGTCTATGAGAAAACCGTAGTATCTCTCGGGCGGATGAGACTGCCTACTACTCCTGCGGAGCGGCGTAGGAATGTCCTGTTCTTTCGAACCCTCTGGTTCCTCTAAGCTTTCAGTAATGGTTTGTGGTTCTGGAATTTCTTCCAGTTCTACTGTGCTCCCACTTATCTGGTTTTCCAAAAACTCAGTTTCCAAGAAGTAGGCATGACGAGAAACAAGGACTTTTTGTTCCTCTTCGCAGTAGAAGAAATATCCCTTGGAGTTCCTTGGATATCCCACAAACTTGCACTGTACTGAGCATGCCTCGAGCTTGTCCGCATGCTGCTTTTTAACAAAAGCTGGACATCCCCAAGTCTTAATGTGACTGAGATGGGGCCTCTTCCCACACCACATCTCATATGGTGTAGTAGGCACAGTCTTAGTAGGAACTCGGTTCAAAAGGTACGCAGCTGATTCTAGCGCATACCCCCAGAATGATCGCGGTAACTCAGCGCTACTCATCATGGACCGTACCATATCCAATAGGGTTCGGTTCCGTCTCTCCGAAACACCGTTGTGTTGCGGAGTGTATGGAGGAGTAAGCTGAGAGAGAATTCCATTCTCTTTTAAATAATTCAGGAACTCGGCACTCAAGTATTCTCCACCTCGATCCGATCTTAGAATCTTGATACTTTTGCCAGTTTGGTTTTCCACTTAATTCTTATATTCCTGGAATTTTTCAAAGACTTCGGACTTATGTTTCATTAAGAAGACATAACCGTACCTTGAGAAATCATTCGTAAAAGTAATGAAGTAAGAGTAACCGCTTCGTGCATGTGTAGACATTGGACCGCACACGTCGCTGTGTACGAGCCCCAAGAGCTCGCTCGCTCTTACTCCGTGTCCAGTGAACGGAGTCTTTGTCATCTTTCCTTTGAGACAGGATTGACAAGTGGCATACGATTGATATTCGAACGGATCCAAATACCCTTCTGTATGTAACTTAGTCAACCTTCTCTCATTGATGTGACCCAGTCTACAATGCCATAAGAAAGTCTGATTGATATCCGGAGACTTTCTTTTGTGTGTATTCTGGACATTGAAAATCTGTGGTTGGTTTAACACGTATATACCATTGCTCAATGTACCTGACCCAATCATTACTTGATTAAGGTGAATGTTTACAACATTACTTACAAATGCAAATTCATAACCTTCTTTAGAAACCAAATATACAGAAATGATATTACAAGTTGCGTTGGGTACAAAAAAGCAATTAAGCAAAACCAAAACATGCCCATCTGACATTCCCAGGTGATAGTCCCCCACGGCTTTAGCATCCATGCTAGCTCCGTTTGCAACTCTGAGGGTCATGTCACCTGCCTTCAAAAACCTACGATTTCTCAACGCCTGCAATCAATTACAGATATGAGATCCTGATCCGGTATCCAATACCCAGGAAGTAGAGTTTATCGAAAGACAGTTTTCAATAACATACACACCTGAAGCTGAAGCCGCAACCTGCTTCAGTTCCTGTGTCCTGGCTTTCCAAGCCCTGCAATCTTTCTTCCAGTGTCCACTCTTATGACAATAGAAGCATTCCTCCTTTGCCACAAGCTTCCCCACAATCTTTGTTGCCATTTCTTTTCCCTTTGTACCCACTTTACTAACACCGCCGCTTGGTTTGGCGGGGGCTTTCTTCCTCTTTCCTTTGGCTTTTGCCTTGGACCTAGAGGAAGAAGATCCTCCTACAAACAAAGCGGGTGTTTCCCTACCTTTCTGTAGGGTGCCCTCTGCGCTCCTCAGCATGTTGAGGAGTTCTGAAAGTTCAACTTCATTTTCTTGTAAGTTGAAGTTCAGTATAAACTGGGCGTAAGTGGATGGAAGGGACTGGAGAATTAAATCCGTATAGAGTTCACTTTCCAACGTGGTCCCAAGTTCCGCGAGCTCCTCAATGTAGCCAATCATCTTAAGCACGTGGTCCGCTACCGATGATCCGACGGCCAACTTTGCCGAAAGTAACTTTTTCGACACTTCGTATCTTGCGATACGAGACTGCTCTCCATACAGTTCTTTTGTATGAAGAAATATGGATTCCAAGTCCATATTCTCGTGCCTCCTCTGATGTTCATTGTCCATCGAGGCAAGTACGAGGCACCTGGCCTTCGCGCTATCAATCTCCCAGGCTTTACGGATTTCCTTATCCGCGACGCTGGAGGTGGGACTTGGGACGGGGGGAGCTTTGGTGGTAAGAAGATACCCCAGCTTGTCGTAAGTGATTGCCATCTTGACTTTCCTGAGCCAATCTTTGTAGTTTGGCCCTTTCAATATATTTTTATCTAGAAGTAACTTAAGTCCAGTCATGTCGATTGGTCGCTGCAATTAGGAGAGAGAGAAGAAACACTTTAGCACGATGCTCTTGCAAGTTTAGAGTGGTTTTTAATTTGTCTAAACAGGATGGCTCCCACTGTCTCTCGAATCCCTCCTCAAACCATAAAGGAAGAATTAGTCGGGATCAATCCCACCGCACAATACTTGCTTAACCGTTCAGCCAGGCCAGTGTCGGTACTTCGAGGGAGGTTTTCCAACGCTTTCGCGAAGTTCCTTAATTAAATAACCTCTTTTCTCTGGGGGCGTAGCCCGCTAACACCTTTCTAGGCACCTACTAGGTTTATAGCATTGATCGTTTAGTGAGAAATTTCCCGAGGAGTAGCATATACTCACAGTAGGATCGGGATCCAAATATCATTGCGTGACGAAACTGAAGGAATCCTACCAGAATCATCACACTCCAAATGTTATGCAAATCTAGCAAGTTTCAGTACTTATGAAACTCCCGATGTGGATTTCTGCCCCATGCTCTTATGACCTTGACTTTGGCCAACAAATCATAAGTCACATGTCAAGTTCTACCCGTCATTCTCCAGGTTAATTTGAATCCACCCGTACCTACCCTTGACTTTGGCCAACAAGGCAGTACGACTGTTCCAAACCAACGCATCTATCTATGCTGCACATGAATACCCAATAGCTACCAATCACTATGCCTTGACTTTGGCCAACAAACACAGCTTGAATACTATTGACTATTCATGTGAAACGACGGAGGGCTACGAATGGTTTTGGCGAAACCGTGAACGTAGTGAACTTGATATAATCGATGGAACGAGATAGCTTTTAGAAGGAGTGGCTCAAGCTCCGCATTTAAAAGTTAGTTTTGAAAAGAACCGAGTGGTTTTTCGAAAGTGTTCCAACGATTTTAACTTGGTTTATTATCTTGCATTAGTTCTTTTAATGCGTGATATTCTTGCATTAGTTCTTTTAATGCGTCCCATCATTTAAATCCTACCATTGCAGAAAACAACCAAAATATGACGTACGCTTATGCCATTCGTATTCGCCACGGGGCCCCGTCATCACCCGTTAGGTTACTTAACTAACGACAGAGCGGGGGCTGGGCTAGCGCGGCTGTAAAACATAAGCAATGCCTAAATAGTTATAAATATAGCAATGATAGACATTACAGCTCACAGATGAATACATTGGATATACTAGGAATCCGCAATCCGTTCGAGCCTGCAACGAAAAGCGGATTACACGGTCGCGGTGAATAGCCAATACCCCACGCAAGACCCCTACGGGTGCGGCAAACTACCCGCCAAGTACTCGGCAGTTTGTGTACCCCCTCCATGGGTCTATCCTAGGAGCAAAAACAGTAAAAAGAATTATACAATGACGGCTACAACCCCGACCCGGTTGTGCGGCCAAACAAATAATAATATTACATCAATTTACATTTACAATGAATGAAAGAAAAACAAAAGCTCATCTCACATCCACCCCGGCTATTCACCCGCGACAGTCCAACACATTCATATACACATTCCAATATCAAACACAGATCACAGAGATGTATAACCCCAGCTAATCGACTTATAGCGATTAGCCGACGTTCAATACATACAAACATCACAGATATAACCAACATAGTCAAAGTGTAGTGAAGTTCGATAAAAAATACGGATTTATAGGCCCCCAAAAGCAAATTTCTTTTCTGGAAAATCTGGGCACGAATGACATATCTTAAAAATCCCAAAACCCTACCAGAAGAACACTGCACGAAACAGAACCAGAAGAAGAGACAAAACGGCGGCGGTTCCGCGGCCTAAGCCACCCATTGCCGCGGAACCGCGGTGCTTTGAAGGAATCATGCGATCGTATTTCGTGGTTGTTTTCACAAAACCCTGAGCCGATTTTAGGAGTAAAACTTTTTACATTTAGAGCACAAAAAAATTCAACAGAAACTTAGGGTTTTGGTTTTTCCGGTTTTGCGATTTTTCTCGATCGAACTTCCATACACTTTACTACAAAGCTAGTTTAAGTTTAGTTAGTCTCTGATACCACTGTAAGTCCACGTTGCGACCCCCGGTTCTTACGGGGAGGCGGAAACGGTATAAAAATCAAATTTTTAGCGCATGGGGCAACATGGACTAACAAAGTCGGGATCTTTTCTAAACTAAACTAGCAAACATGCAAAGGAGAGTTAACTACTCGGCAAAGTGGTTATACCTAACTTGAACTCCTTCTTCTTCAAACTTTTGTAGAGGTTGATGGTTCTTCCTTGTTGCCTTCTTCCGTCGAAGATGGATCCACCTGAGGGTTCAACCTTCGGGCTCTTTCTCGAACTTGGAGAGAACTAGAATCTTCGGCTTGCTAAACCTTTGATCCTAGAGTAAGTAGAGAGTGTCTAAAGGGTTCTTTTCTTTTAAGGAGAGGGATTCTCAACACATGAGAAGGGTTCTCCTTTTGCTAGAGGAAGAAGAAGATGAAGTGAGGAGAGAGAAGCTAAATGATAGAATGAGCTCTTTTCTTTTTGCAACCATAACAAAAAGCAAAAGAATTATCAAATTAATAATAATAATGAAAATGAAAAGGTTGATGGAAGGTTTTGGAATGACCATTATCATTTCAAACATTAAATGAATTTGCTAGAATCAAAGAGCATCTTTCTTTTGTAATGATGATGGTCAAAACTTCAACCATGGTCAACAAGTCAACCATGGTCAACAAGTCAACATAAAAACCAACCATGACACAATTTCATTTTATTAATATTATTAATTGATATAACATAAATCCATTTGGGTTTGGAAAAAGACGACTGTCAACTGTGCATACGCACCCGTTCCGAAACCCTAATGAAAGTCCTCTTCCTCCTCCTCAAATAACTGTGCATACACACCTGTATTCTTGTTTCGAGGAACATGAATACTGAGAGATAAAAGCAACCCCAAAACATATAAAGGTTTCTGACTCAAACCAGAGCCAGCCAGTAATATCCGTCCGGACTCCAAACGTGCACAAGTGCGCGGATGAGAACGAACCCTGTCGCAAAACCATGCGACCTCTACTCTGTTTTTCCCTGAGGCGAGTACCCTCTGTGTGGGACTCTAAAGACTCGACACTACGCTGGCAGTGGGTTTAACCACAGACCGCAAGCGGCACTAGCTGTGCGTAACGGTCCCCAGGTAGATGCCGACAAGAAGGCGGACGAGGTGAACCCCATCTGAACTCCTACTGAGTCTGAATGTGACAGTCTCCGTACAGTCCGGTCTGTTCGTCTAATACATCGCATGTCGGGCCTAGGGGACGGTAAAACGTCAGTCCCCTAATAGCGGTACAAGTCGTGTCGAAGTGAAGCCTAAAACACCCTGAGATAACACTGGAAGCCTACCAGTATATCTCGCTTGCCCTGGCCAGGGACTACTCGTGTAATGGCTCTCCTAGACACAGCGCGATGTCAACCCCCAATACCGGGAGAGACGAATCCTGTCTAACCGTCACTGCCTCCAAGTGCTTCGGGACTGCACCCAACCACCACCTGTTTGCACGACTCCTTTGAGCCGTGGTAGGGTAGTGATCAAAGTGCAGTGGGAACACACTCGAGGCGAAGTGCCAGTGTCAAGTCAGCGGACTAAGCTGTACTCATGTCACCTGGGAACTGATAACTGACGATAGGTTTAATACCAACCTGTCAGTTCCCGACGAGTCCTGTCCAGTGTACTCGTAACCCAACGAGCACCCGTATACTATCTCCAGTACGACGTACTGATGGCTGTGGGACAGACCATCTCCCATACTGGGAAGAGAAGCGCATACACTAGTCTACTCCGGAGTATCGATGCCCTGTCTCGATAGTCCTGCGACTAGGGACCTGTATAAGGATGTGCTTATAGATTACCCAGCCCCCACTAGTGTGACTGCCATTACAACGCTGGTAATCATGCAAAGATCCTAAGGGCTCCACTAATGCGTATAAGTGATATACTGAAATAAACACAAGTACACATTGAAGTAGAAACAAACCAAGTAGCATACTACTATATTGAGCAAGATTGTTTATACAAGGTGAATATCCCAAGCTTCCATCAAGTAATATACAAACTAGTATGATACAGTAATGGCCTCTAGGGCATATACACTAACATTGTGGTTTTCTTAGAAACCTGCGTAACCCTCCGTCATTTCAGATAGAGACTAGTTAGTATTCGTATTGCGTTTGTTGACCTTAGCCAAGGCGTAATGTACGGTAGCTAATTAGTATTTATCTGCTAAAATATGAGATGTGATTGAGTTAGGGTAGTTGTACAACTTTGTTGACCTTAGCCAAGGGTTGTATGGATGGGTTTAATTCAATCGGGAAATGACGGGCTGAACTTGGCTAGCACTTATGATTTGTTCACCTTAGCCAAGGTCATAAGTTGCTAGGGGCAAAAGCATTATCAGGAATTTCAAGAGTTGAAATTTGCAATGAGATTGCATACCTTTTATGAGATAGATGGATCATAATACCCACTACGAGTAAAAGTTACTCATGGGAGAGTTTTACACAGGTCAATTAGCCGATCAAGTAGGTGTCTAGAAAGGTGTTAACGGGGTTATGCCTCTGGGAAAACGATGTTTATTTTAATTAGGTCCATGCGAAAACACGGGGAACCTCCCTCAAAGTACCAACACTGGCCTGGCTGAATGATTGGCGAACTTATAAGGTGTAATTAATCTCGGCTAGTCTTTCCTTTTAGGGTTTGAAAGAAGATTTGATGAAAACAGTGGGAGCCATTCTGATTAGATAAGATAATAACCAATCTAATCTTGCAAGAGCATACATTAAAGTGTTTTCTTCTCTCTCTCTCCAGGAAGAGACCCTGTCAGGCCTTAATCAAGATAATAATATGAATGTATTGACTGAACCCGCTTATTATACTGAGCAGGGGAACGTTTGTCCCGTTCTTTCTTATAAGTGTTATAAGACTGAGCAGGAAATAGGAGAATATCCGGATTCTCACGCTGTCCAAACGAAGAACAAGCATGCCGATGCATCTTCTTCGGGTGTGTTAGTTATCGAGAACTGTTTCTCAGTTCACTCTACGTCCTGGGTATTAGATACCGGATCGGGATCCCACATATGTAATATGTTACGTGGGCTACGTAAAGGTAGAGAACTGGGAATGGGTGATCATTCCGTAAGAGTATGGAATTGTGCAGATGTTGCAGCCAAAGCAGTTGGCGAATATCACCTTGTATTACCAAATGGTAATTCATTGGTTCTGAACGAATGCTATTACATTCCGAACCTGATATGCAATCTTATATCAGTTTCTTTATTGAGCAAAGAAGGATATAATTTTTTAGTACAGGATAATGTTATGAACATATTCAAAGATCAAAAGTTGATTGGATCAGGATCGTTAAATAATGGAATATACGTTCTCAACCAAACTACCGTACTTAATATACAAAACACACACAAGAGAAAGAGTTCAGAAAATTTATGAATCCTTCTTGTGGCATTGTAGACTAGGTCATATCAATGAGACACGGCTAGCTAAGATACATAAGGATGGATATTTGAATCCGTTCGAATTTTCATCTTATGATACTTGCCAGTCATGTCTCAAAGGCAAGATGGCCAAAACTCCGTTTAGTGGACACGGAGAAAGAGTTACAGAACTCTTGGGACTGATACATAGTGATGTATGTGGTCGCATGTCTACACATGCTAGGAACGGTTCCTCCTACTTCATTACATTCACTGACGATTTCTCAAGATACGGACATGTGTTCCTGTTAAAACACAAGTATGAACCTTTTGAGAAATTCAGGGAATATAAGCACGAAGTAGAGAACCAAACGGACAAAAGTATTCAGATCCTTCGATCTGATCGAGGAGGAGAATACTGTAGGGTTACTAGGCGCTCTAATAAGGTTCTACAAGGCATCAACCATGCCCGATTAAAATTTTAGCCGTGTCGAATAACCCTAAACAAGATCTTTGCTAGATAATTAGGGTTACACATGCATGTAAATAACATTTATTACTAAGTGAATACGAAATACAACCTTTGTAGATCGTTCCTTCGCTTCTAAAACTCCTTGTCGTAGTCCCTTAGTTGCGATCATCCCGAGCTCTTGCATGTCTTCACGAGGCGAATGAAGCGTCCTTGCTTGAAGTCTTTAAGGCCGAAGATGATCTACGTCAAGGGAATACCAACTCAAGCTTCTACTTCACTAACTAGAGAATTAGTGAAGCAAACACCCTAAACTAATGTTCTAGTCTAGCAGAGGATGGAGAAATAGGAAGTGGGTTCACTTTAGAATTTATTTTCTCACAATGTTTCTCACTTTGGATCAAACCCGAGAGAGCTTTTTAGCTCAAGGAAGAAGATGAAGAAATAAAGAGAGAAAGATAATGATCAAGTGAGTAAGCTAACCATGGTTGAGTGAGTATCATATACTAACTCATGTAGAGACATAATCATGGCTAAGTGTGATGGTTAGGTTAACAAATATCCAAAGTAAAAACAAACTTAGTGGTCTTAGTCAATGCACCCACAAGCTTCCACAAGCTTCATGCATTTTTCTAATCTTCCACTAATTTTGTAATTACTTTAAATATTAAACCCAATACAACAAATAGCATCGTGTAAGTCTCATACACCCATGCATGTTGTATCAACAACCATGATACAAAAAGAAAACACATTTTAATATATATCACATATATATTAAAGTTGTGCACATGTGAGAAAAATCCTTAAGTGAACAAATGTTAGTTAATGTAAATTAGTATATCATATATACAATTATACACTAAATTATTAAATCAACACTTGACTTAATAATCCGGTTATATCTCATATAACCGACTAACATCCAATGTATCGACTTATCGAATCAACACTTGATTCGATAACCCGGTTATATCACATATAACCGACCAATACAAAAAGTCGCGAGAATAGAATACGGTATCACATACACGCATTATTCTCGGTCCCGCACATATCACATATGCGCTCATATTTCGTTTTGCCTGAGCCAGTAAAACCTCTATGTAGGACTCTAAAGACTCGTCAATACGCCGGCAGTCGGTGATGATCACATCAAGCACACACAAGCCGTCAGCGGTACTAGCTGGACGTAACGGCTACCCGGGTATTGAGCGATCAGAAGATCAGCAAGCAAGCCTGCTCCAACTTCTGTAAAAGCCTAACGGTAACTCTTCCCGTACAATCCGGTCTCCTCGACTGATATGTCGCATATCAAGTCTAGGGGTGGTAAACGTGAGACCCCAATAACCGATAAGTCGTGCCGATCTGAGGCTCATAACGGGTCGAGAAACTACTGGTAACACTTACCAGTAAATCTCTAAATCAGCCCTGGCCAGGGACTTCCCTGTTATGGCCAATCGAGCACAGTGCAACATCAACCCCCAATACCGGGAGAGACGAAATCCCTCCTATCGCTCATTGCCTCCATGTGACTCGGGACTGTACCCAAAAACCACCGTTTTCCATGCCCTATTGGACGTGGTAAGGTGGAAATCAAAGCACAGTGGGAATCACACAAGACTCTATGACGATCTCGGGTCTACAGACTAACCTGCAAAAGTGTCACCAGAGAACTGCCATCTGACGTGAGGTATAATACCATCTGGGAGTTCTCGGCGAGTCCGTACAGTGTACCCAGTCTCCACTTAGCACCCGTATACCATCTCTGATGTCTAACACCAATGGATATGGGATCATCCATCGCACATCTCATGGGTCGAGAAGCTTATACGCTAGTCTACTCTTGTATATCGATGCACTGTCTCGATACACCTACGACTAGGAACATTAAAATATGTACTTATGGACTACTCTGTCCCTACTAGTATGATCTGCATCATAGTCCAGGTAGTCAAGTACACATCCTAAGGGCTTTACCAACATGTAACTATAAGACAGTATCAAGAGACAAGTATACATGTTAAGATAAAGAGCAACCAGATCGCATACTATCATATCGAGCAAGAAATTCCTCTCTATATATGTCCAAGCATCCAGTATAATATACATCATCTATACAATACCGGCCTCTAGGGCATATATACAACTAACAATCTCCCACTTGCACTAGGGCCAGCTGCTGTAGTATCGCATACCAAGCATCCCGAAGAGTCTCTCATACTGTATCTGGGGAATGGCCTTCGTGAGTGGATCCGCAGTGTTGTTCTTCGTATCAACCCTCCTGACCTCGATTTCCCGGTGATCTACTATCTCCCGGGTCAGGTGATACCGCCTTAGAATATGCCTGGATCGCTGATGGCATTTGGGTTCCAAGGCCAAAGCCACCGCTCCATTGTTATCACAATACAAAGGTATTTGATGCTCAATAGATGGAACCACTCCAAGTTCAGTAAAGAACTTCTTGATCCAGACAGCCTCTTTGGCAGCATCGTGTTGGAGATAGTGCCCTCATAGTCAATTATTAGATCGCAGGTACGTGATTGCAATGATTGCGGAAGACCTATACCGGTAGGACAGTCTTACTCGAGATGATAGTATGCTATCTGGTTTGCCTTTATCAGTCGTGTACATGTTCAGGTGACTGATTACATGTTACACTTTGATAGAGCCCTTAGGATCTTGCTTTACTACCAACAGTATGATGGCGATCATATACGTGAGAGTTGGGTAGTTTATATGCATATCCTTAATTATGGTCCCTAGTCGTGGGAGTTTCGAGACAGGGCATCGATACTCCGGAGTAGACTAGTGTGTACAGTCGAGACCCCGACGAGGGGCGGTGGCCGGTCTCACAAGCCACTGGTGTCAGTTGGATCACCTAAGATGTATACAGGTGCTCATTGGGTTATGAGTACACCGGACAGGACTCGCCGGGAATCTGCTAGTTAGTACTATATCTATTGTCAGATAGCAGTTCCCTGGTGACATGTGTACAGGTTTGTTCATCGACCTGAGGTTGACATTTGTCTCGTGTGAGTTCCCACTGTGCTTTGATTTATACCCTACCACGGCTCAAAGGAGTCGTGCAAACAGGTAGTTTTTGGGTACAGTCCCGAGCCATATGGAGTCACGTGAGCGGATCGGCAGGGGATTCGTCTCTCCCGGTATTAGGGGCGAGGTAGTGCTGTGTCTAGGAGAGCCATTACACAAAGTCCATGGCCATGGCGGGAGATTTACTGGTAGGTACTCCAGTAGTATCTCAGGGTGTTATTGGGCTACACTCCGACAGGACTTATACTGCTATTGGGGGTCTGACATTACTAGCCCCCTAGGCAGATATGCGATACTCATTGACGAACGGACCGGACTGTATATACATTGTCACTGTTAGGCTCAGTAGGGTTTCCGAATGAGTTCGCTCATCGGCCTCCCTTGAGGTCAGTCCATGGGCAGCCGTTACGCATTGCTAGTGCCGCTGACGGTTTGTGGTTAAACCCACTGCCAGGGTACTGACGAGTCATTAGAGTCCCCCATAGACAGTTTCCCAAGTTCGGGCGAAACGTTGTAGAGGCCGTATGGTTTTATGGCAGGGTTCGAAAAATGCACGTGTGTTTACGCACGTGTTATTTTTCGGGCAGATAATACTGGTCGACTTTGGTTTAAGCCGGATCCAAGTATTATATTGAGTAGATATAATATCTTTGTCTCAGTTGCATTTGTATTCGGTCGTAACACAAATGCGGGTATATTTATACAGTTACGGGGTTATCCTGAAAGTCGTTTTAGGATCACTTTTGGAAGTTGCCAGTTTCCTGTTTTCTATCAGCCGTCTTTTAACATTTGGTTAAAGACGGATTTATCTTTTCTTGAATGAGGTGAGTCATGAGTGTGTGGAAGGTTCTAGGAGCTTCTACATGATGACTAGGCTTCAAGACTCATTAGTGCATTAATGGTTTTTTGATGATGTGTTTTATGAGTCACCCTTTACCATTAATTCCTTTTGTTTGCATGATAGATATTTGTTAAAGATCTTTTGCTTAAGGTTACTCTCCCCTCTCCTACATTCACCTCCCTCCACCTATAAATGGCCGGCCCCTCCTCTCTCACTCACTCACTTGATGTTTCACTTGAAAAGATTATGATAGATTTTGGGGTGTATGGAATTCACAGCTCATTTCATTCCATCACCCGATTCCCTCGGCAACTTCATTAACCGATCGTCCACGGATTTGGACGAAGTGAGACAAAGTCATCTACTCATTCTCTACATCATTCTTGGTCGTCTCTTTTAGCAAACTTGACGATCGAGTTGCCTCAAGTCAGAGGCGGGAGCCCGTTTAAAGAATCAGTGACGTGGTGCCACCTGGACGAGCAGATCGGAGATCGACGAGATCGGAGCAGCCGCAACGGAGCGTGGGATGATGGTTAAAGAACGAAGGACTCGGATCGTTCGGTATAACCTTTCTACACTCTTTACAGTTTGTTAGTTTAGCAATAATGGCAGATCCGGGTTAAAGTATACGATAGCGCCAGTCAAAAAGTTTTTTGTTCCGCATTTGGCGTCTGTAGACGGCCGAGGCGCTAACGTAGACTTACAGTGGTATCAGAGCCTCACCATTTTGCTATACTAACTTGTGCTAACGCGTTTAAAATATCGATCGAACCGGAAATCAAAAACTGCAAAATTCTAGCTTCACAGTTTCTGTTGATTTTAAATGATGTCCTAAAATTATTCTACATATCACAGAAAGTTGTGCAGGGTTTTATAAGCACACGGACCAAATTTGAGCACGTGATTCCACCATACTGCCGCGGAATCGCGGCCGAACCCATGGTTTGGCCGCGCATTCGCGGTGCTTCTATGGGATCAGTGCACCAAATTTGGTCGGTGTCTTCTCTGTTGAAATTTGGGGGTTTTGGTATATATCTTTTGGGCCCAGATTTTGTGACTGTTCAACAGATGTTCGTGGGGCCCACTTCTTGATATTTTGTCGATCAAAATTTAAACATGTTAGTTTATAGTGCTTACATTATATCTCCGACCGGGAATGTCATTTGATCGGTAAACCGCGTCTGATTGCTATAATTCTTTTAGACGGGTTTGCGAACGTGACATTCGCGTTGATGTTCTGTGTTGTGCTGTGATGTTGCGGATTTGTCGTGGTGGATAGCAGTGTGCAATGGTAGTACAGTTTGAGTTTATTTGTACATTTGATATTGCGGGGAGAGCGTCCAACTTGTGGACTGCCGTCACTGCCTGTTGTATAATATTCTTTTGGGGCACAACCAGGTTGCGGTCGATGTACCTGTTGTACTATTTTTCATTACTGTACTAGATTTTGCCCCGCGACGGAGTGCACGGATAGCCGGGTTCTGGAGGGGCAACGGGTCCGCATCTCATGGCTTTGAGAGGCAGAGGAGCCCCACTCTAGAATTGGCAGACTATTCGCCGCACTCGTAGGGGGTATAGGTTGACCCAAGGAGGGGTGCCCAAGATTACCGCATTCCGTGAAGTGCAGGGTGGTCCATTCACTATGCTGTAGGGGGGTGCCTCGCTTCAGGTTTTGGCGGGTAACTTACCGCACCCGTAGGGGTCTAGGTTTCATTGCACAGGCTATCCACACGACAGGGGAACGTCGAGTTTCAGCAGCAGCTCTGTGAAACTCGGGGATCCCAGATTATCTGTATTGTTCTGTGATGCTTATTACTTTTCTGTAATGTTGTATATTATCACGCCTGGAGCGATTATTGTATATTGGTTTATATACTATTAGATGTTGTAAATGTTTTACACCCGCGCTAGTCCAGTCCCCACTCTGTCGTTCGTTAAGTAACCTAACGGGTGATGACGGGACCCAGTGACGAATGCGGATGGCATATACGTACATTTTATTTTCGTTCTTTTCTGGTGTGATCGATTGATGGGAATGCGTTGATTCTGATCAATGCAAAGTAAAGCAAACCTGTTTACAGTTGTTGTAACAAATTTAAAAAGTGTTATTGCAAAGACGTTTGCTTTTGTTATGCATAGCGGTATTCAGTGGAATATCCTGCACCTCATTCGACGGGGCAAGGGCCGATATCCCTTCACCGGGACTGGACCCTTGGACAGAAGTTTGCGTCAGGGTAATAACTTCACTATAGTCGATTACATGTTGCTTTGCATCGAGGTATTCAGTGGAATATCCTGCACCTCATTCCACGAGGAAAGAGCCGAGATCCCTTCAACGGTAGTGACCTCTTTAGCAAAGGTTTTCGCCACCATATTTTATAAAAAGCTATCAGGTTCCTTCAACGAGATCAAGTTCATTACGTTAAAGGTTTTTTCGCCAAAAACCAGCCGTAGCCCTCCGTCATTTCATATGAATGGTCGGTAGTATTCAAGCTATGTTGGTCTGGCCCTTAGTTAGGACATAGTGATTGGTAGCTGCTGGGGTGTTCATATGTTGCATAGATAGATGCGTTGGTTTGGGACAGTCGTACAGCCTTGTTGGCCCTTAGTCAAGGGCGAGTACGGGTGGGTTCAAATTAACAAGATAATGATGGGAAGAACTTGACATGTGACTTATGATGGGTTGGCCCTTAGTCACGATCATAAGAGCATGGGGTAAAAATCACATCGGGAGTTTCTAAAGAAACTGAAACTTGCCAGGCATGCGCATACCTTCTGGAGTGTGATAACGCGAGTGGATTCCGTCACGTTATCATGCGATGAGAGTTGGATCCCGATTCCCACTGATGAGTTGGTTTACTCTTCGGGTGATCCCGATTGATTCTTCTTTCTGGTTTGGAGGAGAATTTGACAGGACAGTGGGAGGTTTCCGGATTAGATAAAGTGATAACCATTCTGATCTAGGTTAGAGTCAACGCAGAGTGTTTCTTTTCTCTCTCTCTCTTTGGCAGCGACCTTTGACAGACCCTAGACTATGACTCAGTGACCAAGTTGACCGAACCTTCTTAAAATACTGGCTTTTGGATTGTCTGAGTTGCATAAGTCATTGCCACTCCTTCTTTTACCCTTTGAATTTCTCAGAACACCCGTATTACTACGGATATCCACTTCCATTGGATAGATCCATCATATGGTTATATACGAACTCAAAGGGACTTCTTCGATGATGGATCCAGGTTCAGAAGAAATAGAATTGGTTTATTCAGTTGTCTTTTATTATCACCTTCTCTCAGGTTGCGAGAGCTCCTTGGTTTAGGAGAGTACACCTATTACGCTTATTGGATAGTCTTATTCCAAACCATAGGCTGGTGCCGAAAGGTAGGGAATGAAGAAAACCAATTAGCCTAAGAAGGGTGTGCAGAAGGTAATATGTAAAGACAAAATAAAGGGATTAGAAAGAGGGCAAAGTAAATTGCGACTGTTATCATTCACGACCAAACCGCGTACTTCATCGCCACTCCTATTTCACCTTTAAAGGAATAAGGTATTATTCAGTTGTCTTTTATCATCACCTTCTCTCAGTTGCGAGTACTCCTTGGTTTAGGAGGGTACACCTATTATGCTTACTGGATAGTCTTCTTCCAAACCATAGGCTGGTGCCGAACGGTAGGGAAGGAAGAAAACCATTTAGCCTAACGATGGTGTACAGAAGGTAACGACTAAAGACAAATAAAGGGACTTGGAGAGATGGCAGTGAAATATATGGTTGAAGTCATGAATTGGATTATGGAAGAGCATTACTATGAATACCAGGGTACCCCTACGAAACATTTTCATGTTTCAGTGCATTGTTAAAGGAAAACTGTTTTCCCGATTGGATACTTACTCCAAGGGTATGTATTTACCAGGTTTCATTCTCATATCTGTATGGTTTTACAGATGATGAGTGGAAGTAAGTTATTGGGAATTAGGTGATTATCCTCATTATATCGGAATTCGTTGTAATTGGTGATATTTGAGGAAATCGCCAGGGTACAGTTTTCAACCTACGACGAACAGGTTTTGAGTTATTAACTCAGCGGACTTATACAGAGTATTGTATGTTGTCCAGTGTCCATCAGAACAAAGGGGTAGGTCCTCGTACTATGTTCTGTTTACTTATAACTTCTCTAGTATTTAGACAAGTGTTTCGTAGAAATACAAGGTCTAAGTTTTGAGAAGTTGTGGGTATAAGAATAAAGTAGAGAACCAGGTGTCACAAGTATCGGGATTCTTCAAAGAGATCGAAGATGTAGATTCTTGTGATTGGTATTCAGATAATAGTAATGGTTTTGAGAAACGTGTTTCTCTTTCAGGTTGCTCATAATTGGATGGATTCCTAAGTTGAGTAATGCTGATTAGCCTCTTTCCATAAAGTTGATATGCACTGGAGACAGCTGCATGATTTGAATCTGGTTCCAATTAAATTAGTGCCAAAGTTTCTATATTGGATATAGAATAGTTCGTACCTTGAAAGATATTAAGGTACGGGGAGTTGTCCAGCTTATGCTTAAAACCAGACTCTGGATAACTCAGGGCACGTTTCTGTAATGGCAGTTTGTGGGTTGACCCTGGCTATAACGAGGGTTGATATTCTACCATTTGGAAGATCAATAGTGATATTGTTCATGACTCGCCACAGTTTTAGTAAAATGGATCTTTTTCAGAAAACAGTAGTGGGAGTATGGTAGAACTGGAAGTGATTCCAGAACCGCGAACGATTACGGAAAATTTAATAGGACCTATACATTCAATCAGGTTTGACATTCCAATAGCCACTCCGCAGATATGATGGGTAACCTCAGACACCCGAGAGGTACTCCGGTAGCCTCAAGGACGGTGACAGGGAGGATCTTGTTTACCCAGACTTGACACTACTGTTGTTCTAGGATATGAGACCCGGTAGGAGGGTTGTCGTAGTCAGTGGGAGCAGCGGAAGCATAGTGGGCAAGATGCTTATATCTATTTATAGACTTGAGCAGTTATAGCAGAGATAGATCATCTAATTTTGATGTGACAGTCATGGGTTTGACTTCAATGAGGATAGGGGATGGATCTGTTAAGAAGGTAGTAGGGTGTGATGTCATGGTAACAGGATGACATACACAGAGTAGGAAGTAAAATTCCTATACTACGATCGGTTGTACTGTGGTCGTCACACAGTTGTTTCTCCAGACAGGATATGGATATAATATTTGACATTCTGGTTTCTAGATCTGGAATTGGGTAGTTTCCCAATGTGGGTACTTTGACAGATATTCTAATGGTTTTTAGAATAGTTCACTCCTAGCAAGGTGGTGTACCTGCAGGTGATGGAGTCACCCTCTCTAAAGATGTCTTACAGACTAAAGGGGAGAGGGATGTGCATGATTGGCAGATCACTTGCTTAGGCAATTGAGTCAATCATCAGATGTCAAGTACCACACAAAATATTGTTTTTGCACTAGATGCAATAAGTTTGTATTAATCCAATCCTGGAGAAACATAAGGAAGCAGTTTTAGAACATAAGTACATGTTCTACGGATTTGATGACGGCAGCCTCCTTCAGGAGACGATTATCATTCCAGGCTTCAAAGGTGACATGGTTGACAGAGTGATTGTCAGAGTTATAGTTTTCCCTCTGATGAGGAACAGTATTATGGACAGGTGGTCCAAGAGGATACTGTGGGAGGCATGGTGCCGATACTGATTAGGTTCAGTGATCGATACGGTCTAAGAAGTTTGGATTTGGAGTTCATTTATGAACTAGGTCCCATCAGATATCCAGACATATTCTAAGACAGGTATTACTGTAAGTCCATGCTACCTCTCCCGGGACTTTCGGGAATGCGGAATTTGGTAAAAAACGATTTTTACGGAGGTGGTAACATGGACCTATAACCCGGATCTTGGTTAAATATCTATCTAACATCCTAACTAAGAGTTTCTAGCTACTCGGTTAGGGGGTTATACCTAGCTTGTCTTGAACTCCTTCTTCTTCAAGCTCCGATGGTGGTCCGATTGGCTTCTTCTCGTCGTCTCCGTATGCCGAAGATAGATCCACCTGAAAGCTCCAACCTTTAGCTCCTTCTTCGTTCTTTGAAGAAACTAGTTCACTTGGTTTGCTAAACCTAGTGAACTAGAATGAGTAGAGAAGAATTATAATGGGATTTTATCTATGGTTCTTGATTCTCAACTCATGAGACAAGCGAACCATAGATTAAAGAGAGGGAGCAAGAGCAAGAGGGTAAGAGCAAAATGGAGAGCTCTAGAACAGGAGAGAGAATGAGCAAGTCTTTTGTCTCTCACCCTCTCATAATCCAAAGTAATCAAAACTCATCATATCAAAAAAGTCTTATGTGATGGTTGAAGCAACCATAACCATATCATATCATGCACTCATTTTACACAAATGAGCAAGCATGTAAAAGTCTTTGCCACGAAATGATGGCTATGGTTATCATGATGGTCAACTAGTCAAGCCTAGTCAACCGGTCAACAAAGTCAACAAGTCAACAAAAGTCAACAAGTCAACAAAGTCAACAAAAGTCAACAACCAAGTCACCATAATACTTAATTAATATAATAGTTAATCACATATCATATTCTCATTATGGTTGAGCAAAAAGTCAAGTAGTCAACGGTCAACTGTCAACAACCCTAATGAGAATCCGCTGCCTCTGCCTCCCTGTCAACTGTGCATACACACCCGCATCCGCGTTCCAAGGAACACGAATGCAAACTGGATAAATCCAATCCCATTAGGTACACTAGGATCTGGCTTAAACCAAAGCCCGCTAGTGTAAACTGTCCGGACACTGTACGTACACAAGTGCACGGATGTGACCGAACCCTGTCGCAAAACCATGCGACCTGTCGCAATACCATGCGACCTCTACTCTTTTGCCTAAAGGCGAAAAGCTTTCTGTGTGGGACTCTAAAGACTCGACACTACGCTGGCAGTGGGTTTAACCACAGACCGCAAGCGGCACTAGCTGTGCGTAACGGTCCCCAGGTAATGCCGACAAGAAGACCGACGAGGCGAAACCCATCTGAACTCCTACTGAGCCTGAGTGTGACATTCTCCGTACAGTCCGGTCTGTTCGTCTGATACATCGCATGGCGGGCCTAGGGGGCGGTAAACGTCAGTCCCCCAATAGCGGTACAAGTCGTGCCGGAGCGAAGCCCAAAACACCCTGAGATAACACTGGAAGCCTACCAGTATATCTCGTTTGCCCTGGCCAGGGACTACTTTTGTAATGGCTCTCCTAGACACAGCGCGTTGTCAACCCCCAATACCGGGAGAGACGAATCCTGTCTAACCGTCACTGCCTCCAAGTGCTTCGGGACTGCACACAACCACCACCTGTTTGCACGACTCCTTTGAGCCGTGGTAGGGTAGTGATCAAAGTACAGTGGGAACACACTCGAGGCAAAGTGACAGTGTCAAGTCAGCGGACTAAGCTGTACTCATGTCACCCGGGAACTGATAACTGACGATAGGCATAATACCAACTAGTCAGTTCCCGACGAGTCCTGTCCAGTGTACCCGTAACCTAACGATCACCCGCATACTATCTCAAGTACGACGTACTGACGGCTGTGGGACAGACCGTCTCCCACACTGGGATGAGAAGCGCATGCGCTGGTCTACTCCGGAGTATCGATGCCCTGTCTCGATAGTCCAGCGACCAGGGACCTGCATAAGGATGTGCTTATAGATTACCCAGCCCCACTAGTGTGACGGCCATCACATCGCTGGTAATCAAGCAAAGATCCTAAGGGCTCCACTAATGTGTATAGGCAATATACAAAGATAAACACATGTACACATTGAAGTAGAAACAAACCAAGTAGCATACTACTATTTTGAGCAAGATTGTATATACAAGGTGAATATCCTAAGCTTCCATTAAGTAATATACAAACTAGTATGATACAGTAATGGCCTCTAGGGCATATACACTAACAATCTCCCACTTGCACTAAGGCCATGTACTGGCGTATCGAAGACCTATCATCTCGATCAGCCGCTCGAACTGAGTCTGGGGCAGGGCCTTGGTGAATGGATCTGCAGTGTTATCTTCTGAAGCGACTCTCCGAACCTCGATCTCCTGGCGATCCACGATCTCCCTGATCAGGTGATACCGCCTCAAGATGTGCCTGGATCTCTGATGGGACCTGGGTTCCTTCGCTAAAGCTATAGCCCCGTTGTTGTCACAATACAGAGGTATTGGATCAACAATGGACGGAACCACCTGAAGTTCTTTCATGAACTTCCTTATCCAGACAGCTTCTTTTGCGGCATCAGATGCAGCGATGTATTCCGCTTCCATCGTCCAGTCTGCAACGGTTTCTTGTTTGGAACTCTTCCAACACACCGCCCTATCATTGAGGGTAAAGACAAAACCCGACATGGACTTGGAATCATCCTTGTCACTCTGGAAGCTGGAGTCAGCAAAGGCCTCGATCTGGAGGTCTTTTCCGCCATACACCAAGAACATCTCCTTAGTCCTTCTCAGGTACTTGAGAATGTTCTTTACCGCTATCCAGTGTTTCTCCCCAGGGTTTGACTGATACCGGCTTACCACACTCAGTGCATAAGCTACATCCGGTCTGGCACACAACATCGCATACATTATTGAGCCTACCGCAGAAGCGTAGGGTATAATAGACATGCGATCCCTCTCCAAATCAGTCTTGGGAGACATCTCTTTAGAGAGGGTGATCCCGTGACAAGCCGGTAGGTTACCGCGCTTGGAATCTTCCATACTGAATCTCTTCAGTATGGTGTCGATGTACCTGGACTGTGAAAGTCCCAATATCCTCTTGGATCTGTCACGGTAGATCCGGATACCCAGAATGTACGAGGCATCACCCAGGTCTTTCATGGAGAACCTGTGTGACAAGAACCCCTTGACAGATTGTAGCATAGTAATGTCATTTCCTATTAAGAGAATGTCATCCACGTATAAAACGAGGAATACTACAATTCTCGCTACAAATCTACTATAGATGCATGGTTCTTCTGGATTTTTGATAAAGCCAAATTCTTTGACCGTCTCATCAAAGCAGATGTTCCAACTCCGCGATGCCTGCTTTAGTCCATAGATGGACTTAAGCAAATTGCACACCTTTCCGCTGCTCCCACTCTGAATGAAACCCTCTGGCTGGTCCATATAGACACACTCCTCTAAATTTCCATTTAGAAAAGCTGTCTTTACGTCCATTTTCCAAATCTCATAATCGTGGAAGGCAGCAATGGAAAGAAGGATCCGAATGGATTTCAGCATGGCTACTGGAGAGAAGGTTTCGTCATAGTCCAAGCCAGGTCTTTGACGAAAACCCTTTGCTTCCAGCCTAGCTTTATAGGTCTCAACCTGTCCATCTACACCAATCTTCCTTTTGAAGATCCACTTGCATCCTACGGGTTTTACCCCGTCTGGAGCAATGTCCAACGTCCATACATTGTTGGTGTACATGGACTCCATTTCGGTCCGCATTGCATCCAGCCATTTCACTGAGTCAACGCTCTGAACGGCCTGCTGGAAGCTAGTAGGCTCATCATAATCTATGATGCAATCCTCTCTATCCCCGTCTATGAGAAAACCGTAGTATCTCTCGGGCGGATGAGACTGCCTACTACTTCTGCGGAGCGGCGTAGGAATGTCCTGTTCTTCCGAACCCTCTGGTTCCACTAAACTTTCAGTAATAGTCCGTGGTTCTGGAATTTCTTCCAGTTCTACTGTGCTCCCACTTATCTGGTTTTCCAAAAACTCAGTTTCCAAGAAGTAGGCATGACGAGAAACAAGAACTTTTTCTTCCTCTTCACAGTAGAAGAAATATCCTTTTGAGTTCTTTGGATACCCCACAAACTTGCACTGTAATGAGCGTGCCTCGAGCTTGTCCGCATGCTGCTTTTTGACAAAAGCCGGACATCCCCATGTCTTAATGTGCTTAAGATAGGGTCTCTTCCCACACCACATTTCATATGGTGTGGAAGGCACAGTCTTAGTCGGAACTCGGTTCAAAAGGTACGCAGCTAATTCTAGCGCATACCCCCAGAATGATCGCGGTAACTCAGCGTTACCCATCATGGACCGCATCATATCCAATAGGGTGCGGTTCCGTCTCTCCGATACACCGTTATGTTGCGGGGTGTATGGAGGAGTAAGCTGAGAGAGAATTCCGTTCTCTTTTAAATAGTCCAGGAACTCGGCACTTAAGTATTCTCCACCTCGATCCGATCTTAGAATCTTAATACTTTTGCCGGTCTGTTTCTCTACTTCATTCTTATACTCCTAGAATTTTCCAAAGGCCTCGGACTTATGTTTCATTAAGAAGACATAACCGTATCATGAGAAGTCATCCGTAAAAGTAATGAAGTAAGAATGTCCGCTTCGGGCATGTGTAGACATTGGACCGCACAAGTCACTGTGTACGAGTCCCAAGAGCTCGCTCGCTCTTACTCCAAGTCCAGTAAACGGAGCCTTTGTCATCTTTCCTTTGAGACAGGATTGACAAGTGGCATACGACTGATATTCGAACGCATTCAAATACCCTTCTGTATGTAACTTCGTCAACCTTCTCTCATTGATGTGACCCAGTCTACAATGCCATAAGAAAGTCTGATTTATTTCTGGAGACTTTCTTTTGTGTGTATTCTGGACATTAAAAATCTGTGGTTGGTTTAACACGTATATACCATTACTCAATGTACCTGACCCAATCAAAACTTGATTAAGGTGAATGTTTACAACATTACTTACAAACGCAAATTCATAACCTTCTTTAGAAACTAAAGATACAGAAATGATATTACAAGTTGCGTTGGGTACAAAAAAGCAATTACGCAAAACCAAAACATGTCCATCTGACATTCCCAAGTGATAGTCCCCCACGGCTTTAGCATCCATGCTAGCTCCGTTCGCAACTCTGAGGGTCATGTCACCTGCTTTCAAAACACTACGGTTTCTCGCCTGCAAAGAATTACAGATATGAGATCCTGATCCGGTATCCAATATCCAGGAAGTAGAGTTTATTGAAAGACAGTTTTCAATAACATACACACCTGAAGCTGAAGCTGCAACCTGCTTCAATTTCTGTGTTCTGGCCTTCCAGGCCCTGCAATCATTCTTCCAGTGTCCTTTCTTATGACAATAGAAGCATTCTTCCTTATCCACAAGCTTTCCCGCCAACTTTGTTGCTTTTGCTTTTCCCTTCATATCCACTTTACTAACACCGCCCCTTGGTTTGGCGGGAGCTTTCTTCTTCTTTCCCTTGGCTTTCGCCTTGGACCTAGAAGAAGATGATCCTCCTACAAACAAAGTGGATGTTTCCCTACCTTTCTGTAGGGTGCCCTCTGCGCTCCTCAGCATGTTGAGGAGCTCTGAAAGTTCAACCTCTTTTTCTTATAAGTTGAAGTTCAGTATGAACTGGGCGTAAGTGGAAGGAAGGGACTGGAGAACTATATCCGTATATAGCTCACTCTCCAATGTGATCCCTAGGTCCGCGAGCTCCTCAATGTAGCCGATCATCTTTAGCACGTGCTCGGCTACTGATGATCCGACGGCCATTCTTGTCGAAAATAACTTTTTCGACGCTTCGTATCTTGCGATACGAGATTGCTCTCCATACAGTTCTTTTGTATGAAGCAATATGGATTCTAAGTCCATATTCTCGCGCCTCCTCTGATGTTCGTTGTCCATCGAGGCAAGTACGAGGCACTTGGCCTTCGCGCTATCAATCTCCCAAGTCATGCGGATTTCCTTATCCGCGACGCTGGAAGTTGGACCAGGGACAGGGGGAGCTTTGGTGGTAAGAAGATACCCCAGCTTGTCGTAAGTGATTGCTATCTTGACATTCCTGAGCCAATCTTTGTAGTTTGGCCCTGTCAGTTTGTTTTTATCTAGGAGTAACTTAAGTCCAGTCATGTTGATTGGTCGCTGCAATTTGGAGAGAGAAGAAGAAACACTCAGCATGATGCTCTTGCAAGTTTAGAGTGGTTTTTAGTTTGTCTAAACAGGATGGCTCCCACTGTTTCTCGAATCCCTCCTCAAACCATAAAGGAAGAATTAGTCGAGATCAATCCCACCGCACAATACTTGCTTAACCGTTCAGCCAGGCCGGTGTCGGTACTTCGAGGGAGCTTTTCCAACGCTTTCGCGAAGTTCCTTAATTAAAGAACCTCTTTTCCCTGGGGGCGTAGCCCCGCTAACACCTTTCTAGGCACTTACTAGGTTTATAGCATTGATCGATTAGTGAGAAATTTCCCGAGGAGTAGCATATACTTACAGTAGGATCGGGATCCAAATATCATCGCGTGACGAAACTGAAGGAATTCTACCAGAATCATCACACTCCAAATGGTATGCAAATCTAGCAAGTTTCAGTACTTATGAAACTCCCGATGTGGATTTTTGCCCCATGCTCTTATGACCTTAACTTTGGCCAACAAATCATAAGTCACATGTCAAGTTCTACCCGTCGTTCTCCAAGTTAATTTGAATCCACCCGCACATACCCTTGACTTTGGCCAACAAGGCAGTACGACTGTTCCAAACCAACGCATCTATCTATGCTGCACATGAACACCCAATAGCTACCAATCACTATTCCTTAACTTTGGCCAACAAACACAGCTTGAATACTATTGACTATTCATGTGAAACGACGGAGGGCTACGAATGGTTTTGGCAAAACCGTGAACGTAGTGAACTTGATTTGGTCGATGGAACGAGATAGCTTTTAAATGGAGTGGCTCAAACTCCGTATTTTAAAAGTTTGTTTTGAAAAGAACCGAGTGGTTTTTCGAAAGTGTTCCAACGACTTTAACTTGGTTTATTATCTTGCATTAGTTCTTTTAATGCGTGATATTCTTGCATTAGTTCTTTTAATGCGTCCCATCATTTAATCCTACCATTGCAGAAAACAACCAAAATATGACGTACGCTTATGCCATTCGCATTCGCCACTGGGCCCCGTCATTACCCGTTAGGTTACTTAACTAACGACAGAGCGGGGGCTGGGCTAGCGCGTCTGTAAAACATGAGCAACGCCTAAATAATATCATATATAGATATACTGCAATGATAAACATTTCAGATCACAGATGAATACATTGGATATACTAGGAATCTGTAATTTGTACGAGCCTGTAACAAAAACAGATTACACGGTCGCGGTGAATAGCCAATACCCCACCCAAGAGCCCTACGGGTGCGGCAAACTACCCGCCAAGTACCCGAAGCGTAGCAACCTCCCTCATCTCCATGAGTAGGCCACTCGACACTTCGGCATACCCGGTAGTTTGTGCACCCCCTCCATGGGTCTATCCTAGGAGCAAAAACAGTAAAAAAGAAATTATACAATGACGGCTACAACCCCGACCCGGTTGTGCGGCCATACAAATAATTATTACATCAATTTACAAATTTACAAGAATTGAAAGAAAAGAAAACTCTCGTCTCACAACCCCCGGCTATTCACCCGCGACAATCCAACATATTCATATACACATTCCAGCACATTACAGATCACAGATTTGTATAACCCCCACTAATCGACATATAGCGATTAGTAGACGTTCAATACAAAATATCACATTACAGAAAACCCGTTAGCTCAAGTCTTTTAGAAGTTCGATCAAAAATACGGATTTTCGGGACCCCAAAAAAGAAATTTTCGTTCTGGAAAATCTGGGCAGAAAATATATATTCAAAAAATCCCAAAATACCCAAATGAGTAAACTGCAAAAAAACAAACCCTTGACCGAGTCAACTCGGCCGCGGTTCCGCGGCGGGAGCGTGCGCCCGCCGCGGAACCGCGGCGCTTTGATCGAGTCAGGGGCCCAAATTTTTGCAGTTTCTTTAAAAAAGTCTGAGTCGATTTTTGGTGTGTTTCAAAAAACTTTTCCAGCACTTTTAAAATCGACAGAAAGTTTAAAATTCCGGGGTTCGTTTCGGGACTTTTTCGTTGATCGATCTTCTAGTTACTTGCTAACATGTTAGATAGAGTTTAACTAGGCTCTGATACCACTGTAAGTCCATGCTACCTCTCCCGGTACTTTCGGGAATGCGGAATTTGGTAAAAAACGATTTTTACGGAGGTGGTAACATGGACCTATAACCCGGATCTTGGTTAAACATCTATCTAACATCCTAACAAAGAGTTTCTAGCTACTCGGTTAGGGGGTTATACCTAGCTTGTCTTGAACTCCTTCGTCTTCAAGCTCCGATGGTGGTCCGATTGGTTTCTTCTCGTCGTCTCCGTATGCCGAAGATAGATCCACCTGAAAGCTCCAACCTTTAGCTCCTTCTTCATTCTTTGAAGAAACTAGTTCACTAGGTTTGCTAAACCTAGTGAACTAGAATGAGTAGAGAAGAATTATAATGGGATTTTATCTATGGTTCTTGATTCTCAACTCATGAGACAAGAGAACCATAGATTAAAGAGAGGGAGCAAGAGCAAGAGGGTAAGAGCAAAATGGAGAGCTCAAGAACAGGAGAGAGAATGAGCAAGAAAGAATGAGCAAGTCTTTTGTCTCTCACCCTCTCATAATCCAAAGTAATCATAACTCATCATATCAAAAAAGTCTTATGTGATGGTTGAAGCAACCATAACCATATCATATCATGCACTCATTTTACACAAATGAGCAAGCAAGTAAAAGTCTTTGCCATGAAATGATGGCTATGGTTATCATGATGGTCAACTAGTCAAGCCTCGTCAACCGGTCAACAAAGTCAACAAGTCAACAAAAGTCAACAAGTCAACAAAGTCAACAGAAGTCAACAAACAAGTCACCATAATACTTAATTAAAATAATAGTTAATCACATATCATATTCTCATTAGGGTTGAGCAAAAAGTCAAATAGTCAACGATCAACTGTCAACAACCCTAGTGAGAATCCGCTACCTCTGCCTCCCTGTCAACTGTGCATACACACCCGCATCCGCGTTCCGAGGAACACGAATGCAAACTGGATAAATCCAATCCCATAAGGTACACTAGGATCTGGCTTAAACCAAAGCCCGCTAGTGTAAACTGTCCGGACACTGTACGTGCACAAGTGCACGGATGTGACCGAACCCTGTCGCAAAACCATGCGACCTGTCGCAATACCATGCGACCTCTACTCTTTTGCCTAAATGCGAAAAGCTTTCTGTGTGGGACTCTAAAGACTCGACACTACGCTGGCAGTGGGTTTAACCACAGACCGCAAGCGGCACTAGCTGTGAGTAACGGTCCCCAGGTAATGCCGACAAGAAGACCGACGAGGCGAAACCCATTTGAACTCCTACTGAGCCTGAGTGTGACATTCTCCGTACAGTCCGGTCTGTTCGTCTGATACATCGCATGGCGGGCCTAGGGGACGGTAAACGTCAGTCCACCAATAGCGGTACAAGTCGTGCCGGAGCGAAGCCCAAAATACCCTGAGATAACTCTGGAAGCCTACCAGTATATCTCGTTTGCCCTGGCCAGGGACTACTTGTGTAATGGCTCGCCTAGACACAGCGCGATGTCAACCCCAAATACCGGGAGAGACGAATCCTGTCTAACCGTCACTGCCTCCAAGTGCTTCGGGACTGCACCCAACCACCACCTGTTTGCACGACTCCTTTGAGCCGTGGTAGGGTAGTGATCAAAGTACAGAGGGAACACACTCGAGGCAAAGTGACAGTGTCAAGTCAGCGGACTAAGCTGTACTCATGTCACCTGGGAACTGATAACTGACGATAGGCATAATACCAACTAGTCAGTTCCCGACGAGTCATGTCCAGTGTACCCGTAACCTAACGAGCACCCGCATACTATCTCAAGTACGACGTACTGACGGCTGTGGGACAGACCGTCTCCCACACTGGGATGAGAAGCGCATGCGCTGGTCTACTCCGGAGTATCGATGCCCTGTCTCGATAGTCCTGCGACCAGGGACCTGCTTATAGATTACCCAGCCCCACTAGTGTGACGGCCATCACATCGCTGGTAATCAAGCAAAGATCCTAAGGGCTCCACTAATGTGTATAGGCAATATACAAAGATAAACACATGTACACATTGAAGTAGAAACAAACCAAGTAGCATACTACTATTTTGAGCAAGATTGTATATACAAGGTGAATATCCCAAGCTTCCATTAAGTAATATACAAACTAGTATGATACAGTAATGGCCTCTAGGGCATATACACTAACAATTATTCAATTCGGGAGATGGCTTTCTCCGCGAACTTGAGATTAAGAGAGATATAGAAAGAAACATCTAGGCGGATCCACTCACTGAGTCTATTTCTCGAACACAATAGTTTTACAAACGGGCTTTGTGAAACTGATTAGTAGAGGAGTTGGATGTTCGGTTTCACACGGGCTGTGAGTAGTCGACATTGCAATAATTAGCCTTGAGTGCAAGTGGGAGATTGTTGGAGATAGTGCCCTCATAGTCAATTATTAGATCGCAGGTACGTGATTGCAATGATTGCGGAGGACCAATACCGGTAGGACAGTCTTACTCGAGATGATAGTATGCTATCTGGTTTACCTTTATCAGTCGTGTACATGTTCAGGTGACTGATTACATGTTACACTTTGATAGAGCCCTTAGGATCTTGCTTTACTACCAACAGTATGATGGCGATCATATACGTGAGAGTTGGGTAGTTTATATGCATATCCTTAATTGTGGTCCCAAGTCGTGGGAGTTTCGAGACAGGGCATCGATACTCCGGAGTAGACTAGTGTGTACAGTCGAGACCCCGACGAGGGGCGGTGGCCGGTCTCACAAGCCACTGGTGTAAGTTGGATCACCTAAGATGTATACAGGTGCTCATTGGGTTATGAGTACACCGGACAGGACTCGCCGGGAATCTGCTAGTTAGTACTATATCTATCGTCAGATAGCAGTTCCCTGGTGACATGTGTACAGGTTAGTTCATCGACCTGAGGTCGTCATTTGTCTCGTGTGAGTTCCCACTGTGCTTTGATTTCTACCCTACCACGGCTCAAAGGAGTCGTGCAAACAGGTAGTTTTTGGGTACAGTCCCGAGCCATATGGAGGCACGTGAGCAGATCGGCAAGGGATTCGTCTCTCCCGGTATTGGGGGCGAGGTCGTGCTGTGTCTAGGAGAGCCATTACACAAAGTCCATGGCCATGGCAGGATATTTACTGGAAGGTACTCCAGTAGTATCTTAGGGTGTTATTGGGCTACACTCCGACACGACTTATACTGCTATTGGGGGGCTGACGTTACTAGCCCCCTAGGCAGATATGCGATACTCATTGACGAACGGACCGGACTGTATATACATTGTCACTGTTAGGCTCAGTAGGGTTTCCGGATGAGTTCGCTCATCGGCCTCCCTTTAGGTCAGTCCATGGGCAGCCGTTACGCATTGCTAGTGCCGCTGACGGTTTGTGGTTAAACCCACTGCCAGGGTACTGACGAGTCATTAGAGTCCCCCACAGACAGTTTCCCAAGTTCGGGCGAAACGTTGTAGAGGTCGTATGGTTTTATGGCAGGGTTCGGAAAATGCACGTGCGTTTACGCACGTGTAATTTTTCGGGCAGATAATACTGGTCGACTTTGGTTTAAGCCGGATCCAAGTATTATATTGAGTAGATATAATATCTTTGTCTCAGTTGCATTTGTATTCGGTCATAATACAAATGCGGGTATATTTATACTGTTACGGGGTTATCCTGAAAGTCGTTTCAGGATCACTTTTGGAAGTTGCCAGTTTCCAGTTTTCTATCAGCCGTCTTTTAACATTCGGTTAAAGACGGATTTATCTTTTCTTGAATGAGGTGAGTCATGAGTGTGTGGAAGGTTCTAGGAGCATCTAGATGATGACTAGGCTTCATGACTCATTAGTGCATTAATGGTCTTTTGATGATGTGTTTTATGAGTCACCCTTTACCACTAATTCCTTTTGTTTGCATGATAGATATTTGTTAAAGATCTTTTGCTTAAGGTTACTCTCCCCTCTCCTACACTCACCTCCCTCCACCTATAAATGGCCGGCCCCTCCTCTCTCACTCACTCACTTGATGTTTCACGTGAAAAGATTATGATAGATTTTGGGGTGTATGGAATTCACAGCTCATTTCATTCCATCACCCGATTCCCTCGGCAACTTCATTAACCGATCGTCCACGGATTTGGACGAAGTGAGATAAAGTCATCTACTCATTCTCTACATCATTCTTGGTCGTCTCTTTTAGCAAACTTGACGATCGAGTTGCCTCAAGTCAGAGGCGGGAGCCCGTTTAAAGAATCAGTGACGTGGTGCCACCTGGACGAGCAGATCGGAGATCGACGAGATCGGAGCAGCCGCAACGGAGCGTGGGATGATGGTTAAAGAACGAAGGATTCGGATCGTTCGGTATAACCTTTCTACACTCTTTACAGTTTGTTATTTTAGCAATAATGGCAGATCCGGGTTAAAGTATACGATAGCGCCAGTTAAAAAGTTATTTGTTCCGCATTTGGCGTCTATAGACGGCTGAGGCGCTAACGTAGACTTACACATAGTTGGCAGCGATGTATTTAGCCTCCATCGTCGAGTCTGCCATGGTTTCCTGCTTGGAACTCTTCCAGCTAACCGCCCCAACGTAAAGGGTAAAGACAAATCCCGAGTGCGACTTAGAGTTGTCCTTATCACTCTGGAAGCACGAATCGGTAAAGGACTCCACTTGGAGTTCTCCGTTACCATACACCAAGATCATCTCTTTAGTCCTTCGTAAGTACTTCAGAATGCTCGTCACAGCTGTCCAGTGACTCTCTCCAGGATCAGCTTGATACCTACTCACTACACTTAGTGAGTGTGCTACATCGGGTCTGGTACAAAGCATCGCGTACATGATAGAGCCTACAGCCGAAGCATAGGGTATTCGTTGCATGCGAGCTCTCTCCAAATCAGTCTTGGGAGACATCGCTTTGGAGAGAGTGAGTCCAGAGATCGTGGGTAAGTTCCCACGTTTGGATTCTTCCATACTAAACCTCTTTAGTATGGTGTCAATATACCTGGATTGGGACAATCCCAATATCCTTTTAGATCTATCTCTATAGATCATAATTCCCAGTATGCAGGAGGCATCACCTAGATCTTTCATTGAGAATCTTTGTGATAAGAAGAGCTTGATCGATTGCAGCATAGGAATACCATTTCCCATCAAGAGTATGTCGTCCATGTACAATACGAGGAAGACAACCTTACTCTCTGCCACCTTCTTGTAGATACAAGATTCATCTACGTTTTTGACGAAATCAAACTCTTTGATAATGACGTCAAAGCAGATGTTCCAACTCCGCGATGCTTGCTTTAATCCATAAATGGATTTAAGTAGCTTGCACAACTTTCCGCTGCTCCCACTAGCTACGAAGCCCTATGGCTGAGTCATGTACACGCTCTTTTCTAAATCACCGTTTAGATAGGCGGTCTTAACATCCATTTGCCAGATTTCGTAGTCATGATATGCAGCGATGGCAAGCATGATCCGGATGGATTTAAGCATAGCCACTGGAGAAAAGGTTTCGTCATAGTCCACACCTGGTCTTTGACGAAAACCCTTTGCAACAAGTCTAGCTTTGAAAGTCTCCACTTTCCCATCTACACCAAGTTTTTTCTTGAAGATCCACTTGCTCCTAATGGGTTTTACACCTTCAGGAGCATCTTCCAAAGTCCATAGTTTGTTGGTGTACATGGATTCCATCTCGGACCGCATTGCATCCAGCCATTTCTCAGAGTCCCCACTTGTGATGGCCTGCTCGAAGCTAGTTGGGTCATCATCAACAATGATGTCATCCTCGTTCTTGTTGGAGATAATGCCCTCAGAGTCAATTATTGGATCACAGGCACGTGATTGCGATGATTGAGGGAGGACCTATCCCGGTAAGACAGTCTTACTCGAGATGATAGTATGCTATCTGGTTTACCTTTATCATCGTGTACTGCTTTAGATGACCTGACAGGTCGCTATTGCACGTTGATAGAGCCCCCAGGATTCTTGCTTGACTGCCAGCAGTATGAGGGCAATCATATAAGAGAGAGCTGGAGTCTATAAGCATATCCTTAAAAGGTCCCTAGCCGTTGGAGTTTCGAGACAGGGCATCGATTCTCCAGAGTAGACTAGTGTATACAGTCGAGACCCCGACGAGGGGCGGTGGCTGGTCTCACAAGCCACTGGTGTCAGTTGGTTCACCTAAGATGTATACAGGTGCTCATTGGGTTATGAGTACACCGGACAGGACTCGCCGGGAACATGCTAGTTGGTCTTATACCTGACGTCAGATAGCAGTTCCCAGGTGACATGTGTACAGGTTAGTTCATCGACCTGGGGATCGTCATTTGTCTCGTGTGAGTTCCCACTGTGCTTTGATTACTACCCTACCACGGCTCAAAGGAGTCGTGCAAACAGGTTTTAGTTGGGTACAGTCCCGAGCCACATGGAGGCAGTGAGCGGATCTTCAGGGGTTCGTCTCTCCCGGTATTAGGGGTGAGGTCGCGCTGTGTCTAGGAGAGCCATTACACGAAGTCCTTGGCCAAGGCAGGAGATTTACTGGTAGGTATTCCAGTAGTATCTCAGGGTGTTCTGGGCTACACTCCGACACGACTTGTACCGCTTTTGGGGGTCTGACTTTTACCAACCCCCTAGGCCCAACATGCGATGCTCATAGACTAACGGACCGGACTGTACGGATATTGTCACTGACAGGCTCAGTAGGGTGTCAGGATGAGTTCGCTCATCGACGTCCCTTTTAGTCAATAGCTGGTGGCCCGTCACGTATTGGCTTATACCTCTGACATGCTAGTGGTTAAATCCACAGCCATAGTATTGACGAGTCTTTAGAGTCCACCACACTTACAGTTACTCAAGCTTTCGGGCGAAACGCTGTAGAGGCCGTATAGAGATATGACAGGGTTCGATCAGATACGTGCGGTATTGCACGGATCGTGATCGGACGGTTTTTACTAGCCGGCTTTGGCTTTAGCCGGATCCTAGTATTTGATAGTGTTGTTTTGTCTCTTTGCATTTGTGTTCAGTGGGAATACAAATGCGGGCATGTATTTGCAGTATCGGGGTTTTCCTGTAATTTATTACGGGACCAGTTTTCTGGAGTTGCCAGTTTGCATTCCGTTCCGGCCGGTTTTCCTTTGTTCTTTCCCGGTCAGACTTTTCCGATGGAGGGGGTTATTTGCAAGTTTGCAAATAACACATTGTGGAGGGTTTTTCTTGCATATGTATTAATTATGAAAGCATCTTTTGATACCATTCTTATCCATCATTATCACTTGCTTTTTGTTGATTAGAAGTGATTTGTAGTTGATGTGAGTTTGTTATGATGGTGTTTGGATTTGGTCACCCTCTCTCTTTTCCTACACTCACCTCCCTCTTGCTTATGTATTCCTTCCTCCACCATTCTCATTATGATATGCAAGAACTCACTTGAGAGAAAGAGAAGATGAGAGCTTCATTTTGAGAGGGTAGCATTTTGATCTCTTTTCATGTTAAGAAAAATGCAAGCACCATTTTTCTTATCTTGTTTCCTCCATCATCTTCAAATGGCAACAAACCCAAATGAGACATAGCCTCTACACTACACTTCCTACAGCAAATCTTGGACGCGTCGGCCCGCCAACTTCGCGCCCGAGTTGCCTCGGTATTGAGGTGGGAGCCCGTAAAAGATGCAGGCGATGTGGTGCCCTTTCCGGCGAGGAGGCGACGATATGAAGACAGGACTTTCCGAGGGAGATCGGGACGATGACGAGAAGACCGGAGGACTCGGATCACTCGGTATATCTCTAACTCGTCTTGTATTTAGCTAGAATAAGTTTAATGGTTCGATCCGGGTGTTTAGTGCGCGGTGGTGCCGGCTTGCTAAGTTCGCAAAATTAAAGTTTTTCACCGCTTCCGCATTTGGCCGTCGGATTGACGGCCGGGGCGCCGCTGTGCACTTACAGTGGTATCAGAGCCTTGCTATTAACTTCGTCTAACTTAGTTTGATGTGTTTTGCATTTCCGATCGACCAAAATTCCAAAATCTACGTTTTTCCTCACATCAGTTTTCTGTCGATTTTTTCCTTGCTCCAAAAATTTTTCAGGTTGTATAAAATTGATGTACTGGAAATTTTAAGCACACTGTAGAAATTCGACACAGTCAGTCGACCACTCAAGCGCGGAACCGCGGCCAAACCCCTCCTTGGACCGCGGTTCCGCCGCACATTGGTGTCCTCACTGTGTCCAACTTCTCCAGTGGGCTTCTGGGCTGATCTTAAGGGTTTTGGAATATTAAACTTGGGCCCAGAATTTCTGTGAGTGCTACAATATTGCTTTGGGGCCCACTTGTTAATTTTTTGATCGATCGGATATTTTAAACACATTTTTCACAGTATTTACATTATATCTGCGACCGTGAATGTCACTCAATCGGTAAATCCGGTCTAACTGCTATAGCCCGGTTAGACGGATTTGCGAACGTGACTTTCACGTTGATGTTTTGTGATTTTTCTGTGATGTTGCGGATCGGTCGTGGGGATAGCCTGGATGCAATGCTAGTACAGTTTCTGTTGTATTATGTACATTTGATATTGCGGGGCGAGCGTCCAACATGTGGACTGCCGTCACGGCCTGATTGTATTATTCTTTTGGGGCACGACCTAGTTGCGGTCGATGTACCCGTTGTATGTATATTTTACTTTCTGTACTAGGATTGCCCCGCGGTGGGGTGCACGGATAGCCGGGTTCTAGAGGGCAACAAGCCCGCATCTCATGGCATTGGGACGGAGGGGGCTTCACTCTGGAATTGGCGGGCTATTCGCCGCACTCGTAGGGTACAGGTTGACCCAGGAGGGGTGCCCAAGTTACCGGATTCCGTGAAGTGCAGGGTGGTCCATTCACGGTGCTGAAGGGGGCTGCCTCGCTTCAGGTTTTGGCGGGTAACTTGCCGCGCCCGTAGGGGTCTAGGATTTCATTGCACAGGCTATCCACATGACCAGGGGAACGTCGGGTTTCAGTAGTGGCTCTGTGAAACCAGGGGATCCCAGATATCTATATTGTTCTGTGATGCTGTACTTTTCTGTGATGTTGCATTTTTTATCACGCCTTGAGCGAAATATAATATATTGGTATATATATTAGTAGATGTTGTATATGTTTTTCATCCGCGCTAGTCCAGTCCCCGCTCTGCCGTTAGTCAGCTAACCTAACGGGTGATGACGGGACCCAGTGGCCAATGCGGATGGCATATACGTACGTCAGTATATTTTCGTTCTTTATTGGTGTGATCAATTGATGGGACTGCGTTGATTCGGATCAATGCAAGTTAAAACAAACCTTTTCTGATGTTGTTGGAACACTTTTAAAAAAGCTGTTATTGCAAGGACGTTCACTTTTGTTTTGCATCGTGGTATTCATTTGGAATATCCTGCTCCTCAGTCGACGAGGCAAGGGCCGAGATCCCTTCACCGGGAGTGACCCCTTGGACAGAAGTTTGCGTCAGGGCATTAACTTCACTATAGCCGATTACTTTTGCTTTGCACCGTGGTATTCATTTGGAATATCCTGCACCTCATTCTACGGGGAAAGAGCCGAGATACCTTCACCGGGAGTGACCTCTTTAGTAAAGGTTTTCGTCACTATATTTTCTAAAAAGCTATCCGTTCCTTCAACGATATCAAGTTCATTACGTTAAAGGTTTTCGCCAGAAACCATTCGTAGCCCTCCGTCGTTTCAGACGGGTAGCACGTAGTATTCATGCTATGTTTGTTGACCTTCGTCAAGGCATAGTGCATGGTAGCTGCTTGTTGCTTTTCTGCTGCATAGATAGATGTGTTGGTTTGGGACAGTCGTATAGCCTTGTTGACCTTCGTCAAGGGCTTGTACGGGTGGGTTCAAATTAACCTGGACAATGACCAGTGGAACTTGACATGTGACTTATGATTTGTTGACCTTCGTCAAGGTCATAAGAGCATGGGGCAAAAATCACATCGGGAGTTTCAAAAGAACTGAAACTTGCCAGATATGCGCATACCTTCTGGAGTGTGATACCGTGAGCGGATTCCGTCACGTTATCGTGCGATGATAGTTGGATCCTGATTCCCACTGATGAGTTAGTTTACTCCTCTGATGACCCCGACTAATTCTTTTTTCAGGTTTGGAAGAGAATTTGAGGTACAGTGGGAGGTTTCCTGATTAGATAAATTGGTAACCATTCTGATCTAGGTTAGAGTGCACGCTGAGTATTTCTTTTCTCTCTCTCTTCGGCAGCGACCATTGACCCGACCCTAAGGCTATGACTCAGTGACCAAGTTGACCGAACCTTCTTAACACTGGCTTTTGGATTGTCAGAGTTGCAGACCTCATTGCCACTCCTACTTTTACCCTTTTCTCCAGGACACCCCGTATTATTACGAACGTCCACTTCCATTGGACAAAACCATCGTATGGTTAAATACGAACTCGAAGGAATTCGAGGATGGTTTCCGGTTCTGGAGAAAACGGATAGGATTATTCAGTTGTCTTTTCCTTTTACCTTCTTTCAGGTTGTGAGTACTCCTTGGTTTAGGAGATAGTACACCTATTACGCAAATTGGATAGTCTTCTTCCAAACCTTAGGCTGGTGCCGAATAGTGGGGAATGAAAAAAACCAATTAGCATAACGATGGTGTGCAGAAGGTATTAAGTTAAGACAAAGCAAGGGATTAGTAAGAGGGCAAAGTAAATTGCAACTGATATTCACGACCAAACCAAGTATTTCTTCGCCAATCCTAAATCACTTTTGTATTTCTCCAGGACACTCCGTATCACTACGAAGATCCACAGTTTATTGGATAATCCATCGTATGGTTATATACGAACTCGAAAGGAACTTGTTCCAGTTCGGGGATGGATTCCGGTCCAGGAGAAATAGGAATAAGGTTTATTCGGTTGTCTTTTATCTTCACCTTCTCTCGCATTGCGAGTGCTCCTAGGATTAGGACAGTACACCCATTATTCTAATTGGATAGTCTTGTTCCAGACCATAGGCTGGTGCCGGACGGTAGGGAAGGAAGAAAACCAATTGGCCTAAAGGGGTGTGCAGAAGGTAATGACTAAAGACATATAAAGGGATTTGGAGATGTGGCAAAGAATTATACGGTTATAGTTGTGAATCTGGATAATGGTAGAGGCATTACTAGGAATACCAGGATACCCCATCGAAACATTTCAATGTTTCAGTTCACTGTGTACTGTTAAAAGAAAACTGATTTCCCGATTAGATACTTACTCCTGAGTATGTATTTACCAGGTATGATTCTCATATCTGTATGGTTTTACAGATGATGAGTGGGAGTAAGTCATTAGGAATTGGGTGATCATCCTCATTATATCGGGATTCGTTGTAATCGGTGATATTTGAGGAGATCACCCGGGCTGTTTGCCGGTCGGCAAATATTTGGTTTTGAATATCCGCTGTTGTGCACCAATTTCAAATTGATATATCTGTACGTCTATTTTCATAGAGTGAGATATACCTTTTGATATTATGTCGATGACATTTACCTATATCAGTGGATGGTTATGTAAGGAGTATTAAACAGCGGTGTAATTCTTCTTAACCATAAGTACAGTTTTCAACCTACGACACACAGTGAAAGAGTTGTTAGACTCAGCGGACTCATACAGAGTATTGTATGTTGTCCAATTTCCATTAGGACAGAGGGGTTGGTCCTCATACTATATTCTGTTTACTTTTAAATTCTCTAGTTCTTAGACATGTGTTTCGTAGAAACATAGGGTCTGAGTTTTGAGGAGTTATAGGTATTTGAATAGAGTAGAGAACCAGGTGTAGCAAGTATCAGGATTCTTCAAAGTGATCGAAGATGTAGATACTTGTGTATGGTATTCAGTTGATAGTAATGATTAAGAGAACTTGCTTCTTTTTCAGGTTACTCATAATTGGAAGTACTCCTAAGTTGAGTAACGCTGATCAGCCTCCTTCCATTTAGTTGACATGCACTGGGGACAGCTGCATGCTTTGAATCTGGTTAAATTAAATCAGTGCCTCTAGTTCTATATTGGATATAGTACAGTTCATATCTTAACATTGTTAAGGTACGGGGAGTTGTCCGGCTTATGATTAAAACCAGACTCTGGATAACTCAAGGCACGTTTCTGTAATGGCTGTTTGTGGGTTGACCCAGGCTATGACGAGGGTTGATTTTCTACCATCTGGCAGATCAATAGAAATATTGTTCTAGACTCGCCACAGTTTTATTAAAAATGGATTTTTTCAAAAACAGTAGTGGGAGTATGGTAGAACTGGAAGTGTTCCAGAACCGCAAACGATTACTGAAGATTTGATACGGAACCTAAAGATTCAATCTGATTTGACATTCTATTGGCCACTCCGCAGATAAGGTGGGTAATTTCAGGCACCCGAGAGGTACTCCGGTAGCCTCAAGGACGGTGACAGGGAAGTTCTTGTGTACCCACACTTGCCTTTGTTGTTGTTCCAGGCTGTGAGACCCGGCAGGAGGATGAGTATAGCGTCGTTCTAAACTTGTTTTAGAAGTGCACGTCTATATGACTCTGGCAAAGGGTTGTCGTAGTCAGTGGGAGCAGCGGAAGCATTGGTGGACATCAGGCTTATGTCTATTTATAGACTAAAGCAGATATAGCGGAGATAGATCATCTATTTCTGATATGACAGTCATAGGTTTGACGTCATCAGAATAGGGGATGGATGTGTTGAGAAGGTAGTAGGAAGTGATATTCCTATACTACGATCGGTTATACTTTGGTCGTCACACAGTGGTTTCTCCACAAAGGACTTCGACATTATATCAGACATACTGGTTACTAGATCTATGGTTTTAGATCTAGATTTGGGTGTTTTCCCAATCAGGGTACTTTGACAGCATTCTAAGAGTATTTGGAATGGACGACACCTGGAACGGTAGTGTACCTGCAGGTAATGGAGTCACCCTCTCTAAAGATGTCTTACAGACTAAAGGGGAGAGGGATACACATGATTGGCATATCACTTGCTTAGGCAATTGAGTCAATCATGAGATGTCAAGTACCACACCAGATGTTGTTCTTGCACTAGATGCAATAAGTTGACATTGATCCAATCCTGGAGAAACAGTCGGAAGCAGTTTTAGAACATAAGTGAATGTTCTAGGGAAATGATAACGACAGCCTCATTAAGGAGACAATTATCATTCCAGGCTTCCAAGGTGACATGGACGACAAGGAGGTTGTCAGAGTTATAGTTTTTCCCTCTGACGAGGGGCAGTATTTTGGACAGGTGGTCCAAGGCAATACTGAGGGTGGCATGGCGCAGGATACTGATTAAGTTCAGTTGACGATACAGTCTAAGAAGTTTGGATTTGGAGTTCATTTATGAGCTCGGTCCCATCAGACATCCAGACATTCTAAGACAGGTATTGCTCATTTCGGGAGATGGCTTTCTCCGCGAACTTGAGATATAGAGAGACATAGAAAGAAACATCTAGGCGGATCCACTCACTGAGGCTATTCCTCGAACGCAAGAGTTTCGCAAACAGGCTTTTTGAGACTGACTAGTAGAGGAGTTAGGTGTTCGGTATCACACGGGCTGTGAGTATGCGACATCGCAATAATTAGCCTTGAGTGCTAGTGGGAGATTGTTGGAGATAATGCCCTCACAGTCAATTATTGGATCACAGGCACGTGATTGCGATGATTGAGGGAGGACCTATCCCGGTAAGACAGTCTTACTCGAGATGATAGTATGCTATCTGGTTTACCTTTATCATCGTGTACTGCTTTAGGTGACCTGAAAGGTCTCTATTGCACATTGATAGAGCCCCTAGGATTCTTGCTTCACTGCCAGCAGTATGAGGGCGATCATATAAGTGAGAGCTGGAGTCTATAAGCACATCCTTAAAAGGTTCCTAGTCGTGGGAGTTTCGAGACAGGGCATCGATTCTCCAGAGTAGACTAGTGTATACAGTCGAGACCCCGACGAGGGGCGGTGGCCGGTCTCACAAGCCACTGGTGTCAGTTGGTTCACCTAAGATGTATACAGGTGCTCATTGGGTTATGAGTACACCGGACAGGACTCGCCGGGAACATGCTAGTTGGTCTTATACCTGACGTCAGATAGCAGTTCCCAGGTGACATTTGTACAGGTTAGTTCATCGACCTGGGGATCGTCATTTGTCTCGTGTGAGTTCCCACTGTGCTTTGATTACTACCCTACCACGGCTCAAAGGAGTCGTGCAAACAGGTTTTAGTTGGGTACAGTCCCGAGCCACATGGAGGCAGTGAGCGGATCTTCAGGGGTTCGTCTCTCCCGGTATTGGGGGTGAGGTCGCGCTGTGTCTAGGAAAGCCATTACACGAAGTCCTTGGCCAAGGCAGGAGATTTACTGGTAGGTATTCCAGTAGTATCTCAGGGTGTTCTGGGCTACACTCCGACACGACTTGTACCGTTTTTGGGGGTCTGACTTTTACCAACCCCCTAGGCCCGACATGCGATGCTCATAGACGAACGGACCGGACTGTACGAATATTGTCACTGACAGGCTCAGTAGGGTGTCAGGATGAGTTCGCTCATCGACGTCCCTTTTAGTCAATAGCTGGTGGCCCGTCACGTATTGGCTTATAGCTCTGACGTGCTAGTGGTTAAATCCACAGCCATAGTATTGACGAGTCTTTAGAGTCCACCATACTTACAGTTACTCAAGCTTTCGGGCGAAATGCTGTAGAGGCCGTATGGAGATATGGCAGGGTTCGATCAGATACGTGCGGTATTGCACGGATCGTGATCGGACGGTTTTTACTAGCCGACTTTGGCTTAAGCCGGATCCTAGTATTTGATAGTGTAGTTTTGTCTCTTTGCATTTGTGTTCAGTGGGAATACAAATGCGGGCATGTATTTGCAGTATCGGGGTTTTCCTGTAATTTATTACGGGACCAGTTTTCTGGAGTTGCCAGTTTGCATTCCGTTCCGGCCGGTTTTCCTTTGTTCTTTCCCGGCCAGACTTTTCCGATGGAGGGGGTTATTTGCAAGTTTGCAAATAACACATTGTGGAGGGTTTTTCTTACATATGTATTAATTATGAAAGCATCTTTTGATACCATTCTTATCCATCATTATCACTTGTTTTTTGTTGATTAGAAGTGATTTGTAGTTGATGTGAGTTTGTTATGATGGTGTTTGGATATGGTCACCCTCTCTCTTTTCCTACACTCACCTCCCTCTTGCTTATGTATTCCTTCCTCCACCATTCTCATTATGATATGCAAGAACTCACTTGAGAGAAAGAGAAGATGAGAGCTTCATTTTGAGAGGATAGCATTTTGATCTCTTTTCATGTTAAGAAAAATGCAAGCACCATTTTTCTTATCTTGTTTCCTCCATCATCTTCAAATGGCAACAAACCCAAATGAGACATAGCCTCTACACTACACTTTCTACACCAAATCTTGGACGCGTCGGCCAGCCAACTTCGCGCCCGAGTTGCCTCGGTATTGAGGTGGGAGCCCGTAAAAGATGCAGGCGATGTGGTGCCCTTTCCGGCGAGGAGGCGACGATATGGAGACAGGACTTTCCGCGGGAGATCGGGACGATGACGAGAAGACCGGAGGACTCGGATCACTCGGTATATCTCTAACTCGTCTTGTAGTTAGCTAGAATAAGTTTAATGGTTCGATCCGGGTGTTTAGTGCGTGGTAGTGCCGGTTTGCTAAGTTCGCAAAATTAAAGTTTTTCACCGCTTCCGCATTTGGCCGTCGGATTGACGGCCGGGGCGCCGCCGTGCACTTACAGCTCTCACCATCCATGAGAAAACTGTAGTATCTCTCAGGTGGGTGAGAAACCCTACTAGATCGGCGTAGAGGCTGAGGTTCGTTGGGAACTACCGAATCCTCCGGTTCAACCAAAACTTCTGTCGTAGTCTGTATTGCTGGAACCTCTTCCAGTTCTATCTCCTTGCCACTAATCTCTTTTTCAAGAAATTCCCTTTCTAAAAAGGTGGCATGTCAAGAAACAAACACCTTTTGTTCCTCGGTGTGGTAGAAGATATACCCGCGCGAATGTTTGGGATATCCAATAAACTTACAAAGAATGGACCATGCCGCGAGTTTGCCCAGATTTTGCGTTTTTACATATGCCGGACAACCCCATATCTTAACATAATTAAGACATGGACTCTTTTCTTTCCATATCTCATATGGAGTGGTTGACACAGATTTGGTGGGAACCATATTCAATAGGTATGCAGCTGTTTCCAGTGCAAACCCCCAGAAGGAAATAGGTAACTTAACTTTGCTCATCATAGAGCACACCATATCTAACAAGGTGCGGTTCCTCCGTTCTGATACACCGTTGTACTGTGGTGTATATGGAGGAGTTAGCTGAGAGAGAATCCCATTCCCTTTTAGGAAGTCCAGGAATTCATTTCTCAAGTATTCCCCTCCTCGATCAGATCGAAGGATTTTAATACTTTTCCCGGTTCGGTTCTCTTCTTCTTGTTAATATTCTCTAAATTTCTCAAAAGCTTCTGATTTGTGTTTCATCAGGAACACATATCCAAACCTAAAGAGATCATCAGTGAATGTAATGAAGTACGAAGAACCATTCCTGGCATGTGTAAACATGGGACCGCATACATCACTATGTACTAGTCCCGAGAGTTCTATAACTCTTTCTCCGTGTCCCGTAAACGGAGTTTTAGTCATCTTGCCTTTGAGACATGGCTGGAAGGTGTCATAAGATGAAAATTCAAACGGTTTCAAATATCTATCCTTATGCAACTTAGCTAGCCGTGTCGCATTAATATGACCAAGTCTACAATGCCACAAGAAGGATTCGTTCATTTCTGAACTCTTCCTCTTGTGTGTGTTTGTTATGCTTAGAACTGTTGATTGATTTAGAACATAAACACCATTGCACATCGTGCCTGATCCAACCAACTTTTGGTTTAGAAAAATGTTCGTTACATTATCCTGTAATACAAAATTATATCCCTCTTTACTCACAAAGAAACCGATATAATGTTGCATATCAGGTTCGGCATGTAATAGCATTCGTCCAGAATCAATGTATTACCAGTTGGCAATACAAGGTGATATTCCCCGACGGCTATAGCTGCAACAATTGCACCATTTCCAACCCTTACGTCTTTATCACCTTCTCCAAGTTCTCTACCTTTCCTAAGCCCATGTAACTGATTACATATATGGGATCCTGACCCGGTATCTAATACCCAGGACGTAGAGCAAATGGAGAAACAGTTCTCTGTAACGAACACACCCGAAGAAAATGCATTAACATGTACTTTCTTCATTCGGGTGGCTTGGGAATCCTGGTATTCCCCTATATCATGTTCAGTCCTATAACTCTTATAAGAAAGAACGGAACCAACGTTCCCCAGCACAGTATAACATGTGGATTCGGTCAATACATCCATATTATTATCTTGATTAAGGCATGATATGGTCGCTACCTGGAGAGAGAGAGAAGAAAAACACTTTAGCGTATGCTCTTGCAAGATCATATTGGTTATTATTTTATCTAATCAGGATGGCTCCCACTGTTTTTATCAAATCTTCCTTCAAACCCTAAAAGGAAAGACTAGCCGGGATTAATTACACCCTACAATTTCCCAACCTTTCAGCCAGGCCAGTGTCGGTACTTTGAGGGAGGTTCCCCGTGCTTTCGCACGGACCTAATTAAAGTAAACCTCGTTTTCCCAGAGGAGTAACCCCGTTGACACATTACTAGACACCTACTTGATCGGGTAATTGTCCTGTGTAAAACTCTCTCAGGAGTAACAATTACTCGCAGTGGGTATCAGGATCCAACTATCTCATAGAAGGTATGCAATCTCATTGCAAATTTCAACACTTGAAATTCCCGATAATATTTTGCCCCTAGCGTCCCATGACCTTGATGCAGGCCAACAAACCATAGTGCGCTAGTCAAGTTCAACCCGTCATTTCTTGATTGAATTAAACCCACCCGTACGACCCTTAACACAGGCCAACAAAGTCGCACGACTACCTTAATCCAATCTGCATCATATGCATAAACAGATAAATACTAGTTAGCTACCGCACACTACGCCTTGACGCAGGCCAACAAACGTAGCACGAATACTAAGTAGAACTTATCTGAAATGACGGAGGGCTATGACAGGTTTTTCTGAAAACCTATTGCGTAATGAACTTGATATCGCTGTAGAATCGAGTGAATTTTGAAATGGAGTGATTTTGAGTCTTTCATTAGTTTTGCTAAAGAGGTCTCTCCCGGTGAAGGGATCTCGGCTCTTTCCTTATTGAATAAGGTGCAGGATATATTATATATATCGCTATGTGATCGCACGCTTTTGGCGTGTCGGATGTTCAAAGTTCTAAAGTTTAACCGCGATCAGGACGGTGTCGCTATGCAGCTAGCCGGTTGAGCACGGGTCGATCCACAGGGAGATGGTTGTATGTCCGTTCGAGTTTTAGACGAGTCAATAAAGAATTTGTATGTGTTTTTCCAATCTAACCTATGTGTATTATTTGCAAGTATAAAGTTGTTAAGAAAAGATACGAAAGTGTAAGCTAAAGAAATCCGTACTCAAAACCTTTGAGCCGAGTCTTGACCAATTGAAGCTAGAGCAATCGGCAACAACGTGGATTAAGGGATTTAAGCGTGGTATTCGTGGAATCCGGCTTATTTACCCTTGTCCTTCCGTTCTTATCTCTTGCTTTCGCCTTCGGCTAAACCGAACGCAATCGGTCGCGGTTAGGAACCACCGTTACCTTGTTAGGGTAGGATGCCTGATGGAGCGCTTGCGTATTGTTTGGGCGGAGTTCAATGGAAAATAACGGGAAAAGGAAATGGGCAAAGAAACGTTAACTTACAATATCGTATTGATTCTTAACAACGACAATAATTACAACCATTCACAAAAAGAACAAAAAAAGATCAAAAGAAAAGAAAAGATTACAAGTAAGTAAGGGGATGGAATTTAAGTGCATGAAAGTAAAGCAACGTAATAAAAAACAATAAATAAATAAGCAAGAAAAAGAACTAGAAACTAGAACTCAAGACAAGCATGGGATCAATAGCCAACCCTTAAATTTGCAAGCTCAATCAAGAGGTTGCAAGATTAAGAGAAGGGTAAAGAACTCATGTGAAATGAAGCACTAATTCTATAAGAAGATACAACCCTTGAGATCAATAACAAACCCTTAAACTTTCAAGCTCAATGAAGAGGTTGAAAGATCAAGAGAAAGCAAGAATCTCAAGGGGAAGCTAAATAAACAAGAATGATATAAAATCCCTCATCTTCATTTAACATCCACTCAATGCTCTCACTACATTTTCATGGAGGAAAGATGAAGAAGAAGAAGAAGAAGAACAAAACTACACTAAAAGAGGCTAAAGAAATTAACACACTTGGCTTGGCTCAGAACTGGGGTTTTTATAGGCAGGGAAATGGAAACCTAGGGCATGTTTAGTGGGTTAAGTTACCTAGGTCCAAAAACAAAAGACAATTTGGCGTGAAAATCATGATGATTCAATACGAACGGAGATATAATCGGCAGTTCAATTATTTTTTTGGATAAAAGACATGTTTAGTGGGTTCGGTGTGTAATCATTCCAATCAAGTTCCAGATGGGTTATTTTTCAGAATTAGTTCCAATTAAGGCATCAATAATATCCCTTCATATTCACTTCACTTCATAAACTATTCTTGATATTACTTATTTCAGAACAAACCTATTTGATCCTCAGAAAATCATTTATCCATTTAAAAGTTTTTAGACATAAAAGACTTGTCATCTAATTTCCAAAACTCACGACACGTGTAGTGTGATGTAAAGACGTATATCAGCTATAGTTAACTTCAAAGGAGAGTTATCTTTCAGGTTTTCAAAATCTAAAAATAAGATTTATTTATTCTTATCTTATCAAACAAAAACCGTCGAAATGTTGAATCAGAGTTCTCCCACTAGCTAACTTGACAGAAAAGTTTTTATGTTTTTAGAAAATTTTCTGATTTTTATGGGTTTTTAATAAGGTATGTAAATGCAAAATATACAAATGAATGCGAAGGAAGAAAGCTTACCGAGCACACCCCCAAACTTAAACTTGACAGTTCCCTCACTGTCAGGCTACACCAAGAGGGTCAAAATTGTCGGTGCTCCCTAAAAACAAATTATATACAAAACAAAAATGGAAAAAAAATATATACAAAAAAGGTGTCCCCCCAAACTTAAGTAAAACAGTGTTTCTACTGTTAAGCGTTGAAGTTCAGGATTAGGGGGGAAAGAACAGTATCAATCTATACAGGGCCTTACACAGGCCAAAAGTGAGCACCAACCATTCAATGATTTTATCACTATAAAGCAGTGGCTGGTGAAAAAAGGCGTAGAGAAAAGAGATGGAGAATACGCGAGACCGTATTGAGATAGAAGCGGGATCCGGTCTCGGTATAAGAGAAGAAGAATGGCGGAAGGGAGAAAGAAGTGGAATACGAACTTGAGGGTGGAAATGGATTGAATAAATTAGTACAATCTGCGATGATCGATGTGAAAAGATGGATTGTACTAATCTATCAATATGGAGAGAAATGGGGTCAAATCTCTCAAGATTCGTGAGAAACCATGGTACGCCGAACTTGGTAAACCAGACACAGGAAGTGAAAATGATACGGTTTCTTGCATGGTCGGAACGATGGAAAGGGTGGGGGGAAGTGATTGAGGAAGGGTATCGGGTAAAGGTTCAGGAAGGTGTACACAGGCAATGACAGGGACATGATGAATTGGAAAATCCGACTCATCAAGCAAAACTGGTTCATCCTCAAAACTATCCTCAAAGTTCTCCTCAAAATTCAACTTATCCATGCAATTTTCATCAAAATCCAGACGCATATGGGGTTCGGGAAAAACATTTAATGACTCGGGATGATGATTTGAAGAGACAAACTCAGCCAAATCTATGGGTTCATCATCCAAAATATTACCAGCGTCAATATCCTGAATCAAGTGAAAATCAATATTCTCAAACACCTCATCAAAAGCATGGATTTCAAACGATTTTGGTTCTAAGTTGGAGGTGTAGAGGTCAAAAGGATTGGGATTGGTTTCACTTGGAAGGGACCCTTCACAATCAGGTAAATCAAATACTACGAAGTCACACAACTCATTATCTGTTCTATCTGTAATCAATGAATCGGTTGGAACACTAGATTGACATTCAAAACCGGAGTTATGGGAGTCAAGATGAATTGGGTAGGCTTGATTCGGAAGGGGGTACATCTTACTCTCTCCACTCAAATTCTCAGCCTGTCCTACCGCCTCTTCATATATTGAAAAATTTGGAGCTAGTTGAAAACTAGCTACCGGGTCACTAGGTTGTATGAGGGCGGCCATGGACGCATTCAAATCCATCATCTGTTGGCTTGACGCTACCCTAAAGTCTTCCAACGACTGTTCCAGACTAGACATGGGTTGTGAAGGGGTTTCAATAAAAGATTCAAAGTTGTTTGGATACTGAAAACTCCCAAATGGCGGTTCTGAAGCAATGTCTAGGGAAGGTGCAAAAGTAGGGTAGGATTGGTAGGAATTGAATGGCTGGACAGGAGCAGGATCAACATTTGGATAGGAAGGTCAATGGAATTGTTGATCCCAAGAATTTGAAGTGGTGAAAGGAGTGAAAGATCGGCTACGGGATTGTTCAATATGTTCAGCGATGGACAAAGGACGACTTGCAAAAGGGGTATCAACATAAGCGGGTGCGGGAGGTTGAAAAGGTTGATACAAAGTGGGATGAGGAGTGCAAGTGTTTGTCCTAGACGCTGCTATGCGATCTTTCAGTGAAACTTTGGGCATGGAGGGGTCGTTCGATGTTCGGCCAAAGCAAGAACCGTAAGAAGTAATGTCTGGTTGTTGGTACCAAAGTTCGGCAAGAGTTTTGCAAGGTGGAGTACCCTTGATATGAAGAGAGAAAGAAAGAAAGGAAGAGAAAAGGAGGGGAAAAAGAATGTGATTTATTTTTTTTTAGATATTAACAAAAAAAAAATGAAATATACACACAAAAAGGATCTGGACAAAAACAATCACGACACAAAAATACCACACACCTACTCGTTCTAGGGTTCACCTATGTCAACAAGACCTGCTCCAGAACATGATTGTCGAAGTAAAACTGTGTCGAGAAACGGGCTTAAGATACACAGATCATGAGGCCAGGTAAGTGTAGAGATAAGTGGAGGTTTTCCAACGCTTTCGCGAAGTTCCTTAATTAAATAACCCTTTCTCTTTTGTCGGTTTCGCCGTTAACACTTTCCTAGACACCCCATAAACAATATACCGTTAAGCGAGCTTCTAAACACAGTTATCTTCTCCTAGTGAGCGCGAAGTCCTTAAGGCTTAAAGTCTAGTTTCTTTTAAATTTTGTGCGGGTAAACGTTATGCTCAAGTTCGTGATTTGTGGGCCACGGAAAAGGTGATGAAATCCTTTACCGTATAATGTGGGGTTCGCTTTCCCTTAAGTCCGTATTAATGTATGCAATGCGCAATTCAATAAAAATTCTATAAAGAATCAAACAATCGTTTTTTAGGTTAAGCACGGCACTGCAGCAAATACGGGTTAGTCAATTTTTAGCGTTTGCTAGCGAACTTGCAAAGAATCCTGCAAAGAATAGTATATTGGATGCGTCGGATTTGAGAAGAAGGTGTTAGTAAAGTACGTACCGTTAAGTTTTTGGGTTAGGAAACCACCGTTGGATCAAATCCGGTAAGCTTGAAAAGTTTGCTTGCGCGGGTCAAACTACCCGGATCTTTGGCACTGTACTTTGCAATCACCTTAGCCTTGAACGTACACTTTGCACCCTACAATCGCCGTTTGCAAATCCGCAAAAATCTCCAGACTTGCTCACAAAAATTGTCAAAAAAGAAAGAAAGATATATATATATATATTTATAAATATATACAAAAAGAATATTAACCCGAATAACAAGAAAGAAAATACGCTCCCGTCTCCCCGGCAACGGCGCCATTTGATCGCACGCTTTTGGCGTGTCGGATGTTCAAAGTTCTAAAGTTTAACCGCGATCAGGACGGTGTCGCTATGCAGCTAGCCGGTTGAGCACGGGTTGATCCACAGGGAGATGGTTGTATGTCCGTTCGAGTTTTAGACGAGTCAATAAAGAATTTGTATGTGTTTGTTCAATCTAACCTATGTGTATTATTTGCAAGTATAAAGTTGTTAAGAAAAGATACGAAAGTGTAAGCTAAAGAAATCCGTACTCAAAACCTTTGAGCCGAGTCTTGACCAATTGAAGCTAGAGCAATCGGCAACAACGTGGATTAGGGGATTTAAGAGCGGTATTCATGGAATCCGGCTTATTTACCCTTGTCCTTCCGTTCTTGTCTCTTGCTTTCTCTTCCGGCCAAACCGAACGCAATCGGTCGCGGATAGGAACCACCGTTACCTTGTTAGGGTAGGATGCCTAACGGAGCGCTAGCGTATCGTTTGTGCGGAGTTCATTGGAAAATAACGGGAAAAGGAAATGACCAAAGAAACGTTAACTTACAATATCGTATTGATTCTGTTAGTGTATATGCCCTAGAGGCCATTACTTGATGGAAGCTTGGGATATTTACAGTTGTATATACAATCTTGCTTGAAATGGTAGTATGCTACTTGGTTTGTCTCTGCTTTAATATGTGCATGTGTTTCTTTTAGCATATCGCTGATATACATATTAGTAGAGCCCTTAGGATCTTTGCTTGATTACCTGCGTTGTGATGGCGCTCACACTCGTGGGAGCTGGGTGATCTATAAGCACATCCTTATACAGGTCCCTAGTCGTTGGACTATCGAGACAGGGCATCGATACTCCGGAGTAGACTAGCGTATGCGCTTCTCATCCCAGTGTGGGAGACGGTCTGTCTCACAGCCGTCAGTACGTCGTACTTGAGATAGTATGCGGGTGCTCGTTAGGTTACGAGTACACTGGACAGGACTCGTCGGGAACTGTTGGTTGGTATTATACCTATCGTCAGTTATCAGTTCCTAGGTGACATGAGTACAGCTTAGTCCGCTGACTTGACACTGTCACTTCGCTTCGAGTGTGTTCCCACTGCACTTTGATTACTACCCTACCACGGCTCAAAGGAGTCGTGCAAACAGGTAGTTTTTCGGTGCAGTCCCGAAGCACTTGGAGGCTGTGACGGTTAGACAGGATTCGCATCTCCCGGTATTGGGGGTTGACATCGCGCTGTGTCCAGGAGAGCCATTACACGAGTAGTCCCTCGCCAGGGCAAGCGAGATATACTGGTAGGTTTCCAGTGTTATCTCAGGGTGTTCTGGGCTACACTCCGACACGACTTGTACCGCTATTAGGGGACTGACGTTCACCGCCCCCCTAGGCCCGCCATGCGATGTATCAGACGAACAGACCGGACTGTACGGAGACTGTCACATACAGGCTCAGTAGGAGTTCAGATGGGGTTCACCTCGTCAGTCTTCTTATCGACATCTATCTGGGGACCGTTACGTACAGCTAGTGCTGCTTGCGGTCTGTGGTTAAACCCACTGCCAGCGTAGTGTCGAGTCTTTAGAGTCCCACACAGAGAGCTATTCGCCTTTAGGCAAAATGAGTAGAGGTCGCATGGTTTTGCGACAAGGGTTCGTTCACATCCGCGCACTTGTGCACGTTTGCTGTCCGGACAGCTTATACTAGCGGGCTTTGGTTTAAACCGGATCCTAGTATATGATTTGGGATTGGTTTTTCTCATTGTATTCGTGTTCCTCGGATCACGAGTACGGATGCGTATGCACAGTTCCTTGAGACAGAGGGAGAGGACTTTGATTAGGGTTAATGACTATTGTCATTTTATTAACCCTAATGCTTATGTGTGTATTATGGTTAATTGAAATTTAATTTAATATAATTGTACATAGTTATGGTTGTGGACCATTTGACCTTCTTGACTTGTTGACCTAGGTTGACACTTTGACCATCATCATTTCATTTGGAAGTTGCGCTTTGATCCTTTCAATTTGCATTAAAAATGAAATGATAATAGTCATGTCATGCTTAACCATGACAATTATCTAGCTAATTATCAATTTAAAGTAATTCACACATATATGTGAGAATGGTTATTATTCTCTCATTCTATCATTTACTTTCTCACTCTTGTTCTTCCTCTCCCTCAAGCTCTCCCCTCTCATGTGTTGAGAAACACTTGAGGTTGAGAAAAACCCCTTCTTGATAATCTCTACTCTCATCTAGGGTTCAAGGATTAGCACTTCTTGCATCCTAGTTACTTCTAGCTTGGAGTTGAAGCCAAAGGTTGAGGCTTTCGGGTGGATCTTTCTTCGACGTGAGAAGACGACAAAGGTGACCTCTTTCCACTACTCCAAGGAGCAAGGAGAGAAGGACATAAAGCCCTAGGTATAACCTTCCAAACACTTAGCTAGTTTCTAGTTAGCTTTAGCTTGTTTTTTTTAGCAAAGATCCTTCTTTGTCTAGTCCATGTTGCCTAAAGTCATAAAAATTCGATTCTTATTCCGTTTTCCGCCTCCCCGTAAGCACCGGGGTGGGCAACGTGGCCTTACAGTGGTATCAGAGCCTAACTAAACATAATCTAGCTAGGTAGTAAAGTGTATGGAAGTTCAAATCGGAAAAATCGAAAAACCGAGTTTTCAAAACCCTAAGTTTCAGTTAAAAATTTTTCTGTTCAAAACAAAATAAATCATACACCAAAAATCATCTCGGGGTTTTGTGAAGAAAGCCACCAAAACGATCCAGAGATTCGACCAAAGAACCGCGGTTCCGCGGCAATAGCAAGCTATTGCCGCGCAACCGCGGCCGTCTTGGCTCGGCTCTGGGTCGAGTTTGGTGCAGTGTTTTTCTGGCTTGGTTTTAGGATTTTTAAGATGGTTTATATGTGCCCAGGTTTTCCAGAATAGAAATTTGTTTTTGGGGGCCTATAAATCCGTATTTTTTATCGCACTTCAATACACTTTGACTAAAAGGTTATATCTGTGATGTTTATATGTATTGAACGTCGGCTAATCGCTATATGTCGATTAGTCTGGGTTATAATATATGTGATCTGTGTTTGATGATGGTATGTGTATATGAATATGTTGGACTGTCGCGGGTGAATAGTCGGGGTGGATGTGAGATGAGTGTTGCTTTTTCTTTCATTCATTGTAATATGTAAATTGATGTAATATTAATATTTGTATGGCCACACAACCGGGTCGGGGTTATAGCCGTCATTGTATAATTCTTTTTACTGTTTTTGCTCCTAGGATAGACCCATGGAGGGGGTGCACAAACTACCGGGTATCTCGAAGTTCCGAGTGGCCTACTCACGGTGTTGAGGGAGGTTGCTTCGCTTCGGGTACTTGGCGGGTAGTTTGCAGCACCCGTAGGGGTCTTGGGTGGGGTATTGGCTATTCACCGCGACCGTGTAATCCGCTTTTCGTTGCAGGCTCGAACAGATTGCGGATTCCTAGTATATCCAATGTATTCATCTGTGATCTGTAATGTCTACCATTGCTATATATTTATATATGATAACTATTTAGGCGTTGCTTATGTTTTCAGCCGCGCTAGCCCAGCCCCCGCTCTGTCGTTAGTTAAGTAACCTAACGGGTGATGACGGGGCCCCGTGGCGAATGCGAATGGCATAAGCGTACGTCATATTTTGGTTGTTTTCTACAATGGTAGGATTAAATGATGGGACACATTAAAAGAACTAATGCAATAAAATAAACAAAGTAAAAGTCGATTGGAACACTTTGAAAACCACTCGGTTCTTTTCAAAACTAAACTTTTAAACGCGGAGCATGAACCACTCCTTTTAAAAGCTATCTCGTTCCATCGATTAGATCATGTTCACTACGTTCACGGTTTCGCCAAAACCATTCGTAGCCCTCCGTCATTCCACATGAATGGTCAAAAAGTATTCAAGCTATGTATTTTGGCCAAAGTCAAGACATAGTGATTGGTAGCTATTGGGTATTCATGTGCAGCATAGGTAGATGCGTTGGTTTGGGACAGTCGTGCTGCCATTTTGGCAAAAGTCAAGGGTAGGTACGGGTGGGTCCAAATTAACTAGGAGAATGACGGGTAGAACTTGACATGTGACTTATGATATTTTGGCCAAAGTCAAGGTCATAAGAGCATGGTGCAAAAATCCACATCGGGAGTTTCATAAGTACTGAAACTTGCTAGCGCTGCATACCATTTGAAGTGTGATAATTCTGGTAGGATTCCTTCGGTTTTATCACGCGATGATATTTGGATCCCGATCCTACTGTGAGTATATGCTACTCCTCGGGAAAACTCTCACTTAATGATCAATGCTATAAACTTAGTAGGTGTCTAGAAAGGTGTTAGCGGGGCTACGCCCACAGGGAAAAGGGGTTACTTAATTAAGGAACTTCGCAAAAGCGTTGGAAAACCTCCCTCGAAGTACCGACACTGCCCTGGCTGAACGGTTAAGCAAGTATTGTACGGTGGGATTGATCCTGACTAATCCTTTCTTTATGGTTTGAGAAGGGATTCGAGAGACGGTGGGAGCCATCCAGTTTAGACAAATTAAAAACCACTCTAAACTTGCAAGAGCATCATGCTAAAGTGTTTCTTTTCTCTCTCCTAATTGCAGCGACCATTAAACATGACCGGACTTAAGTTATTACTAGAAAAAAACATATTGACAGGGCCAAACTACAAAGATTCGCTCAGGAATGTCAAGATGGAAATCACTTACGACAAGTTGGGGTATGTCCTTACCACCAAAGCTTCCCCCTGTCCCAGGTCCCAAAACCAGTGTCGTAGATAGGGAAATCTACAAGACCTGGGAAATAGATTGCGTGAAGGCCAGATGCCTCGTACTAGCCTCGATGGAAAACGAACATCAGAGGAGGCACGAGAATATGGACCTAGAGACCATATTTCTTTATACAAAAGAACTGTATGGAGAGGAGTCTCGTATCGCCAGATACGAAGTGTCGAAGAAGTTGTTTTTGGCAAGGTTGGCCGTCGGGTCATCTACAGCGGAACACGTGCTTAAGATGATTGGCTACATTGAGGAGCTCGCGGACCTTGGGACCACGTTGGAGAATGAACTCTATACTGATTTGATTCTCCAGTCCCTTCCTTCCACTTACGCCCAGTTTATTCTTAACTTCAACATGCAAGGAAAGGAGGTTGAACTTTCCGAACTTCTGAACATGTTGAGGAGTGCTGAGGGCACCCTACAGAAAGGTAGGGAGACATCCACTTTGTTTGTAGGAGGATCTTCCTCTTCTAGATCCAGGGAGAAAGCCAAGGGTAAGAAGAAGAAAGCCCCCGCTAAACCAAGAGGCGGTGTCGGTAAAGTGGATACGAAGGAAAAAGGAAAAGCAACAAAGATAGCGGGAAAGCTGGTGGGGAAGTAAGAATGCTTCTATTGTCACAAAAGTGGCCACTGGAAACAGGATTGTAAGGCTTGGAAGGCCAGAACACAGGATTTGAAGCGAGTTGCAGCTTCAGCTTCAGGTGTGCATGTTATTGAAAACTGTCTATCAATAAACTCTACATCCTGGGTAATGGATACCAGATCAGGATCTCATATCTGTAATTCTTTGCAGGCGTTGAGAAAGCGTAGAGTTTTGAAGGCAGGTGACATGACCCTCAGAGTTGCAAACGGTGCTAGCATGGATGCTGAGGCCGTGGGGGACTATCACCTGGGATTGTCGGATGGACACTTTTTGGTTTTGCGTAGTTGTTATTATGTACCAAATGCAACCTGTAATATCATTTATGTATCTTTATTATCTAAAGAAGGTTATGAATTTGCATTTGTAAGTAATGTAGTGAACATTCACCTTAATCAAGTTTTGATTGGGTCAGGTACATTGAACAACGGTATATACGTATTAAACCAACCACAGATTTTCAATGTCCAGAATACACACAAAAGAAAGTCTCCAGAAATCAATAAAACTTTCTTATGGCATTGTAGACTGGGTCACATCAATGAGAGAAGGTTGACTAAGTTACACACATAAGGATATTTAGATCCGTTCGAATATCAGTCGTATGCAACTTATCAATACTGTCGCAAAGGAAAGATGACAAAGACTCCATTCACTGGACACGGAGTATGAGCTAGCGAGCTCTTGGGACTCGTACACAGCGACGTGTGCGGTCCAATGTCTACACATACGCGAAGCGGTTATTCTTACTTCATTACTTTTACGGATGACTTTTCAAGGTACGGTTATGTCTTCTTAATGAAACATAAATCGGAGGCTTTTGAAAAATTCAAGGAATATAAGAATGAAGTAGAAAAACAAACAGGCAAAAGTACCAAGACACTAAGATCTGATCGAGGTGGTGAATACTTGAGTGCCGAGTTCCTGGGTTACTTAAAAGAGAATGGAATTCTCTCTCAGCTTACTCCTCCATACACTCCGCAACATAACGGTGTATCGGAGAGACGGAACCGAACCCTATTGGATATGGTACGGTCCATGATGAGCAACGCTGAGTTGCCGCGATCGTTCTGGGGATATGCGTTAGAATCAGCTGCATACCTTTTGAACCGAGTTCCAACTAAGACTGTGCCTACTACACCATATCAGATGTGGTGTGGGAAGAGACCCTATCTTAATCACATTAAGACATGGGGATGTCCAGCTTTTGTAAAAAAGCAGCATGCGAACAAGCTCGAGGCACGCTCAGTACAGTGCAAGTTTGTGGGATATCCAAAAACTCCAAGGGATATTGCTTCTATTACGAAGAGGAACAAAAGGTTTTTATTTCTCGCCATGCCCACTTTCTAGAACACTAGTTCATAGAAAAAGAACTAAGTGGGAGCGCAATAGAACTCGAAGAAATTCCAGAACCACGAGCTATTACTGAAAGCTTAGTAGAACCAGAGTGTTCGAAAGATCATGACATTCCCACGCCACTCCGCAGGAGTAGTAGGCAGTCTCATCCGCCCGAGAGATACTACGGTTTTCTCATTGACGGGGATAGAGAGGATTGCATCATAGAATGTGATGAGCCTACTAGCTTCCAGCAAGCCATTCAGAGCGTCGACTTGGTAAAATGGCTGGATGCAATGCGGATCGAAATGGAGTCCATGTACACCAACAATGTATGGACGTTTGACATTGCTCCAGATGGGGTAAAACCCGTAGGATGCAAGTGGATCTTCAAAAGGAAGATTGGTGTAGATGGACAGGTTGAGACCTATAAAGCTAGACTGGTTGCAAAGGGTTTTCGTCAAAGACCTGGTTTGGACTATGAGGAAACCTTTTCTCCAGTAGCTATGCAGAAATCCATTCGGATCCTTCTTGCCATTGCTGCCTTCCACGATTATGAGATTTGGAAGATGGACGTAAAGACAGCTTTTCTAAATGGACATTTAGAGGAGTGTGTCTATATGGACCAGCCAGAGGGTTTCATTCAGAGTGGGAGCAGCGGAAAGGTGTGCAAGTTGCTTAAGTCTATTTATGGACTAAAGCAGGCATCGCGGAGTTGGAACATCTGTTTTGACGAGACGGTCAAGGAATTTGGCTTTATCAAAAATCCAGATGAACCATGCATCTATTGTAGATTTATAGCGAGAACTGTAGTATTCCTCGTTTTATACGTGGATGACATTCTCTTAATAGGAAATGACATTCCTATGCTACAATCTGTCAAGGGGTTCTTGTCACACAGGTTCTCCATGAAAGACCTGGGTGATGCCTCATACATTCTGGGTATCCGGATCTACCGTGACAGATCCAAGAGGATATTAGGACTTTCGCAATACAGGTACATCGACACCATACTGAAGAGATTCACTATGGAAGATTCCAAGCGCGGTAATCTACCGGCTTGTCACGGGATCACCCTCTCCAAAGAGATGTCTCCCAAGACTGATGTGGAGAGGGATCGCATGTCTATTATACACTAAGCTTCTGCGGTAGGCTCTATAATGTATGCGATGTTGTGTACCAGACCGGATGTGGCTTATGCACTGAGTGTGGTAAGCAGGTATCAGTCAAACCCTGGGGAGAAACATTGGATAGCAGTAAAGAACATTCTCAAGTACCTGAGAAGGACTAAGGAGATGTTCTTGGTGTACGGCGGAAAAGACCTCCAGATTGAGGCCTTTGCTGACTCCAGCTTCCAGAGTGACAAGGATGATTCCAAGTCCATGTCGGGTTTTGTCTTCACCCTCAATGGAGAGGCGGTGTGTTGGAAGAGCTCCAAACAGGAAACCGTTGCTGACTCGACTATGGAAGCGGAATACATCGCTGCATCTGATGCTGCAAAAGAAGCTGTCTGGATAAGTAAGTTCTTGAATGAACTTCAGGTGGTTCCGTCCATTGTTGACCCAATACCTCTGTATTGCGACAACGGGGCTATAGCTTTAGCGAAGGAACGCAGGTCCCATCAGAAATACAGACACATCTTAAGGCGGTATCACCTGATCAGGGAGATCGTGGATCGCCAGGAGATCGAGGTTCGGAGGGCTGCTTCAGAAGATAACACAGCAGATCCATTCACCAAGGCCTTGCCCCAGACTCAGTTCGAGCGGCTGATCGAGATGATTGGTCTTCGATACGCCAGTACATGGCCTTAGTGCAAGTGGGAGATTGTTAGTGTATATGCCCTAGAGGCCATTACTGTATCATACTAGTTTGTATATTACTTGATGGAAGCTTGGGATATTCACAGTTGTATATACAATCTTGCTCGAAATGGTAGTATGCTACTTGGTTTGTTTCTGCTTTAATATGTGCATGTGTTTCTTTTAGCATATCGCTGATATACATATTAGTAGAGCCCTTAGGATCTTTGCTTGATTACCAGCGTTGTGATGGCGCTCACACTCGTGGGAGCTGGTTGATCTATAAGCACATCCTTATACAGGTCCCTAGTCGTTGGACTATCGAGACAGGGCATCGATACTCCGGAGTAGACTAGCGTATGCGCTTCTCATCCCAGTGTGGGAGACGGTCTGTCTCACAGCCGTCAGTACGTCGTACTTGAGATAGTATGCGGGTGCTCGTTAGGTTACGAGTACACTGGACAGGACTCGTCGGGAACTGTTGGTTGGTATTATACCTATCGTCGGTTATCAGTTCCTAGGTGATATGAGTACAGCTTAGTCCGTTGACTTGATACTGTCACTTCGCCTCGAGTGTGTTCCCACTGCACTTTGATTACTACCCTACCACGGCTCAAAGGAGTTGTGCAAACAGGTAGTTTTTGGGTGCAGTCCCGAAGCACTTGGAGGCAGTGACGGTTAGACAGGATTTGTCTCTCCCGGTATTGGGGGTTGACATCGCGCTGTGTCCAGGAGAGCCATTACACGAGTAGTCCCTGGACAGGGCAAGCGAGATATACTGGTAGGTTTCCAGAGTTATCTCAGGGTGTTCTGGGCTACACTCCGACACGACTTGTACCGCTATTAGGGGACTGACGTTCACCGCCCCCCTAGGCCCGCCATGCGATGTATCAGACGAACAGACCGGACTGTACGGAGACTGTCACATACAGGCTCAGTAGGAGTTCAGATGGGGTTCACCTCGTCAGTCTTCTTATCGACATCTACCCGGGGACCGTTACGTACAGCTAGTGCCGCTTGTGGTCTGTGGTTAAACCCACTGCCAGCGTAGTGTCAAGTCTTTAGAGTCCCATACAGAGAGCTATTCTCCTTTAGGCAAAATGAGTAGAGGTCGCATGGTTTTGCGACAAGGGTTCGTTCACATCCGCGCACTTGTGCACGTTTGCTGTCCGGACAGCTTATACTAGCGGGCTTTGGTTTAAGCCGGATCCTAGTATATGATTTGGGATTTGTTTTTCTCATTGTATTCGTGTTCCTCGGATCACGAGTATGGGTGCGTATGCACAGTTGCTTGAGACAGAGGGAGAGGACTTTCATTAGGGTTAATGACTATTGTCATTTTATTAACCCTAATGCTTATGTGTGTATTATGGTTAATTGATATTTAGTTTAATATAATTGTACATGGTTATGGTTGTTGACCATTTGACCTTCTTGAGTTGTTGACCTAGGTTGACACTTTGACCATTATCAATTCATTTGGAAGATGCTCTTTGATCCTTGCAATTTGCATTAAAAATAAAATGATAATGGTCATGTCATGATTAACCATGACAATTATCTAGCTAATTATCAATTTAAAGTAATTTACACATATATGTGAGAATGGTTATTATTCTCTCATTCTATCATTTACTTTCTCTCTCTTGTTCTTCCTCTCCCTCAAGCTCTCCCCACTCATGTGTTGAGAAACACTTGAGCTTGAGAAAAACCCCTTCTTGATAATCTCTACTCTCATCTAGGGTTCAAGGATTAGCACTTTTTGCATCCTAGTTACTTCTAGCTTGGAGTTGAAGCCAAAGGTTGAGGCTTTCGGGTGGATCTTTCTTCGACGTGAGAAGACGACAAAGGTGACCTCTTTCCACTACTCCAAGGAGCAAGGAGAGAAGGACATAAAGCCCTAGGTATAACCTTCCAAACACTTAGCTAGTTTCTAGTTAGCTTTAGCTTGTTTTTGTTTAGCAAAGATCCTTCTTTGTTTAGTCCATGTTGCCTAAAGTCATAAAAATTCGATTTTTATTCCGTTTTCCGCCTCCCCGTAAGTACCGGGGTAGGCAACGTGGACTTACAGATTCTTAACAACAACAATAATTACAACCATTCACAAAAAGAACAAAAAAAGAGCAAAAGAAAAGAAAAGATTACAAGTAAGTAAGGGCATGGAATTTAAGTGCATGAAAGTAAAGCAAGATAATAAAAAACAAGAAATAAATAAGCAAGAAGAAGAACTAGAAACTAGAACTCAAGACAAGCATGGGATCAATAGCCAACCCTTAAACTTCCAAGCTCAATCAAGAGATTGCAAGATCAAGAGAAGGGTAAAGAACTCATGTGAAATGAAGCACTAATTCCATTAGAAGATACAACCTTTGAGATCAATAACAAACCCTTAAACTTTCAAGCTCAATGAAGAGGTTGAAAGATCAAGAGAAAGCAAGAATCTCAAGGGGAAGCTAAACAAACAAGAATGATACAAAAACCCTCATCTTCATTTAACATCCACTCAATGCTCTCACTACATTTTCACGGAGGAAAGATGATGAAGAAGAAGAAGAAGAAGAAGAACAAAACTACACTAAAAGAGGCTAAAGAAATTAACACACTTGGCTTGGCTCAGAACTGGGGTTTTTATAGGCAGGGAAATGGAATCCTAGGGCAAGAATCTGGCATAAAACAAAATGTCCAAACAGCCCGTGAAAAACGACCGAGTGAGGAGGCCGTACGGCCGCGTTTCCGCGGCCTAAGCATGCTTAAGACGCGGTTCCGCGGCCATAATAAGGAATTAGGCTGTGATTTTTTGTGGGGATCCCTTGTTTTATGTTGTTTGCTGTTTGGTATATGACTTTTCTCAGAATCTCTTCACATTTCTTCCAGAATTTTAGTAGAACAAAAGGTGATGTGATGTGGATCTTTTGCCATGATTTCCTCGAGCTCCGCGTAGATTTCTTGGATCTTGTGTTGACATTGAGCTTTGTGCATGAAAATGACAATCGATTTGCCATTTTGTCCCTTAAACTGGTGTGTGGCAACATGCGCATAGAGAGCGGAGACCCGTGTTTTATCTGTTGTTGGCAGTAATCCGGAATTTGTCGTGCTTTTCCATGATATTCACTGTTTAGAGCTGAGACCAGTATCCTGCAATTATGTAGCAAACACTGATTAAAAGCACCTGCCTATAAACAAACGAGTGTGAGAATGGGCGGTATAAAATGCAATATTCTGTTATGAGCACTATGCAAAGCAAAAACTGTAGCTACCCTTTTTGAAAATTTGATTCTACAACATCTTTTAGGTTTCTTTTCTTTCATTAATCACATTAATGAAGTACCATCATTTAAGTCACCTAAACATCACAGATAAATACGATGTACACTTATGCCATCCGCATTCGCCTTGATGTCCCCACGTGCACCGTTAGGTTAGGTAACTAACGGCAGAGCGGGGCAGGGCTAGCGCGGGTGTAAAACATAAGTAACGTATATATAATATGTCATATATATTATATACAGTATCTATCACAACATAACAAATGATCACATCACAGATATCGTAGCAGAAGAAACATATGAAACATTGGATATACTAGGACATCCGTGTTTTATTTTGAGCCTCTATAAAACACGGATTCCACGGTCGTGATGAATAGCCAAACCCACACCGGTAGACCCCTACGAGAGCGGCAAGCAACCCTACCAATTCTAGAGTTAGGAGACCCGGAATCGGCTCCTCGAGTTGGTCTCCCACTGGACTCTAGAACCCGGTTACTTGTGCTCTTCTCCTTGGGTCTATCCTAGTGCGGAAAAGTAAATAATATACAAATGGTGACATCAACCTCATCCCAGAAGTGCCCCAATAAAAGAATATTACATACATTTAATTTTACATGAATGAAAATAAAAACCCTCATCTCACATAAAACCCCCGGCTATTCAAAAACGCGACGATCCAATATAACATATCCAGCAACACATAACATCACATGTCATCAACGTAAGTAAATATGCGCATCCCAATTGTCGTTGACATATAGAAACGAAACTGGCGATATCACATATTACACTTACGGTCGCAGAAAAGAAAGTTTAAATCTACTACATTTAGAATCCACAATTGTCTTTCGACATCAAAAATCTGAAATATCACATACTTCGCATTTCATGCCTAACTATATGAATTCCACAAATAGTATCACATTCCAGATAAATAGACAATATTAAACTTTCCGATCAAATAATCAAATACCAAAGATTTCCTAAATAGCTCAACACTTGAGCGGAGTTCAAAAATTCCAGAATACGTCATAGTACCAACGGTCCAACCGTAGAAGGGTCAAGCCAACGCCTCACATGTGGCATGCTGTACTGCCCCAAACCCTAAGGTTTAGAGCCGGTTCAGACGGTCATATAATCGAGTTAAGGTTTGTGTTCTTCTAGAGGGTCCATCGCGTTATTTGCACGTTTTTCCGAAAGGTTTAAACTCAAGAAAAATTCAACACTTGAAAGTTTTTCGTGCCGGAAAAAATGAGTTAATGATATCCGTTCGAACATTGTAATACTTTCTAAATTATCCGGAAAACATAAAGAAATTAAATTTTCCGATCGAATCAACGTATAAAAAATAATCCCCAGAACACTCAACACCTGAGGCAGATTAAAAATACCCAGAAAGATACACTAGCAGATACGGTCATAACTGTGCAAAACGAAAAGTCAAACCCGACTGTACGGCCGCGGATCCGCGACGCAAGCAAGGATTTGCCGCGGTTCCGCGGCGGTCCGTATGGTTTAGCTCTTCGTTTTTACAGTGATGCTTAAAATTCCCTGCTGATTTTTTAAGGTATTTTTAATACAGAAAAAATCGCATATTTAAAATTTGTCCAGAGAGGGGGTCGTTTTGACGTTACGGGGTTCGATCGGAGTTTTAACTTCGTAAACACGTCGCCTAATGCTCTGGCTAGGCTCTGATACCACTGTAGGGTTACTAGGCACTCTAATAAGGTTCTACAAGGCATCAACCATGTTAGTGTATATGCCATAGGGGCCATTATTGTATCATACTAGTTTGTATATTACTTAATGGAAGCTTGGGATATTCACATGTATATAATAGTCTTGCTAAACATAGTAGTATGCTACTTGGTTTTTCTATCTTAATATGTGAGTATACATATTGATAGAGCTCTTAGTATCTTGCTTGACAACCAGCGTTGTGATAGCAGTCACACTAGTGGGGCTGGGTAGTCTACAAGCACATCCTTATTCAGGTCCCTAGTTGTAGGATTATCGAGACAGGGCATCGATACTCCGGAGTAGACTAGTCTGTACGCTTCTCATCCCAGTTGGGGAGATGGTCTGTCCCACAGCCGTCAATACGTCGTACTGGAGATAGTATGTAGGTGCTCGTTAGGTTACGGGTACACCGGACAGGACTCATAGGGAACTGTTGGTTGGTTTTATACCAGTCGTCAGAGAACAGTTCCCAGGTGACATGAGTACAGCATAGTCCACAGACTTGACACTGCTACTTCGCCTCGAGTGTGTCCCACTGTTCTTAGATTGCTACCCTACCACGGCTCAAAGGATTCGTGCAAACAGGTAGCTGTTGGGTGCAGTCCCGAGCACTTGGAGGCAGTGGCGTTTAGACAGGTTTCATCTCTCCCGGTATTGGGGGTTGATATCGCGTTGTGTCAGAGAGCCATTACGCAAAGTCTCTGGCCAGGGCAAGCGAGATTTGCTGGTAGGTTCCAGTAGTTTCTCAGGGTGTAATGGGCTTCACTCCGACACGACTTATACCGCTATTAGGGGACTGACGCTTGCCGCCCCCCTAAGCCCGATATGCGATAGTCTTAGACGAACAGACCGGATTGTACGGAGATTGTCACATCAGACTCAGTAGGAGTTCGGATGGGTTTCCTCATCAACCTTCTTATCGACATCTACCTGGTGACCGTTTCGTACAGCCAGTGCCGCTTGCGGTCTGTGGTTAAACCCACTGCGAGCGTAGTAGTCGAGTCTCTAGAGTCCCACACAGAGAGTTTCCCTACTCCAGGCGAAACGATATAGAGGTCGTATGGTTTTACGACAAGGGTTCGGACGCATACGTGTGTTTATGTACGTACGACCTCCGGACAATTTTTACTAGTCGGCTTTGGTTTAAGCCAGTTTCTAGTATCCGGTTATTGGATTTATACAGTCTAAAGTTTTTCCGTGTTTTCACGGATAGGAGGGGTGTTCTCGTAATTGCGCAAGAAGCTTCTAGAAGATGGTGACTTGGGGATTAAGGTGGCATATGCATTAAATGAGATTAGTGAGTCATTTGAGTGATTCATCCATGTCATTAATGCATCATAAATGCTTAATGACTCATGGAGATGAATCACCCTCTTGTATTTATTAAGCATGATGATTAATCCTTTATTTTCTTTTATTGGATAAATCATAATGCTTGATATATATTATGATAGCTCATTTTCTCATCTCTTTCTCTTGCTCAGTTTCTCTCACCTCAAGCTCTCCCTCTTCAAACTCTAATCCTCCCCTCTCATGTATTGAGACCAAGGATTAGAGTAGACTACTTAATCCTTAACCACTCTCTATATCACCTAGGTTACTTAGATTAGCGATTTAAGAAACCTAGTTACCTCAAGTTAGAGGTGAAGCTTGTAGTTAAGCTCTCGGGTGGATCTTCTACTACATAGAGAAGGCCGGAGAGGACGTGGAGATCGACAAGACGAAGGACTCGGTTCTATAGGTATAATCACTTATCATAGTAGTTAACTCTTCTATAGTTTTTTGTTAGTTATTGTTTATGCAAAGATTCTCGGTTAGTCGATGTTTACGCCTAAAACAAGATCGTTTTTCATTATTTCGCCTCCCCGCAAGTCATGGGGTGTTGTACATCGACTTACAGTGGTATCAGAGCCCTGCTAAACAATAATTAACTCATTAGCAAAGTCGTAAGTATTTCGAACGCAAAAAGAATCGGAAAGAACATCGTGTTAGCACAATTTCTGTCGAATTTAAAACAGGCCCTAAAAATTTTTCAAGGACCTTCAGATTATCATGCGTAGAATAATAGGGCTATTGAAGAAATTTGGACTCCTAACTCGGCCAACTCACCGCGGAACCGCGGCGGATCCATGCGATCCGCCGTGGATCCGCGGCCGAGTTGGGGCCGAGTCGGCCCAAATTTCTTCAGTAACTTTCCTGTGTTAATAGTGATGTTTCAGGGATATTTTATTTTCTGCTCAAGTCTCAGGTGCATAGAGAAGTTTTGGGAGTAGAATCTAAAGTGTTTGCTCGATCGAAATTTTACGATGTTTGCTAATATGATTATATTTGTGTTTGTATAATGTGTTCGTAAACCTCCCCTAACTGCTAGTATGTCGGTTGGCAAGGGGTTGCACATTTCTGTAATGGTTTTTACTGTTTGTGGTTGTGAACTGTATTAGACTGTTGTGATAATTAGCCAGGGTTTGAGATGGGTTGTTATATTCATTCATTCGATGTAACTCTAATATGTTGTAATATTATTTTGCGGGGCACATCCAGGTTGCGGTTGTAGCCACCGTTGTATTATTTCATTTTACTGTTTTTGCTCCTAGGATAGACCCAAGATGGTGTTTGAGATAGTGCCCTCAGAGTCAATTATTGGATCACAGGCACGTGATTGCAATGATTGAGGGAGGACCTATCCCGGTAGGACAGTCTTACTCGAGATGATAGTATGCTATCTGGTTTACCTTTATCATCGTGTACTGCTTTAGGTGACCTGACATGTCGCTATTGCACGTTGATAGAGCCCCTAGGATTCTTGCTTGACTGCCAGCAATATGAGGGCGATCATATAAGTGAAAGCTGGAGTCTATAAGCGCATCCTTAAAAGGTCCCTAGTCGTAGGTGTTTCGAGACAGGGCATCGATTCTCCAGAGTAGACTAGTGTATACAGTCGAGACCCCGACGAGGGGCGGTGGCCGGTCTCACAAGCCACTGGTGTCAGTTGGTTCACCTAAGATGTATACAGGTGCTCATTGGGTTATGAGTACACCGGACAGGACTCGCCGGGAACATGCTAGTTGGTCTTATACCTGACGTCAGATTGCAGTTCCCAGGTGACATGTGTACAGGTTAGTTCATCGACCTGGGGATCGTCATTTGTCTCGTGTGAGTTCCCACTGTACTTTGATTACTACCCTACCACGGCTCAAAGGAGTCGTGCAAACAGGTTTTAGTTGGGTACAGTCCCGAGCCACATGGAGGCAGTGAGCGGATCTTCGGGGGTTCGTCTCTCCCGGTATTGGGGGTGAGGTCGCGCTGTGTCTAGGAGAGCCATTACACGAAGACCTTGGCCAAGGCAGGAGATTTACAGGTAGGTATTCCAGTAGTATCTCAGGGTGTTCTGGGCTACACTCCGACACGACTTGTACCGCTTTTGGGGGTCTGACTTTTACCAACCCCCTAGGCCCGACATGCGATGCTCATAGACGAACGGACCGGACTGTACGGATATTGTCACTGACAGGCTCAGTAGGGTGTCAGGATGAGTTCGCTCATCGACGTCCCTTTTAGTCAATAGCTGGTGGCCCGTCACGTATTGGCTTATACCTCTGACGTGCTAGTGGTTAAATCTACAGCCATAGTATTGACGAGTCTTTAGAATCCACCACACTTTCAGTTACTCAGGCTTTCGGGCGAAACGCTGTAGAGGCCGTATGGAGATATGGCAGGGTCCGATCAGATACGTGCGGTATTGCACGGATCAGGATCGGACGGTTTGTACTATTGGCCGTATGGTTATATGGCAGGGTTCGATCAGATACGTGCGGTATTGTACGGATCAGGATCGGACGGATATTACTAGCCGGCTTTGGTTTAAGCCGGTCCTAGTTTAGTACAGTGTAGATTTTGTCTCTTTACATTTGTATCCGGACGGAATACAGATGCGGGTGTGTATGCACAGTATCGGGGTTTTTCCTGTAATTTATTACGGGACCAGTTTTCTGGAGTTGCCAGTTTGCATTCCGTTCCGGCCGGTTTTCCTTTGTTCTTTCCCGGCCGGACTTTTCCGATGGAGGGGGTTATTTGCAATTGTGCAAATAACACTTAGAGGAGGGGTTTATTGCATAAGTTTTGTTTTGATTGCATCTTTGCTCCATGATGCATTTATTTTGACATGATTGGGTATGGGTTTGTGATGGGCCGGCCACTGTGGGTAATTGGAGTGGGGTTTTAATTTTAGTGGATTAATTTCTTTTGTATTGGAATGGTATTTTAATGTGTGTGCTGGAATTGTTTTAAGGAGTTGATGGATTAATTTATATGTATTCATTTTGGTTGCATTGAGTGGACAGAGAGAGAACTTGCTTCATTCTGAATATTTTCCAGTGAGCAAAATCTTGCTCTGGCCGAGCCCATTTTTGAGGGTTTGCTCATTCCTTTTGAGAGCTTGCTCAATTCTTCATCAAGCTTTCATCCATGGTTATTCTTGCACAAATCCCTCCAAATTGGCAACCTCCTAAACCCCAAAGAGACAGCTATTCTATTCTATTCTACAGCAAATCTTGGACGCGTCGGCTAGCCTACTTCGCGCCCGAGTTGCTTCGGTATTAAGGCGGGAGCCCGTAAAAGATGCAGGCGACGTGGTGCCCTTCTGGTGAAGAGGCGACGACCGAAGATCCCGTGAGGAGATCGGAGTGGAGATGAAGACCGGAGGACTCGTATCAGTCGGTACATCTCTAACCCATCTTCTAGTTAGCTTAGACTTGTTAATGGTTACGATCCGGGTGTTTAGTGCGCGGTGGTGCCGGTTTGCTAAGTCCGCAAAATTCAAGTTTATCACCGTTTCCGCGTTTGGCCGTCGGATTGAGGGCCGGGGCGCCGCCGTGCACTTACAGTGGTATCAGTGCCTCGCCATTAACTTCGTCTAGCTTGGTTTAATGTGTTTTACGTTTCCGATCGAACAAAATCCCGAAACCGCATTTTTCATGCAAATCAGTTTCTGTCGAATTTATTTTTTGAGTCCAAAAATTTTTCAGGTTGTCTCAGAGTGATGTGCAGAGAGTTCTAAGAATACTGCAATATTTTGGTGAAGCGATGATTCCGTACGACCGCGGAAGCGCGGCCTTAGAACCTCATTGGCCGCCCTTCCGCCGCAGGAATAAGGCTTCACTTCACCAAATTTTTTCAGTGGGCTTGTGGGCTTAAAATATGGGTTTTGGAATATTAAAATTGGGCCCCGTTTTTCTGTGAGTGCTGCAGTATTGGTTTGGGGGCCCACTTGTTAAGTTTGATCAATCGGAAAATTTTAAACACATTTTTCACAGTATTTACATTATATCTGCGACCGTGAATGTCACTTGATCGGTAAATCCGGTCTAACTGCTATAGCCCGGTTAGACGGATTTGTGAACGTGACTTTCACGTTGATGTTCTATGTTTATGCTGTGATGTTGCGGATCGGTCGTGGGGGATAGCCTGGATGCAATACTAGTACTGTGTTGTTGTATTATGTACATTTGATATTGCGGGGCGAGCGTCCGACTTGTGGACTGCCGTCACTGCCTGTTTGTATTATTCTTTTGGGGCACGACCTGGTTGCAGTCGATGTACCCGGTGTATGTATATTTTACTTTCTGTACTAGGATTACCCCGCGGTGGGGTGCACGGATAGCCGGGTTCTGGAGGGCAACAAGCCCGCATCTCATGGCATTGGGACGGAGGGGGCTTCACTCTAGAATTGGCGGGCTATTCGCCGCAATCGTAGGGGGTACAGGTTGACCCAGGAGGGGTGCCCAAGTTGCCGGATTCCGTGAAGTGCTGGGTGGTCCATTCACGGCGCTGAAGGGGGCTGCCTCGCTTCAGGTTTTGGCGGGTGACTTGCCGCGCCCGTAGGGGTCTAGGATTTCATTGCACAGGCTATCCACACGACCAGGGGAAAGTCGGGTTTCAGTAGTGGCTCTGTGAAACCCGGGGATCCCAGATATCTGTATTGTTCTGTGATGCTGTACATTTCTGTGATGTTGCATTTCTTTTCACGCCTTGAGCGAAATATAATATATTGGTATATATATTAGTAGATGTTGTATATGTTTTTCATCCGCGCTAGTCCAGTCCCCGCTCTGTCGTTAGTAAGCTAACCTAACGAGTGATGACGGGACCCAGTGGCGAATGCGGATGGCATATACGTACGTCAGTATATTTTCGTTCTTTGTGGTGTGATCAATGATGGGACTGCATTGATTTGGATCAATGCAAGCTAAACAAACCTATTCTGATGTTGTTGGAACACTTTTCAAAAAGCTGTTATTGCAAGGACGTTCACTTCTGTTTTGCATCGTGGTATTCATTTGGAATATCCTGCTCCTCAGTCGACGAGGCAAGGGCCGAGATCCCTTCACCGGGAGTGACCCCTTGGACAGAAGTTTGCGTCAGGGCATTAACTTCACTATAGCCGATTACTTTTGCTTTGCATCGTGATATTCAGTTGGAATATCCTGCACCTCATTCTACGGGGAAAGAGCCGAGATCCCTTCACCGGGAGTGACCTCTTTAGTAAAGGTTTTCGCCACTATATTTTCTAAAAAGCTATCCGTTCCTTCAACGATATCAAGTTCTTTACGTTAAAGGTTTTCGCCAGAAACCATTCGTAGCCCTCCGTCGTTTCATACGGGTAGCACGTAGTATTCATGCTATGTTTGTTGGCCTTCGTCAAGGCATAGTGTATGGTAGCTGCTTGTTGCCTTTCTGCAGCATAGATAGATGCATTGGTTTGGGACAGTCGTATAGCCTTGTTGGCCTTCGTCAAGGGCTTGTGCGGGTGGGTTCAAATCAACCTGGAGAATGACGGGTAGAACTTGACATGTGACTTATGATTTGTTGGCCTTCGTCAAGGTCATAAGAGCATGGGGCAGAAATCACATCGGGAGTTTCAAAAGAACTGAAACTTGCCAGATATGCGCATACCTTCTGGAGTGTGATACCGTGAGCGGATTCCGTCACGTTATCATGCGATGATAGTTGGATCCCGATTCCCACTGATGAGTTAGTTTACTCCTCGGGTGACCCCGACTAATTCTTCTTTCAGGTTTGGAGGAGATTTTGAGGTACAGTGGGAGGTTTCCAGATTAGATTAAGTGATAACCATTCTGATCTAGGCTAGAGTGCACGCTGAGTGTTTCTTCTCTCTCTCTCTGGCAGCGACCATTGACCCGACCCTAGACAATGACTCAGTGACCAAGTTGACCGAACCTTCTTTAACACTGGCTTTTGGATTGTCAGAGTTGCAGACCTCATTGCCACTCCTACTTTTACCCTTTTCTACAGGACACCCCGTATTACTGCAAACGTCCACTTCCATTGGACAAAACCATCGTATGGTTAGATATGAACTCGAAGGAATTCGAGGATGGTTTCCGGTTCTGGAGAAAACGAATAGGATTATTCAGTTGTCTTTTCTTTTCACCCTCTCTCATGTTGCGAGTACTCCTTGGTTTAGGAGTAGTACACCTATTACGCAAATTGGATAGTCTTCTTCCAAACCATAGGCTGGTGCCGACCGGTAGGGAATGAAGAAAACCAGTTAGCCTAAACGGTGTACAGAAGGTATTAAGATTAAGACAAAGCAAGGGATTAGTAAGAGGGCAAAGTAAATTGCGACTGATATTCACGACCAAACCAAGTATTTCTTCGCCAATCCTAAATCACCTTTGTATTTCTCCAGGACACTCCGTATTACTACGAAGATCCCAGTTTATTGGATAATCCATCGTATGGTTATATACGAACTCGAAAGGAACTTGTTCCAGTTCGGGGATGGATCCTGGTTCAGGAGAAATAGGAATAAAGTACATTCAGGTGTCTTTTATCTTCACCTTCTCTCGCGTTGCGAGTGCTCCTAGGATTAGGACAGTACACCCTTTATGCTTTTTGGATTGTCTTCTTCCAACCCATAGGCTGGTGCCGAACGGTAGGGAAGGAAGAAAACCATTTGGCCTAAGGGGTGTGCAGAAGGTAATGACTAAAGACATATAAAGGGATTTGGAGAGGTGGCAAAGAATTATACGGTTATAGTTGTGAATCTGGATAATGGTAGAGGCATTACTAGGAATACCTGGATACCCCATCGAAACATTTCAATGTTTCAGTTCAACTGTGTGCTGTTAAAAGAAAACTGATTTCCCAATTAGACACTTGCTCCAGGGTATGTATTTACCAGGTTTGATTCTCACATCTGTATGGTTTTACAGATGATGAGTGGGAGTAAGTTATTGGGAATTGGGTGATCATCCTCATTATATCGGGATTCATCGTAATCAGTGATATTTGAGGAGATCATCTGGGCTGTTTGCCGGTCGGCAAATATTTGGTTTTGAATATCCGCTGTTGTGCACCAATTTCAAATTGATATATCTGTATGTCTATTTTCATAGAGTGAGATATACCTTTTGATATTATGTCGATGACATTTACTTATATCAGTAGATGGTTAGGTAAGGAACATTAAACAGCGGTGTAATTCTTCTTAACCATAAGTACAGTTTTCAACCTACGACACACAGTGAAAGAGTTGTTAGACTCAGCGGACTTATACAGAGTATTGTATGTTGTCCAGTGTCCATTAGGACAGAGGGGTTGGTCCTCATACTATATTCTGTTTACTTTTAACTTCTCTAGTTCTTAGACATGTGTTTCGTAGAAACACAGAGTCTAAGTTTTGAGGAGTTATAGGTATTTGAATAGAGTAGAGAACCAGGTGTAGCAAGTATCGGGATTCTTCAAAGTGACCGAAGATGTAGATACTTGTATATGGTATTCAGTTGATAGTGATAAAGAGAAATTGCTTCTCTTTCAGGTTACTCATAATTGGAAGCATTCCTAAGTTGAGTAACGCTGATCGGCCTCTCTCCATTTAGTTGACATGCACTGGAGACAGCTGCATGATTTGAATCTGGTTAAATTAAATCAGTACCTCTGGTTATATATTGGATATAGTACAGTTCACATCTTAACATTGTTAAGGTACGGGGAGTTGTCCGGCTTATGATTAAAACCAGACTCTGGATAACTCAAGGCACGTTTCTGTAATGGCTGTTTGTGGGTTGACCCAGGCTATGATGAGGGTTGACTTTCTACCATCTGGCAGATCAATAGAAATATTGTTCTAGACTCGCCACAGTTGTATTAAAAATGGATTTTTTCAAAAACAGAAGTGGGAGTATGGTAGAACTGGAAGTGATTCCAGAACCGCAAACGATTACTGAAGATTTGATAAGGAACCTAAAGATTCAATCTGATTTGACATTCCATTGGCCACTCCGCAGATAAGATGGGTAACTTCAGGCATCCGAGAGGTACTCCGGTAGCCTCAAGGACGGTGACAGGGAAGTTCTTGTTTACCCACACTTGCCATTGTTGTTGTTCCAGGCTGCGAGACCCGGCAGGAGGATGAGTATAGCGTCGTTCTAAACTTGCTTTAGAAGTGCACGCCTATATGACTCTGCCAGAGGGTTGTCGTAGTCAGTGGGAGCAGCGGAAGCATTGTTGGACATCAGGCTTATGTCTAGTTATAGACTAAAGTAGATGTAGCGGAGATAGATCATCTATTTCTGATGTGACAGTCATAGGTTTGACGTCATCAGAATAGGGGATGGATCTGTTGAGAAGGTAGTAGGAAGTGATATTCCTATACTACGATCGGTTATACATTGGTCGTCACACAGTGGTTTCTCCACAAAAGGACTTGGACATTATATCAGACATACTGGTTACTAAATCTATGGTTTTAGATCTAGATTTGGGTGGTTTCCCAATCTGGGTACTTAGACAGCATTCTAAGAGTATTTAGAATGGACGACTCCTGGCATGGTAGTGTACCTGCTGGTGATGGAGTCACCCTCTCTAAAGGTGTCTTATAGACTAAAGTAGAGAGGGATGCGCATGATTGGCAGATCACTTGCTTAGGCAATTGAGTCAATCATGAGATGTCAAGTACCACACCAGATGTTGTTCTTGCACTAGATGCAATAAGTTGACATTGATCCAAACCTGGAGAAACAGTCGAAAGCAGTTTTAGAACATAAGTGGCTGTTCTAGGGATATGATAACGGCTGCCTCCTTTAGGAGACCGTTATCACTCCAGGCTTCCAAGGTGACATGGACGACAAGGAGGTTGTCAGAGTTATAGTTTTCCTTCTGACGAAGGGCAGTATTTTGGACGGGTGGTCCAAGGCAATACTGAGGGTGGCATGGCGCAGGATACTGATTAAGTTCAGTTGACGATACAGTCTAAGAAATTTGGATTTGGAGTTCATTTATGAGCTAGGTCCCATCAGATATCCAGACATTCTAAGACAGGTATTACTCATTTCGGGAGATGGCTTTCTCCGCGAACTTGAGACATAGAGAGACATAGAAAGAAACATCAGAGCGGATCCACTCACTGAGGCTATTCCTCGAACGCAATAGTTTCGCAAACGAGTTATGTGAGACTGACAAGTAGAGGAGTTGGGTGTTCGGTATCACACGGGCTGTGAGTATGCGACATCGCAATAATTAGCCTTGAGTGCAAGTGGGAGATTGTTGGAGATAGTGCCCTCAGAGTCAATTATTGGATCACAGGCACGTGATTGCAATGATTGAGTGATGACCTATCCCGGTAGGACAGTCTTACTCGAGATGATAGTATGCTATCTGGTTTACCTTTATCATCGTGTACTGCTTTAGGTGACCTGACATGTCGCTATTGCACGTTGATAGAGCCCCTAGGATTCTTGCTTGACTGCCAGCAATATGAGGGCGATCATATAAGTGAGAGCTGGAGTCTATAAGCGCATCCTTAAAAAGTTCCTAGTCGTAGGAGTTTCGAGACAGGGCATCGATTCTCCAGAGTAGACTAGTATATACAGTCGAGACCCCGACGAAGGGCGGTGGCCAGTCTCACAAGCCACTGGTGTCAGTTGGTTCACCTAAGATGTATACAGGTGCTCATTGGGTTATGAGTACACCGGACAGGACTCGCCGGGAACATGCTAGTTGGTCTTATACCTGACGTCAGATAGCAGTTCCCAGGTGACATGTGTACAGGTTAGTTCATCGACCTGGGGATCGTCATTTGTCTCGTGTGAGTTCCCACTGTACTTTGATTACTACCCTACCACGGCTCAAAGGAGTCGTGCAAACAGGTTTTAGTTGGGTACAGTCCCGAGCCACATGGAGGCAGTGAGCGGATCTTCGGGGTTCGTCTCTCCCGATATTGGGGGTGAGGTCGCGCTGTGTCTAGGAGAGCCATTACACGAAGACCTTGGCCAAGGCAGGAGATTTACTGGTAGGTATTCCAGTAGTATCTCAGGGTGTTCTGGGCTACACTCCGACACGACTTGTACCGCTTTTGGGGGTCTGACTTTTACCAACCCCCTAGGCCCGACATGCGATGCTCATAGACGAACGGACCGGACTGTACGGATATTGTCACTGACAGGCTCAGTAGGGTGTCAGGATGAGTTCGCTCATCGACGTCCCTTTTAGTCAATAGCTGGTGGCCCGTCACGTATTGGCTTATACCTCTGACGTGCTAGTGGTTAAATCCACAGCCATAGTATTGACGAGTCTTTAGAGTCCACCACACTTTCAGTTACTCAGGCTTTCAGGCGAAATGCTGTAGAGGCCGTATGGAGATATGGCAGGGTCCGATCAGATACGTGCGGTATTGCACGGATCAGGATCGGACGGTTTGTACTATTGGCCGTATGGTTATATGGCAGGGTTCGATCAGATACGTGCGGTATTGTACGGATCAGGATCGGACGGATATTACTAGCCGGCTTTGGTTTAAGCCGGTCCTAGTTTAGTACAGTGTAGATTTTGTCTCTTTACATTTGTATCCGGACGGAATACAGATGCGGGAGTGTATGCACAGTATCGGGGTTTTTCCTGTAATTTATTACGGGACCAGTTTTCTGGAGTTGCCAGTTTGCATTCCGTTCCGACCGGTTTTCCTTTGTTCTTTCCCGGCCGGACTTTTCCGATGGAGGGGGTTATTTGCAATTTTGCAAATAACACTTAGAGGAGGGGTTTATTGCATAAGTTTTGTTTTGATTGCATCTTTGCTCCATGATGCATTTATTTTGACATGATTGGGTATGGGTTTGTGATGGGCCGGCCACTGTGGGTAATTGGAGTGGGGTTTTAATTTTAATGGATTAATTTCTTTTGTATTGGAATGGTATATTAATTTGTGTGCTGGAATTGTTTTAAGGAGTTGATGGATTAATTTATATGTATTCATTTTGGTTGCATTGAGTGGACAGAGAGAGAACTTGGTTCATTCTGAATATTTTCCAGTGAGCAAAATCTTGCTCTGGCCGAGCCCATTTTTGAGGGTTTGCTCATTCCTTTTGAGAGCTTGCTCAATTCTTCATCAAGCTTTCATCCATGGTTATTCTTGCACAAATCCCTCCAAATTGGCAACCTCCTAAACCCCAAAGAGACAGCTATTCTATTCTATTCTACAGCAAATCTTGGACGCGTCGGCTAGCCTACTTCGCGCCCGAGTTGCCTCGGTATTGAGGCGGGAGCCCGTAAAAGATGCAGGCGACGTGGTGCCCTTCTGGTGAAGAGGCGACGACCGAAGATCCCGCGAGGAGATCGGAGTGGAGATGAAGACCGGAGGACTCGGATCAGTCGGTACATCTCTAACCCATCTTCTAGTTAGCTTAGACTTGTTAATGGTTACGATCCGGGTGTTTAGTGCGCGGTGGTGCCGGTTTGCTAAGTCCGTAAAATTCAAGTTTATCACCGTTTCCGCGTTTGGCCGTCGGATTGACGGCCGGGGCGCCGCCGTGCACTTACAGATGGGGTGCACAAACTACCGGGTACTTTGAAGTGTTTAGTGGCCTACTCACTTTGTTGAGGGAGACCGCTTCACTTCGGGTATTTGGCGGGTAGTTTGCCGTACCCGTAGAGGTCTAGGGTAGGGTAATGGCTATTCATCACAACTGTGTAATACGTCTTTTGTTGCAGGCTCTAAACAAACACGAATTGCTTGCAAATCCAGTAAAGTTCATATAAGATCTGGAATGCCTATTATTGCGTCTGACGAATGTACAATATCTATATATGATAGCTATTTAGACGTCACTTATGTTTTACACCTGTGCTAGCCCAGCCCCCGCTCTGTCGTTAGTTATGTAACCTAACGGGTGATGACGGGACCCCGTGTCGAATGCGGATGGCATAAGAGGACGTTGTATTTTCGTTGTTTTCTGCAATGATAGGTTAAAGATGGGACGCATTATTTATAATGCAAAGAAATAAACCAAAAAGTTGAATCGTTGGAACAATTTAAAAGAAAACAATCGGTTATTTTAAAACAGATGATATTTTTAATTGCGGAGCTTTAACCACTCCTTTTAAAAGCTATCAGGTTCCTTCGGTCATATCAAGTTCACTACGTTCACGTTTTTTCCAAAACCATTCGTAGCCCTCCGTCATTTCATTTGGGTATTCAGTAGAATTCAAGCTATACATTTTGGCCAAAGTCAAGGCATAATGTTTGGTAGCTGCTGGGTATTCATTTGTTGCATAGATAGATGAGTTAGTTTGGGACAGTCGTATTATCCTTTGACCAAAGTCAGGGGTATGTACGGATGGGTTCAAATTGACAAGATAATGACGGGTAGAACTTGACATGTGACTTATGACATTTTTACTAAAGCCAAGGTCATAAGAGCATGGGGCAAAAACTTATATCGGGAATTTCTAAAGAAACTGAAATTTGCAAAGAGATGCATAACATTTGGAGTTTGATGAATGTTGGTAGCATTCCTTCAACATTATCATACGATGATATTTGGATCCCGATCCTACTGTGAGTATATGCTATTCATCAGGATATTCGTCACTTAACGATCAATGCTATAAACCAAGTAGGTGTCAAGAAAGGTGTCAGCGGGGTTACGCCCCCAGAGAAAAGAGTTTATTTAATTAAAGAACTTCGCGAAAGCGTTGGAAAACCTCCTTCGAAGTACCGACACCAGCCTGGCTGAACGGTTAAGCAAGTATTGTACAGTGAGAATAGTCCTGGCTAATTCTTCTTTTATGGTTTGAGGAAGGATTCGAGAAACAGTGGGAGCCATCCAGTTTAGATAAATTAAAAACCATTCTAAACTTGCAAGAGCATCATGCTAAAGAGTTTTCTTCTCTCTCTCCTAATTGCAGCGACCCTGAAAATGACTGGATTTAAGTTACTTTTAGAGAAAAATATACTGACAAGGCCAAACTATAAAGATTGGCTGCAGAATGTCAAAATGGCTTTGACCTATGACAAATTGGGGTACGTCCTCACCGCTAAGGCACCTGCTGTCCCTGGTCCCAAATCCAGTAATGCGGATAAGGAAATCCGCAAAACCTAGGAGTATGATTGCGCGAAAGCCAAGTGCACGTGCTTGCCTCGATGAACAATAAACATCAGAGGAGGCACGAGGATATGGAACTAGATGCCATATTTCTCCATACAAAAGAACTTTATGGAGAGCAATCTCGTATAGCAAGATACGAGACCACTAAGAACTTATTTCGAGCGAGGTTGGCTGTCGGATCATCGGTAGGAGAACATGTCCTAAAGATGATTGGCTACATAGAAGAGCTCGCAGACCTTGGGACGACTTTGGATAATGAGCTCTATACAGACCTTATTCTCCAGTCCCTTCCTTCCACCTACGCCCAGTTTATTCTGAACTTCAACATTCAAAGAAAAGAAGTTGAACTTCCGGAACTCTTGAACATGTTAAGGAGTGCAGAAGGCACCTTTCAGAAGGCAAGGGAAACACCAGCTATGTTTGTTAGCGGTGCTTCTTCTTCCGGGTCCAAGGCTAGGGCCAAAGGAAGGAAAAAGAAGGCCGCCACCAAACCTAGAGGAGGTGTAAGTAAGGTGGGAGGGAAGGGAAAGAAAAGTTTGCAGTACCTGTAGTGGGCCAGGATGAGTGCTTCCATTGTCACAGGAAAGGGCACTGGAAGAAGGATTGCAAGGCGTGGAACGACAAGAACTAGGAACCGAAGCAAGCTGTGGCTTCGACTTCAGGTGTGTTTGTAATTGAGAATTGTCTGTCAATCAACTCTACTTCCTAGGTATTGGATACCGGATCAGGATCTCATATTTGCAATTCATTGCAGGCACAGAGAAATCGTAGAGTGCTGAAGGAAGGTGATATGACCATGATTGTTGCTAACGGAGCTAGTGTGGTAGCTGTGTCCGTAGGGGATTATCACCTGGGATTGACGAGTCGACACATTTTGGTTTTACATAACTGTTTTTGTGTACCCAGCTTAACGTGTAATATCATATTTGTTTCCTTGTTATCAAATAAAGGTTATGATTTCACGTTTGGAAGTGGTGTTGTTAACATCCACCTTAATCATAGTTTGATTAGATCCGGTACACTGGAAAACGGTATATATGTGTTAAACCAACTCCAAATTTTCAATGTCCAGAACACACTAAAAAGAAAGTCTCCAGATTTAAATAAAGCTTTCTTATGGCATTGTAGACTGGGTCACATCAATGAGAGAAGGTTTAGTAAGTTACATAGAGAAGAATATTTGGACTCGTTCGAATATCAAACTTATGCCACTTGTCAATCTTGTCTCAAAGGAAAGATGACAAAGACTCCATTTACTGGACATGGAGTAAGAGCGAGCGAGCTCTTAGGACTCATACACAGCGATGTATGTGGTCCAATGTCTACACATGCAAGAGGTGGTTTTTCCTATTTCATTACTTTCACGGATGATTACTCAAGGTACGGTTTCATTTATCTGATGAAACATAAATCCGAGGCTTTTGAGAAATTCCAAGAGTTTAAGAATGAAGTAGAAAACCAAACCGGCAAAAGTATCAAGACACTAAGATCTGATCGAGGTGGTGAATACATGAGTGTCGAGTTCCTAGGTTACCTAAAAGAGAAAGGAATTCTCTCTCAGCTTACTCCTCCATACACTCCACAGCATAACGGTGTATTGGAGAGACGGAATCGAACCCTATTGGATATGGTACGTTCCATGATGAGTAATGCTGAGTTACCGCGATCTTTTTGGGGTTATGCGCTAGATTCAGCGGCATATCTTCTGAACAGGGCTCCTACCAAGACCGTGCCTACCACCCCATATCAGATGTAGAGTGGGAAGAAACCCCATCTTCAGCATATGAAGATTTGGGGATGTCCAGCTTTTGTTAAAAAGCAGCATGTGGACAAGCTCGAGGCACGATCAGTAAAATGTAAGTTTGTGGGATATCCAAAGAACTCCAAGGGATATTATTTCAATTACGCAGAGGAACAAAATGTTTTTGTTTCTCGTAATGCCCATTTTCTGGAACAGCAGTTTTTAGAAAAGGAAATAAGTGGGAGAGAAATAGAACTGGAAGAAATTCCAGAACCACAAACTAATACTGAAAGTTTGGTAGAACAAGTGGTTCAAGAAGAACAGGACATTCCCGCACCCCTCCGCAGGAGTAGTAGGCCGTCTCATCCGCCCGAGAGATACTACGGTTTTCTCATAGATGGGGATAGAGAGGATTGCATCATAGATGATGATGAACCAACTGGCTTCCAGCAGGCCATCCAGAGCGGAGACTCGGTACAATGTCTAGATGCAATGCGGACCGAAATGGAGTCCATGTACACCAACAAAGTATGGACTTTGGACTTTGCTCCAGATGGGGTAAAACCCATAGGATGCAAATGGATCTTCAAGAAAAAGATTGGTGTAGATGGACAGGTGGAAACCTATAAGGCTAGACTTGTTGCAAAGGGTTTTCGTCAAAGACCTGGTTTGGACTATGACGAAACTTTTTCTCCAGTGGCCATGCTCAAATCCATTCGGGTCCTTCTTGCTATTGTTGCCTTCCATGATTATGAAATCTGGCAGATGGACGTAATGACGGCTTTTCTGAATGGTAATTTAGAAGAGTGCGTCTATATGGATCAGCCAGAGGGTTTCAATCAGAGTGGGAGCAGCGGGAAAGTATGCAAGTTGCTTAAGTCCATTTATGGACTGAAGCAGGCATCGCGGTGTTGGAACATCTGTTTTGATGATGCTGTCAAAGAATTTGACTTTATCAAAAATCCAGATGAACCGTGCATATATAGTAAAGTTGTAGCACGAACTGTCGTATTCCTCGTCTTGTACGTGGATGACATTCTATTGATAGGAAATGACATTCCTATGCTACAATCTGTCAAAGGATTCTTGTCACACAGGTTCTCCATGAAAGACCTGGGTGATGCCTCTTACATTCTGGGGATCCGGATCTATCGTGATAGATCCAAGAGGATGTTGGGACTTTCGCAGTCCAGGTATATCGACACTGTACTGAAAAGATTCAGTATGGAAGATTCTAAGCGCGGTAATCTACCGGCTTGTCACGGAATCACCCTATCCAAAGAGATGTCTCCCAAGACTGATTTGGAAAGGGAACACATGTCTATTATACCCTACGCTTCTGCGGTAGGCTCTATAATGTATGCGATGTTGTGCACCAGACCAGATGTTGCTTACGCACTGAGCGTGGTAAGCCGGTATCAGTCAGACCCAGGGAAGAAGCACTGGATAGCAGTAAAGAACATTCTCAAGTACCTGAGGAGGACTAAGGAGATGTTCTTGGTTTACGGCGGAAAAGACCTCGGGATGGAGGATGGATGCCTATGCTGATTCCGGCTTCCAGAGTGATAAAGACGATTCCAAGTCCATGTCAGGTTATGTCTTTACCCTCAATGGAGGGGCGGTGTGCTGGAAGAGCTCCAAGCAGGACACCGTTGCTGACTCGACGATGGAAGCAGAGTATATAGCTGCTTGCGATGCCGCAAAAGAAGCAGTATGGATGAAGAAGTTCCTAACAGAACTTCAGGTGGTTCCTACCATTGTTGATCCAATACCTCTGTATTGCGACAACAACGGAGCTATAGCTTTAGCGAAGGAACCAAGGTCCAATCAAAAGTCCAGACACATCTTAAGGAGGTATCACCTGATCAGGGAGATCATTGATCGTCGGGAGATCGAGGTTCGGAGAGTCGCTATAGAAGAGAACATTGCTGATCCATTCACGAAAGCCCTACCTCAGATTCAGTTCGAGAGGCTACTCGAGATCATCGGTCTTCGATATGCCAGTACATGGCCCTAGTGTAAGTGGGAGATTGTTAGTGTATATTCCCTAGGGGCCATTATTGTATCATACTAGTTTGTATATTACTTAATGGAAGCTTTGGATATTCACATTTATATAACAGTCTTGCTAAACATGGTAGTATGCTACTTGGTTTTTCTATCTTAATATATGAGTATACGTAATGATAGAGCTCTTAGGATCTTGCTTGACTACCAGGGTTGTGATGGCAGTCACACTAGTGGGGGCTGGGTAGTCTACAAGGACATCCTTATTCAGGTCCCTAGTCGTAGGATTACCGAGACAGGGCATCGATACTCCAGAGTAGACTAGTATGTACGCTTCTCATCCCAGTTGGGGAGATGGTCTGTCCCACAGCCGTCAGTACGTCGTACTGGAGATAGTATGCAGGTGCTCGTTAGGTTACGGGTACACCGGACAAGACTCACAGGGAACTGTTGGTTGGTTTTATACCAGTCGTCAGTGAACAGTTCCCAGGTGACATCAGTACAGCATAGTCTGCAGACTTGACACTGCTACTTCGCCTCGAGTGTGTCCCACTGTTCTTAGATTGCTACCCTACCACGGCTCAAAGGAGTCGTGCAAACAGGTCGCAGTTGGGTGCAGTCCCGAGCACTTGGAGGCAGTGGCGGTTAGACAGGATTCGTCTCTCCCGGTATTGGGGGTTGATATCGCGCAGTGTCAGAGAGCCATTACGCAAAGTCCCTGGCCAGGGCAAGCGGGATTTGCTGGTAGGTTCCAGAAGTTTCTCATGGTGTAATGGGCTTCACTCCGACACGACTTATACCGCTATTAGGGGACTGACGCTTGCCGTCCCCTAGGCCCGATATGCGATAGTCTTATACGAACAGACCGGACTGTACGGAGATTGTCACATCAGACTTAGTAGGAGTTCGGAAGGGTTTCCTCATCGGCCTTCTTATCGACATCTACCTGGGGACCGTTACGTACAGCTAGTGCCGCTTACGGTCTGTGGTTAAACCCACTGCCAGCGTAGTAGTCGTGTCTCTAGTGTCCCATACAGAGAGTTTACCTACTCCAGGCGAAACGATATAGAGGTCGTATGGTTTTACGACAAGGGTTCGGACACATACGTGTGTTTACGCACGTACGACATCCTGACAGTTTTTACTAGTCGGCTTTGGTTTAAGCCAGTTCCTAGTATCCGGTTATTGGATTTATACAGTCTAAAGTTTTTCCGTGTTTTCACGGATAGGAGGGGCGTTCTCGTAATTGTGCGAGAAGCTTCTAGAAGAAGGTGAATTGGGGGTTAAGGTGGCATATGCATTAAATGAGATTAGTGAGTCATTTGAGTGATTCATCCATGTCATTAATGCATCATAAATGCTTAATGACCCATGGAGATGAATCACCCTCTTGTATTTATTAAGCATGATGATTAATCCTTTATTTTCTTTTATTGGATAAATCATAATGCTTGATATATATTATGATAGCTCATTTTCTCATCTCATTCTCTTGCTCACTTTCTCTCTCCTCAAGCTCTCCCTCTTCAAACCCAAATCCTCTCCTCTCATGTGTTGAGACCAAGGATTAGAGTAGACTACTTAATCCTTAACCACTCTCTATATCACCTAGGTTACTTAGATTAGCGATATAAGAAACCTAGTTACCTCAAGTTAGAGGTGAAGCTTGTAGTTAAGCTCTCGGGTGGATCTTCTACTACATAGAGAAGGCCGGAGAGGACGTGGAGATCGACAAGACGAAGGACTCGGTTCTATAGGTATAATCACATATCATAGTAGTTAACTCTTCTATGGTTTCTTGTTAGTTATTGTTTATGCAAAGATTCTCGGTTAGTCGATGTTTACGCCTAAAACAAGATCGTTTTTCATTATTCCGCCTCCCCGCAAGTCGTGGGGTGTTGTACATCGACTTACAAACCATGCCCGATTAAAATTTTAGCCGTGCCGAATAACCCTAAACAAGATCTGTGCTAGATAATTAGGGTTACACATGCATGTAAATAACATTTATTACTAAGTGAATACGAAATACAACCTTTGTAGATCGGTCCTTCAGTTCTAAAGCTCCTTGTCGTAGTCCCTTCGCTGCGATCATGGTTCTACCGGGCTCTTGCATGGCTTCACGAGGCGAAATAAGCGCCCTTGCTTGAAGTCTTCGAGGCCGAAGATGATCTACGTCGAGGGAATACCAACTCAAGCTACTACTTCACTAACTAGAGAATTAGTGAAGCAAACACCCTAAACTAAGGTGCTAGTCTAGTAGAGCATGGAGAAATAGGTAGTGGGTTCACTTTAGAATTTATTTTCTCACAATGTTTCTCACTTTGGATTAAACCGTAGAGAGCTTTTTAGCTCAAGGAAGAAGATGAAGAAATAAAGAGAGAAAGATAATGATCAAGTGAGTGAGCTAACCATGGGTGAGTGAGTATCATATACTAACTCATGTAGAGACATAATCATGGCTAAGTGTGATGGTTAGGTTAACAAATATCCAAAGTAAAAACAAACTTAGTGGTCTTAGTCAATGCATCCACAAGCTTCCACAAGCTTCATGCATTTTTCTAATCTTCCAATAATTTTGTAATTACTTTAAATATTAAACCCAACACAACAAATAGCATGGTGTAAGTCTCATACACCACCCATGCATGTTGTATCAAGAACCATGATACAAAAAGAAAACACATTTATATATATATATATATCACATATATATTAAAGTTGTGCACATGTGAGAAAAATCCTTAAGTGAACAAATGTTAGTTAATGTAAATTAGTATATCATATATACAATTATACACTAAATTATTAAATCAACACTTAACTTAATAATCCAGTTATATCTTATATAACCGACTAACATCCAATTTATCGACTTATCGAATCAACACTTGATTCGATAACCCGGCTATATCACAAATAACCGAATGATACAAAAAGTCGCGAGAATAGAATACGGTATCACATACATGCATTATTCTCGGTCCCGCACATATCACATATGCGCTCCTATTTCTTTTTTCCTGAGCCAGTAAAACCTCTATGTAGGACTCTAAAGATTCGTCAATATGCCGGCAGTAGGTGATGATCACATCAAGCACCCACAAGCCGTCAGCGGTACTAGCTGGACGTAACGGCTACTCGGGTATTGAGCGATCAGAAGATCAACAAGCAAGCCCGCTACAACTCCTGTAAAGCCTAACGGTAACACTTCCCGTACAGTCCGGTCTCCTCGTCTGATATGTCGCATATCAAGTCTAGGGGTGGTAAACGTCAGACCCTAATAACCGATAAGTCCTGCCGATCTGAGGCTCATAACGGGTCGAGAAACTACTGGTAACACTTACCAGTAAATCACTAAATCATCCCTGGCCAGGGACTTCCCTGTTATGGCCAATCGAGCACAGTGCAAAATCAACCCCCAATACCGGGAGAGACGAAACCCCTCCTATCGCTCATTGCCTCCATGTGACTCGGGACTGTATCCAAAAACCACCGTTTTGCACGCCCTATTGGACGTGGTAAGGCGGAAATCAAAGTACAGTGGGAATCACACAAGACTCTATGACGATCTCGGGTCTACAGACTAACCTGCACAAGTCTCACCAGAGAACTGCCATCTGACGTGAGGTATAATACTATCTGGGAGTTCTCGGCGAGTCCGTCCAGTGTACCCAGTCTCCACTGAGCACCCGTATACCATCTCTGATGTCTAACACCAATGGATATGGGATCATCCATCGCCCATCTCATGGGTCGAGAAGCGTATACGCAAGTCTACTCTGGTATATCGATGCCCTGTCTCGATATACTTATGACTACGAACATTAAAGGATGTACTTATGGACTACTCTGTTGTAACAACTGGGAATATATTAGTAACTAATTATATTTTAATAAGTATTTTTTTTATAAAAAGTTTACAAAATTGCTCTTCAAATATTTTATCAAAATTAATAAACATTTTTCTAGAATTTTCCTAAGCTTGCAGAAACATGTGCATGTAAACTAGGGTTAAAATTTGGGTTAAACCATGTTTAGGCAACCATGTGGGTCTAACCCCTTTTTGTTAAGCTAATTAGTTTAATTAAGGGTTTTTAGTTTTTAATTTAAATTTCTTTTGGTTGACTTGTGTAGAGAGAGAGAATGCATGATGGCTTGGGCATATGCAAGCATTTATTAAGAGAGAGTGATAGGTGGCTTTAAGGTAATGTCACACCATTTCACCTCAAAGCTTTTTGCAAATCTTTCAAACCCTCTCACTCACATCTTTCTCACACACACACACTTCACCAATACATACATCAGCTGCATCAGCAGGAACCATCTTTAACTACAGCCCCGAACCTCATTTCAAACACCAAGCAGCAGCTGCACAAGCAACAACAGCAGTTGCAAAGCAACAACATGAGGAGCAGTAAACGCATTAGCAACAGGAGAAGCAAGCGGCAGCAGTAGCAGAATCTTCCTCTTCTCTTTTTCTCCTGACCCTGAGACGTAGGGTCAAGTGAGGTATAACCTCTGAGCTACATTTCCATGTTTTCTAAGATTGTGTGTTTGTTTGGCTAGTTTATTGTTTTAAGGAAGTTTTAGTGCCAGATTTGTGTTGTGATGTTAGATCTAGTTAAATTAGAGTGTTTATAGTTTAATGGACCCTATTAGATACTATTATGACCAGATTACCCAAGATTTATCACAAATTTCACCGGAATTCCCGATTTGTCCGACTTGGCGTAAATTAGCGATTTTAGCGACTTTATAACCTCTGTAAGATCTGCTGTTGACCCGAACCATTAAAAATAAAATTGAGAAGACTTCAGCACTGTGACCTTAGCAGACACACACACAGATAGCACGGGGACCCGCCTCCAAGATGTGGCCGCCGGTTTATTCCATCTGGCCGCAAATTGCGGCCAGATCTGGGGTTGGGGGGTTGGGTTTTTGGATGTGGGGTTCTTCTGGGTAGCTTAGGGTTTTGGTATCTGTAACTTTTTAAATTTGGCCAAGAGGCAAAATCTGGAGCTATAAAAGAGTTATCGATGTTTCAGAACTTGTGCGACACGCGCGTGATCCGCGTGGTTCTGTGGCGCGTTGCGCGACACAACGCATCAAAGTAGGTTCTGGTGAGTTCGCGCGCGACGCGACATGTCGTGTGCACGCACGTTTAGTTTCACGCACGCGTATCCTTTTCGCGATAATTATACGATTTTGGTGATTTGTGTGGATTTGTGTTAAAGCGATGATAGTGTTAGTTCGACTATCCTAATTAGCTATTGTTAGGGCCAAGTTAACCTAGGTAAACCCCAGATTACACAAATACCCTGAGTTTTCAAATTGGTGCAAAACTAGACGTTTTGAGCAAAACTTAGCCTTTTTTAAATCTGCTTTAGACTCGGTGAGTTCAGAATGAAATTGAGTGGACTGTTGCCTACTGGAGATGTCCTGACCACACCACTAGAGCCCGACCCCACCAACCCAAACCCAGGCCGCCGGAAAATTCATTCTGGCCGTAATTTGCTGCCAGACTAGGGAGATAGAACCTAGGGTTTTTAGGGTAGGTGTCTGCTACATTTTGTAGGTCTCTGGTATATATAGTTTTGCAATATTCTAACCTGGATAAAATCTGGGGCAGTATATCGTTCACCAGTGTTTTTAGTTTGCGCGATACTCGAGTGGGTCTTGAGATTCCGCGTATCGCGGCGTGTCGGGTTAAGCGTTAGGCACATACACACACATTTCAGCGTATCGCGCACACACGCGTTAATTCGCGACGCGAGATTCTCGCTTTGTTATGATATCGCGTTTTGCGAGATTTTTGATTATATTTGGATTCTTGTGTAAATTCCAGGTTCGCAGGCGGGTACGTCAGACGCCGCCAGGAAAGGGAAGCAGGTGGTCGGCTATACATAGCACGCGACCAGGTGAGTAGATTTAACATCTACGGGGAAATCGCCCGTATGGCGTTAAGCGTCAGGGCGTAATAGGATATTTAGTTTTATGTGTTCATGTAGACATACTAGAGTAGCATACCTTTTGTTATATATAGAACTGGTAGTATAGAACACTGCACTGTCACTAACGGTACAAGTTGCACGAGCACGATTTATATGCTACACTCACACCGTTAGTGATTGCCATGACACTCACAGCATAGGATTGGTAGAAATCATATATCATATTGATTCCGTTTTATTGACGTTGTCATGTTTTGCCACATACTAGCATATGTTATATTCATACTATGTACACCATATACTTGCGGTTGTGCATACCTTCATTGATATCTCACTACCTGTGTACATGCACCCCTATATTTTGTCATAGTGCATATATAAATATATATCTTGATATGTTCGTACTTGTGCCCTATACATCACATATATTCATATTTGGCACACATACATCACATATATTCATGCTTGGCACAGATACATCACAGATTCATGCTAGAGCCACATATATCATCTATTCGTACTTGGACACATATACATCATATGTACACATTAGCGCACATGTACATTGCTACATTCACTTAGCATACTGATATTTCGCACATCCATACCTATACTCATATTCATATGTTACATACTTGGATGATATTGACTTTATTTGAAAACTAAGGGACCGCATATGATATTTACCAAACTGGATCTTTTAAAAGAGCGGTTTCCCCTTTCTTTTACTCTTAGTGTCATACGACGCATGGCATGTATTTATGCGTTAGATCGATTTATGTGATTTCTGGATTTGGGAACCGGAGTACTATTCTAAGAAAATACGCACTGTTTAAAAACCCGGTTTCCCTTGATATGATATTTCAGTGCGTCCACCATGTGTTTTCTCGGTGCTAGAGTGATCCATGTGAACCCGAGTCGAGGAGCTGGACGAGGCCGATTGCGGGTACATGGTGGACCCGGTATGGTACCCCGGGGCGAGAACGGATCACTGTGCAGTAGACGGTGAGCCTGGCAGAGGTATTACTACCTACCGGTGATTGGTTGGGCCTGGAAGTTATCCGGAGGATACTGATCAGAGCCGAGAGATGGATACGGGATGACTCGTACTGCCGGGGCCGAGGGCCGATACCGCAGACAGAGCCAATGGGCTGACCCGGACTGACGGATGCCCGATATATGAGGATTTGCATGTCGATGCTGGAAACGAGTTTTCTTGATATTTGGGTGCCGATGTTGGGCACTCACGATTTTATGAGATTACAGGATTTGAGGGCCGATATAGATGACGGCGCCTGATTTTTACTGGGATTTGGGTGTATTGATAGACACCAGTTATTTTCCACGTTGATATTCCGTATAGACATTATTCCTTCCCATACTCAGCATTCAGTACTTGACATCTCATCCTGTAGCTAGCATGCCTGATAGAGTACACATGCTTGTATATCATTGCGTACCCTGCTCATCTTATATAGGGTTGTTAGGTTGCATCATCAGACCTGGTTATCACATATCTTGTTCATCACATAGAGATGTTATCATATAGCACCTGTTCAATGATATTGAGCTTTCAGTTCATCATATAGATGTTTACCTGTTGACATAGGTTAGAGTATCGCAGTACGTGTATACTCGCGATTACCTTTATATGTTATCTATTATTCACGAGTTGGCAACTCACCCCCGTTGTGCCATAGTGCTTGCAGGTTACCCTTTGGAGTAGTCGCGGCTGGCTGTTTATCGCACCTTTTGACACAGATAACATTGCTGTGGCGTGTTAGCCCTTTTGCTATTAGGTGGGTTTTGTACGGTATCTGTTTACTTTTCAGTTGCTTCTTGATGTATCTAGTACTCTCCATCTACTTTCATGTATTGACTTAGAGACAGCTGTGAGGACGATGTATGTTATTTTGTACTCTGGTGTCGAGCTCGTTGTGAGCCGACTTTATTTATGCAGTTTTATCTCTTACGATATTTGTTTTCACTTTACTGATCATTCTTCGCTTCGGCGTCGTATATTATATTGTGGTGATTGTTCGGCCGTTGGGCGCGATTCTCCCATTGAGATGCTCTATTTATTTCACATGTCACTTTTACTTATATCTCGCCTTCTACCCGATTTCGGGACAAATTTTTGGTAAGGGAGATGTTGTTAAAATTATTTAAATGATAATTTGAACCAAAATGGATTTCTACTAAACAACTTAAAGTTTTCTAAATGTTTTGGCAAATATTCTAATAAATGTTTTAACACTTTATATTTTACTGGTTTTGATTTCTGGGTTCGGCTTACTTAGTCGTGTTATGCCTGTAGACGTTGCGTGGTTAAGTGCCGGTCACGGGCCGAACTTTGGGTCGTGACAAAATTTGTATCAGAGCGTAGGTTTTACCTTCGGAGTGTAGGATGACCCTGGTATGATGAAGTACGTAGTTGCAGCAGAGTGGCGTGGCGTGTGTATGTTCCGCGGCATACTCACGACGCGGTACTCCGCCTAAGCGACCTTAGGACTTATTGATGTAGGGTTCCTACGCACTCTAGTGAGGTCTCACAAGGTATCGAACATGCCAATTTTAAATTTAACGGTGCCGAGAAACCCTAGTATATGGATCGTTGGCTAGAAATCTAGGCGAAAAAGTAAACTAGTTAACACTTAACTACTAGTACGGAAATACAACCTTTGAAGATCCGGTCCTCCACCTCCACGGCTCCGTAATGAGGTCCTCTCCGCTGTCCAAATCGAAAACCCGGGCTCAAGCATCGGCTTCATCGGAGAAGAAGCGGGCTAGGTCATCGATGACGTGCCGAAGATGATCTACGTCGAGGCATCACTAGATCAAGCTCCACCTTCACCGAGCCTTGAAAACTTGTGAAGGAAACACACTCTACTACTTGGCAAGAGGTAGAGGATGAAGAAATAGGAAGTGGGTAGACTTTAGAATTGGATTTCTCATTTGTTTTCATCAATCACCATTGATGAAGCAAGCTTCTTCAAGTGAAGAAGATGAAGAAGAAGAAGATGAATATTATGATAAGTTCTTTTCGAAAAAGAAAAATAAGAATACTTATCATAATGTTAACCATGGTAATGTGTAGAGAGTTAATCATGGTTGAATGGAATGGCTAGGGTTAAGCATGAGACAAAATGGTCACTTGGTCAAAGTCTTCATGAAGCTTCAACAAGCTTCCAAAGTGAGCCACCATTTTGCATTATGCTTATCATTTTCCAAAATGAATAAATAAATAAATAAATAGATATGAAAATGAAAACCCTAACCATTACATGACCATGGTTTAAACTTTACACAAAACACAAGTTAACATGTATCATTAAACATGATACAATCAAGTGCACAAAACTATATCGAATATACAATGTGCACATCCAAGTGAGAAAATCCATTTAAAGTGAACCAATACTAGTTAATGCAAAGTAATATATCAAATATATAATTATGCATTAAATCATTAAATCAACACTTGATTCAATGATCCGGTCATGTCGCACACAACCGACTAGTATATTATGTATCGACTTATCGAATCAACGCTTGAATCGATAACTAGGTTATATCGCATACAACCATTCGATACATTCATCGCGAGAATGTAAAACGGTATCACATACACGCATTATTCTCGGTCCCGCACATATCTCATATGCGCTCCTATTTCGTTTCGCTTGAGCCAGGAAACCTCTGTGTAGGACTCTAAAGACTCATCAATACGCCGGCAGCAGATGATGATCATATCAATCACCCACAAGCCGCAAGCGGTCTGCTAAACGTAACGGCCACCCGGGTATTGAGCGATCAGAAGATCGACGAGCAAGCCCGCTCACACTCCAGTGAATCCAACCAGTAACACTACCGTACAGTCCGGTCGGATCGTCTGATATGTGGCATATCTCGCCTAGGGGTGGTAAACGTCAGACCCCAATAGCTCAATAAGTCGTGTCGATATGAGGTCTATAACAATTCGAGAAACTACTGGTAACACTTAGCAGTAAATCTCAGCAACCCTGGCCAGGGATTTCCTGTTATAGCCAATCGAACACAGCGCAACATCTACTCCCTATACCGGGAGAGACGAATCCCCTCCTATCGCTCATTGCCTCCATGTGACTCGGGACTGTACCTAAAAACCACCGTTTTGCACGCCCACTTGGACGTGGTAAGATGGAAATCAAAGCACAGTGGGAACCACATAAGACTCTATGACGATCTCGGGTCAACAGACTACTATGTACCAGTGTCACCAGAGAACTGCCATCTGACGTAAGGTATAATACCATCTGGGAGTTCTCGGCGAGTCCGTCCAGTGTACCCAGTCTCTACTGAGCACCCGTATATCATCTCTGATGTCAAACACCAATGGATATGGGATCATCCATCACCCATCTGTATGGGTTGAGAAGGTACACGCTAGTCTACTCTGGTATATCGATGCCCCGTCTCGATACGCCCACGACTAGGGACTTTGAAGGATGTACTTATAGACTACCATGTCCCCACTAGTATGATCCGCATCACAGTCCAGGTAGTCAAGTACACATCCTAAGGTCTTTACCAACATGTAACAGAGAGACAATCAGAGTATACGTTAAGGTAAAGAGTAACCAGATAGCATACTATCATGTCGAGCAAGAAAGTCCTCCCTATATATGTCCCAGCATCCACTACAATATACATCCTATGTACAGTAATGGCCTTTAGGGCATACATATAACTAACAATTGATTGAAATTCCTTCTTGATATACATTCTTGTGATTCAATTTCCGAATCCTCATCGAACCCTACTTTCCTTTCAGCCATTATGCCGCCAAAGACTACGAGGGCACAGAGAGCGGCCGCAAGGGCCGAGATGCGAGTTGACTCGTCCTAGATGAGGACTGATCCAGGCAGTACACCCGTTGCACCAGAGCAGACTGTCCCTCCTATGACAGATCAGATCGCCACATTAGGGGCTGGTATGCAGGAGAAGAGCCAGACGGTGGGATCCAGCATGCAGGAGATGCGTCAGATGATAGGGTCGCTAGTTGAGACGCTTCGAGCACAGCGACCAGAGGTAGCTCCACCAGTCACGGGGACCGCGATGGTATCTACAGCACAGGCTGTTGATCCTGCAGCCACGGAGGTGATTATAGTATCGTTAGCAGAATACATGAGGCTGAAGCCTCCGGTCTTCACAGGCACCGATCCAGCCGAGGACCCGTAGTCTTTCATTGACAGGATGGCCCGGATATGCCGTTCGCTCAGATGCTCAGATACGAGATGGGTAGAGTTTGCGAGCTTTCTCCTGGAAGGACTTGCGCAGAAATTGTGCGAATCGGTTGAGAAGGGCAGAGCAGCAGGTCTCCCTCCTATGACCTGGACAGAGTTCGTGACGATGTTCCTTGCCCGCTTCCTTCCCCAGAGTGTTAGGGATGCCCGAGCACGCAGATTTGAGTCCTTGCTCCAGACGCCAGTGATGACCGTGGCTTAGTACGATGTGCTATTCACCAAGCTATCTGTCTATGCTCCGTAACTAGTGGCTACTGAGGAGTTGCGAGTCAAGAGATTTGTCCGAGGCTTGCTTACACCACTGTTCCTTGCGATCAGCGCACAGCATTACGAGACATACCCAGCAGCTGTAGACGCTGCCCTATTAGTCGAGGCGCGCCTTGCAGAGACTTCGGCAGTTCCAGGGCCGAAAAGTGTTCGTAGTGATATGCAGGCATAGAGACGGCCATTCATGCACCGTGACAGACACCTCGCAGGTGGCAGAGGCTCGAGACGAGGTCAGCTTTTCAGCTCTTATCCCCTGGAGGGTCAACCAGCATCATCCGGATGTTTCCGATGCGGGAGTTCCTATCATCGTGTTCGAGAGTGTCTTGGGATACCCCGTAGGGAGGCAGCCGTACCACATGTCACACTACCGCCTTCACCACCTCAGAGGGCGTTGCCTTTTGTATCCACAGTTGCTCCGCGTCAGACTCAGGCACAGAGAGGCCGTGGTCGCTGAGGGTTTGTTCCTAGAGGGCGAGGAGGTCGAGGAGAGGACAGCTAGCCACTGGCAGAGTACAGCCAGTTGCTAGTAGGGGACCGCCAGTTGCAGGTGGAGGACAGGCACGGGTTTTCGCTTTGACGCATCAGGACGCGCAGGCGTCCAATGCGGTAGTCTCAGGTACCTTATCAGTATGTTCTGTTGATGCACACGTATTGTTCGATCCCGGATCCACGCACTCGTATGTTTCCACACATTTTGTGTCGAGTTTGGGTTACTTGATCAGCCGCTTGTTGTGACCACTCGCGTGGGAGAGTCGCTTGTTGCTAGGCATGTGTTCCGATCTTGTGTTGTCCGTATTGGCGAGAGAGATTTGCCTGTCGACTTGATCCTTCTTGAGATGTTGCACTTCGATGTTCTTTTGGGCATGGATCAGTTGGCCACGTGCTACGCGTCTGTAGACTGCCGCGAGAAGACAGTTAGATTTTGTTTTCCCGTCGAGTCGGCTTTTGTTGTGCATGGAGACCGTGGTGCCGCCCCTCACAGATTGATTTCTTCTCTTCGCGCTGGACAGCTTTTGAGGAAGGGATGTCAGGGATTTCTAGCCTATGTTTGTGATACTGGAGGCACAGAGGTTCCGTTGGATTAGGTTCCGATTGTATGTGAGTTCCCTGTCGTATTCCCTGACGAGCTTCCTGGGCTACCACCTGAGCGTGATGTTGTGTTCTATATTGATTTGATTTCCGGCACGGGGCCTATTTCTATACCGCCCTATCGAATGGCCCCGGCGGAGCTTAGCGAGTTGAAGAGTCAGTTGAAAGATTTGCTGTACAAAGGACTCATTCGACCCAGTGCTTCTCCTTAGGGTGCTCCGGTCCTGTTTGTCAAGAAGAAGGACGGCAGTTTGCGTCTCTGTATCGACTACCGGCAGCTGAACCGGGTGACCGTGCGGAACAGATTTTTGTTGCCACGCATCGACGACTTGTTCGACCAGGTTCAGGGGGCAGGATATTTTTCGAGGATCGATTTGCGATCGGGCTATCATCAGCTGCGAGTTCGACAGGAGGACATTCCGAAGACAGCTTTCCGTACGCGTTATGGCCATTATGAGTTTTTGGTGATGTCGTTCGGACTCACCAACGCGCAAGAAGCCTTCATGGACTTGATGAACCGTATATTCAGGCCGTATCTCGACTTGTTCATCATCGTATTCATTGACGATATATTGGTTTACTCCCGGAACAGAGAGGAGCACGAGCAGCACCTGCGGATCACATTGCTGACCTTGAGGGAGCACCAGCTTTATGCAAAATTCTCCAAGTGCCCGTTCTGGTTGGACAGCGTGGACTTCTTGGGTCACGTGATTACACGGGATGGTATATGTGTAGACCCGAGGAAGGTCGAGGCCGTTCGGAGTTGGCCCAGACCTACATCCGTTACTGAGATACGCAGCTTTCTAGGATTGGCCGGCTACTACAGGCGATTTGTACAGGATTTCTCCCGTATTGCTGCACCTTTGACCGGATTGACCCGGAAGGGAGTTACTTTCGTTTCGACAGAGGAGTGAGAGTGCAGTTTCCAGCGGCTACGGACTTGTTTGACTACGGCGCCAGTGTTATCATTGCCTTCAGGATCGGGCGGATTTGTAGTCTATTGTGACGCTTCAGGTGTGGGGCTAGGATGCGTATTGATGCAGCATGGCAGGGTGATCGCATATGCTTCCCGGCAATTGAAGAAACATGAACAGAACTACTCCACTCACGATTTGGAGATGGCTGCAGTGGTCTTTGCACTTAAGATCTGGCGAAAATACCTCTATGGCGAGTCGTGCCAGGTATTCACTGATCACAAGAGCCTAAAGTATATATTTCAGCAGCGAGACCTGAATCTCCGACAGCGCCATTGGATGGAACTGGTAAAGGACTACGATTGCGAGATCTTATATCACCCGGGAAAGGTTAACGTAGTAGCAGATGCTTTGAGCAGGAGGCCCGAGGGTAGTCTATCGTGTTTGAGTGCAGTACAGAGGCAGTCATCCGCAGATTGGCAGATATTATGCGACAGCCGAGTGCAGTTCGAGTTCTCGCAGATCGGGGGACAGCTTGCGCACGTTCGTGCACGCCCACAGTTGCTTGACCGTATATATGAGGTACAGCGCAGGGATGACCGTTGCTCAGAGATCATGGCACAGATTGGATAGGGCAGATTCTCCGAGTTCGTGATTGATGATCAGGGGATATTACGATTTGGGTCTAGACTGTGCGTACCAGATGCTGAGGGATTGCGGCACGATATTCTTGAGGAGGCACATCGATCGGTGTACGGTGTCCACCCCGGTTCCACCATGATGTACCATGATATGAGAGAGGTCTACTGGTGGGACGTAATGAAGAAGGACATCGCAGATTTCGTATCGAGATGCCTGACTTGTCAGCAAGTCAAGGCCGAGCACCAGAGGCCTGCAGGAGAGCTACAGCCGTTACCCATTCCGGAGTGGAAATGGGAACAGATTTCGATGGATTTCGTTGTGGGTCTACCCAGGACTAGGCGGGGGTATGACTCCATTTGGCTGATCGTGGATCGTTTGACGAAAGCGGTTCACTTCCTGCCGGTGAAGACGACTTTCGGATATGCTCAATACGCCCAGATTTATATCAACGAGATTGTACGACTACATGGGGTCCCGGCGTGTGTTGTGTCCGACCGAGGCACCCAGTTTACCAGCAGACTATGGCAGAGGCTTCAGGAGGCTTTGGGCACTCGTTTGAGTTTCAGCACGATATTTCATCCGCAGACCGACGGACAGTCAGAGCGGACAATTCAGACTCTTGAGGACATGCTCCGAGCGTGCGTTTTAGACTTTGGTGGTAGCTGGGATCATCATTTACCCTTGATAGAGTTCTCCTACAACAATAGCTTCCAGGACACTATTCAGATGGCACCTTTCGAGGCTTTGTATGGGAGGAGATGTAGATCGCCCGTCTGTTGGACAGAGCTGAGCGAGAGCAGTATTTTGGGGCCACAGATCGTACAGGATACGACCGAGAAGATACAGCTGATTCGAGACAGGATGGGGGAAGCTCAGAGCAGGCAGCAATCGTATGCTGACAGGCGCAGCCGCAGATTAGAGTTCGCAGTTGGCGATCATGTTTTTCTGAGGGTCTCTCCAATGAAGGGAGTGATGAGGTTTGGACGGAAAGGGAAGCTTAGCCCCAGATTCATAGGTCCTTTCGAGATCCTCGAGCGGGTAGGCGCAGTAGCATATCGTTTGGCTCTTCCACCCAGTCTTTCGGATGTTCACCCTGTTTTCCACGTGTCGATGCTACGCAGATATCTTCATGACCCTTTCCACACGATCCAGCATCAGACAGTTCAGCTTGAGCCCGACCTTTCGTTCACCGTGCAGCCAGTTGAGATATTGGATCGGCAGGTGAAGAAACTTCGATCTAGGGTCCTGCCGTCGGTGAAGGTTCTTTGGCGCAGCCCGAATGGTGAGGAGATCACTTGGGAGACCGAGGGGGAGATGCGGAAGAAATTCCCTCATCTCTTTGACGGTACGCGTAGTCATATCGTGGACGAATTTTCTTAAGGGGGGAAGACTGTAACAACTGGGAATATATTAGTAACTAATTATATTTTAATAAGTATTTTTTTAATAAAAAGTTTACCAAATTGCTTTTCAAATATTTTATCAAAATTAATAAACATTTTTCTAGAATTTTTCTAAGCTTGCACAAACCTGTGCATGTAAACTAGGGTTAAAATTTGGGATAAACCATGTTTAGGCAACCATGGTGGTCTAACCCCTTTTTGTTAAGCTAATTAGTTTAATTAAGGGTTTTTTGTTTTTAATTTAAATTTCTTTTGGTTGACTTGTGTAGAGAGAGAGAATGCATGATGGCTTGGGCACATGCAAGAAATTATTAAGAGAGAGAGATAGGTGGCATTAAGGTAATGTCACACCATTTCACCTCAAAGCTTTTTGCCAATCTTTCAAACCCTCTCACTCACATCTTTCTCACACACACACACTTCACCAATACATACTGTGACGCTTTGAAAATCGTTTCGGTGAAATTTCGAAAAATCGGTAAGATAAGGGTGTTTTCTGTAAAAGAGTCAAAATGCAAATATCTTATTATAAAAATTAAATATACATATTCTAGCTATGTAATTGCTATTATTTGGTGTTTATTGAGCCGCTGGTGAAATTTCAAATTTTCTGAAAAAATATTATTTTATTATTATTTTAAGCAGTCACTAATACATTTAATTAGGGAAAATTACAAATTGGAATGAGTTGAAACAAATTTTGTGCAACATAAAACATTAAATAAAATTTTATCATGTGGTTTTTGGAACGAAATCATTTGCCAAAACGGTTTAGAAATTATTGAAGAAAAAAGGCTTTTTTCGGTAAAATTAGTGTTAATGGGAATTGGGGTATAACATTTATCATTTTTCTTCACCCATACACCCATAACTCACCCTCTCTCCCTCTCCCCATGTGGCTGACCCCACCATGACAGCCCTCCCCCTCTCTCTCTCCAAATCACAAAGAAAAGAGAAGAAAAGAAAAGAAAATGATAGAAAATGGTGGACTTTGACTTTTTCCACTTTCTCCACCTCACTCTCTCTCCCCCCTCACCCATTACCCACCCCCATGATGGCTGAAACCTGCACATTTCAGCAGCCCTCCCCTCTCATTCCTCATCTCATCTCTTCTCCAAAAAAATTCACAAAAAAATTTTCATGAAAAATCAACTAAAACTCAAAACCGAAATCCAACTCTTAACCCATTATTTATTTGCCTATCTAGCATGGATTTTGGGAGCAAGAGAGCAATTTGGGAGGCTTAGATCCTTGCTATATCTCTAATTGGGAGGTATAAATCTTAACCCATGTCTTAATTGTTGGTTAATTACTCCAATTTAACTAAATTTGGTGTTTAATTTGTGTGTATATTGCAAACTTGAATTGTGGGGTTAATGGTTATATGTGAGATTAAAATCAAGATAGGGTTTTATCACATCATTAAGGTTTCCATGAGTAGATTGACATGTTAATTCTTGCTAAAACCTAATCTAGTTACTAATTTCAAAATTTGTTAGTTGGAAATTGTGATAAATGTGCTTTTTGCTAACTAGTTTTTTTTGAAATTGTTTTATATTGGGATTAAAATCTAAATTAAGGTTTCATGTCATTATTAATATTATAATGAGTGGTTTAATGATTTTGGATCATGCAAAACCAAGCTTAATTGATGAATTGTGAATTTTGCTTTAAAAGGTGTTAAAAATTGATATTTTTCCAAACTAGGATTTTGGAAATTATGCAAATTTATGAGATTAAATTATGGAAATGATTTTTATGACTTATTTAGATATTTAATAAGTATTATGGACGCTACATTTGTTTAAACATCTTGTTTTGTACAAAAACGGCGAATTGTGCTTGCTAGATTTTCGGAAAAAATGGCTTTTAAAGTGAATTTGGGGTTCTTGTGAATTTTAAGCTATTTTATATTATAATTAGTGCTTGTGATTGTACAAATGAGTGTGTTTAGGTTTTTCTCGATGGTTTGGCGTTTGTACGCCGACGTCGAGGGTTTTTGGGTTGATTTGTGAAAGCAGCCATAGGTTTTGACCTATGTGGGACGTTTTGGTCATGAGTCGGATTTTAATGCGATATGGTGCGTTATGATATGTAGGTACCCCATGTGGACTTCGAGACGACAAGCAAGCGCGTGGCGACGTCGGCACCGGCGAGCGAGGACCAGGTGAGTAGATTTATATCTACGGGGAGAAGTCGAGCGGATGGCGTATAGCACCCCGCGGTCCGTGGTGATGTATACGGATGCGTATACACACCAACAATTATTATATGTTATTGGGATTAATAACGATGTTTAGGATGGATATTGGTGTGTTGGATTATTTTAGTGTCGCGAACCCTAGGGTAGTGTTGCACTACACATACACACATACATACTTGCATACATTCCTATTTATATGTGCTCATGGGATTCTTTATAGTATGTGTTCACATGGGTATGGGACTATGTGTTCACATACGGATTTGAGGAGGATACTTGGGATTGAGCTGAGTCGATGAGATTTGTTTATGGTTGTGATCTCGGTGATATGGCAGGATTCGTACTTAAGGTACGTCCTGATGTTATAGCGGATCTTGCGGCGGCGATACGGGTGTATAGTGTTATAAATAAATGGTCGACATGTGATCGTGATATGAGGCATAATATGCTAGGATATTGATATTAGGCCATATCGGGCGATGTATACCCCTTGATGATGATATGTGCTGACGATAACGGTTTCTACGAGATTGTCGATCAGTAGTCAGATCATGAGTATATTGAGGATAATAGTATTGTACTAGACATAGGTCAGTACCCTAGACTATGATCTTGGATAAATAGGATACCAGAGGAATAGTATGAGGAATATGATATTGACCCGTACCCAGATTTGGGGATGCCGTACGACGGATTTACGTACGAGCTATATCTTGATGATTGATCCGCACTCTTGACTTGGGATGTCTGATTATAGATATGGTATCAGATATGATATTATTGAGGCGGGATCACCGACTAATATATATACAGGTATGTATATGTATCGACTCAGATGTTAGGCGGTTTCCTTACCTGTAGTCTAGCTTGTAGCGTAGCCCTTTAGTTTAGTTAGTTGTTAGATTAGATTCGGTTCCTACCTATTTCAAAGCTTACGAATCGTGCGTAATTTTAAAGACAGCCTAAGGGATCCTACGGATATTTCAAAAAACGTATCTTTTCTTAAAAACACCATAGCCCCTATTTTCAAAACCCCACGATTCGTGTTATTTCAAAAGGCACCATTGTAGGACTTATATTAGGTTAAAACAGATTAGTTATCGTTGCGTCTAGTATTCAGCTCCCGCCCATTATTGTTGTTTGCTCCACATCACATGCTTATATTATGCTTCATATTCTACTGTTGATATCTTGTGGTTAGGACACCAGCACCATTACCGATGATGCGTATGTACCACGTACACTTACTTGCCGGCTCACACACATCTTCATCGGTAATTGCCATGTCACGTACACCTTAGAAAATATTATTGCTTGACATAGCCTGTTAGCTAATAGTTTAGATATGATATTAGTGTACTTGCCTTATATGTTAGTTTAGACATTGTAGTTATTACCTGCTACCTCATGAATACTGTTATTCATTGTTATGCCGCATTCATGGATTCTCATGCATATATTCACTTTTTACGTGCTATTGAGGTTTTGGATTTGGATTTCCATGAGATTTTCTGGATTTGGGGAAAACCGCAAAACATATACAAACTTCTTCTTTCTCTTTTTAAATAAAAAGCGCGGTTTTTCCTATGATGTATGAGTCGTCCACCATGAGTTTGCTGATGGATTTGGAGACCCGATTCGAGGAGTTGGATGAACCGTTTCGGGTACATGGTGGACCCGGTAAGGTACCCCGGGGCAAGAAGCTCGTGGTGATGACAATGAGCCTGGCAGGGGGAGACTACCTACCGGTGATTTTACCCAACGCGTCGGATATCCGGAGGATACCGTCGTGGTCTTAAGATGGATGGTAGGGGCCGGTCTAGACTGACGGCGCCCTAGATATTGAGATTGAGACATTGAGATTTCGAGATATTGAGGTACTGAGATTTGATGATACAGGCCAGTCCGGATGGCCGGAGCCTGAGGTTTTGAGACATTGAGATTTATGTTTTGGGTCGATGCTAGACACTGTTGATGCTGATTTCATTTATGATACCTCATTTTAAAAGTACAAAGGAAATCTCACTAATTTATGAAAACAGTTTCTTCATTTACATGTATTCTGTTTTCATGCATTCATACCTCATTCATATGATATATTGCTACCTGAGGCACAGACACGGCCACATGAGATTACACTCGGGTTAGATATTTACCCTAGCCTTGTTATAGGCTGCATGTTATATACATTTTTGAGGATATATTATGATCATTACCTAGGTTGCGTTATTTATGCGATTTCTGTGCGTAGATGTTTTTCTACTCACGAGTTGGCAACTCACCCCCGTTGTGCCCCAGTTTCTTGTAGGTGTTGCCGTACGGATTTCATTACGGCTTTGCCGGCACGGTTTCTTTTCGGGTGACTTGCTAGTAGGTGGATTTATTGTATCTTACCCATCATTATACCTTGTATATTATATTTTAGTTGTATCTAGAAGTTCCATCAACCAAACTTGTATTTTTTTGAGATAGAGACCAGTAATGTTGTTCTTTCGACCATAGAGTAGCATGTTATATTTCTTGAGTTTCTTGCTGGTTGAGTTCCATTTCTGTTGTGATCCTCGCCTTTAGGCGTTGTATATTATGTTGCATACAGGTTGATTTGATATGGTTCTTCCTATTCTCTACTACTTCTCTTGGTTTGGATTTCTGGGTTTCGGCTTACTTAGCATAAGTACGTCTTGAGACGTTCGTAGTCTAAGTGCCGGTCATGTTCCGTACTTTGGGGTTGTGACACATACATCAGCTACATCAGCTGCATCAGCAGCAACCATCATTAACAACAGCCCCTAACCTCATTTCAAACACCAAGCAGCAGCTGCACAAGCAACAGCAGTAGTTGCAAAGAAACAGCATCAGGAGCAGCAACAGCATTAACAACAGGAGAAGCAAGCGGTAGCAGTAGCAGCTTCTTCCTCTTCTCTTTTTCTCCTGACCCTGAGTCGTAGGGTCAAGTGAGGTATAACCTCTGAGCTCCATTTCCATGTCTGCTAAGATTCTGTGTTTGTTTGGCTAGTTTAGTGTTTTAAGGAAGTTTTAGTGCTAGATTTGTGTTGTGATGTTAGATCTAGTTAAATTAGAGTGTTTATAGTTTAATGGACCCTATTAGATACTGTTAAGACCAGATAACCCAAGATTTATCCCAGATTTCACCGGAATACCTGATTTGTCCGACTTGGCGTAAATTAGCGATTTTAACGACTTTATAACCTCTGTAAGATCTGCTGTTAACCCGAACCTTTAAAAATAAAATTGAGAAGACTTCAGCACTGTGACCTTAGGAGCACACACACAGAGAGCACGGGGACCCACCTCCAAGATGTGGCCGCCGGTTTATTCCATCTGGCCGCAAATTGCGGCCATATCTGGGGTTGGGGTGTTGGGTTTTTGGCTGTGGGGTTCTTCTGGGTAGATTAGGGTTTTGGTATCTGTAACTTTTTAAGTATGGCCCAGAGGAAAAATCTGGAGCTATAAATGAGTTATTGATGTTCTAGAACTTGTGCGACACGCGCGTGATCCACGTGGTTCTATGGCGCGCTGCGCGACACAACGCATCAAAGTTGGTTCTGGTGAGTTCGCGCGTCGCGACGTGTCGTATGCACGCGCGTTTAGTTTCACGCACGCGTATCCTTTTAGCGATAATTATACAATTTTGGTGATTTGTGTGAATTTGTGTTAAAGCGATGATATTGTTAGTTCGACTATCCTAATTAGGTATTGTTAGGGCAAAGTTAACCTAGGTAAACCCCAGATTACACAAATACCCTGAGTTTTCAAATTGGTGCAAAACTTGACGTTTTGAGCAAAACTTAGCCTTTTTAAAATCTGCTTTAGACCTGGTGAGTTCAGAATGAAATTGAGTGGACTGTAGCCTACTGGAGATGTCCTGACCACACCACCAGAGCCCGAACCCACCAACCCAAACCCAGGCCGCCGGAAAATTCATTCTGGCCGCAAATTGCGACCAGACTAGGGAGATAGGTCGCAGGGTTTTTAGGGTAGGTGTCTGCTACATTTTGTAGGTCTCTGGTATATATAGTTTTGCAATATTCTAACCTGGGTAAAATCTGGGGCAGTATATCGTTTACTAGTGCTTCTAGTTTGCGAGATACGCGCGATACGCGAGTGGGTCTTGAGATTCCGCGTATCGCGGCGTGTCGGGTTATGCGTTAGGCACATATACACACGTTTCAGCGTATCGCACACACGCGCGTTAATTCGCGACGTGAGTTTCTCGCTTTGTTTTGATATCGCGTTTTGAGAGATTTTTGATTATATTTGGATTCTTGTGTAAATTCCAGGTTCGCAGGCAGGTAGGTCAGACGCCGCCAGGAAAGGGAAGCAGGTGGTCGTCTATACTTAGCACGCGACCAGGTGAGTAGATTTAACATCTACGGGGAAATCGCCCGTATGGCGTTAAGCGTCAGGGCGTAATAGGATATTTAGTTTTATGTGTTCATGTAGACATACTAGAGTAGCATACCTTTTGTTATATATAGAACTGGTAGTATAGAACATTGCACTGTCACGAACGGTATAAGTTGCACGAGCACGATTTATATGCTACACTCATACCGTTAGTGATTGCCATGACACTCACAGCATTGGATTGCTAGAAATCATATATCATATTGATTCCGTTTTATTGACGTTGTCATGTTTTGCCACATACTAGCATATGTTATGTTCATACCATGTACACTAAACTTACGGCTGTGCATACCTTCATTGATATCTCACTACCTGTGTACATGCACCCCTATATTTCGTCAAAGTGCATATATAAATATATATCTTGATATGTTCATACTTGTGCCCTATGCATCACATATATTCATACTTGGCACACATACATCACATATATTCATGCTTGGCACAGATACCTCACAGATTCATGCTTGTGCCACATATATCATCTATTCGTACTTGGACACATATACATCATATGTACACATTAACGCACATGTACATTGCTACATTCACTTAGCATACTTATCTTTCGCACATCCATACCTATACTCATATTCATATGTTACATACATGGATGATATTGACTTGATTTGAAAACTAAGGGACCGCATATGATATTTACCAAACTGGATTTTTTAAAAGAGAGGTTTCCCCTTTCTTTTACTCTTAGTGTCATACGACGCATGGCATGGATTTACGCGTTATATTGAATTATGTGATTTCTGGATTTGGGAACCAGAGTACTATTCTAAGAAAATACGCACTGTTTAAAAACCCGGTTTCCCTTGATATGATATTTCAGTGCGTCCACCATGTGTTTTCTCGGTGCTAGAGTGATACATGTGAACCCGAGTCGAAGAGCTGGACGAGGCCGATTGCGGGTACATGGTGGACCCGGTATGGTACCCCGGGGCGAGAACAGATCGCTGTGCAGTAGACGGTGAGCCTGGCAGAGGGACTACTACCTATCGGTGATTGGTTGGGCCTGGCGGTTATTCGGAGGATACTGACCAGAGCCGAGAGATGGATACGGGACGACTCGTACTGCCGGGGCCGAGAGCCGATACCGCAGACAGAGCCCGTGGGCTGACCCGGACTGACCGATGCCCGATATATGCGGATTTGCGTGTCGATGCTGGACAGGAGTTTTCTTAATATTTGGGTGCCGATGTTGGGCACTCTCGATTTTATGAGATTACAGGATTTGAGGGCCGATGTGGATGACGGCGCCTGAGTTTTAATGGGATTTGGGTGTATTGATAGACACCAGTTATTTTCCACGTTGATATTCCGTATAGACATTATTCCTTCCCATACTTAGCATTCAGTACTTGACATCTCATCCTGTAGCTAGCATGCCTGATAGAGTACACATGCTTGTATATCATTGCGTACCCTGCTCATCATATATATGGTTATGAGGTTGCATCATCATACCTCGTCATCACATATCTTGTTCATCACATAGAGATGTTATCAGATAGCACTTGTTGCATGATATTGAGCTTTCAGTTCATCATATAGATGTTTACCTGTTGGCATAGGTTAGAGTATCGCAGTACGTGCATACTCGCGATTACCTTTATATGTTATCTACTATTCATGAGTTGGCAACTCACCCCCGTTGTGCCACAGTGCTTGCAGGTTACCCTTTGGAGTAGTCGCTGCTGGCTGTTTACCGCACCTTTTGACACAGATACCATTGCTGAGGCGTGTTAGCCCTTTTGCTATTAGGTGGGTTTTGTAAGGTATCTGTTTACTTTTCAGTTGCTTCTTGATGTATCTAGTACTCTCCATCTACTTTCATGTATTGACTTAGAGACATTTGTGAGGACGATGTATGTTATTTTGTACTCTGGTGTCGAGCTCGTTGTGAGCCGACTTTATTTATGCTGTTTTATCTCTTATGATATTTGTTTTCACTTTATTGCTCATTCTTCGCTTCGGCGTCGTATATTATATTGTGGTGATTGTTCTGCCGTTGGGCGTGATTCTCCCATTGAGATGCTCTATTTATTTCACATGTCACTTTTACTTATATCTCGCCTTCTACCCGATTTCGGGACAAATTTTTGGTAAGGGAAATGTTGTTAAAATTATTTAAATGATAACATGAACCAAAAAGGATTTCTACTTAACAACTTAAAGTTTTCTAAATGTTTTGGCAAATATTCTAATAAATGTTTTAACACTTTATATTTTACTGGTTTTGATTTCTGCGTTCGGCTTACTTAGTCGCGTTACGCCTGTAGACGTTGCGTGGTTATGTGCCGGTCACGGGCCGAACTTTGGGTCGTGACATCTGTCCCCGCTAGTATGATCTGCATCATAGTCCAGGTAGTCAAGTAGACATCCTAAGGGTTTTGCCAACATGTAACTATAAGACAGTATCAAAAGACAAGTATACATGTTAAGATAAAGAGCAACCAGATAGCATACTATCATATCAAGCAAGAAAGTCCTCTTTGTATATGTCCAAGCATCCAATATAATATACATCATCTGTACAATACTGGCCTCTAGGGCATACATACAACTAACAAATACTTGAGTAATGAGTTCCTGGACTATCTAAAAGAGAATGAGATTCTTTCTCAGCTTACTCCTCTTTATACACCACATCATAATGGTGTATCGGAGCGTAGGAATCGCACCCTATTAGATATGTTACGCTCTATGACGAGCACTGCTGAGTTACCTATTTCCTTCTGGGGGTATGTGCTTGAGACAACCATATACCTATTAAATAGAGTTCCAACCAAATCGGTGCCTACCACTTCATATGAGATATTGAATGGGAAGAGACCGTCTCTTAAACGAGTTAAGATATGGGGTTGTCCGGCCTATGTTAAAAAGAAAAATCTGGACAAGCACAAGGCAAGATCAATTCTTTGCAAGTTTGTGGGATATCCAAGCAATTCGTATAGATATCTGTTCTACCACAGTGAACAACAAAAAGTGTTTGTTGCTCAACATGCCACCTTTTTAGAAAAGGAATTTCTTGCAAAAGAAATTAGTGGCAATGAGGTAGAACTGGAAGAAGTTCCAGCAACACAAACTACGACTGAAGAATTAATGGGACCAGAGGATTCAGTAGTTACCAATGAACCCCTGCCTCTCCACCGATCTAGTAGGGTTTCTCATCCACCTTAGAGATACTACGGTTTTCTCGTTGATGGTGGGAGCGAAGATTGCATCATGGAAGATGATGACCCGACTAGTTTCGAGCAGGCCATCACGAGTGGGGACTCTGTGAAATGGTTGGATGCAATGCGATCTGAGATGGAATCCATGTACACCAGCAAAGTATGGACTTTGGAAGTTGCTCCTGAAGGGGTGAAACCCATTGGGAGCAAATGGATCTTTAAGAAGAAATTTGGTGTAGATGGAAAAGTAGAGACTTTCAAAGCTAGACTTGTTGCAAAGGGTTTTCGTCAACGACCAGGTGTGGATTATGACGAAACCTTTTCTCCAGTGGCTATGCTTAAGTCCATCCGGATCCTACTTTTCAATGCTTCATAGCATGACTACGAAATCTGGCAGATGGATATTAAGACCGCCTTTCTAAATGGTGATTTAGAAGAATGCGTGTACATGACTCAGCCAGAGGGCTTCATAGACAGTTGGAGCAGCGGAATGCGTGCAATCTGCTTAAATCCATCTATGGGTTAAAGCAAGCATCGCGGAGTTGGAACATCTGCTTTGATGTTGTCGTCAAAGAGTTTGACTTCATCAAAAACATAGATGAACCTTGTATTTACAAGAAGGTTGCAGAGAGTAAGGTTGTCAACCTCGTATTGTACGTGGATGACATACTCTTGATAGGAAATGATGTTCCTATGATGCACTCGGTCAAGCTCTTCTTATCACAAAGATTCTCAATGAAAGATCTAGGTGATGCCTCCTGCATTTTGGGAATTAAGATCTATAAAGATAGATCTAAACGGATACTGGGATTGTCCCAATCCAGGTACATTGACACCATACTAAAGTGGTTTAGTATGGAAGAATCCAACCATGGGAACCAACCCATGATCTTTGGACTCACTCTCTCCAAAGAGATGTCTCCCAAGACTGATTTGGAAAGAGCTCGCATGCAAGGGATACCCTATGCTTTGGCAGTAGGCTCTATCATGTACGCGATGCTATGTACCAGACCCGATGTAGCATACTCACTAAGTGAAGTGAGTAGATATCAAGCAGATCCTGGAGAGAGTCACTGGATTGCTGTGAAGAATATTCTCAAGTACTTGAGAAGAACTAATGAGATGTTCTTGGTGTATGGTAATGGAGAACTCCAGGTGGAGTCCTTTACCGATTCGACCTCCCAAAATGATAAGGACGAATCTAAGTCGCACTCGGGATTTGTCTTTACCCTCAATGGAGGGGCTGTGTGTTGGAAGAGTTCCAAACAGGAAACCGTTGCGGACTCGACGATGGAGGCTGAATACATTGCTGCCAACGATGCTGCCAAAGAGGCTGTCTGGATAAAGAAGTTCATCACTGAACTTGGTGTGGTTCCATCCATTGAGCATCCAATACCTTTGTATTGTGATAACAATGGAGCTGTGGCTTTGGCCAAGGAACCTAGGTCCCATCAGAAGTCCAGACATATTCTGAGGCTGTATCACCTGATCCGGGAGATAGTTGATCGCCGGGAGGTCGAGGTCAGGAGAGTTGATACGAAGGACAACACTGCGGATCCACTCACGAAGGCCATACCCCAGATACAATTTGAGAGACTCTTCGGGATGTTGGGTATGAGATACTACAACAGCTGGCCTTAGTGCAAGTGGGAGATTGTTAGTTATATATATGCCCTAGAAGCCATTGTTGTACATATGATGTATATTATATTGGATGCTTAGATATATATAGAGAGGACTTTCTTGCTCGACATGATAGTATGCTATTTGGTTTTACTTTGTCTTAACATGTTGATTTGTATTAGTTTACTGTCTTGCACTCACATGTTGATAAAGCCCTTAGGATATGTACTTGACTTCTGGGAATATGATGAGATCATACTAGTGGGGCCAGGGTTGTCAACGAGTACATCTTATAACTGTTCCTAGTTGAGGGTGTATCGAGACAGCGCATCGATACATCAGAGTAGACTAGTGTATACACATCTTGACCCATATGATGGGCGATGGATGATCCCATATCTATCGGTGTTTGACATCAAAGATGGTGTACGGGTGCTCAGTGGAGACTGGGTATGCTGAACGGACTCGCCGAGAACTCCTAGATGGTATTATACCTATCGTCAGATAGCTGTTCTCCGGTGACACTGGTACAGGTTAGTCTGTAGACCTGAGATCGTCATAGAGTCTTGTGTGATTCCCACTGTGCTTTGATTACCACCTTACCACCTCCAAGAGGGCATGCAAAACGGTGGCTTTTGTGTACAGTCACGAATCACATGGAGGCAATGAGCGATAGGAGGGGTTTCGTCTCTCCCGGTATTGGGAGTTGATATTGTGTTGTGTTTGATTGGCTATAACTGGAAGTCCGTGGCCAGGGCTGATATAGAGTGCTACTGGTAAGTGTTACCAGTAGTTTCTCGACCTATTATGAGCCTCACATCGACACGACTTATCGGTTATTAGGGTCTGACGTTTACCACCCCAAGACTATATATGCAACATATCAGACTTGTTAGTTATGTATATGCCCTAGAGGCCATTGTTGTACATTTGATATATATTATGATGGATGCTTAGATATATACAGAGAGGACTTTCTTGCTCGTCATGATAGTATGCTATTTGGTTTCACTTTATCTTAACATGTTGACTTGTATTGGTTTAGTGTCTTTCTCTCACATGTTGATAAAGCCCTTAGGATCTGTACTCGACTACTGGGATTATGATGAGATCATACTAGTTGGGCCACGGTAGTCGATGAGTACATCCTATAAATGTTCCTAGTCGAGGGTATATCGAGACAGGGCATCGATACACCAGAGTAGACTAGCGTATACGCATCTTGACCCATATGATGGGTGATGGATGATCCCATATCCATCGGTGTTTGACATCAAGGATGATGTACGGGTGCTCAGTGGAGACTGGGTACACTGGACGGACTCGCCGAGAACTCCCAGTTGGTGATATACCATACGTCAGATGGCAGTTATCCGGTGACACTTGTACAGGGTAGTCTGTAGACCCGAGATCGTCATAGAGTCTTGTGTGATTCCCACTGTGCTTTGATTTCCACCTTACCACGTCCAACAGGGCGTGCAAAACGGTGGCTTTTGGGTACAGTCCCGAATCACATGGAGGCAATGAGCGATAGGAGGGGATTCGTCTCTCCCGGTATAGGGAGTTGATGTTGTGCTGTGTTCGATTGGCAATAACTGGAAGTCCCTGGCCAGGGCTGATATAGAGATTTACTGGTAAGTGTTACTAGTAGTTTCTCGACCTGTTATGAGCCTCACATCGATACGACTTATCGGTTACTGGGGTCTGACGTTTACCACCCCTAGACTTGATATGCGACATATCAGACGAACAGACCGGACTGTACGGGAGTGTTACTGATTGGATTCATAGGAGAACGGACAGGCTAGCTTGTTGATCTTCTAATCGCTCAATACCTGGGTGGCTATTACGTTTAGCCGACCGCTTGCAGCTTGTGGGTGTTTGATATGATCATCACCTGCTACCGGCGTATTGATAATTCTTTAGAGTCCTACACAGAGGTTTCTTGGCTCAGGCGAAATGGTGTAGAGGCACATATGTGATATGTGCAGGACCGATGATAATGCGATATGAGATACCGTATTATATTCTCGCGATATTTAGAAATGAATCAGGATATCGGATCAAGTGTTGATTCGATGAATCGGTACATGATATATTAGCTGGTTATATTCGATATAGCCGGATCGTTGGATCAAGTATTGATTCGATGATTTAATGTATAATAATATATATGATATATTGTATTACATTATCTAATATTGTCTCACTTTATTATTTCATTTTCTCACTAGATTAATACATTGATATATATGCGATATATGTTAAATGTATTATTTTCTTTTGTTGCAAATATATAATATATATGTGATGTATATTATTGTGACATGATATGATTTATTATTAAACATATTTAAGGATGATTAAATGGGATTAGCGTTTGATTAGGGTTAGCTTCTTCTTGCACATTCTAGAAGCTTTTCCTTTTGTCTTGGTTAAGATATTATGGATGATACTTATCCTTAACCTAACCAAACCCTAACTCTAGTTTATTCTCTACAACTTCTTAGCCACTCATCCTTGACCATGGTTGATATATCAATCATATAGATTTCTTTTCTATTCATTACAAAAGGATTATCTTTTCCATTATCATCTTCTTCTCTCTTGAGTTCTAAAAGAAAATGCTTACTAGTTAATTCTTGTGTGATGATTTCTTGTGAGAAAGTGAATAAAAAGAAAGTATAAATACTACTCCCTCATCCTCATCTCATCTAGCCCATGAGATTAGGGTGTTCATCTCTTTAGTGTGAGAAAGCTTGGGTTAAAGCAACTTCGACGTAGATCATCGGAGAATCGGAACACTTCATGCTAGCATGGATCGTTCGAGTCGTGGAGCCTCTCTTGAGTCCGGGAGATCGTGGATCGCGGCAAAGGGACTTCTACTCGGAGCTTGTGAAGCGAAGGAGCGGACTACAAAGGTTGTAATCCCTCACACTTAGATAAAAAGATGTTATCTTGCATGCTAAACCCTAATAATCTTGCAAAGATCCCGTCTTTGGGTTATTCGGCACGTCTAAAATTTTATCCGGGCATGTTTGATCCCTTATTAACCTTCACAAGAGTGCCTAGGAACCCTACAGTGGTATCAGAGCCTAGCTAGAGCATTAGGCGATGTGTTTACGAAGTTAAAACTCAGATCGAACCCGAACCGACGAAAATAACCCCCTCTCTGGAAATTTTTCAAAATCTGGGATTTTTCTGAATTAAAAATACGTAAAAAAATCAGCAGGGAATTCTAAGAATTATCATGAAACACGGGCCCATAACTACACTAAACCGCGGCGGAACCGCGGCGGGAACCTGCTTCCCGCGGCGGTTCCGCGGCCGATTTTTGGAATTGTGACACGTGGCTTCATGATAATATACGTAGGTGCTTGTTGATGCTTCTGGGTATTTTTAAAGTGACTCAAGTGTTGAATATTCTGGGGTTTGCTTTGTAATCGTAGATTCGATCGGAATATTTAAATTCGTTTTTATTTCCGGATATTTAGAAATTGTTAAACTATTTGAACGGATATCATTAACTCACTTTTTCCCGGCACGGCAAACTTTCAAGTGTTGAATTTTTATTGGGTTTAAATCTTTCGGAAAAATTGTACAAGTTAAGGGGTGGACCCTCTAGAAGACAACAAACCTTAACTCGATTATGTGACCGTCTTGAACTGCCTTTTGAACCTTCGGGTTTGGGGCAGTACGGCGTGCCACATGTAAGGCGTTGGCTTGACCCTTCTACGGCTGGATCACTGGTACTATGACATATTCTGGGATTATTTGAACTCCGCTCAAGTGTTGAGCACTTTGGGAAATTTTGGGTATTTGATTATCTGTTCGAAAAGTTTAATACTGTCTATTTATCTGGAATGTGATACAATATGTGGAATTCATAGAGTTAGGCATGAAATGCGAAGTATGTGATATTTCGGATTTACGATGTCTAAAGTGATTGTGGATTCCAAATATTGTAGTTTTACACTTTATTTTCTGTGACCGTAAGTGTAGTATGTAGTTGTATGGCCGGTTTTCGTTGCTATACATCGACGACAATCGGTGTATGCATACTAACTTACGTTGATGATATGTGATATTATGTGTTGCTGAGATATGATGTGCAGGATTGTCGCGATTGAATAGCCGGGGGTTTTATGTGAGATGAGAGTTTTATATTTTCATTCATGTAAATTCAAATGTAATGTAATATTCTTTTATTTGGGGCACTTCCAGGTTGAGGTTGATGCCACCTGTGTAGTATATTATTTACTTTTCCGCATTAGGATGGACCCAAGGAGGGGAGCACAAGTGACCGGGTTCTGGGGTTCAGTGGGAGGCTATCTCGAGGAGTCAAGACCGGGTCTCCTAAACTCCAGAATTGGTAGGGTCGCTTGCCGCTCTCGTAGGGGTCCAGGGTGTGGGCTTGGCTATTCATCGCGACTGTGGAATTCGTATTTTCTATTGTTGGGTAAATACTAAATACGGACGTCCTAGTATATCCCACATTATATCTATGTTTCTCCTGCGATATCTGTGATGTGATCATTTGATATGTTCTGATGGATACAGTATATAGTATATATGATATATTATATAGATGTTACTTATGTTTTACACCCGCACTAGCCCTACCCTGCTCTGTCGTTAGTTACCTAACCTAACGGTGCACGAGGGGACATCGAGGCGAATGCGGATGGCATAAGTGTACGTCGTATTTATCTGTGATGCTTAGGAAGCATAAGCTGATGGGATTTTATTAATGAGATTAATAAAAAGAAAAGAAACCTAAAGATGTTGTAGAATCAAAACTTTATAAAAAGGGTAGCTACAGTTTTGCTTTGCATAGTGGTATATATGATATACCCTGCACCTTATTCGATGAGGAAAGAGCCGAGATCCCTTCACCGGGAGTGACCTCTTTAGCGAAACTGGCAGATGCTACAAAACGCGGTTTGTCTTTTGAATGCTTTTAGTGTTTTGCTTTGCACAGCGGTATATATGATATATCATGCACCTTATTCGATGAGGAAAGGGCCGACGATCCCTTCACCGGGAGTGACCCCTTTAGCGAAACTAAGAAAAGCCTAAAAAACACTCCTTCTCAAAAAAAACACTTGATTCTACGACGATATCAAGTTCATTACGCTCATGGTTTTTATGAAAAAACCTGCGTAGCCCTCCGTCATTTCAGATAGATATTATTTAGTATTCGTGCTATGTTTGTTGACCTAATCAAGGCGTAGTGTACGGTAGCTAAGTAGTGTTTATCTGCTAAAACATGAGATGTGATTGGATTAGGCTATTCGCACGGCCTTGTTGACTCAGTCAAGGGTCGTACGGGTGGGTTTAATTCAATCGAGAAATGTACGGGTTGAACATGACTTGCGATTTATGGTTTGTTGACTTAGTCAAGGTCATAGATCGCTAGGGGAAAAACATTATCGGGAATTTCAAGTGTTGAAATTTGCAATGAGATTGCATACCATCTATGAGATAGTTGGATCCCGATACCCACTACGAGTAAGAGTTACTCCTGGGAGAGTTTTACAAAGGACAATTAGTCGATCAAGTAGGTGTCTAGAAAAGTGTTAACGGGGTTACGCCTCTGGGAAAACGAGGTTTACTTTAATTAGGTCCGTGCGAAAGCACGGGGAACCTCCCTCAAAGTACCGACACTGATCTGGCTGAAAGATTGACGAAATTGTAGGGTGTAATTAATCCCGGCTAATCTTACCTTTTAGGGTTTGAAGGTAGATTTGATAAAAACAGTGGGAGACATTCTGATTAGATAAGATAATAACCAATCTAATCTTGCAAGAGCATACGCTAAAGTGTTTTCTTCTCTCTCTCTCCAGGTAGCTAACATGTCAGGCCATAATCAAGATAATAATATGGATGTATTGACTGAACCCGCTTATTATACTGAGCAGGGGAACGTTGGACCCGTTGTTTCTTATAAGAGTTATAAGACTGAACAGGGAATAGAAGAATATCTAGATTCTCAAGCCGCCCAAAAGAACATGCATGTTGATGCATCTTCTTCAGGTGTGTTAGTTATTGAAAACGGTTTCTCAGTTCACCCTATGTCCTGGGTATTAGATACCGGATCAGGATCCCACATATATAAACAGTTACATGGGCTACGTAAAGGTAGAGAACTGGGAAAAGATGATCATTCCGTACAAGAAGGGAACGGTGCAAGTATTGCAGCCGAAGCAGTTGGCGAATATCACCTTGTATTGCCAAGTCGTAATACACTGATTCTAAATAAGTGCTATTATATACCGAACATGATGTGCAACATTATATCAGTTTCTTTATTAAATAAAGAAGGATATAATTTTGTAGTAAAGGATAACGTTATGAACATATTCCTAGATCAAAAGTTGATTGCATCAGGCTCGTTACATAATGGCATATTCATTTTAAATTAGAATACAGTCCTCAATATACAAAACACACACAAGAGGAAAAGTTCAGAAATGAACGAATCTTTCTTGTGGCATTGTAGACTTGGCCATATCAATGAGACACGGCTAGCTAAGTTACATAAAAATGGATATTTGAATTCATTCGAATTTTCATCTTATGATACTTGCCATTCATGTCTCAAAGGAAAAATGACCAAAGCTCCGTTTAGTGGACACGGAGAAAGAGTTACCGAACTCTTAGGACTGGTACATAGTGATGTATGCGGTCCCATGTCTACGCATGCCAGGAATGGTTCTTCCTACTTCATTACATTCACTGACGATCTCTCTAGATACGGGCATGTGTTCCTGTTGAACCACAAGTCTGAAGCTTTTGAGAAATTCAGAGAATATAAGCACGAAGTAGAGAACCAAACGGGTAAAAGTATTAAGATCCTTCGATCTGATCGAGGAGGAGAATACTTAAGCAATAAGTTCCTAGATTATCTAAAAGAGAATGGGATTCTCTCTCAGCTTACTCTTCCTTATACACCACAGCACAACGGTGTATCGGAACGAAGGAATCGGACCCTATTAGATATGGTGCGATCTATGATGAGCGATGCTGAGTTACCTATTTCCTTCTGGGGGTATGCGCTTGAGACAGCCATATACATATTGAATCTAGTTCCGTCTAAATCTGTACCTACCACACCATATGAGATATGGAGTGGGAAGAGACCATATTTTAAACGAGTTAAGATATGGGGTTGTCCGGCCTATGTCAAAAGACAAAATCCGGACAAACTCGAGGCACGATCAGTCCTTTGCAAATTTGTGGGATATCCAAAGAATTCTCAAGGATATTTTTTCTACCACGCTGAGGAACAAAAAGTGTTTGTTGCTCAACATGCCACCTTTTTGGAAAAGGAATTTCTTGCAAAAGAAATTAGTGGCAGAGAGGTAGAACTGGAAGAGGTTCCAGCACCACAAACCGCAACTGATGATTTGTTGGAACCAGAAGATTCAGTAGTATCCGACGAACCGCAGCCTCTCCGCCGATCTAGTAGGGTTTCTCGTCCACCTGAGAGATACTGCGGTTTTCTCATTGATGGTGGAAGCGAGGATTGCATCATGGAAGATGATGACCCGACTAGTTTCGAGCAGGCCATCACGAGTAATGACTCTGTGAAGTGGCTGGATGCAATGCGATCTGAGATGGAATCCATGTACACCAATAAAGTATGGATTTTGGAAAATGCTCCTGAAGGGGTAAAACCCATTCGGAGCAAGTAGATTTTTAAAAGGAAATTTGGTGTAGATGGAAAAGTTGAGACTTTCAAAGCTAGACTTGTAGCAAAGGGATTTCGTCAACGACCAGGTGTTGATTATGACGAAACCTTTTCTCCAGTGGCTATGCTTAAGTCCATCCGGATCTTACTTGCCATTGCTGCATACCATGACTACGAAATCTGGCAAATGGATGTTAAGACCGCCTTTCTAAATGGTGATTTAGAAGAGTGCGTGTACATGACTCAGCCAGAGGGCTTCGTAGATAGTGGGAGCAGCGGAAAGGTGTGCAAGCTGCTTAAATCCATTTATGGGTTAAAGTAAGCATCGCGGAGCTGGAACATCTGTTTTGATATAGTAGTCAAAGAGATTGACTTCATCAAAAATATAGATGAACCTTGTATCTATAAAAAGGTGGCAGAGAGTAAAGTTGTCTTCCTCGTATTGTACGTAGATGACTGTAACACCTGAGGTCAGGATTAGTAAGTGATTAAGTGTTAATGTGGGATTTTGGCAAAAAGTTTACCAAAAACAGGTTTCTTATAAACTATCTGGTTTGTGGTTATTTTTGAGAAATTTTATCTCAACCACCCACACTTGTGCACGACAGCCAGGGGTAAGATTAGGGTATGCCATATCTTGAGCTTATGAGTTGTTGTGTTAAGTTAACCACGGTGCTCTAAAATTCTTCGTTTTGTTTGGTGTTGATTAAGGGGTTGTAGTTTTATTTTGGTTTAAGATTGGGGTTGTCGTAAGGGGAGGTTATGATGGGCCTTGATTGTTTCATACTTCCTTCTTTTCAAAATCACGTTTGCCTCTCAAAACTCATCTTGTATACACATACACCAGCAATTTTCAGCTGATTTCAGCAGCCAAAATCAGCACCAGCAGCTCCCATCATTATCACAACACAATCCCCTGCTTAAATTCAGCAATCAGATCTCGTAGCATCAGCCCCCCACCCTATACAGCTACGAAACATTTCACATCAGCCAAAGCATCCAATCAGCCACCCAATTTTCAAACTCAGCAGCACCAAATCAGCCATTAGCATCAGAAGTCCACCTAGGCTGCTCCAAAATCAGCACACCAGCTGTTACTTCAGCCCATAGTTTAACACACAACACCCCACTCCATCACAAATACTTCAACATCTTCTCCACCTGCTGTTACTACTTCAAAACAGCAACACCATACAAGTTTTGCATCAGCATCAGCTCTCTGAAAATTTCATCAGCCTTTGCAACAGCAGTTGCAAATCAGCCCCTATACCATAACACACTCACACCATCCCATACCACCCTCACACCACACCACACACCACTCCATATCACACCACACAACACCTCACACCACAAGAACAACACCAACAACAGCAAGCAACAGCAACAACACCATCAAACAGCAACAGCATCAGCAAAACTTAGTTTTTGCATCAGCATCAGTGCACCAGCTCGGATTCCAGCAGCTCCAGCTCACTACAGCAGCACCTACCCTCTTCTTCTTCTCCTTCTCCCTTGTTGCAAGGTTCCTAGAGGGTATATCTCCTAAACTTTTCGTATATTACGTAGAGTAGATGCTTGTTTAGCTAGTTGTTGCGACAAATAGAATATTCATGCTAGAATTGTGTAGTAATGCTAAATTTAGTCATTTTGGAGTGCTCGTGGTTTAATGAGCCATCTTTAGTGTTAACTAACCTGTTAAAGCCTAGTAGTATCATTAAAATTGGATGGTTAGCCTAATTTGCTAAAATTTCGATAAACTAGCTTAATCGGTGTCTATATCATGCTTAGAAGTGATATTGGGAGTTTTATGGAGATTTTGAGAAAAGTAAGAGTTACGTTAGTTATAATAAACTTCTTAGGTCCTAGTGAGGCCAGCCAACCAAAGAAATCCCCCAGATTTCTCGTAGAAACCCGATTTACCCGACTTGGCGTATTTTAGCAGATTTAGTGATTTTTAGCCTTTCTGAAATCTGCTGTTGACCCGATCACTTCAGAATAATTCTAGAGAAGACTACAGCATGGTGAGAGGAGTAGGAACACACACTCAAAGCACGGGGACCCACCTCACAACTGAGGCCGCCAATTCTTGAGTTCTGGCCGCAAATTGCGGCCAGAAAGGGGGTGGGGGTGTTGGGTTTTGGGGTGTGGGTTTGGTCTGGGTAGCTAGGGTTTTTGGTATCTCTAACTTTTCAAGTTTGGCCCTGAAGCAAAATCTGGAACTAGTTACGTGTTTTCGATGTTTTAAGACTTGTGCGACACGCGCGTGATATGCGTGGTTCTGTGGCGCACTGCGCGACACAGCGTGTCAGTTCTGATTCACGTAGGTTTGTGCGCGTCGCGTCGCGTCGCATCGCGTCGTGTGCACATGCGTTTGGTTTCACGCACGCGTATCCCTTTTGTCGATATATCACGTTTTGCAGAATTTCTTCTTATATGGTGACTCGTGTGGATTCTAGTTCGCCGGCAGGAACTTCAAGCGCTGCTGAAAAGGGAAAACAGGTGGTCGGACACACTTAGCACAGGACCACTGGTGAGTAGATTTAACATCTACGGGGGACAATCGTTTGGATGACGCAAGTCGCCCGATAGATTTTAGTAGACTTGGTATTACTGATAACATTGGAGTAATAATGATAAAACTTGCATGATAATTGCTGTAGTCAGTACCTATATGATGTTCCAATACGCAGATTCATTATAGGACACATGCACCATTACCAGGTTTTATATGTTGCACGAGCACTATTCATGTGGACACACACACCCTGGTAATTGCCATGTCACGACACTAAATAACTTTTAATCTGAAATATGTTAACTGCCTAAAAATGTGACATTGAAATAAGTATTTAAATTGATACCATAAGCATTCATAACCATCGGCATATGCATTTATGATAATTTTGTGAGATTTATGATATTTTTGGATTTCGGGGGAAAGCCGCAAGATTTTCAACTGATATTTGTTAAATATAAAAGCTGCGGTTTTCTAGTGATGTAAAGTGTCGTCCACCATGAGTTGCTGTGGTTTTGAGACCCGTTTCGAGGAGGTGGATGAACCGTCTCGGGTACATGGTGGGCCCGGTATGGTACCTTGGGGCAAGAAGATCGCAGATGATGGCGTTGAGCCTGGCAGGGGACGGACTACCTACCGGTGATTTCATTTGGCACGGCGGATATCCAGAGGATACCGACTGTGGCTGCTGGATTGAGATATGGATTTTGATATGGATCGGCCGGATAGCTGAGGCCAGAGATACTGGACATGGATATATGAGATTTGGTCAGTTTTGAGGTGTCGTTGCTAGAAACGAATTTTACTGTTTTTCCTGGATATTATTATTGATGTTTAAAAAGGGGAGTTTCAAAACAAAGTAAGAATAATTCTCATACACACTTGGTTGTATTTTCATGTGGCATACATACCTGTTATCACCTCCATGTGACATATATACTTGTTAGTACTGTTGATGCATACACACCTGCTAGTACATGTAGCTATACCTGTTTTAGGGATGCCAGGACACTTGTGTGCATGCATACGATAGCCTTAGTAAATGTTATCTATTACTCACGAGCTGGCAACTCACCCCCGTTGTGCCACAGCTTTTCTGCAGGCCCATTCCGTCAGCACTGTAGCGGCGGATACCTTTGCTTCATTTGTACTTCTTGCCTGGACTAGAGGCTTTTGCTCATAGGTGGGTTATTATCAGTTTGTACCACCTTATTTATGCTCATTGTATCTAGAGTACTCCATCTACTGTTACTACGGTATCTCCGACTACTGTTGTTGCTACTACTGTTGCCATTTCTGCTACTATCATTTCAGTTGTACCTGTTTTATTCGGATGACTGTATATTGACTTAGATGTGAGATTGTGAGACTTGAGGATTTATTTATGATGTATCTGGGTCGAGCTCACTTGAGTCGACATGTTATTCCTCATGCACTGATTTCTTTTATATTCTGCTGGAAATTTTGGAATAAGGGCAAATTGATTAGGTAATGAGGTAAAAGCTTAAATTAATTGGTTTTCCTTCACTCTAAATTCTTAATTGGGTTTTGTATTCTGGGCTTCGGCTTACTTATTTTACGGACGCCTTGAGACGTTTCGTAACTTAAGTGCCGGTCGGGTTCCGTACTTTTCGGGTCGTGACAAAGTTGGTATCAGAGCGATAGGTTTCACCTTTCTGAGTGTAGGATGACCCTTAGTAGATGGAGTAAGTGACTTAAGCAGGGTAGCGTAGCGTACGTATGTCCGCGGCATACTTGCGTTGCGATACTCCGCCTAGGTGACTTTAGGATATATTTGCTTGAAATTCATTCTTCAATTCCGTGTATCCTACGATCTTATTCATGTTCCTGTACCAACTACTATGCCACCAAAGACTACCAGAGCACAGAGGGCTGCCGCCCGAGACGAGATTCGAGCTGGCTCATCCGAGACTAGGACTGAGCAGGGTAGTATGCCTACACCACAGGAACAAACCGATCTACCTTCCCCAGGCCGTATGGATAGACTCGAGACTGGTATGGAGGAGTTGCGACAGATGATGGGGAGTATGCAGGAGCTACGTCAGATGGTAGGATCCTTCGTTGCGGCCAGTCATGCACCGAGGCCGGAGGACGTACCCACTGCATCCCAGACTACTGTGATACCTGCTCCTACTACTACCACCGTGACTATCCCGGTTTCGCTACAGGAGTTCATGAGGCTGAGACCTCCAGTTTTTACGGGTACCGATGTAGCGGAGGACCCGCAGACGTTCCTTGACAGCTTGGCCTGGATCTGCCGTTCGCTGAGATGTTCCGATGATCGCTGGGTAGAGCTTGCGAGTTTCCGACTAGAGGGTCTCGCATAGATATGGTGGGAGTCAGTTCTGAGAGGTCGAGCTGCAGGTCTATCGCCCATGACCTGGACAGAGTTCACAGCAGTTTTTCTTGCCCGATTCCTTCCGGAGAGCGTTCGCGACGTCAGAGCTCGTAGTTTCGAGGCCTTGGTCAAGACACCAGGGATGACGGTGTCTGAGTATGACGTCCAGTTTACACAGTTGTCCCGATATGCTCCGTATCTGGTGGATACCGAAGCAAAGAGAGTGAAGAGGTTTATATAGGGACTGGATGCCCAGTTATATCTTGCCATTGGCGCCCAGCATTTCGATACCTATTCGGCAGCTATGAATACAGCATTGCGGATGGAGGCACGTATTTCAGCAACTTCGGCTGTTACCGGGCCGAAGGGAATTCGTACTGGCATGTCAGATCAGAGGCATCATGCCAGATTCCTTCCAAGAGATAAGACCGGCAGAGGATTTGGACGAGGTCATCTATATGGATCGTATACACAGGGACAGCAGTCGTCCCCAGGAAGCTTTGGATGCGGGAGTCTGCACCATCGTGTTAGAGACTGTCCAGCAAGGCGACAGGGAGCGACGACCGTTCCGCATGTGACTCTACCTCCATCACCGCCCCCTCCTCAGAGAGCCTTACTTCCTGCCACAGGCAATGCTCCACGCCAGTTGGGTGTACCCAGAGGCCGTGGACGTGGCACACCGATCCAGAGAGGATGAGGAGACAGAGGCCGAGGCCGAGGTCAGCCCGCTATCGGAGGAGGTCAGGCCCGAGTTTTTGCATTAACACCCCAGGATGCGCAGGCATCCAATGCCGTCGTTACAGGTACTCTATCAGTTTGTTCTGTTGATGCACACGTGTTATTTGATCCCGGATCCACGCACTCTTATGTTTCCACACACTTCGTACCGAGTTTGGGTAGAGAGTCCGGTTTGCTTGATCAGCCACTTGTTGTGACCACTCCTATGGGAGAGTCCTTTGTTGCTAGGCACGTTTTCCGATCCTGTACCGTTCGTATTGGCGAGCGAGAGCTGCCTGTCGACTTGATCCTTCTAGAGATGTTGGACTTCGACATTCTTTTGGGCATGGATTGGTTAGCCACGTGCTATGCGTCTGTGGACTGCCGTGAGAAGACAGTTAGATTTTGTTTTCCCGGCGAGTCGGTTTTTGTTGTGAAGGGGGACCGTGGTGCCGCCCCTCACATGTTGATTTCTTCTCTTCACGCTAACCAACTATTGAGGAAGGGATGTCAGTGATTCTTGGCTTATGTCAGTGATACTAGAGCTACAGATGTTCCGTTGGACCAGGTCCCGATTGTTTGTGAGTTCCCTAATGTTTTCCCTGATGAGCTTCCTGGACTGCCGCCTGAGCGCGATATCGAGTTCTGTATTGATTTAATTCCTGGTTCGGGACCTATTTCTATACCGCCTTATCGAATGGCCCCGGCGGAACTTAGTGAATTGAAGTTTCAGCTGCAAGAATTGTTAGATAAGGGACTGATTCGACCTAGCATTTCACCATGGGGTGCCCCGGTCCTGTTTGTCCAGAAGAAGGACGGAAGTTTGCGCTTATGTATCGACTACCGCCAGCTGAACAAGGTTACCGTACGGAACAGATATCCGTTGCCACGCATAGATGATTTATTCGACCAGCTACAGGGTGCGGGATATTTTTCAAGGATCGACTTACGATCAGGATATCACCAGCTGCGAGTCCGACAGGAGGATGTACCGAAAACAGCCTTCCGTACACGCTATGGCCACTATGAATTTTTGGTGATGTCGTTCGGACTCACCAACGCCCCAGCTGCATTCATGGATTTGATGAACCGTACATTCAGGCCGTATCTTGACTTGTTCATCATCGTGTTCATCGACGATATTTTGGTGTATTCCTGGAGCCGAGAGGAGCACGAGCAGCATTTGCGGATTACTTTGCAGACCTTGAGGGAGAACCAGCTTTTCGCAAAATTTTCCAAGTGTGCATTCTGGTTGGACAGCGTCGGATTCTTGGGTCACGTGATTACGAGAGACGGCATATGTGTGGACCCGAAGAAGATCGAGGCCGTCCAGCAGTGGCCCAGACCGACATCAGTTACGGAGTTCCGTAGTTTTCTAGGCCTTGCAGGCTACTACAGGAGATTTGTACAGGATTTCTCCCGTATAGCTGCACCTTTGACAGGTTTGACCCGGAAGGGAGTTCCTTTCGTTTGGACGGAGGAATGCGAGCGCAGTTTTCAGCAGCTACGAACCTATTTGACTACGGCGCCAGTATTATATTTGCCTTCGGGATCAGGCGGATTTGTGGTCTACTGTGATGCTTCGCGAGTAGGGCTAGGATGTGTATTGATGCAGCATGACAGGGTGATCGCGTATGCTTCGCGACAATTGAGGAAGCATGAACAGAACTACCCTACTCATGATCTGGAGATGGCTGCAGTGGTCTTTGCACTTAAGATCTGGCGACATTACCTATACGGCGAGTCGTGCCAGATATTCACTGACCACAAGAGCTTAAAATACATATTTCAGCAGCGAGATCTGAACCTCAGACAGCGTCGTTGGATGGAGTTGGTAAAGGATTACGACTGTGAGATCTTATACCACCCGGGCAAAGCAAATGTAGTAGCGGATGCTCTGAGCAGGAGGCCTGGGGGTAATCTATCTTATATATGCGCAATGCAGAGGTAGTCATCAGCAGATTGGCAGGTTTTATACGACAGCCGAGTTGAGTTCGAGTTCCCTCCAACAGGGGGACAGCTCGCGCATGTTCGTGCGCGCCCACAGTTGCTTGACCGTACATATGAAGCACAGCGCAGCGATGACCGTTGTTCAGAGATCATAGCACAGATGGGACATGGCAGATTTTCCGAGTTCGTAGTTGATGAACGGGGAATTTTACGATTTGGATCCAGACTGTGCGTACCAGATGCTGAGGGATTGCGGAGCGATATTCTGAAGGAAGCACACCGATCGGCGTATAGTGTCCACCCCGGTTCCACCAAGATGTACCATGATTTGAGAGAGACCTACTGGTGGGACGAAATGAAGAGGGACATCGCAGAGTTCGTATCAAGATGCCTGACTTGTCAGCAAGTCAAGGCTGAGCACCAGAGGCCCGCAGGAGAACTACAGTCGTTACCCATTCCAGAGTGGAAATGCGAGCAGATTTCGATGGATTTCGTTGTGGGTCTACCCAGGATCAGTCGAGGGTACGACTCCATTTGGGTGATCGTAGATCGATTGACGAAAGCGGCTCACTTCCTGCCAGTGAAGACGACTTTTAGCTTCGCTCAGTATGCCCAGCTTTACATTGATGAAATCGTACGATTGCATGGCGTACCGACTTGTATCGTGTCAGATCGAGGCACTCAGTTCACCAGCCGACTTTGGCAGAAACTTCAGAAGGCATTGGGCACTCGTTTGAATTTTAGCACAGCATTTCATCCGCAGACCGACGGACAATCAGAGCGGACCATTCAGACTCTCGAGGACATGCTTCGAGCGTGTGTTTTAGACTTCGGAGGTAGCTGGGATCGTCATTTACCTCTAGTAGAGTTCTCCTATAACAACAGTTTCCAGGATACTATTCAGATGGCACCTTTCGAGGCGTTATATGGAAGAAGATGTAGATCGCCCGTTTGTTGGACCGAGTTGAGCGAAAGCAGTATTTTTGGACCACAGATCGTGCAGGAGACGACCGAAAAAGTACAGCTGATCCGAGACCGAATGAGAGCAGCCCAGTGCAGGCAAAAATCGTATGCAGATAGGCGCCGTCGCAAATTAGAGTTCGCAGTTGGCGACCATGTTTTTCTGAGAATCTCTCCGATGAAGGGCGTGATGCGTTTTGGGCGAAAGGGAAAGCTTAGCCCTAGATTCGTAGGTCCCTTCGAGATTCTCGAGCGTGTCGGCGCTGTTGCGTATCGTTTAGCTCTTCCACCTAGTTTTTCAGATGTTCATCCCGTTTTCCACGTATCGATGCTGCGCCGTTATCTTCATGACCCTTCCCACGCGATTCAGCATCAGACAGTTCAGCTCGAACCCGACCTTTCGTTCACCGTGCAGCCAGTTGAAATTTTAGATCGGCAAGAGAAGAAACTCCGATCAATGGTCCTGCCGTCCGTAAAAGTTCTTTGGCACAGCCCAAGCAGTGAAGAGATCACCTGGGAGGCCGAGGGAAAAATGCGGATGAAATTCCCTCATCTTTTTGAAGGTATGCGTAGTTACACATTTTAAAATTCGGGGACGAATTTTCTTAAGGGGGGAAGATTGTAACACCTGAGGTCAGGATTAGTAAGTGATTAAGTGTTAATGTGGGATTTTGGCAAAAAGTTTACCAAAAACAGGTTTCTTATAAACTATCTGGTTTGTGGTTATTTTTGAGAAATTTTATCTCAACCACCCACACTTGTGCACGACAGCCAGGGGTAAGATTAGGGTATGCCATATCTTGAGCTTATGAGTCGTTGTGTTAAGTTAACCACGGTGGTCTAAAATTCTTCGTTTTGTTTGGTGTTGATTGAGGGGTTGTAGTTTTATTTTGGTTTAAGATTGGGGTTGTCGTAAGGGGAGGTTATGATGGGCCTTGATTGTTTCATACTTCCTTCTTTTCAAAATCACGTTTGCCTCTCAAAACTCATCTTGTATACACATACACCAGCAATTTTCAGCTGATTTCAGCAGCCAAAATCAGCACCAGCAGCTCCCATCATTATCACAACACAATCCCCTGCTTAAATTCAGCAATCAGATCTCGTAGCATCAGCCCCCCCACCCTATACAGCTACGAAACATTTCACATCAGCCAAAGCATCCAATCAGCCACCCAATTTTCAAACTCAGCAGCACCAAATCAGCCATTAGCATCAGAAGTCCACTTAGGCTGCTCCAAAAACAGCACACCAGCTGTTACTTCAGCCCATAGTTTAACACACAACACCCCACTCCATCACAAATACTTCAACATCTTCTCCACCTGCTGTTACTACTTCAAAACAGCAACACCATACAAGTTTTGCATCAGCATCAGCTCTCTGAAAATTTCATCAGCCTTTGCAACAGCAGTTGCAAATCAGCCCCTATACCATAACACACTCACACCATCCCATACCACCCTCACACCACACCACACACCACTCCATATCACACCACACAACACCTCACACCACAACAACAACACCAACAACAGCAAGCAACAGCAACAACACCATCAAACAGCAACAGCATCAGCAAAACTCAGTTTTTGCATCAGCATCAGTGCACCAGCTCGGATTCCAGCAGCTCCAGCTCACTACAGCAGCACCTACCCTCTTCTTCTTCTCCTTCTCCCTTGTTGCAAGGTTCCTAGAGGGTATATCTCCTAAACTTTTCGTATATTACGTAGAGTAGATGCTTGTTTAGCTAGTTGTTGCGACAAATAGAATATTCATGCTAGAATTGTGTAGTAATGCTAAATTTAGTCATTTTGGAGTGCTCGTGGTTTAATGAGCCATCTTTAGTGTTAACTAACCTGTTAAAGCCTAGTAGTATCATTAAAATTGGATGGTTAGCCTAATTTGCTAAAATTTCGATAAACTAGCTTAATCGGTGTCCGTATCTTGCTTAGAAGTGATATTGGGAGTTTTATGGAGATTTTGAGAAAAGTAAGAGTTACGTTAGTTATAATAAACTTCTTAGGTCCTAGTGAGGCCAGCCAACCAGAGAAATCCACCAGATTTCTCGTAGAAACCCGATTTACCCGACTTGGCGTATTTTAGCAGATTTAGTGATTTTTAGCCTTTCTGAAATCTGCTGTTGACCCGATCACTTCAGAATAATTCTAGAGAAGACTACAGCATGGTGAGAGGAGTAGGAACACACACTCAAACCACGGGGACCCACCTCACAACTGAGGCCGCCAATTCTTGAGTTCTGGCCGCAAATTGCGGCCAGAAAGGGGGTGGGGGTGTTGGGTTTTGGGGTGTGGGTTTGGTCTGGGTAGCTAGGGTTTTTGGTATCTCTAACTTTTCAAGTTTGGCCCTGAGGCAAAATCTGGAACTAGTTACGTGTTTTCGATGTTTTAAGACTTGTGCGACACGCGCGTGATACGCGTGGTTCTGTGGCGCGCTGCGCGACACAGCGTGTCAGTTCTGATTCAGGTAGGTTTGTGCGCGTCGCGTCGCGTCGCATCGCGTCGTGTGCACACGCGTTTGGATTCACGCACGCGTATCCCTTTTGTCGATATATCACGTTTTGCAGAATTTCTTCTTATATGGTGACTCGTGTGGATTCTAGGTTCGCCGGCAGGAACTTCAAGCGCAGCTGAAAAGGGAAAACAGGTGGTCGGACACACTTAGCACAGGACCACTGGTGAGTAGATTTAACATCTACGGGGGACAATCGTTTGGATGGCGCAAGTCGCCCGATAGATTTTAGTAGACTTGGTATTACTGATAACATTGGAGTAATAATGATAAAACTTGCATGATAATTGCTGTAGTCAGTACCTATATGATGTTCCATATACGCAGATTCATTATAGGACACATGCACCAATACCAGGTTTTATATGTTGCACGAGCACTATTCATGTGGACACACACACCCTGGTAATTGCCATGTCACGACGCTAAATAACTTTTAATCTGAAATATGTTAACTGCCTAAAAATGTGACATTGAAATAAGTATTTAAATTGATACCATAAGCATTCATAACCATCGGCATATGCATATATGATAATTTTGTGAGATTTATGATATTTCTGGATTTCGGGAGAAAGCCGCAAGATTTTCAACTGATATTTGTTAAATATGAAAGCTGCTGTTTTCTAGTGATGTAAAGTGTCGTCCACCATAAGTTTGCTGTGGTTTTGAGACCCGTTTCGAGGAGGTGGATGAACCGTCTCGGGTACATGGTGGGCCCGGTATGGTACCTCGGGGCAAGAAGATCGCAGATGATGGCGTTGAGCCTGGCAGGGGACGGACTACCTACCGGTGATTTCATTTGGCATGGCGGATATCCAGAGGATACCGACTGTGGCTGCTGGATTGAGATATGGATTTTGATATGGATCGGCCGGATAGCTGAGGCCAGAGATACTGGACATGGATATATGAGATTTGGTCAGTTTTGAGGTGTCGTTGCTAGACACGGATTTTACTGTTTTTCCTGGATATTATTATTGATGTTTAAAAAGGGGAGTTTCAAAACAAAGTAAGAATAATTCTCATACACACTTGGTTGTATTTTCATGTGGCATACATACCTGTTATCACCTCCATGTAACATATATACTTGTTAGTACTGTTGATGCATACACACCTGCTAGTACATGTAGCTATACCTGTTTTAGGGATGCCAGGACACTTGTGTGCATGCATACGATAGCCTTAGTAAATGTTATCTATTACTCACGAGCTGGCAACTCACCCCCGTTGTGCCACAGCTTTTCTGCAGGCCCATTCCGTCAGCACTGTAGCGGCGGATACCTTTGCTTCATTTGTACTTCTTGTCTGGACTAGAGGCTTTTGCTCAAAGGTGGGTTATTATCAGTTTGTACCACCTTATTTATGCTCATTGTATCTAGAGTACTCCATCTACTGTTACTACGGTATCTACGACTACTGTTGTTGCTACTACTGTTTCCATTACTGCTACTATCATTTCAGTTGTACCTGTTTTATTCGGATGACTGTATATTGACTTAGATGTGAGATTGTGAGACTTGAGGATTTATTTATGATGTATCTGGGTCGAGCTCACTTGAGTCGACATGTTAATCCTCATGCACTGATTTCTTTTATATTCTGCTGGAAATTTTGGAATAAGGGCACATTGATTAGGTAATGAGGTAAAAGCTTAAATTAATTGGTTTTCCTTCACTCTAAATTCTTAATTGGGTTTTGTATTCTGGGCTTCGGCTTACTTATTTTACGGACGCCTTGAGATGTTTCGTAACTTAAGTGCCGGTCGCGTTCCGTACTTTTCGGGTCGTGACAATGACATACTCTTGATAGGAAATGATATTCCTATGCTGCAATCAGTCAAGCTCTTCTTATCACAAAGATTCTCAATGAAAGATCTAGGTGATGCCTCATGCATATTGGGGATTAGGATTTATAGAGATAGATCCAAACGGATACTGGGATTGTCCCAATCCAGGTACATTGACACCATACTAAAAAGGTTTAGTATGGAAGAATCCAAGCGTGGGAACCAACCCACGATCTCTGGACTCACTCTCTCCAAAGAGATGTCTCCCAAGACTGATTTGGAGAGAGCTCACATGCAAGGGATACCCTATGCTTCAGCAGTAGGGTCTATCATGTATGCGATGCTATGTACCAGACCCGATGTTGCATACTCACTAAGTGTAGTGAGTCGGTATCAAGCAGATCCTGGAGAGAGTCAGTGGACGGATGTGAAGAACATTCTCAAGTACTTGCGAAGGACTAGAGACATGTTCTTGGTGTATGGTAACGGAGAACTCCGGGTGGGGTCCTTTACCGATTCCAACTTCCAAAGTGATAAGGACGACTCTAAGTCGCATTCGGGTTTTGTCTTTACCCTCAATGGAGGGGCGGTATGTTGGAAGAGTTCCAAACAGGATACCGTTGCAGACTCGACGATAGAGGCTGAATACATCGCTGCCAACGATGCTGCCAAAGAGGCTGTCTGGATGAAGAAGTTCATTAGTGAACTTGGTGTGGTTCCATCCATTGAACATCCAATACCTCTGTATTGCGATAACAATGGAGCTGTGGCTTTGGCCAAGGAACCCAGATCCCATCCGAAATCCAGACATATTCTGAGGCGGTATCACCTGATCAGGGAGATAGTTGATCGCCGGGAGATCGAGGTCAGGAGAGTAGATACGAAGGACAACACTGCGGATCCACTCACGAAGGCCAATCCCGAGATACAGTTTGAGAGATTATTCGGGATGCTAGGTATGAGATACTACAGCAGCTGGCCTTAGTGCAAGTGGGAGATTGTTAGTTATGTATATGCCCTAGAGGCCATTGTTATACATTTGATGCATATTATGATGGATGCTTAGATATATACAGAGAGGACTTTCTTGCTCGTCATGATAGTATGCTATTTGGTTTCATTTTATCTTAACATGTTGACTTGTATTGGTTTATTGTCTTTCTCTCACATGTTGATAAAGCCCTTAGGATCTGTAATCGACTACAGGGATTATGATGAGATCATACTAGTGGGGCCACGGTAGTCGATGAGTACATCCTATAAATGTTCCTAGTCGAGGGTATATCGAGACAGTGCATCGATACACCAGAGTAGACTAGCGTATACGCATCTTGACCCATATGATGGGCGATGTATGATCCCATATCCATCGGTGTTTGACATCAAGGATGATGTATGGGTGCTCAGTGGAGACTGGGTACACTGGACGGACTCGCCGAGAACTCCCAGTTGGTGATATACCACACGTCAGATGGCAGTTCTCCGGTGACACTGGTACAGGATAGTCTGTAGACCCGAGATCGTCATAGAGTCTTGTGTGATTCCCACTGTGCTTTGATTTCCACCTTACCACGTCCAACAGGGCATGAAAAACGGTGGCTTTTGGGTACAGTCCCAAATCAAATGGAGGCAATAAGCGATAGGAGGGGATTCGTCTCTCTCGGTATAGGGAGTTGATGTTGTGCTGTGTTCGATTGGCTATAACTGGAAGTCCCTGGCCAGGGCTGATATAGAGATTTACTGGTAAGTGTTACTAGTAGTTTCTCGACCTGTTATGAGCCTCACATCGACACGACTTATCGGTTACTGGGGTCTGACGTTTACCACCCCTAAACTTGATATGCGACATATCAGACGAACAGACCGGACTGTACGGGAGTGTTACTGATTGGATTCACAGGAGACGGACAGGCTAGCTTGTTGATCTTCTAATCGCTCAATACCTGGGTGGCTGTTACGTTTAGCTGACCGCTTGCAGCTTGTGGGTGTTTGAAATGATCATCACCTGCTACCGGCGTATTGACGATTCTTTAGAGTCCTACACAGAGGTTTCTTGGCTCAGGCGAAACGGAGTAGAGGCACATATGTGATATGTGCAGGACCGAGGATAATGCGATATGAGATACCGTATTTTTCGCGATATTTAGAAATGAATCGAGACATCGGATCAAGTGTTGATTCGATGAATCGGTACATGATATATTAGCTGGTTATATTCGATATAGCCGGATCGTTGGATCAAGTGTTGATTCGATGATTTAATGTATAATAATATATATGATATATTGTATTACATTATCTAATATTGGCTCACTTTATTATTTCATTTTCTCACTGGATTAATACATTGATATATATGCGATATATGTTAAATGTATTATTTTCTTTTGTTGCAAATATATAATATATATGTGATATATATTATTGTGACATGATATGATTTATTATTAAACATGTTTAAAAGATGATTAAATGGGATTAGGGTTTGATTAGGGTTAGCTTCTTCTTGCACATTCTAGAAGCTTTTCCTTTTGTCTTGGTTAAGATATTATGGATGATACTTATCCTTAACCTAACCAAATCCTAACTCTAGTTTATTCTCTACAACTTCTTAGCCACTCATCCTTGACCATGGTTGATATATCAATCATATAGATTTCTTTTCTATTCATTACAAAAGGATTATCTTTTCCATTATCATCTTCTTCTCTCTTGAGTTCTAAAAGAAAATGCTTACTAGTTAATTCTTGTGTGATGATTTCTTGTGAGAAAGTGAATAAAATGAAGGCATAAATACTACTCCCTCATCCTCATCTCATCTAGCCCATGAGATTAGGGTGTTCATCTCTTTAGAGTGAGAAAGCTTGGGTTAAAGCAACTTCGACGTAGGTCATCGGAGAATCGGAACACTTCAAGCTAGCATGGATCGTTCGAGTCGTGGAGCCTCTCTTGAGTCCGGGAGATCGTGAATCGCGGCAAAGGGACTTCTACTCGGAGCTTGTGAAGCGAAGGAGCGGACAACAAAGGTTGTAATCCCTCACACTTAGATAAAAAGATGTTATCTTGCATGCTAAACCCTAATAATCTAGCAAAGATCCCGTCTTTGGGTTATTCGGCACGTCTAAAATTTTATCCGGGCATGTTTGATTCCTTATGAACCTTCACAAGAGTGCCTAGGAACCCTACAAGATGAAAAGACCGAACTGTACGGTAGTGTTACTGATTAGATTCATAGGAGAATGTACAGGCTTGCTTGTTGATCTTCTGATCGCTCAATACCTAGGTGGCTGTTACGTTTAGCTGACCGCTTGCAGCTTATGGGTGTTTGATATGATCATCACCTACTGCCAGCGCATTGACGATTCTTGAGAGTCCTATACAGAAGTTTCCAAGCCCAGGCAAAACGGAGTAGGAGCACATATATGATATGTGCGGGACCGAGAATATTACGATATGAGATATCGTATTCTATTCTCACGATTTATGATATCAGCCGGGTATATGTGATATAGCCGGGTCATCGGATCAAGTGATGATTCGATAAATCGGTACATGTTATATTAGTCGGTTATATGTAATATAGCAGGATTGTCGAATCAAGTGTTGATTCGATAATTTAATGTATAATTATATATGTGATATATTACATTACGTTGACTAATATAAGCTCGCTTTATTGATTCTTTTTCTCACCGGATAATACATTAATATATATGCGATATATGTTAATTGTATTATTTTCTTTTGTTACAAAAATATATTATATATGTGATATATAATATTGTAACAAGTTAGGGTTACAAATACAATATGTTTTGTGGAGTTTAAACAAGTTAGGGTTTGGATTTAGGTTTGCTTTTTCATGAAGCTTCATAAAGCATTCTTTTGTTTTTAGCTTGATATTTTGTGTAGATATTTGTTAACCCAACCCAAACCCTTTACCTATAGTTTATTCTCTACAATGCTTAAGCCTTTCATTATTTACCAAGGGTTGCAATTGTAACCACAACAATAATTCATTATTCATCACAAAAGCTTTCTTCTTCCTCTTTGAAAAAGCTTGCTAGCTTTTTGCATGTAATGAATTAGTGTGAGAAATTGAAAACAAAAGAGATCTAAATTCCTACTGCATCATCCTCATCTATTCTAGCCACATAGATTAGGGTGTTCACTTCTCTAATAGGTTGTTTAGTGAATTGTAAGCTTTGGTTAGAGATTCTTCAAGGTAGATCATCTTAGATCATGAAGACTACAAGCAAGGTGTCTCATTTACCTCACGGAGCCACTCGAGAGTCGGAGTTCATGTTGATCGCTGCTAAGGGACCTCAACACGGAGCTTATAAAGCGAAGGAACGGACTACAAAGGTTGTAATCCCTCTCTCTTAGATGTAAAGTTGTTTACATGCTAGTTAACCCTAATTCTCTAGTCAAGATCTTGGTTAGGCTTTGTTTAGCACCCCAAATTTTTTTAAAGTAGCATGATTGATGCTTGCCAAAACCTTCACAAGGTGCTATGCTAACCCAACAGATGCAGCGGAGGATCTGCAGACATTCCTCAACAGGATGGCTAGGATTTGCCATTCGTTGAGATGTCCTGACGAGAGATCGGACGAGCTTGCGAGTTTTCGTCTGGAGGGCCTTGCTCAGACGTGGTGCAAGTCAATCGAGAGAGGCCGAGCTGCATGCCTACCTCCTACGACTTGGGATGAGTTTACAGATGTATTTCTTGTTAGTGTTTATGCCCTAGAAGGCCATTACTGTATCATACTAGCTTGTATATTACTTAATGGAAGCTTGGGATATTCACATGTATATAACAGTCTTGCTAAACATGGTAGTATGCTACTTGGTTTTTCTATCTTAATATGTAAGTGTACGTATTGATAGAGCTCTTAGGATCTTGCTTGTCTACCAGCGTTGTGATGGCAGTCACACTAGTGGGGGCTGGGTAGTCTACAAGCACATCCTTATTCAGGTCCCTGGTCGTTGGATTATCGAGACAGAGCATCGATACTCCGGAGTAGACTGGTGTGTACGCTTCTCATCCCAGTTGGGGAGATGGTCTGTCCCACAGCCGTCAGTACGTCGTACTGGAGATAGTATACAGGTGCTCGTTAGGTTACGGGTACACCGGACAGGACTCACAGGGAACTGTTGGTTGGTTTGATACCAGTCGTCAGTGAACAGTTCCCAGGTGACATGAGTACAACGTAGTCCACAGACTTGACACTGCTACTTCATCTCGAGTGTGTCCCACTGTTCTTAGATTGCTACCCTACCACGGCTCAAAGGAGTCGTGCAAACAGGTAGCAGTTGGGTGCAGTCCCGAGCACTTGGAGGCAGTGGCGGTTAGACAGGATTTGTCCCTCCCGGTATTGGGAGTAGATATCGTGCTGTGTCAGAGAGCCATTACGCAAAGTCCCTGGCCAGGGCAAGCGAGATTTGCTGGTAGGTTCCAGTAGTTTCTCAGGGTGTAATGGGCTTCCCTCCGACACGACTTATACCGCTATTAGGGGACTGACGCTTGCCGCCCCCTTAGGCCCGATATGCGATAGTCTTGGACGAACGGACCGGACTGTATGGAGATTGTCACATCAGACTCAGTAGGAGTTCGGATGGGTTTTCTCATCGGCCTTCTTATCGACAACTACCTGGGGACCGTTACGTACAGCTAGTGCCGCTTGCGGTCTGTGGTTAAACCCACTGCCAGCGTAGTAGTCGAGTCTCTAGAGTCCCACACAGAGAGTTTCCTACTCCAGGCGAAACGATATAGAGGTTGCATGGTTTTGCGACAAAGGGTTCGGACGCATACGTGCGTTTACGCACGTACGACTTTCGGACAGTTTTTACCAGTCGGCTTTGGTTTAAGCCAGTTACTGGTATCCGGTTATTGGATTTTTACAGTCTAAAGTTTTTCCGTATTTTTTCGGATCGGAGGGCGTTCTCGTAATTGTTCGAGAAGCTTCTAGAAGACGGTGACTAAGGAAGGTTATGTGTCATATTCATTAAATGAGGTTATGAGTCATGGTGGTGATTCATTCATTTCATTAATGCACATTTATTGCTTAATGACTCATGCTAATGAATCACCACTAGATATTTTATGAAGCATGATTTATCATCACTCTTTATTCTTTTCTCATTATTAGAAAATGCTTCATAATATATTATGATACACTCTCTCTCATCTCATTATCTTATCTCACATTCTCTCTCCTCAAGCTCTCATCTTCAAACCCTAATCCTTACACCTCATGAGTTGAGATCAAAGGATTAGTTAGACTAAACAATCCATAACCATCACTCTATCTCATCCTAACTTCTTTGATTGGCAATCCAAGAAGGTTAGTTGCCTCAAGTTTAGAGGTTTAGCTTGGAGTTTTGCTCTCGGGTGGATCGTCTACTACCTAGAGAAGGCCGAGGAGAACAAGGAGATCGTAAAGACGAAGGACTAGTTTCGAAAGGTATAATCCCTAATCACAAGTGATAAGAAAATCATTGTGTACGGTTATTTATAGTTTAGCTTCGATTTAAGCGGTTAGTCGATGTTCGTTCCTTAAACTTGATTGTTTTTGTAATTTCCGCCTCCCCACAAGTACTGGGGTATACTACATCGACTTACAGTGGTATCAGAGCCTCGCTAAACACTAAATAACTTAATCGCAAATTTGTACGAATTTCGAACGGAAAAACGAAGCCGGAAAACCCTAAAAAATGCAAGTTTCTGTCGAATTTAAAACGATGTCAGAAAATTTTTCAGGTGAGCTCAGAGTGCTTGACATGACACCAGTAGAACACCCAAGAAAAACAGTCGACTGAATCGACCAACTCGCCGCGGAACCGCGGCCTCCGCCTACTGAGTCGCCGCGCTTCCGCCGCCGAGTTGGCGAGTCAGGGGCCGATTTTTCTTCTGTTGATTCTCTGTGAAATTTGGGGTTTTCTGGAATATTTAATATTTGCTCAGGTTACTGTTTAACAAAGCAGATTTTGGAGCAATATTGATGTTGTTTAATCGATCGAAATTGTACAGTATTTGCATATTGGATTATATCTGTGATTGTATAATGTGTTCGTAAACCTCCCCTAACTGCTAGTATGTCGGTTGGCAGGGGGTTGCACATTTCTGAAATGGTTATATCTGTTTGTGCATATAAACTGTATTGGACTGTTGTGGTGTATAGCCGGGGTTTGCAATGGGTTATTTTTTAATTCATTTGTTGTAAATGTAATTTGTTGTAATATTATTTTTGCGGGGCACTTCCAGGTTGCGGTCGTAGCCACCGTTGTATTATTTCATTTTACTGTTTTTGCTCCTAGGACTGACCCAAGGTGGGGTACATAGACTGCCGGGTGGGTAGTTTGCCGTACCAGTAGGGGTCGAGGGTGGGGTAACGGCTATTCATCACAACTGTGTAATCTGTCTTTTCTTGCAGGCTCAAAAGAAATACAGATTGCTTGTAAATCCAATATTGTTTATCTGTGTTCTGGAATGTATATCATTGCGTCAGACGAATGTAAAATATCTATATTTATTATAGCTATTTAGACGTCACTTATGTTTTACACCCGCGCTAGTCCAGCCCCCGCTCTGTCGTTAGTTAAGTAACCTAACGAGTGATGACGGGACCCCGTGGCGAATGCGGATGGCATAAGAGGACGTTGTATTTTCGTTGTTTTCTGCAATGATAGGTTAATGATGGGACGCATTATCTATAATGCAAAGAAAATAAACCAAAGTTTTAATCGTTGGAACAATTTAAAAGAAACCACTCGGTTATTTTAAAAACAGATATTTTTAAATGCGGAGATTTAACCACTCCTTTTAAAAAGCTATCAGGTTCCTTCGGTTATATCAAGTTCACTACGTTCACGGTTTCGCCAAAACCAGTCGTAGCCCTCCGTCATTTCTTATGAATGGTCAGTAGTATTCAAGCTATGTTTGTTTGGCCCTTAGTCAAGACATAGTGATTGGTAGCTGCTGGGGTATTCATTTGTTGCATAGATAGATGAGTTGGTTTGGGACAGTCGTATTACTTTGTTGGCCCTTAGTCAAGAGTATACGGATGGGTTCAAATCAACAGGATAATGATGGGCAGAACTTGACATGTGACTTATGATTTGTTGGCCCTTAGTCAAGATCATAAGAGCATGGGGCAAAAATCCATATCGGGAATTTCTAAAGAAACTGAAATTTGCAAAGAGATGCATACCATTTGGAGTTTGATGAATGTTGGTAGGATTCCTTCAACATTATCATACGATGATATTTGGATCCCGATCCTACTGTGAGTATATGATACTTATCAGGATATTCGTCACTTAACGATCAATGCTATAAACCTAGTAGGTGTCCAGAAAAGTGTCAGCGGGGTTACGCCCCCAGAGAAAAGAGGTTATTTAATTAAGGAACTTCGCGAAAGCGTTGGAAAACCTCCCTCGAAGTATCGACACCGGCCTGGCTGAACGGTTAAGCAAGTATTGTACGGTTAGAATAGTCTTGGCTAATTCTTCTTTTATGGTTTGAGGAAGGATTCGAGAAACAGTGGGAGCCATCCAGTTTAGATAAACTAAAAACCACTCTAAACTTGCAAGAGCATCATGCTAAAGAGTTTTCTTCTCTCTCTCCTAATTGCAGCGACCCTGAAAATGACTGGACTTAAGGTACTTTTAGAGAAAAATATACTGACGGGGCCAAACTATAAAGATTGGCTGCGGAATGTCAAAATGGCTTTGACCTATGACAAACTGGGGTACGTCCTCACCGCTACGGCACCTGCTGTCCCTGGTCCCAAATCCAGCAATGCGGATAAGGAAATCCGCAAAACCTGGGATTTAGATTGCGCGAGAGCCAAGTGCATCGTGCTTGCCTCGATGAACAATGAACATCAGAGGAGGCACGAGGATATGGACCTTGATGGCATATTTCTCCATACAAAGGAACTTTATGGAGATCAATCTCGTATAGCAAGATAAGAGACCTCAAAGAACTTGTTTCGAGCGAGGTTGGCTGCCGGGTCATCGGTAGGTGAACATGTCCTACAGATGATCAGCTATATTGAAGAGCTCGCAGACCTTGGGATAACTTTGGATAATGAGCTCTATACAGACCTTATTCTCCAGTCCCTTCCTCACACCTACGCCCAGTTTATCCTGAACTTCAACCTTCAGAGGAAAGAAGTTGAACTTCCGGAACTCCTGAACATGTTAAGGAGTGCAGAGGGCACCTTGAAGACATCAAGGGAAACACCCGCTATGTTTGTTGGCGGTGCATCTTCTTCCGGGTCCAAGGCTAGGGCCAAAGGAAGGAAGAAGAAGGCCGCACCCAGACCTAGAGGAGGTGTTAGTAAGGTGGGAGGGAAGGGAAAATAAAAGAAAGCAGTACCGATAGTTGGTCAGGATGAGTGCTTCCATTGTCACAGGAAAGGGCACTGGAAGAAGGATTGCAAGGCGTGGAACGCCAAGAACCAGGAACCGAAGCAAGCTGCGGCTTCGACTTCAGGTGTGTTTGTAATTGAGAATTGTCTGTCGATCAACTCTACTTCCTGGGTATTGGATACCGGATCAGGATCTCATATTTGCAACTCATTGCAGGCACTGAGAAACCGTAGAGTGCTGAAGGAAGGTGATATGATCCTCAGGGTTGCTAACGGAGCTAGCGTGGGAGCTGCGTCCGTCGGGGATTATCACCTAGGATTGACGAGTGGACACATTTTGGTTTTACATAACAGTTATTTTATACCCAGCTTAACGTGTAATATCATATCAGTTTCCTTGTTATCAAATAAAGGTTATGATTTCACGTTTGTAAGAGATGTTGTCAACATCCACCTTAATCATTGTTTGATTGGGTCCGGTACTCTAAATAACGGCATATATGTTTTAAACCAACTCCAAATTTTCAATGTCCAGAACACACTAAAAAGAAAGTCTCCAGATTTGAATAAAGCTTTCTTATGGCATTGTAGACTGGGTCACATCAATGAGAGAAGGTTGACTAAGTTGCATAGAGAAGGATATTTGGACTCGTTCGAATATCAATCTTATGACACTTGTCAATCCTGTCTCAAAGGAAAGATGACAAAGACTCCATTTACTGGACAAGGAGTAAGAGCGAGCGAGCTCTTAGGACTCATACACAGCGATGTATGTGGTCCAATGTCTACACATGCAAGAGGTGGTTATTCCTACTTCATTACTTTTACAGATGATTTCTCTAGGTATGGATATGTTTTCTTAATGAAGCATAAATCAGAGGCCTTTGAGAAATTCCTGGAATTCAAGAGTGAAGCGGAAAACCAAACAGGCAAAAGTATTAAGACACTAAGATCTGATCGAGGTGGAGAATACTTAAGTGCCGAGTTCCTAGGTTACCTAAAAGAGAAAGGAATTCTCTCTCAGCTTACTTCTCCATACACTCCACAGCACAACGGTGTATCGGAGAGACGGAATCGAACCCTATTAGATATGGTACGATCCATGATGAGTAATGCTGAGTTACCGCGATCTTTCTGGGGTTATGCGCTAGAATCAGCGGCATATCTTTTGAACCAGGTTCCAACCAAGACTGTGCCTACCACACCATATCAGATGTGGAGTGGGAAGAAACCCTGTCTAAAACATTTTAGGACATGGGGGTGTCCAGCTTTTGTAAAAAAGCAGCATGTGGACAAGCTCGAGGCACGATCAGTACAGTGTAAGCTTGTAGGATATCCAAAGAACTCCAAGGGATATTATTTCTATTACGCAGAGGAACAAAAGGTTTTTGTTTCTCGTCATGCCTACTTCTTAGAAACTGAATTTTTAGAAAATCAGAAGAGTGGGAGCGAAATAGAACTGGAAGAAATTCCAGAACCACAAGCTGCTACTGAAAGTTTGGTAGAACCAGAGGTTCAAGAAGAACAGAACATTCCCGCACCCCTCCACAGGAGTAGTAGGCCGTCTCATCCGCCTGAGAGATACTACGGTTTTCTCATAGACGGGGATAGAGAGGATTGCATCATAGATGATGATGAACCTACTGACTTCCAGCAGGCCATCCAGAGCGGCGACTCGGTACGATGGCTAGATGCAATGCGGACCGAAATGGAGTCCAAGTACACCAACAAAGTATGGACTTTGGACTTTGCTCCAGATGGGGTAAAACCCATAGGATGCAAATGGATCTTCAAGAAAAAGATTGGTATAGATGGACAGGTGGAAACCTATAAGGCTAGACTTGTTGCAAAGGGTTTTCGTCAAAGACCTGGTTTGGACTATGACGAAACTTTTTCTCCAGTGGCTATGCTCAAATCCATTCGGGTCCTTCTTGCTATTGCTGCCTTCCATGATTATGAAATCTGGCAGATGGACGTAAAGACGACTTTTCTGAATGGAAATTTAGAAGAGAGCGTCTATATGGATCAGCCAGAGGGTTTCAATCAGAGTGGGAGCAGTGGGAAAGTATGCAAGCTGCTTAAGTCTATTTATGGACTAAAGCAGGCATCGCGGAGTTGGAACATCTGTTTTGATGAGACAGTCAAAGAATATGACTTTATCAAAAATCCAGATGAACCGTGCATATATAGTAAAGTTGTGGCCAGAAGTGTCGTATTCCTCGTCTTGTACGTGGATGACATTCTATTGATAGGAAATGACATTCCTATGCTACAATCTGTCAAAGGATTCTTGTCACACAGGTTCTCCATGAAAGACCTGGGTGATGTCTCTTACATTCTGGGGATCCGGATCTATCGTGATAGATCCAAGAGGATGTTGGGACTTTCGCAGTCCAGGTATATCGACACTGTACTGAAAAGATTCAGTATGGAAGATTCTAAGCGCGGTAATCTACCGGCTTGTCACGGAATCACCCTCTCCAAAGAGATGTCTCCCAAGACTGATTTGGAAAGGGAACGCATGTCTATTATACCCTACGCTTCTGCGGTAGGCTCTATAATGTATGCGATGTTGTGTACCAGACCAGATGTAGCTTACGCACTGAGCGTGGTAAGCCGGTATCAGTCAGACCCAGGGGAGAACCACTGGAGAGCAGTAAAGAACATTCTCAAGTACCTGAGGAGGACTAAGGAGATGTTCTTGGTTTACGGCGGAAAAGACCTCAGGTTGGAGGCCTTTGCTGATTCCGGCTTCCAGAGTGATAAGGACGATTCCAAGTCCATGTCGGGTTATGTCTTTACCCTCAATAGAGGGGCGGTGTGCTGGAAGAGCTCCAAGCAGGACACCGTTGCTGACTCGACAATGGAAGCGGAGTATATAGCTGCTTGCGATGCCGCAAAAGAAGCAGTCTGGATGAAGAAGTTCCTAACAGAACTTCAGGTGGTTCCTACCATAGTTGATCCAATACCTCTGTATTGCGACAACAACGGAGCTATAGCTTTAGCGAAGGAACCAAGGTCCCATCAGAAGTTCAGACACATCTTGAGGCGGTATCACCTAATCAGAGAGATCATTGATCGACAGGAGATCGAGGTTCGGAGAGTTTCTTCAGAAGAGAACATTGCTGATCCATTCACGAAGGCCCTTCCTCAGATTCAGTTCGAGCGGCTACTCGAGATCATCGGTCTTCGATACGCCAGTACATGGCCCTAGTGCAAGTGGGAGATTGTTAGTGTTTATGCCCTAGAAGGCCATTACTGTATCATACTAGCTTGTATATTACTTAATGGAAGCTTGGGATATTCACATGTATATAATAGTCTTGCTAAACATGGTAGTATGCTACTTGGTTTTTCTATCTTAATATGTAAGTGTACGTATTGATAGAGCTCTTAGGATCTTGCTTGTCTACCAGCATTGTGATGGCAGTCACACTAGTGGGGGCTGGGTAGTCTACAAGCACATCCTTATTCAGGTCCCTGGTCTTTGGAATATCGAGACAGAGCATCGATACTCCGGAGTAGACTGGTGTGTACGCTTCTCATCCCAGTTGGGGAGATGGTCTGTCCCACAGCCGTCAGTACGTCGTACTGGAGATAGTATACAGGTGCTCGTTGTTAGTGTTTATGCCCTAGAAGGCCATTACTGTATCATACTAGCTTGTATATTACTTAATGGAAGCTTGGGATATTCACATGTATATAACAGTCTTGCTAAACATGGTAGTATGCTACTTGGTTTTTCTATCTTAATATGTGAGTATACGTATTGATAGAGCTCTTAGGATCTTGCTTGTCTACCAGTGTTGTGATGGCAGTCACACTAGTGGGGGCTGGGTAGTCTACAAGCACATCCTTATTCAGGTCCCTGGTCGTTGGATTATCGAGACAGAGCATCGATACTCCGGAGTAGACTAGTGTGTACGCTTCTCATCCCAGTTGGGGAGATGGTCTGTCCCACAGCCGTCAGTACGTCGTACTGGAGATAGTATACAGGTGCTCGTTAGGTTACGGGTACACCGGACAGGACTCACAGGGAACTGTTGGTTGGTTTGATACCAGTCGTCAGTGAACAGTTCCCAGGTGACATGAGTACAGCGTAGTCCGCAGACTTGACACTGCTACTTCGCCTCGAGTGTGTCCCACTGTTCTTAGATTGCTACCCTACCACGGCTCAAAGGAGTCGTGCAAACAGGTGGCAGTTGGGTGCAGTCCCGAGCACTTGGAGGCAGTGGCGGTTAGACAGGATTCGTCCCTCCCGGTATTAGGAGTAGATATCGTGCTGTGTCAGAGAGCCATTACGCAAAGTCCCTGGCCAGGGCAAGCGAGATTTGCTGGTGGGTTCCAGCAGTTTCTCAGGGTGTAATGGGCTTTACTCCGACACGACTTATACCGCTATTAGGGGACTGATGCTTGCCGCCCCCCTAGGCCCGATATGCGATAGTCTTGGACGAACGGACCGGACTGTTTGGAGGTTGTCACATCAGACTCAGTAGGAGTTCGGATGGGTTTTCTCATCGGCCTTCTTATCGACAACTACCTGGGGACCGTTACGTACAGCTAGTGCCGCTTGCGGTCTGTGGTTAAACCCACTGCCAGCGTAGTAGTCGAGTCTCTAGAGTCCCACACAGAGAGTTTCCTACTCCAGGCGAAACGATATAGAGGTTGCATGGTTTTGCGACAAAGGGTTCGGACGCATACGTGCGTTTACGCGCGTACGACTTTCGGACAGTTTTTACCAGTCGGCTTTGGTTTAAGCCAGTTACTGGTATCCGGTTATTGGATTTTTACAGTCTAAAGTTTTTCCGTATTTTTGCGGAATGGAGGGGCGTTCTCGTAATTGTACGAGAAGCTTCTAGAAGATGTGACTAAGGAGGTTTCTTTTGGATAAGAGAGTGAGTCATGGTGGTGATTCATTCACTTCATTAATGCACATTTATTGCTTAATGACTCATGCTAATGAATCACCACTAGATATTTTATGAAGCATGCTTATTCATTTCCTTTATTGATTATTCTTTAAAAAGAATGCTTCATAATATATTATGATACACTCTCTCTACTCTCATTATCTTATCACACATTCTCTCTCCTCAAGCTCTCATCTTCAAACCCTAATCCTTAATCCTCATGTGTTGAGATCAAAGGATTAGTTAGACTAAACAATCCATAACCTTCACTCTATATCATCCTTTCATCTTTGATTAGCAATCAAAGTTGATTAGTTACCTCAAGTTAGAGGTTTAGCTTGGAGTTTCGCTCTCGGGTGGATCGTCTACTACCTAGAGAAGGCCGAGGAGAACAAAGGAGGACACAAAGACGAAGGACTAGTTTCGATCGGTATAATCCCTTAACACTATAGTTTAGTATAGCTATGTGTTTGGTTATTATTTGTTTAGCTTCGATTTAAGCGGTTAGTCGATGTTCGTTCCTTAAACTTGATCATTTTTGTAAAATCCGCCTCCCCACAAGTACTGGGGTGTACTAAATCGACTTACAGTGGTATCAGAGCCTTGCTAAACAATAAATAACTTAATTGCAAATTTGTACGAATTTCGAACGGAAAAACAAAGCTGGAAAACCCTAAAAAATGTAAGTTTCTGTCGAATTTAAAACGATGTCAGAAAATTTTTCAGGTGAGTTCAGAGAGCTTGACATGACACCAGTAGAACACCCAAGAAAAACAGTCGACTGAATCGACCAACGCGCCGCGGAACCGCGGCCTCAACCACTGAGTTGCCGCGCTTCCGCCGCCGAGTTGACGAGTCAGCGGCCGAGTTTTCTTCTGTTGCTTCTCTGTGATATTTGGGGTTTTTTGGAATATTTAATTATTGCTCAGGTTACTGTTTAACAGAGCAGATTTTGGAGCAATATTGAAGTTGTTTATTCGATCGAATTGTACAGTATTTGCGTATTGGATTATATTTGTGATTGTTTAATGTGTTCGTAAACCTCCCCCAACTGCTAGTATGTCGGTTGGCAGGGGGTTGCACATTTCTGAAATGGTTATATCTGTTTGTGCATATAAACTGTATTGGACTGTTGTGGTGTATAGCCGGGGTTCGCAATGGGTTATTGTTTAATTCATTTGTTGTAAATGTAATTTGTTGTAATATTATTTTCGCGGGGCACTTCCAGGTTGCGGTTGTAGCCACCGTTGTAATATTTCATTTTACTGTTTTTGCTCCTAGGACTGACCCAAGATGGGGTACACAGACTGCCGGGTGGGTAGTTTGCCGTACCCGTAGGGGTCGAGGGTGGGGTAACGGCTATTCATCACAACTGTGTAATCTGTCTTTTCTTGCAGGCTCAAAAGAAATACAGATTGCTTGCAAATCCAATATTGTTTATCTGTGTTCTGGAATGAATATCATTGCGTCAGACGAATGTAAAATATCTATATTTATGATAGCTATTTAGACGCCACTTATGTTTTACACCCGCGCTAGCCAAGCCCCCGCTCTGTCGTTAGTTAAGTAACCTAACGGGTGATGACGGGAACCCGTGGCGAATGCGGATGGCATAAGAGGACGTTGTATTTTCGTTGTTTTCTGCAATGATAGGTTAATGATGGGACGCATTATCTATAATGCAAAGTAAAATAAACCAAGGTTTAAATCGTTGGAACAATTTAAAAGAAACCACTCGGTTAATTTTTAAAACAGATATTTTTAAATGCGGAGATTCAACCACTCCTTTTAAAAGCTATCAGGTTCCTTCGGTTATATCAAGTTCACTACGTTCACGGTTTCGCCAAAACCAGTCGTAGCCCTCCGTCATTTCTTATGAATGGTCAGTAGTATTCAAGCTATGTTTGTTTGGCCCTTAGTCAAGACATAGTGTTTGGTAGCTGCTGGGGTATTCATTTGTTGCATAGATAGATGAGTTGGTTTGGGACAGTCGTATTACTTTGTTTGGCCCTTAGTCAAGAGTATACGGATGGGTTCAAATCAACAGGATAATGATGGGCAGAACTTGACATGTGACTTATGATTTGTTGGCCCTTAGTCAAGATCATAAGAGCATGGGGCAAAAATATATATCGGGAATTTCTAAAGAAACTGAAATTTGCAAAGAAATGCATACCATTTGGAGTTTGATGAATGTTGGTAGGATTCCTTCAACATTATCATACGATGATATTTGGATCCCGATCCTACTGTGAGTATATGCTACTTATCAGGATATTCGTCGCTTAACGATCAATGCTATAAACCTAGTAGGTGTCCAGAAAAGTGTCAGCGGGGTTACGCCCCCAGAGAAAAGAGGTTATTTAATTAAGGAACTTCGCGAAAGCGTTGGAAAACCTCCCTCGAAGTATCGACACCGGCCTGGCTGAACGGTTAAGCAAGTATTGTACGGTGAGAATAGTCTTGGCTAATTCTTCTTTTATGGTTTGAGGAAGGATTCGAGAAACAGTGGGAGCCATCCAGTTTAGATAAACTAAAAACCATTCTAAACTTGCAAGAGCATCATGCTAAAGAGTTTTCTTCTCTCTCTCCTAATTGCAGCGACCCTGAAAATGACTGGACTTAAGTTACTTTTAGAGAAAAATATACTGACAGGGCCAAACTGTAAAGATTGGCTGCGGAATGTCAAGATGGCTTTGACCTATGAAAAACTGGGGTACGTCCTCACCGCTACAGCACCTGCTGTCCTTGGTCCCAAATCCAGCAATGCGGATAAGGAAATCCGCAAAACCTGGGATTTAGATTGCGCGAGAGCCAAGTGCATCGTGCTTGCCTCGATGAACAATGAACATCAGAGGAGGCACGAGGATATGTCCTTAGATGGCATATTTCTCCATACAAAGGAACTTTATGGAGAGCAATCTCGTATAGCAAGATACGAGACCTCTAAGAAATTGTTTCGAGCGAGGTTGGCTGTCGGGTCATCAGTAGGTGAACATGTCCTACAGATGATCGGCTATATTGAAGAGCTCGCGGACCTTGGGACGACTTTGGATAATGAGCTCTATACAGACCTTGTTCTCCAGTCCCTTCCTCCCACCTACGCCCAGTTTATCCTCAACTTCAATCTTCAAGGAAAAGAAGTTGAACTTGCGGAACTCCTGAACATGTTAAGGAGTGCAGAGGGCACCTTGCAGAAGGCAAGGGAAACACCCGCTATGTTTGTTGGCGGTTCATCTTCTTCCGGGTCCAAGGCTAGGGCCAAAGGAAGGAAGAAGAAGGCCGCACCCAGACCTAGAGGAGGTGTTAGTAAGGTGGGAAAGAAGGGAAAGAAAAAGTTTACAGCACCGGTAGTTGGCCTGGATGAGTGCTTCCATTGTCACAGGAAAGGGCACTGGAAGAAGGATTGCAAGGCGTGGAACGCCAAGAACCAGGAACCGAAGCAAGCTGTGGCTTCGACTTCAGGTGTGTTTGTAATTGAGAATTGTCTGTCAATCAACTCTGCTTCCTGGGTATTGGATACCGGATCAGGATCTCATATTTGCAATTCATTGCAGGCACTGAGAAACCGTAGAGTGCTGAAGGAAGGTGATATGATCCTCAGGGTTGCTAACGGAGCTAGCGTGGGAGCTGCGTCCGTCGGGGATTATCACCTAGGATTGACGAGTGGACACATTTTGGTTTTACATAACTGTTATTTTGTACCCAGCTTAACGTGTAATATCATATCAGTTTCCTTGTTATCAAATAAAGGTTATGATTTCACGTTTGTAAGAGATGTTGTCAACATCCACCTTAATCATGGTTTGATTGGGTCCGGTACTCTAAATAACGGCATATATGTGTTAAACCAACTCCAAATTTTCATTGTCCAGAACACACTAAAAAGAAAGTCTCCAGATTTAAATAAAGCTTTCTTATGGCATTGTAGACTGGGTCACATCAATGAGAGAAGGTTGACTAAGTTGCATAGAGAAGGATATTTGGACACGTTCGAATATCAAACCTATGACACTTGTCAATCTTGTCTCAAAGGAAAGATGACAAAGACTCCATTTACTGGACAAGGAGTAAGAGCGAGCGAGCTCTTAGGACTCATACACAGTGATGTATGTGGTCCAATGTCTACACATGCAAGAGGTGGTTATTCCTACTTCATTACTTTTACAGATGATTTCTCTAGGTATGGATATGTTTTCTTAATGAAGCATAAATCAGAGGCCTTTGAGAAATTCCTGGAATTCAAGAGTGAAGCGGAAAACCAAACAGGCAAAAGTATTAAGACACTAAGATCTGATCGAGGTGGAGAATACTTAAGTGCCGAGTTCCTAGGTTACCTAAAAGAGAAAGGAATTCTCTCTCAGCTTACTCCTCCATACACTCCACAGCACAACGGTGTATCGGAGAGACGGAATCGAACCCTATTGGATATGGTACGATCCATGATGAGTAATACTGAGTTACCGCGATCTTTCTGGGGTTATGCGCTAGAATCAGCGGCATATCTTTTGAACCAGGTTCCAACCAAGACTGTGCCTACCACACCATATCAGATGTGGAGTGGGAAGAAACCCTGTCTAAAACATTTTAGGACATGGGGGTGTCCAGCTTTTGTAAAAAAGCATCATGTGGACAAGCTCGAGGCACGCTCAGTACTGTGTAAGCTTGTAGGATATCCAAAGAACTCCAAGGGATATTATTTCTATTACGTAGAGGAACAAAAGGTTTTTGTTTCTCGTCATGCCCACTTCTTAGAAACTGAATTTTTAGAAAATCAGAAGAGTGGGAGCGAAGTAGAACTGGAAGAAATTCCAGAACCACAAGCTGCTACTGAAAGTTTGGTAGAACCAGAGGTTCAAGAAGAACAGAACATTCCCGCACCCCTCCGCAGGAGTAGTAGGCCGTCTCATCCGCCTGAGAGATACTACGGTTTTCTCATAGACGGGGATAGAGAGGATTGCATCATAGATGATGATGAACCTACTGACTTCCAGCAGGCCATCCAGAGCGGCGACTCGGTACGATGGCTAGATGCAATGCGGACCGAGATGGAGTCCATGTACACCAACAAAGTATGGACTTTGGACTTTGCTCCAGATGGGGTAAAACCCATAGGATGCAAATGGATCTTCAAGAAAAAGATTGGTGTAGATGGACAGGTGGAAACCTATAAGGCTAGACTTGTTGCAAAGGGTTTTCGTCAAAGACCTGGTTTGGACTATGACGAAACCTTTTCTCCAGTGGCTATGCTCAAATCCATTCGGGTCCTTCTTGCTATTGCTGCCTTCCATGATTATGAAATCTGGCAGATGGACGTAAAGACGGCTTTTCTGAATGGAAATTTAGAAGAGAGCGTCTATATGGATCAGCCAGAGGGTTTCAATCAGAGTGGGAGCAGCGGGAAAGTATGCAAGCTGCTTAAGTCCATTTATGGACTAAAGCAGGCATCGCGGAGTTGGAACATCTGTTTTGATGAGACAGTCAAAGAATATGACTTTATCAAAAATCCAGATGAACCGTGCATATATAGTAAAGTTGTGGCCAGAAGTGTCGTATTCCTCGTCTTGTACGTGGATGACATTCTGTTGATAGGAAATGACATTCCTATGCTACAATCTGTCAAAGGATTCTTGTCACACAGGTTCTCCATGAAAGACCTGGGTGATGCCTCTTACATTCTGGGGATCCGGATCTATCGTGATAGATCCAAGAGGATGTTGGGACTTTCGCAGTCCAGGTATATCGACACTGTACTGAAAAGATTCAGTATGGAAGATTCTAAGCACGGTAATCTACCGGCTTGTCACGGAATCACCCTCTCCAAAGAGATGTCTCCCAAGACTGATTTGGAAAGGGAACGCATGTCTATTATACCCTACGCTTCTGCGGTAGGCTCTATAATGTATGCGATGTTGTGTACCAGACCAGATGTAGCTTATGCACTGAGCGTGGTAAGCCGGTATCAGTCAGACCCAGGGGAGAAACACTGGATAGCAGTAAAGAACATTCTCAAGTACCTGAGGAGGACTAAGGAGATGTTCTTGGTTTACGGCGGAAAAGACCTCAGGTTAGAGGCCTTTGCTGATTCCGGCTTCCAGAGTGATAAGGACGATTCCAAGTCCATGTCGGGTTATGTCTTTACCCTCAATGGAGGGGCGGTGTGCTGGAAGAGCTCCAAGCAGGACACCGTTGCTGACTCGACGATGGAAGCGGAGTATATAGCTGCTTGCGATGCCGCAAAAGAAGCAGTCTGGATGAAGAAGTTCCTAACAGAACTTCAGGTGGTTCCTACCATAGTTGATCCAATACCTCTGTATTGCGACAACAACGGAGCTATAGCTTTAGCGAAGGAACCAAGGTCCCATCAGAAGTCCAGACACATCTTGAGGCGGTATCACCTGATCAGGGAGATCATTGATCGTCAGGAGATCGAGGTTCGGAGAGTTGCTTCAGAAGAGAACATTGCTGATCCATTCACGAAGGCCCTTCCTCAGATTCAGTTCGAGAGGCTGCTCGAGATCATCGGTCTTCGATACGCCAGTACATGGCCCCAGAGCAAGTGGGAGATTGTTAGTGTTTATGCCCTAGAAGGCCATTACTGTATCATACTAGCTTGTATATTACTTAATGGAAGCTTGGGATATTCACATGTATATAACAGTCTTGCTAAACATGGTAGTATGCTACTTGGTTTTTCTATCTTAATATGTAAGTGTACGTATTGATAGAGCTCTTAGGATCTTGCTTGTCTACCAGCATTGTGATGGCAGTCACACTAGTGGGGGCTGGGTAGTCTACAAGCACATCCTTATTCAGGTCCCTGGTCTTTGGATTATCGAGACAGAGCATCGATACTCCGGAGTAGACTGGTGTGTACGCTTCTCATCCCAGTTGGGGAGATGGTCTGTCCCACAGCCGTCAGTACGTCGTACTGGAGATAGTATACAAGTGCTCGTTGTTAGTGTTTATGCCCTAGAAGGCCATTACTGTATCATACTAGCTTGTATATTACTTAATGGAAGCTTGGGATATTCACATGTATATAACAGTCTTGCTAAACATGGTAGTATGCTACTTGGTTTTTCTATCTTAATATGTGAGTATACGTATTGATAGAGCTCTTAGGATCTTGCTTGTCTACCAGTGTTGTGATGGCAGTCACACTAGTGGGGGCTGGGTAGTCTACAAGCACATCCTTATTCAGGTCCCTGGTCGTTGGATTATCGAGACAGAGCATCGATACTCCGGAGTAGACTAGTGTGTACGCTTCTCATCCCAGTTGGGGAGATGGTCTGTCCCACAGCCGTCAGTACGTCGTACTGGAGATAGTATACAGGTGCTCGTTAGGTTACGGGTACACCGGACAGGACTCACAGGGAACTGTTGGTTGGTTTGATACCAGTCGTCAGTGAACAGTTCCCAGGTGACATGAGTACAGCGTAGTCCGCAGACTTGACACTGCTACTTCGCCTCGAGTGTGTCCCACTGTTCTTAGATTGCTACCCTACCACGGCTCAAAGGAGTCGTGCAAACAGGTGGCAGTTGGGTGCAGTCCCGAGCACTTGGAGGCAGTGGCGGTTAGACAGGATTCGTCCCTCCCGGTATTAGGAGTAGATATCGTGCTGTGTCAGAGAGCCATTACGCAAAGTCCCTGGCCAGGGCAAGCGAGATTTGCTGGTGGGTTCCAGCAGTTTCTCAGGGTGTAATGGGCTTTACTCCGACACGACTTATACCGCTATTAGGGGACTGATGCTTGCCGCCCCCCTAGGCCCGATATGCGATAGTCTTGGACGAACGGACCGGACTGTTTGGAGATTGTCACATCAGACTCAGTAGGAGTTCGGATGGGTTTTCTCATCGGCCTTCTTATCGACAACTACCTGGGGACCGTTACGTACAGCTAGTGCCGCTTGCGGTCTGTGGTTAAACCCACTGCCAGCGTAGTAGTCGAGTCTCTAGAGTCCCACACAGAGAGTTTCCTACTCCAGGAGAAACGATATAGAGGTTGCATGGTTTTGCGACAAAGGGTTCGGACGCATACGTGCGTTTACGCGCGTACGACTTTCGGACAGTTTTTACCAGTCGGCTTTGGTTTAAGCCAGTTACTGGTATCCGGTTATTGGATTTTTACAGTCTAAAGTTTTTCCGTATTTTTGCGGAATGGAGGGGCGTTCTCGTAATTGTACGAGAAGCTTCTAGAAGATGTGACTAAGGAGGTTTCTTTTGGATAAGAGAGTGAGTCATGGTGGTGATTCATTCACTTCATTAATGCACATTTATTGCTTAATGACTCATGCTAATGAATCACCACTAGATATTTTATGAAGCATGCTTATTCATTTCCTTTATTGATTATTCTTTAAAAAGAATGCTTCATAATATATTATGATACACTCTCTCTACTCTCATTATCTTATCACACATTCTCTCTCCTCAAGCTCTCATCTTCAAACCCTAATCCTTAATCCTCATGTGTTGAGATCAAAGGATTAGTTAGACTAAACAATCCATAACCTTCACTCTATATCATCCTTTCATCTTTGATTAGCAATCAAAGTTGATTAGTTACCTCAAGTTAGAGGTTTAGCTTGGAGTTTCGCTCTCGGGTGGATCGTCTACTACCTAGAGAAGGCCGAGGAGAACAAAGGAGGACACAAAGACGAAGGACTAGTTTCGATCGGTATAATCCCTTAACACTATAGTTTAGTATAGCTATGTGTTTGGTTATTATTTGTTTAGCTTCGATTTAAGCGGTTAGTCGATGTTCGTTCCTTAAACTTGATCGTTTTTGTAAAATCCGCCTCCCCACAAGTACTGGGGTGTACTAAATCGACTTACAGTGGTATCAGAGCCTTGCTAAACAATAAATAACTTAATTGCAAATTTGTACGAATTTCGAACGGAAAAACAAAGCTGGAAAACCCTAAAAAATGTAAGTTTCTGTCGAATTTAAAACGATGTCAGAAAATTTTTCAGGTGAGTTCAGAGAGCTTGACATGACACAAGTAGAACACCCAAGAAAAACAGTCGACTGAATCGACCAACGCGCCGCGGAACCGCGGCCTCAACCACTGAGTTGCCGCGCTTCCGCCGCCGAGTTGACGAGTCAGCGGCCGAGTTTTCTTCTGTTGCTTCTCTGTGATATTTGGGGTTTTTTGGAATATTTAATTATTGCTCAGGTTACTGTTTAACAGAGCAGATTTTGGAGCAATATTGAAGTTGTTTATTCGATCGAATTGTACAGTATTTGCGTATTGGATTATATTTGTGATTGTTTAATGTGTTCGTAAACCTCCCCCAACTGCTAGTATGTCCGTTGGCAGGGGGTTGCACATTTCTGAAATGGTTATATCTGTTTGTGCATATAAACTGTATTGGACTGTTGTGGTGTATAGCCGGGGTTCGCAATGGGTTATTGTTTAATTCATTTGTTGTAAATGTAATTTGTTGTAATATTATTTTCGCGGGGCACTTCTAGGTTGCGGTTGTAGCCACCGTTGTAATATTTCATTTTACTGTTTTTGCTCCTAGGACTGACCCAAGATGGGGTACACAGACTGCCGGGTGGGTAGTTTGCCGTACCCGTAGGGGTCGAGGGTGGGGTAACGGCTATTCATCACAACTGTGTAATCTGTCTTTTCTTGCAGGCTCAAAAGAAATACAGATTGCTTGCAAATCCAATATTGTTTATCTGTGTTCTGGAATGAATATTATTGCGTCAGACGAATGTAAAATATCTATATTTATGATAGCTATTTAGACGCCACTTATGTTTTACACCCGCGCTAGCCCAGCCCCCGCTCTGTCGTTAGTTAAGTAACCTAACGGGTGATGACGGGAACCCGTGGCGAATGCGGATGGCATAAGAGGACGTTGTATTTTCGTTGTTTTCTGCAATGATAGGTTAATGATGGGACGCATTATCTATAATGCAAAGTAAAATAAACCAAGGTTTAAATCGTTGGAACAATTTAAAAGAAACCACTCGGTTAATTTTTAAAACAGATATTTTTAAATGCGGAGATTCAACCACTCCTTTTAAAAGCTATCAGGTTCCTTCGGTTATATCAAGTTCACTACGTTCACGGTTTCGCCAAAACCAGTCGTAGCCCTCCGTCATTTCTTATGAATGGTCAGTAGTATTCAAGCTATGTTTGTTTGGCCCTTAGTCAAGACATAGTGTTTGGTAGCTGCTGGGGTATTCATTTGTTGCATAGATAGATGAGTTGGTTTGGGACAGTCGTATTACTTTGTTTGGCCCTTAGTCAAGAGTATACGGATGGGTTCAAATCAACAGGATAATGATGGGCAGAACTTGACATGTGACTTATGATTTGTTGGCCCTTAGTCAAGATCATAAGAGCTTGGGGCAAAAATATATATCGGGAATTTCTAAAGAAACTGAAATTTGCAAAGAAATGCATACCATTTGGAGTTTGATGAATGTTGGTAGGATTCCTTCAACATTATCATACGATGATATTTGGATCCCGATCCTACTGTGAGTATATGCTACTTATCAGGATATTCGTCGCTTAACGATCAATGCTATAAACCTAGTAGGTGTCCAGAAAAGTGTCAGCGGGGTTACGCCCCCAGAGAAAAGAGGTTATTTAATTAAGGAACTTCGCGAAAGCGTTGGAAAACCTCCCTCGAAGTATCGACACCGGCCTGGCTGAACGGTTAAGCATGTATTGTACGGTGAGAATAGTCTTGGCTAATTCTTCTTTTATGGTTTGAGGAAGGATTCGAGAAACAGTGGGAGCCATCCAGTTTAGATAAACTAAAAACCATTCTAAACTTGCAAGAGCATCATGCTAAAGAGTTTTCTTCTCTCTCTCCTAATTGCAGCGACCCTGAAAATGACTGGACTTAAGTTACTTTTAGAGAAAAATATACTGACAGGGCCAAACTGTAAAGATTGGCTGCGGAATGTCAAGATGGCTTTGACCTATGACAAACTGGGGTACGTCCTCACCGCTACAGCACCTGCTGTCCTTGGTCCCAAATCCAGCAATGCGGATAAGGAAATCCGCAAAACCTGGGATTTAGATTGCGCGAGAGCCAAGTGCATCGTTCTTGCCTCGATGAACAATGAACATCAGAGGAGGCACGAGGATATGTCCTTAGATGGCATATTTCTCCATACAAAGGAACTTTATGGAGAGCAATCTCGTATAGCAAGATACGAGACCTCTAAGAAATTGTTTCGAGCGAGGTTGGCTGTCGGGTCATCAGTAGGTGAACATGTCCTACAGATGATCGGCTATATTGAAGAGCTCGCGGACCTTGGGACGACTTTGGATAATGAGCTCTATACAGACCTTGTTCTCCAGTCCCTTCCTCCCACCTACGCCCAGTTTATCCTCAACTTCAATCTTCAAGGAAAAGAAGTTGAACTTGCGGAACTCCTGAACATGTTAAGGAGTGCAGAGGGCACCTTGCAGAAGGCAAGGGAAACACCCGCTATGTTTGTTGGCGGTTCATCTTCTTCCGGGTCCAAGGCTAGGGCCAAAGGAAGGAAGAAGAAGGCCGCACCCAGACCTAGAGGAGGTGTTAGTAAGGTGGGAAAGAAGGGAAAGAAAAAGTTTACAGCACCGGTAGTTGGCCTGGATGAGTGCTTCCATTGTCACAGGAAAGGGCACTGGAAGAAGGATTGCAAGGCGTGGAACGCCAAGAACCAGGAACCGAAGCAAGCTGTGGCTTCGACTTCAGGTGTGTTTGTAATTGAGAATTGTCTGTCAATCAACTCTGCTTCCTGGGTATTGGATACTGGATCAGGATCTCATATTTGCAATTCATTGCAGGCACTGAGAAACCGTAGAGTGCTGAAGGAAGGTGATATGATCCTCAGGGTTGCTAACGGAGCTAGCGTGGGAGCTGCGTCCGTCGGGGATTATCACCTAGGATTGACGAGTGGACACATTTTGGTTTTACATAACTGTTATTTTGTACCCAGCTTAACGTGTAATATCATATCAGTTTCCTTGTTATCAAATAAAGGTTATGATTTCACGTTTGTAAGAGATGTTGTCAACATCCACCTTAATCATGGTTTGATTGGGTCCGGTACTCTAAATAACGGCATATATGTGTTAAACCAACTCCAAATTTTCATTGTCCAGAACACACTAAAAAGAAAGTCTCCAGATTTAAATAAAGCTTTCTTATGGCATTGTAGACTGGGTCACATCAATGAGAGAAGGTTGACTAAGTTGCATAGAGAAGGATATTTGGACACGTTCGAATATCAAACCTATGACACTTGTCAATCTTGTCTCAAAGGAAAGATGACAAAGACTCCATTTACTGGACAAGGAGTAAGAGCGAGCGAGCTCTTACGACTCATACACAGTGATATATGTGGTCCAATGTCTACACATGCAAGAGGTGGTTATTCCTACTTCATTACTTTTACAGATGATTTCTCTAGGTATGGATATGTTTTCTTAATGAAGCATAAATCAGAGGCCTTTGAGAAATTCCTGGAATTCAAGAGTGAAGCGGAAAACCAAACAGGCAAAAGTATTAAGACACTAAGATCTGATCGAGGTGGAGAATACTTAAGTGCCGAGTTCCTAGGTTACCTAAAAGAGAAAGGAATTCTCTCTCAGCTTACTCCTCCATACACTCCACAGCACAACGGTGTATCGGAGAGACGGAATCGAACCCTATTGGATATGGTACGATCCATGATGAGTAATACTGAGTTACCGCGATCTTTCTGGGGTTATGCGCTAGAATCAGCGGCATATCTTTTGAACCAGGTTCCAACCAAGACTGTGCCTACCACACCATATCAGATGTGGAGTGGGAAGAAACCCTGTCTAAAACATTTTAGGACATGGGGGTGTCCAGCTTTTGTAAAAAAGCAGCATGTGGACAAGCTCGAGGCACGCTCAGTACTGTGTAAGCTTGTAGGATATCCAAAGAACTCCAAGGGATATTATTTCTATTACGCAGAGGAACAAAAGGTTTTTGTTTCTCGTCATGCCCACTTCTTAGAAACTGAATTTTTAGAAAATCAGAAGAGTGGGAGCGAAGTAGAACTGGAAGAAATTCCAGAACCACAAGCTGCTACTGAAAGTTTGGTAGAACCAGAGGTTCAAGAAGAACAGAACATTCCCGCACCCCTCCGCAGGAGTAGTAGGCCGTCTCATCCGCCTGAGAGATACTACGGTTTTCTCATAGACGGGGATAGAGAGGATTGCATCATAGATGATGATGAACCTACTGACTTCCAGCAGGCCATCCAGAGCGGCGACTCGGTACGATGGCTAGATGCAATGCGGACCGAGATGGAGTCCATGTACACCAACAAAGTATGGACTTTGGACTTTGCTCCAGATGGGGTAAAACCCATAGGATGCAAATGGATCTTCAAGAAAAAGATTGGTGTAGATGGACAGGTGGAAACCTATAAGGCTAGACTTGTTGCAAAGGGTTTTCGTCAAAGACCTGGTTTGGACTATGACGAAACCTTTTCTCCAGTGGCTATGCTCAAATCCATTCGGGTCCTTCTTGCTATTGCTGCCTTCCATGATTATGAAATCTGGCAGATGGACGTAAAGACGGCTTTTCTGAATGGAAATTTAGAAGAGAGCGTCTATATGGATCAGCCAGAGGGTTTCAATCAGAGTGGGAGCAGCGGGAAAGTATGCAAGCTGCTTAAGTCCATTTATGGACTAAAGCAGGCATCGCGGAGTTGGAACATCTGTTTTGATGAGACAGTCAAAGAATATGACTTTATCAAAAATCCAGATGAACCGTGCATATATAGTAAAGTTGTGGCCAGAAGTGTCGTATTCCTCGTCTTGTACGTGGATGACATTCTATTGATAGGAAATGACATTCCTATGCTACAATCTGTCAAAGAATTCTTGTCACACAGGTTCTCCATGAAAGACCTGGGTGATGCCTCTTACATTCTGGGGATCCGGATCTATCGTGATAGATCCAAGAGGATGTTGGGACTTTCGCAGTCCAGGTATATCGACACTGTACTGAAAAGATTCAGTATGGAAGATTCTAAGCGCGGTAATCTACAAGCTTGTCACGGAATCACCCTCTCCAAAGAGATGTCTCCCAAGACTGATTTGGAAAGGGAACGCATGTCTATTATACCCTACGCTTCTGCGGTAGGCTCTATAATGTATGCGATGTTGTGTACCAGACCAGATGTAGCTTATGCACTGAGCGTGGTAAGCCGGTATCAGTCAGACCCAGGGGAGAAACACTGGATAGCAGTAAAGAACATTCTCAAGTACCTGAGGAGGACTAAGGAGATGTTCTTGGTTTACGGCGGAAAAGACCTCAGGTTAGAGGCCTTTGCTGATTCCGGCTTCCAGAGTGATAAGGACGATTCCAAGTCCATGTCGGGTTATGTCTTTACCCTCAATGGAGGGGCGGTGTGCTGGAAGAGCTCCAAGCAGGACACCGTTGCTGACTCGACGATGGAAGCGGAGTATATAGCTGCTTGCGATGCCGCAAAAGAAGCAGTCTGGATGAAGAAGTTCCTAACAGAACTTCAGGTGGTTCCTACCATAGTTGATCCAATACCTCTGTATTGCGACAACAACGGAGCTATAGCTTTAGCGAAGGAACCAAGGTCCCATCAGAAGTCCAGACACATCTTGAGGCGGTATCACCTGATCAGGGAGATCATTGATCGTCAGGAGATCGAGGTTCGGAGAGTTGCTTCAGAAGAGAACATTGCTGATCCATTCACGAAGGCCCTTCCTCAAATTCAGTTCGAGAGGCTGCTCGAGATCATTGGTCTACGATATGCCAGTACATGGCCCTAGTGCAAGTGGGAGATTGTTAGTGTTTATGCCCTAGAAGGCCATTACTGTATCATACTAGCTTGTATATTACTTAATGGAAGCTTGGGATATTCACATGTATATAACAGTCTTGCTAAACATGGTAGTATGCTACTTGGTTTTTCTATCTTAATATGTGAGTATACGTATTGATAGAGCTCTTAGGATCTTGCTTGTCTACCAGCGTTGTGATGGCAGTCACACTAGTGGGGGCTGGGTAGTCTACAAGCACATCCTTATTCAGGTCCCTGGTCGTTGGATTATCGAGACAGAGCATCGATACTCCGGAGTAGACTAGTGTGTACGCTTCTCATCCCAGTTGGGGAGATGGTCTGTCCCACAGCCGTCAGTACGTCGTACTGGAGATAGTATACAGGTGCTCGTTAGGTTACGGGTACACCGGACAGGACTCACAGGGAACTGTTGGTTGGTTTGATACCAGTCGTCAGTGAACAGTTCCCAGGTGACATGAGTACAGCGTAGTCCGCAGACTTGACACTGCTACTTCGCCTCGAGTGTGTCCCACTGTTCTTAGATTGCTACCCTACCACGGCTCAAAGGAGTCGTGCAAACAGGTGGCAGTTGGGTGCAGTCCCGAGCACTTGGAGGCAGTGGCGGTTAGACAGGATTCGTCCCTCCCGGTATTGGGAGTAGATATCGTGCTGTGTCAGAGAGCCATTACGCAAAGTCCCTGGCCAGGGCAAGCGAGATTTGCTGGTGGGTTCCAGCAGTTTCTCAGGGTGTAATGGGCTTTACTCCGACACGACTTATACCGCTATTAGGGGACTGACGCTTGCCGCCCCCCTAGGCCCGATATGCGATAGTCTTGGACGAACGGACCGGACTGTATGGAGATTGTCACATCAGACTCAGTAGGAGTTCGGATGGGTTTTCTCATCGGCCTTCTTATCGACAACTACCTGGGGACCGTTACGTACAGCTAGTGCCGCTTGCGGTCTGTGGTTAAACCCACTGCCAGCGTAGTAGTCGAGTCTCTAGAGTCCCACACAGAGAGTTTCCTACTCCAGGCGAAACGATATAGAGGTTGCATGGTTTTGCGACAAAGGGTTCGGACGCATACGTGCGTTTACGCGCGTACGACTTTCGGACAGTTTTTACCAGTCGGCTTTGGTTTAAGCCAGTTACTGGTATCCGGTTATTGGATTTTTACAGTCTAAAGTTTTTCCGTATTTTTGCGGAATGGAGGGGCGTTCTCGTAATTGTACGAGAAGCTTCTAGAAGATGTGACTAAGGAGGTTTCTTTTGGATAAGAGAGTGAGTCATGGTGGTGATTCATTCACTTCATTAATGCACATTTATTGCTTAATGACTCATGCTAATGAATCACCACTAGATATTTTATGAAGCATGCTTATTCATTTCCTTTATTGATTATTCTTTAAAAAGAATGCTTCATAATATATTATGATACACTCTCTCTCCTCTCATTATCTTATCACACATTCTCTCTCCTCAAGCTCTCATCTTCAAACCCTAATCCTTAATCCTCATGTGTTGAGATCAAAGGATTAGTTAGACTAAACAATCCATAAGCTTCACTCTATATCATCCTTTCATCTTTGATTAGCAATCAAAGTTGATTAGTTACCTCAAGTTAGAGGTTTAGCTTGGAGTTTCGCTCTCGGGTGGATCGTCTACTACCTAGAGAAGGCCGAGGAGAACAAAGGAGGACACAAAGACGAAGGACTAGTTTCGATCGGTATAATCCCTTAACACTATAGTTTTGTATAGCTATGTGTTTGGTTATTATTTGTTTAGCTTCGATTTAAGCGGTTAGTCGATGTTCGTTCCTGAAACTTGATCGTTTTTGTAAAATCCGCCTCCCCACAAGTACTGGGGTGTACTACATCGACTTACACTCGTTAGGTTACGGGTACACCGGACAGGACTCACAGGGAACTGTTGGTTGGTTTGATACCAGTCGTCAGTGAACAGTTCCCAGGTGACATGAGTACAGCGTAGTCCGCAGACTTGACACTGCTACTTCGTCTCGAGTGTGTCCCACTGTTCTTAGATTGCTACCCTACCACGGCTCAAAGGAGTCGTGCAAACAGGTAGCAGTTGGGTACAGTCCCGAGCACTTGGAGGCAGTGGCGGTTAGACAGGATTCGTCCCTCCCGGTATTGGGAGTAGATATCGTGCTGTGTCAGAGAGCCATTACGCAAAGTCCCTGGCCAGGGCAAGCGAGATTTGCTGGTAGGTTCCAGTAGTTTCTCAGGGTGTAATGGGCTTCCCTCCGACACGACTTATACCGCTATTAGGGGACTGACGCTTGCCGCCCCCTAGGCCCGATATGCGATAGTCTTGGACGAACGGACCGGACTGTATGGAGATTGTCACATCAGACTCAGTAGGAGTTCGGATGGGTTTTCTCATCGGCCTTCTTATCGACAACTACCTGGGGACCGTTACGTACAGCTAGTGCCGCTTGCGGTCTGTGGTTAAACCCACTGCCAGCGTAGTAGTCGAGTCTCTAGAGTCCCACACAGAGAGTTTCCTACTCCAGGCGAAACGATATAGAGGTTGCATGGTTTTGCGACAAAGGGTTCGGACGCATACGTGCGTTTACGCACGTACGACTTTCGGACAGTTTTTACCAGTCGGCTTTGGTTTAAGCCAGTTACTGGTATCCGGTTATTGGATTTTTACAGTCTAAAGTTTTTCCGTATTTTTTCGGATCGGAGGGCGTTCTCGTAATTGTTCGAGAAGCTTCTAGAAGATGGTGACTAAGGAGGGTTATGTGTCATATTCATTAAATGAGGTTATGAGTCATGGTGGTGATTCATTCATTTCATTAATGCACATTTATTGCTTAATGACTCATACTAATGAATCACCACTAGATATTTTATGAAGCATGATTTATCATCACTCTTTATTCTTTTCTCATTATTAGAAAATGCTTCATAATATATTATGATACACTCTCTCTCATCTCATTATCTTATCTCACATTCTCTCTCCTCAAGCTCTCATCTTCAAACCCTAATCCTTACACCTCATGAGTTGAGATCAAAGGATTAGTTAGACTAAACAATCCATAACCATCACTCTATCTCATCCTAACTTCTTTGATTGGCAATCCAAGAAGGTTAGTTGCCTCAAGTTTAGAGGTTTAGCTTGGAGTTTTGCTCTCGGGTGGATCGTCTACTACCTAGAGAAAGCCGAGGAGAACAAGGAGATCGTAAAGACGAAGGACTAGTTTCGAAAGGTATAATCCCTAATCACAAGTGATAAGAAAATCATTGTGTACGGTTATTTATAGTTTAGCTTCGATTTAAGCGGTTAGTCGATGTTCATTCCTTAAACTTGAATGTTTTTGTAATTTCCGCCTCCCCACAAGTACTGGGGTGTACTACATCGACTTACATTTCTTGCTCGTTTCCTTCCGGAGAGCGTCCGAGTTGCTCGAGCCCGTAGTTTCGAGTCTTTGCGTAAGACTCCTGGGATGACCGTGTCCGAGCATGACATTCAGTTTACTCAGCTGTCCAGATATGCTCCTTACCTGGTGGACACTGAACAGAAACGCATAAAGAGATTCGTACGAGGCCTTGACACGCAGCTATTTCTTTCTATCTGCGCCCAGCGTTTTGACACCTATACAGCAGCGTTAGACGCAGCTATTTTGATGTAGGAGCGTATTTCTAAGACCATAGTACCGAAGAGGATTCGTAGAGGCATATCAGCTCCAGTGCTGATTGGCAGAGATATGGCAGGCAGAGACCGTGGTGGTGGTCGAAGCATCAAACGAGGTCAGTTTTTCATCTCTTATTTACCAGGACAGCAGCCATCACCAGGATGTTTTCGATGTGGGAGTCCGCAGCACCATGTCAGACATTATCCTATGAGGCGCCAGGGTGGGGCGACAGTTCCACATGTGACCTTACCACCATCACCCCCTCCTCCGAGCGTTTTACCTTCTACACCTGTTGTTGCTCCATGCCAGATCGATGCCCCGAGAGGCCGTGGTCATGGCGGTCCGGTTCAGAGAGGACGAGGTGGCTGAAGCAGAGGACAACCGGGGTACCGGCAGAGGACAGGACAGAGTGTTCTCTTTGACTCCTCAGGATGCGCAGGAATCGAACACAGTGGTGATAGGTACTCTTCCAGTATGTTCTTTCGACGCACGGGTATTATTTGACCCAGGTTCTACACATTCATATGTATCTACACACTTTGCATCGAGGTTGGGCCGAGAGTCGTCTTTGCTAGATCAGCCGCTTGTTGTTATTACCCCCGTAGGCGTTTCTTTTGTCGCTCAATGTGTGTTTCGATCGTGTCATGTCCGTATCGGGGAGAAGGATTCTTATGTTGATTTGATTCTCCTCAATATATTATACTTCGACATTCTACTGGGCTTGGACTGGCTAGCCACTTTCTATGCATCCGTGGACTGCCGTGAGAAGGCAGTCAGATTTAGTTTTCCGGATGAGCCAGTTCTTGTTATTCGGGGAGACCGTAATGCCGCCCTTCCCAGTCTGATTTCTTATCTTCGCGCTAGTCAGCTCTTAAGGAATGTATGTCAGGGACTTTTGGCGTATTTTCTTGATACCGGAGCCATAGAGGTCCCGTGGGACCAGGTCCCGATTGTGAGGGAACTTCCCGATGTCTTTCCTTACGAGCTGCCTGGACTACTGCCAGAAAGTGATATCGAGTTCTGCATTGACTTGATCTCTGGCACGGGGCCTATTTTTATACCTCCTTATCGGATGGCCCCGGCTGAGCTTAAAGAGCTTAAGTGTAACGTTTTAGAAATCGTTATGCGAATTTGTCCGTTTTAGAGTAAGTTTGTCGGTATTTTCGGTTTTAACCCGACTGTGATCAAACGGCCATATAGACTTGCCAGCACCTAGTTTAGCTAAAATAAAGCTAGTGCGCAAGCTTTGGGGGTATATGGGACGTTTTGGTTCTATTTGAATTTTTCCCAATTTTAATATTATTTTTATGCAGTATTCGCATTTTGGGAAATTTTTGTTAAGTGAACTTCTCATCAATTAAGTTTGAGTTAAACCAAAACCTTCTCCCATATCTAGATATTTTTGAGGACTAGGATTAATGGTTTAAAGAAAAGAAAAGAAATGAAGGTAGATGCATGCATGTGTGCTTAGGTGTGTATGAATGCATTTATTGAATTAAATGTTGGTAATTGCTAGGAAACCCTCACAAAACTCCCACCTCGCTCATATGGCCGAATCCCTCTCTCCCTCTTCTGCCCTTGAGCTCTTCTCTCTTATTTTTCTTCAATCCTAACTCAAACTTCTCCAATTTTTCAAAATATATCACAAATATACCAAAAAGTCTTGATTTTTGCTCTTGGATCACTTGGAATTAGGGAAAGCTTGAATCTTGTGAGCAAGATTGTTAGGTTTAATCTCTACACTGTTAAATTATAGTTTTTATGCTGTGTTGTTCGTTGATTATGGTTTAGAACGCATTTTATATCGATTAGTACGATATCGGGTTTTTAAGTCTTTTTAGAGCTTTTAATATCTGCTGTGACATGGAGATTTTAGTGTTTGGAAAAACAAAATTATAGAGATGTACTAGTGAACCTGAGACATCACCTGAAGGATGGGGACCACCTCACCGGCCGGGGCCGGCGACCCTAGTGCGAAATCCGGCGACGCCGGCTAGGTTGGAGAGGGTTGGGGTTTGTCTTCTGTGGGTTGTTGTCTGCTGTTGGCAAGGGGTGTTTGGTACTGTTTACTTTTTTAGTAAATTCAGTATGCAAAATCTGGGATCGTTTACCTATAATCAAGTGTTTTGAGTCCACGTGATACGTGTTGCGACACGAATCGTGATCTTGTGTTACTACTGTACTCAGTTTGGTTTTGAGGTATCGTTACGCGCGTTAGCCTCTAGACGTCCACTCGCGAGTTAGTTTAGTGTGTTGGTGCGTTATTTAATACGTAATTTTACGTTATATTGATCGATTCTGAGATGTTCGCATTATTTCTTGTGTTTGTGGAAATATAGCGTCGCAAGCGGGGACTTCGGATGCTAAGGGGAAGCAGGTGGTCGGATTTTCATACCTTGAGACCATTGGTGAGTAGATTTAACATCTACGGGGAAATCGCCCGTATGGCATTATGCGTTGGGGCGAATATAATATGTTAGCTACATAGATTTGCATATTAGTTACTTTCGTATGAATGTCATCGCATAGCATTATTTGTTGTATCTTACTCGTACCTTTAGATATAACACATTACTGACGGTTCTTGTTGCACGAGTACTAAATTGTATGCTACACCCACACCATCTGTAATTTCCATGACACGCACAAACCACCTACATACATGATACGGTAGTGGATAGGGATAGTTGTGGTAATAGCCCTTATCCCATTGTGCATATGAGATATTGTTGACACTTACATACGTGACATTGCATTGGGAAGGAATAGTTGAGGTAGTAACCCTTATTCCATTTCGCGTATACCTTACTATAGCTATATTGTACATCTTGCATACATATTGACATGTACACCACATAGTCTATTATAGTTACATGTATATCATGCACTCATATTGACATGTACACCGCATATTTTCGCTATAGTTGTATGTACCCCAAGTGGTATTGTTTTGATATGTGGTATTGAGTTTTTGATCATTGTGCTTATAAAATGCATCATACCCACTGCTTACATGTAGATACTTAAACCTTGCTACACTTACATGTACACTTCATATGATGCTGTATTGTTTTCAGAGGATTTTGGGAAGCACAAGATATATTTTAAAAGCTGGATTAATTTAAAAGAGCGGTTTTCCCTTTATATGCTCTTATTGATATTTTATGTTGCATATATCAGTTTTATATGGATTTTACGCATTGAGATGTGGATTTCATATGATTATGGATAAGAGAACCGTGGGGGTATTTTCAATAAACTGTGTATTGTTTGAAAACCCGGTTTCTCCTGATATGATATTTCAGTGCGTCCACCATGTGATTTCTCGGTTCTGAGATTTGGCTTGTGATACCGGATTCGAGGAGCGGGAGGCACCGTCTGCGGGTACATGGTGGACCCGGTATGGTACCCCGGGGCGAGTGGTGATTTCGTGGTGTAGAAGATCAGCCTGGCGGTGGGACCACTACCTACCGGTGATTGTATTTGGACTCAGCGGTTATCGTGGGGATACCAACCGGAGTGATGTACGACATATCGTCAGGTCCAGTCGTGGTGACAACGCCTGAGTTATGAGGATTTTCGTGTCGATGCTGGACACGGGTTTCATGATGTTTCGAGTGTCGGTGTTACACTCAGGTTTCTAAGATTTTTACGTATCGTCGGTGGACATACGTGGTTGATATCCCTATATATATACTTAAAGGTACATATTTTTCATGATGTTTCGGGTGTCGATGATAGACACTCAGGTTCCATGAGACTTACAGGATGTGAGGGACGATCTGAGGATGCGGTGCCTGAGGATTTGGGATTTGATGTGTCAGTGAGGCATACTGGTGTTTTTCCCTGCTGAGGATTTTGCATGAGATTTTATTGTATCATCCCACACACTCAGGATTATTGTTGTTAAGCATTGTTTCAGGTAGTTGTAGTACCCTGATGATGTACCTTTACATGATTGTTGCTTATTCACTTATCATACTTATGCTATCGGATTACATGTGATAGATAGATCGCTGTTCGTGCATACCTGCGATTACAGTATGATATTATTTACTATCCACGAGTTGGCAACTCACCCACGTTGTGCCACAGTGTTTTGCAGGACTTACCCTCAGAGCAGTCGCGGCAGGGCATCTTATCATCACTACTTTTGCGGATACCGCTACGTTAGGCAGTGAGGCCTTTACTTTTAGGTGGGTTTCGGTTATCAGTTTGTACATTGTATGTCTTTTTGTTGGATCTAGTATTCTCCATCTACCACTATTTGTATATGACTTAGAGAAGACTTGTGAGGTTTCAGGGTTGTATTATTTGGTGACTTTGGGTGCCGTGCTCATGGGAGCCAGTTATTTTGGGAAGTTTACTTCTTATTGCAGTCTTTCCTTTGTTATTTCTTCGCTTCGGCGTCGTATATTTGTTGTGGTGGTTGTCTCCACCGTTGTGCGTGATTTTGCTCCCATTTGGGATGCTTTATATATTATCTGTGTTGTACCCGTTTTCGGGGCTAGTTTTAACAAAGCAGGTGCTGCCGAAATTTTCAAGAAAGAAAACTAGAGTTAGAGATTTTACTTGTGATTTTCTAAATGTTTTAAACTATGTTTTCTCCGTTGATCCAGTTTTGGGTGGTTTAGATTTCTGGGTTTTCGGCTTACTTGAGTTGCGTACGCCTGTAGACGTTACGTAATTCAAGTGCCGGTTATGGGACAAACTTGGGTCGTGACAAAGTTGGTATCAGAGTATTAGGTTTTACCTTTCGGAGTGTAGGATGACCTTGGTATGATGGAGTAGGTTGCATAAGCAGAGTGTGTTGGAGATAGTGCCCTCAGAGTCAATTATTGGATCACAGGCACGTGATTGCAAGGATTGATGGAGGACCTATCCCGATAGGACAGTCTTACTCAAGATTATAGTATGCTATCTGGTTTATCTTTATCATCGTGTACTGCTTTAGGTGACCTTACAGGTCACTATTGCGCGTTGATAGAGCCCCTAGGATTCTTGCTTGACTGCCAGCAGTATGAGGGCGATCATATACGTGGGTGCTGGTAGTCTATAAGCACATCCTTAAAAGGTCCCTAGTCGTGGAGTTTCGAGACAGGGCATCGATACTCCAGAATAGACTAGTGTATACATTCGAGACCCCGACGAGGGGCGGTGGCCGGTCTCATAAGCCACTGGTGTCAGTTGGTTCACCTAAGATGTATACAGGTGCTCATTGGGTTATGAGTACACCGGACGGGACTCGCCGGGAACATGCTAGTTGGTCTTATACCTGACGTCAGATAGCAGTTCCCTGGTGACATGTGTACAGGTTAGTGATGTATCGTCAGATAACATGCTAGTGATGTATCGCGGTATTCAGTTGGAATATCCTGCACCTCATTCTACGGGGAAAGAGCCGAGATCCCTTCACCGGGAGTGACCTCTTTAGCAATGGTTTTTGCCACTATATTTTCATAAAAGCTATCCAGTTCCTTCAACGATATCAAGTTCATTACGTTAAAGGTTTTTCGTCAGAAACCATTCGTAGCCCTCCGTCGTTTCAGACGGGTAGCACGTAGTATTCATGCTATGTTTGTTGGCCTTCGTCAAGGCATAGTGTATGGTAGCTGCTTGTTGCCTTTCTGCTGCATAGATAGATGCGTTGGTTTGGGACAGTCGTATAGCCTTGTTGACCTTCGTCAAGGGCTTGTACAGGTTGGTTCAAATTAACCAGGACAATGACGGGTAGAACTTGACATATGACTTATGATTTTTTGACCTTCGTCAAGGTCATAAGACCATGGGGTAAAAATCACATCGGGAGTTTCTAAAGAAACTGAAACTTGCCAGATATGCGCATACCTTCTGGAGTGTGATAACGTGAGCGGATTCCGTCACGTTATCATGCGATGATAGTTGGATCCCGATTCCAACTGATGAGTTGATTTACTCCTCGGGTGATCCCGACTAATTCTTCTTTACGGTTTGGAGGAGAATTTGACGGTACAGTGGGAGGTTTCCAGATTAGATAAATTGGTAACCATTCTGATCTAGGTTAGAGTGCACGCTGAGTGTTTCTTTTCTCTCTCTCTTTGGCAGCGACCATGACCCGACCCTAAGACTATGACTCAGTGACCAAAATTTACCGAACCTTCTTAAACACTGGCTTTTGGATTGTCAGAGTTGCATACCTCATTGCCACTCATACTTTTTCCCTTTTCTCCAGGGCACCCCGTATTACTACGAACGACCACTTCCATTGGACAAAACCATCGTATGGTTATATACGAACACGAAGGAATTTATTCGAGGATGGTTTCCGATTCTGGAGAAAACGAATAAGACTATCCAGTTGTCTTTTCCTTTTACCTTCTCTCAGTTTGCGAGTACTCCTTGTTTTTGCAAGTCCATGCTACCTCTCCCGGTACTTTCGGGAATGCGGAATTTGGTAAAATACGATTTTTATGGAGGTGGTAACATGGACCTATAACCCGGATCTTGGTTAAACATCTATCTAACATCCTAACTACGAGTTTCTAGCTACTCGGTTAGGGGGTTATACCTTGCTTGTCTTGAACTCCTTCGTCTTCAAGCTCCGATGGTGGTCCGGATTGGCTTCTTCTCGTCGTCTCCGTACGCCGAAGATAGATCCACCTGAAAGCTCCAACCTTTAGCTCCTTCTTCGTTCTTTGAAGAAACTAGTTCACTTGGTTTGCTGAAACTAGTTCACTTGGTTTGCTAAACCTAGTGAACTAGAATGAGTAGAGAAGAATTAGAATGGGATTTTATCTATGGTTCTTGATTCTCAACTCATGAGAGATATGAACCATAGAGTCAAGAGAGGGAGCAAGAGGATGAGGGTGAGAGCAAAAGGAGAGCTCAAGAACAAGAGAGAGAATGAGCAAGTATTTTGTCTCTCACCCTCTCATAATCCAAAGTCATGATAACTCATCATATCAAAAAAGTCTTATGTGATGGTTGAAACAACCATAACCATATCATATCATGCACTCATTTTACACAAATGAGCAAGCAAGTAAAAGACTTTGCCATGAAATGATGGCTATGGTTATCATGATGGTCAACTAGTCAAGCCTAGTCAACCGGTCAACAAAGTCAACAAGTCAACAAAAGTCAACAAGTCAACAAAGTCAACAAAAGACAACAACCATGTCACCATAATACTTAATTAATATAATAGTTAATCATTTATCATATTCTCATTAGGGTTGAGCAAAAAGTCAAATAGTCAACGGTCAACTGCCAACAACCCTAATGAGAATCCGCTGCCTCTGCCTCCCTGTCAACTGTGCATACACACCCGCATCCGCGTTCCGAGGAACACGAATGCAAACTGGATAAATCCAATCCCAAAAGGTACACTAGGATCTGGCTTAAACCAAAGCCCGCTAGTGTAAACTGTCCGGACACTGTGCGTGCACAAGTGCACGGATGTGACCGAACCCTGTCGCAAAACCATGCGACCTGTCGCAATACCATGCGACCTCTACTCTTTTGCCTAAAGGCGAAAAGCTTTCTGTGTGGGACTCTAAAGACTCGACACTACGCTGGCAGTGGGTTTAACCACAGACCGAAAGCGGCACTAGCTGTGCGTAACGGTCCCCAGGTAATGCCGACAAGGAGACCGACGAGGCGAAACCCATCTGAACTCCTACTGAGCCTGAGTGTGACATTCTCCGTACAGTCCGGTCTGTTCGTCTGATACATCGCATGGCGGGCCTAGGGGGCGGTAAACGTCAGTCCCCCAATAGCGGTACAAGTCGTGCCGGAGCGAAGCCCAAAACACCCTGAGATAACACTGGAAGCCTACCAGTATATCTCGTTTGCCCTGGCCAGGGACAACTCATGTAATGGCTCTCCTAGACACAGCGCGATGTCAACCCCCAATACCGGGAGAGACGAATCCTGTCTAACCGTCACTTCCTCCAAGTGCTTCGGGACTGCACCTAACCACTACCTGTTTGCACGATTCCTTTGAGCCGTGGTAGGGTAGTGATCAAAGTACAGTGGGAACACACTCGAGGCAAAGTGACAGTGTCAAGTCAGCGGACTAAGCTGTACTTATGTCACCTGGGAACTGATAACTGACGATAGGCTTAATACCAACTAGTCAGTTCCCGACGAGTCCTGTCCAGTGTACCCGTAACCTAACGAGAACCCGCATACTATCTCAAGTACGACGTACTAACGGCTGTGGGACAAACCGTCTCCCACACTGGGATGAGAAGCGCATGCGCTGGTCTACTCCGGAGTATCGATGCCCTGTCTCGATAGTCCAGCGACCAGGGACCTGCATAAGGATGTGCTTATAGATTACCCAGCCCCACTAGTGTGACGGCCATCACATCGCTGGTAATCAAGCAAAGATCCTAAGGGCTCCACTAATGTGTATAGGAGATATACTAAAATAAACACATGTACACATTGAAGTAGAAACAAACCAAGTAGCATACTACTATTTTGAGCAAGATTGTATATACAAGGTGAATATCCCAAGCTTCCATTAAGTAATATAAAAACTAGTATGATACAGTAATGGCCTCTAGGGCATATACACTAACAATCTCCCACTTGCACTAAGGCCATGTACTGGCGTATCGAAGACCTATCATCTCGATCAGCCGCTCGAACTGAGTCTGGGGCAGGGCCTTGGTGAATGGATCTGCAGTGTTATCTTCTGAAGCGACTCTCCGAACCTCGATCTCCTGGCGATCCATGATCTCCCTGATCAGGTGATACCGGCTCAAGATGTGCCTGGATCTCTGATGGGACCTGGGTTCCTTCGCTAAAGCTATAGCCCCGTTGTTGTCGCAATACAGAGGTATTGGATCAACAATGGACGGAACCACCTGAAGTTCTTTCAAGAACATCCTCATCCAGACAGCTTCTTTTGCGGCATCAGATGCAGCGATGTATTCCGCTTCTATGGTCGAGTCTGCAACGGTTTCTTGTTTGGAACTCGTCCAACACACCGCCCCTCCATTGAGGGTAAAGACAAAACCCGACATGGACTTAGAATCATCCTTGTCACTCTGGAAGCTGGAGTCAGCAAAGGCCTCGATATGGAGGTCTTTTCCGCCATACACCAAGAACATCTCCTTTGTCCTTCTCAGATACTTGAGAATGTTCTTTACCGCTATCCAGTGTTTCTCCCCAGGGTTTGACTGATACCGGCTTACCACACTCAGTGCATAAGCTACATCCGGTCTGGTACACAACATCGCATACATTATAGAGCCTACCGCAGAAGCGTAGGGTATAATAGACATGCGATCCCTCTCCAAATCAGTCTTGGGAGACATCTCTTTAGAGAGGGTGATCCCGTGACAAGCCGGTAGGTTACCGCGCTTGGTATCTTCCATACTGAATCTCTTCAGTATGGTGTCGATGTACCTGGACTGTGAAAGTCCTAATATCCTCTTGGATCTGTCACGGTAGATCCGGATAGCCAGAATGTACGAGGCATCACCCAGGTCTTTCATGGAGAACCTGTGTGACAAGAACCCCTTGACAGATTGTAGCATAGGAATGTCATTTCCTATTAAGAGAATGTCATCCACGTATAAAACGAGGAATACTACAGTTCTCGCTACAAATCTATGCATGGTTCATCTGGATTTTTGATAAAGCCAAATTCTTTGACCGTCTCATCAAAGCAGATGTTCCAACTCCGCGATGCCGGCTTTAGTCCATAGATGGACTTAAGCAACTTGCACACCTTTCCGCTGCTCCCACTCTGAATGAAACCCTCTGGTTGGTCCATATAGACACACTCCTCTAAATTTCCATTTAGAAAAGCGGTCTTTACGTCCATTTGCCAGATCTCATAATCTTGGAAGGCAGCAATGGCAAGAAGGATCCGAATGGATTTCAGCATGGCTACTGGAGAGATGGTTTCGTCATAGTCCAAGCCAGGTCTTTGACGAAAACCCTTTGCTACCAGCCTAGCTTTATAGGTCTCAACCTGTCCATCTACGCCAATCTTCCTTTTGAAGATCCACTTGCATCCTACGGGTTTTACCCCGTCTGGAGCAATGTCCAACGTCCATACCTTGTTGGTGTACATGGACTCCATTTCGGTCCGCATTGCATCCAGCCATTTCACTGAGTCAACACTCTGAACGGCCTGCTGGAAGCTAGTAGGCTCATCATAGTCTATGATGCAATCCTCTCTATCCCCGTCTATGAGAAAACCGTAGTATCTCTCGGGCGGATGAGTCTGCCTACTACTCCTGCGGAGCGGCGTAGGAATGTCCTGTTCTGTTGAACCCTCTGGTTCCACTAAGCTTTCAGTAACAGTCTGTGGTTCTGGAACTTCTTCCAGTTCTATTGTGCTCCCACTTATCTGGGTTTCCAAAAACTCAGTTTCCAAGAAGCGGGCATGCTGAGAAACAAAAACCTTTTATTCCTCAGCGGAATAGAAAAGATACCCCCTGGAGTTCCTTGGGTATCCCACAAACTTACACTGTACTCTTGTCCGCATGCTGCTTTTTTTACAAAAGCTGGACATCCCCATACCTTAAGATACTTAAGACAGGGTTTCTTCCCAGTCCACATATCATATGGGGTGGTAGGCACAGTCTTGGTGGGAGCCTTGTTCAAGAGATACGCAGCTGCTTCTAGCGCATATCCCCAGAATGATCGCGGTAACTCAGCGTTACTCATCATGGACCGAACCATATCCAATAGGGTTCGGTTCCGTCTCTCCGATACACCGTTATGTTGCGGAGTGTATGGAGGAGTAAGCTGAGAGAGAATACCATTCTCTTTTAAGTAATTCAGGAATTCGGCACTTAAGTATTCTCCACCTCGATCCGATCTTAGAATCTTAATACTTTTGCCGGTTTGTTTCTCTACTTCATTCTTATACTCCTGGAATTTTCCAAAGGCTTCGGACTTATGTTTCATTAAGAAGACATAACCGTACCTTGAGAAGTCATCCGTAAAAGTAATGAAGTAAGAATATCCGCTTCGCGCATGTGTAGACATTGGACCGCACACGTCACTGTGTACGAGTCCCAAGAGCTCGCTCGCTCTTACTCCATGTCCAGTAAACGGAGTCTTTGTCATCTTTCCTTTGAGACAGGATTGACAAGTGGCATACGATTGATATTCGAACGCATTCAAATACCCTTCTGTATGTAACTTCGTCAACCTTCTCTCATTGATGTGACCCAGTCTACAATGCCACAAGAAAGTCTGATTCATTTCCGGAGACTTTCTTTTGTGTGTATTCTGGACAGTGAAAATCTGTGGTTGGTTCAATACGTATATACCATTACTCAATGTACCTGACCCAATCAGAACTTGATTAAGGTGAATGTTTACAACATTACTTACAAACGCAAATTCATAACCTTCTTTAGAAACTAAAGATACATAAATGATATTACAAGTTGCGTTGGGTACAAAAAAGCAATTACGCAAAACCAAAACATGTCCATCTGACATTCCCAGGTGATAGTCCCCCACGGCTTTAGCATCCATGCTAGCTCCGTTCGTAACTCTGAGGGTCATGTCACCTGCTTTCAAAACACTACGGTTTCTCAACGCCTGCAAAGAATTACAGATATGAGATCCTGATCCGGTATCCAATACCCAGGAAGTAGAGTTTATTGAAAGACAGTTTTCAATAACATACACACCTGAAGCTGAAGCTGCAACCTGCTTCAATTCCTGTGTTCTGGCCTTCCTGGCCCTGCAATCATTCTTCCAGTGACCTTTCTTATGACAAAAGAAGCATTCTTCCTTATCCACAAGCTTCCCCGCTTTCTTTGTTGCTTTAGCTTTTCCCTTCGTATCCACTTTACTAACACCGCCCCTTGGTTTGGCGGGGGCTTTCTTCTTCTTTCCCTTGGCTTTCGCCTTGGACCTAGAAGAAGATGATCCTCCTACAAATAAAGTGGATGTTTCCCTACCTTTCTGTAGGGTGCCCTCTGCGCTCCTCAGCATGTTGAGGAGCTCTGAAAGTTCAACCTCTTTTTCTTGTAAGTTGAAGTTCAGTATAAACTGGGCGTAAGTGGAAGGAAGGGACTGGAGAACTATATCCGTATAGAGTTCACCCTCCAATGTGGTCCCTAGGTCCGCGAGCTCCTCAATGTAGCCGATCATCTTTAGCACGTGCTCGGCTATTGATGATCCGACGGCCATCTTTGCCGAAAATAACTTTTTCGACGCTTCGTATCTTGCGATACGTGATTGCTCTCCATACAGTTCTTTTGTATGGAGAAATATGGATTCAAGGTCCATATTCTCGTGCCTCCTCTGATGTTCGTTGTCCATCGAGGCAAGTACGAGGCACTTGGCCTTCGCGCTATCAATCTCCCAAGTCTTGCGGATTTCCTTATCCGCGACGCTGGAAGTGGGACCAGGGGCAGGGGGAGCTTTGGTGGTAAGAAGATACCCCAGCTTGTCGTAAGTGATTGCCATTTTGACATTCCTGAGCCAATCTTTGTAGTTTGGCCCTGTCAGTATATTTTTATCTAGAAGTAACTTAAGTCCAGTCATTTCAATTGGTCGCTGCAATTAGGAGAGAGAAGAAGAAACACTTAGCATGATGCTCTTGCAAGTTTAGAGTGGTTTTTAGTTTGTCTAAACAGGATGGCTCCCACTGTTTCTCGAATCCCTCCTCAAACCATAAAGGAAGAATTAGCCGGGATCAATCCCACCGCACAATACTTGCCTAACCGTTCAGCCAGGCCGGTGTCGGTACTTCGAGGGAGGTTTTCCAACGCTTTCGCGAAGTTCCTTAATTAAAGAACCTCTTTTCCCTGGGGGCGTAGCCCCGCTAACACCTTTCTAGGCACCTACTAGGTTTATAGCATTGATCGTTTAGTGAGAAATTTCCCGAGGAGTAGCATATACTCACAGTAGGATCGGGATCCAAATATCATCGCGTGACGAAACTGAAGGAATCCTACCAGAATCATCACACTCCAAATGGTATGCAAATCTAGCAAGTTTCAGTACTTATGAAACTCCCGATGTGGATTTTTGCCCCATGCTCTTATGACCTTGACGAAGGTCAACAAATCATAAGTCACATGTCAAGTTCTGCCCGTCATTATCCAGGTTAATTTGAATCCACCCGCATACACCCTTGACGAAGGTCAACAAGGTAATGCGAATGTCCCAAACCAACGCATCTATCTATGCTACATATGAATACCCAACAGCTACCAATCACTATGCTTTGACGAAAGTCAACAAACACAGCTTGAATACTATTGAATATTCATACGAAACGACGGAGGGCTACGAATGGTTTTGGCAAAACCGTGAACGTAGTGAACTTGATTTGGTCGATGGAACGAGATAGATTTTAAAAGGAGTGGCTCATGCTCCGCATTTAAAAAGTTGGTTTTGAAAAGAACCGAGTGGTTTTTCGAAAGTGTTCCAACGACTTTAACTTGGTTTATTATCTTGCATTAGTTCTTTTAATGCGTGATATTCTTGCATTAGTTCTTTTAATGCGTCCCATCATTTAATCCTACCATTGCAGAAAACAACCAAAATATGACGTACGCTTATGCCATTCGCATTCGCCACTGGGCCCCGTCATTACCCGTTAGGTTACTTAACTAACGACAGAGCGGGGGCTGGGCTAGCGCGTCTATAAAACATAAGCAACGCCTAAATAATATCATATATAGATATACTGCAATGATAAAGATTTCAGATCACAGATGAATACATTGGATATACTAGGAATCTGTAATTCGTACGAGCCTGTAACGAAAGACAGATTACACGGTCGCGGTGAATAGCCAATACCCCACCCAAGACCCCTACGGGTGCGGCAAACTACCCGCCAAGTACCCGAAGCGTAGCAACCTCCCTCATCTCCATGAGTAGGCCACTCGACACTTCGGCATACCCGGTAGTTTGTGCACCCCCTCCATGGGTCTATCCTAGGAGCAAAAACAGTAAAAAGAAATTATACAATGACGGCTACAACCCCGACCCGGTTGTGCGGCCATACAAATAATTATTACATCAATTTACAAATTTACTTGAATTGAAAGAAAAGAAAACTCTCGTCTCACAACCCCCGGCTATTCACCCGCGACAATCCAACATATTCATATACACATTCCAGCAACATTACAGATCAGAGATTTGTATAACCCCCACTAATCGACATATAGCGATTAGTAGACGTTCAATACAAATATCACATTACAGAAAAACCCGTTAGCTTAAGTCTTTTAGAAGTTCGATCAAAAATACGGATTTTCGGGACCCCAAAATAAAATTTTCGTTCTGGAAAATCTGGGTTGAAAATACATGTACCAAAATTCCCAAAATACCCCCAGAAGCACACTGTAGCAAAGAAACACCAGAGAGGGGACAAGGAGGCCGCGGAACCGCGGCAATAGCAAGCTATTGCCGCGTTTCCGCGGTCGTTTATGGGGATCACTTGGTGATTTTTCTACAGTGGCTTCAAAAAACCCTGAGCCGATTTTAGGTGTTAAAATAATCAACTTTTGAACAGTAAAAAAATCGACAGAAACTCGAATTTTTGGGGTCGTTTTAGGGACATTTTCTTTGATCGATCTTCTAGTTACTTGCTAACATGTTAGATAGAGTTTAACCTGGCTTTGATACCACTGTAAGTCCATGCTACCTCTCCCGGTACTTTCGGGAATGCGGAATTTGGTAAAAAACGATTTTTACGGAGGTGGTAACATGGACCTATAACCCGGATCTTGGTTAAACATCTATCTAACATCCTAACTATAAGTTTCTAGCTACTCGGTTAGGGGGTTATACCTTGCTTGTCTTGAACTCCTTCGTCTTCAAGCTCCGATGGTGGTCCGGATTGGCTTCTTCTCGTCGTCTCTGTACGCCGAAGATAGATCCACCTGAAAGCTCCAACCTTTAGCTCCTTCTTCATTCTTTGAAGAAACTAGTTCACTTGGTTTGCTAAACCTAGTGAACTAGAATGAGTAGAGAAGAATTAGAATGAGATATGAACCATAGAGTCAAGGGAGGGAGCAAGAGGATGAGGGTGAGAGCAAAAGGAGAGCTCAAGAACAAGAGAGAGAATGAGCAAGAAAGAATGAGCAAGTATTTTGTCTCTCACCCTCTCATAATCCAAAGTCATGATAACTCATCATATCAAAAAAGTCTTATGTGATGGTTGAAGCAACCATAACCATATCATATCATGCACTCATTTTACACAAATGAGCAAGCAAGTAAAAGTCTTTGCCATGAAATGATGGCTATGGTTATCATGATGGTCAACTAGTCAAGCCTAGTCAACCGGTCAACAAAGTCAACAAGTCAATAAAAGTCAACAAGTCAACAAAGTCAACAAAAGACAACAACCATGTCACCATAATACTTAATTAATATAATAGTTAATCACTTATCATATTCTCATTAGGGCTGAGCAAAAAGTCAAATAGTCAACGGTCAACTGTCAACAACCCTAATGAGAATCCGCTGCCTCTGCCTCCCTGTCAACTGTGCATACACACCCGCATCCGCGTTCCGAGGAACACGAATGTAAACTGGATAAATCCAATCCTAAAAGGTACACTAGTATCTGGCTTAAACCAAAGCCCGCTAGTGTAAACTGTCCGGACACTGTACGTGCACAAGTGCACGGATGTGACCGAACCCTGTCGTAAATCCATGCGACCTGTCGCAATACCATGCGACTTCTACTCTTTTGCCTAAAGGCGAAAAGCTTTCTGTGTGGGACTCTAAAGACTCGACACTACGCTGGCAGTGGGTTTAACCACAGACCGCAAGCGGCACTAGCTGTGCGTAACGGTCCCCAGGTAATGCCGACAAGAAGACCGACGAGGCGAAACCCATCTGAACTCCTACTGAGCCTGAGTGTGACATTCTCCGTACAGTCCGGTCTGTTCGTCTGATACATCGCATGGCGGGCCTAGGGGGCGGTAAACGTCAGTCCTCCAATAGCGGTATAAGTCGTGCCGGAGCGAAGCCCAAAACACCCTGAGATAACACTGGAAGGCTACCAGTATATCTCGTTTGCCCTGGCCACGGACTACTCGTGTAATGGCTCTCCTAGACACAGCGCGATGTCAACCCCCAATACCGGGAGAGACGAATCCTGTCTAACCGTCACTGCCTCCAAGTGCTTCGGGACTGCACCCAACCACTACCTGTTTGCACGACTCCTTTGAGCCGTGGTAGGGTAGTGATCAAAGTACAGTGGGAACACACTCGAGGCTAAGTGACAGTGTCAAGTCAGCGGACTAAGCTGTACTTATGTCACCTGGGAACTGATAACTGACGATAGGTATAATACCAACTAGTCAGTTCCCGACGAGTCCTGTCCAGTGTACCCGTAACCTAACGAGTACCCGCATACTATCTCAAGTACGACGTACTAACGGCTGTGGGACAGACCGTCTCCCACACTGGGATGAGAAGCGCAAGCGCTGGTCTACTCCGGAGTATCGATGCCCTGTCTCGATAGTCCTACGACCAGGGACCTGCATAAGGATGTGCTTATAGATTACCCAGCCCCACTAGTGTGACGGCCATCACATCGCTGGTAATCAAGCAAAGATCCTAAGGGCTCCACTAATGTGTATAGGCGATATACTAAAATAAACACATGTACACATTGAAGTAGAAACAAACCAAGTTGCATACTACAATTTTGAGCAAGATTGTATATACAAGGTGAATATCCCAAGCTTCCATTAAGTAATATACAAACTAGTATGATACAGTAATGGCCTCTAGGGCATATACACTAACAGTTTTAGGAGACAGTACACCTATTACGCAAATTGGATAGTCTTCTTCTAAACCTTAGGCTGGTGCCGAACGGTGGGGAATGAAGAAAACAAATTGGCATAACAATGGTGTACAGAAGGTATTAGGTAAAGACATATCAAGGGATTAGTAAGAGAGCAAAGTAAATTACGACTGCTATTCACGACCAAACCAAGTATTTCATCGTCACTCCCACACCACCATTGAATTTCTCCAGAACACTCCGTATCACTACGAAGATCCACAGTTTATTGGATACTCCATCGTATGGTTATATACGAACTCGAAAGGAACTTGTTCCAGTTCGGGGATGGATTCTGGTTCAGGAGAAATAGGAATAAGGTTTATTCGGTTGTCTTTTATCTTCACCTTCTATCGCATTGCGAGTGCCCCTAGGATTAGGACAGTACACCCATTATACTTATTGGATAGTCTTCTTCCAAACCATAGGCTGGTGCCGAACTGTAGGGAAGGAAGAAAACCATTTGGCCTAAAGGGGTGTACAGAAGGTAATGACTAAGGACATATGAAGGGATTTGGAGAGATGGCCTAGAAATATACTGTTACAGTTGTGAATCTGGATAATGGAAGAGGCATTACTAGGAATACCCGGATACCCCTACGAAACATTTCAATGTTTCAGTTTCACTGTGTACTGTTAAAGGAAAACCGATTTCCCGATTAGATACTTACTCCAGGGTATGTATTTACCAGGTATGATTCTCACATCTGTATGGTTTTATAGATGATGAGTGGGAGTAAGTTATTGGGAATTGGGTGATCATCCTCATTATATTGGGATTCGTTGTAATCGGTGATATTTGAGGAAGTCACCTGTGTTGTTTGCCGGACGACAAATATTTGGTTTTGAATATCCGCTGTTATGCACCAATTTCAAATTGATGTATCTGTACGTCTAATTTTATAGAGTGAGATATAACTTTTTGAAATTATGTCCATGACATTTACCTATATCAGTGGATGGTTAGGTAAGGAGCATTAAACAGCGGTGTAATTCTTCTTAACCATAAGTACAGTTTTCAACCTACGACACACAGGGAATGAGTTATTAGACTCAAGGGACTTATACAGAGTATTGTATGTTGTCCAGCGTCCATGAGGACAGACGGGTTGGTTCTTGTACTATATTCGGTTTACTTATGACTTCTCTAGTTTTTAGACAGGTGTTTCGTAGAAACAGGGTCCGAATTTTGAGAAGTTATAGGTATGTGAATAAAGTAGAGAACCAGGTATTGCGAGCATTGGGATTCATCAAAGTGATCGAAGATATAGATACTTGTTTATGGTATTCAGTTGATCGTAATGATTAAGAGAACTTGCTTCTCTTTCAGGTTACTCATAATTGGAAGCATTCCTAAGTTGAGTAATGCTGATCGGCCTCTCTCCATTTAGTTGACATGCACTGGAGACAGCTGCATGATTTGAATCTTCAATTAAATCAGTGCATCTGGTTCTATATTGGATATAGAACAGTTCATATCTTAACGATGTTAAGGTACGGGGAGTTGTTCGGCTTATGCTTAAAACCATACTCTGGATAACTCAAGGCACGTTTCTGTAATGGCTGTTTATGGGTTGACCCAGGCTATGACGCGGGTTGACTTTCTACCATATGGAAGATCAATATTGATATTGTTCTTTACTCGCCACAGTTTTAATAAAAGAAATGGATTTTTTCATAAAACAGTAGTGGGAGTATGGTAGAACTGGAAGTGTTTCCAGAACCACAAACGATTACTGAAAATTTGATAAGAACCTAAAGATTCAATCTGGCTGACATTCCATTGGCCACTCCGCAGATATGGTGGGTAACCTCAGACGCTCGAGAGGTACTCCGGTATCCTCAAGGACGGTGACAGGGAGGTTCTTGTTTACCCAGACTTGCCATTGCTGTAGTTCCAAGCTGTGAGACCCGGCAGGAGGATGAGTATAGCGTCGTTCTAAACTAGCTTTAGAAGTGTACGTCTATTTGACTCTGCTAGAGGGTTGTCGTAGTCAGTGGGAGCAGTGGAAGCATTGGTGGACAAGTGGCTTATGTCTATTTATAGACTGAAGCAGATGTAGCGGAGATAGATCATCTATTTCTGATGTGACAGTCATATGTTTCACTTCATCAGAATAGGGGATGGATCTGTTAAGAAGGTAGTAGAGTGTGATGTCCTGGTATTTGGATGACATACACAAAGTAGGAAGTGATGTTCCTATACTACGATCGGTTATACTTTAGTTGTCACGTAGTGGTTTCTCCACATGGGACTTGGATATAATATCAAGACATTCTGGTTACTGGATCTATGGTTTTAGATCTTGATTTTGTTGGTTTCCCAATTAGGGTACTTAGACAACATTCTGAAGGTGTTTTAGAATGGACGACTCCAGGCACGATAGTGTACCTGCAGGAGATTGAGTCACCCTCTCTAAAGGTGTCTTTCAGACTAAAGTGGAGAGGGATGTGCATGATTGGTAGATCACTTGCTTAGGCAATTGAGTCAATCATGAGATGTCAAGTACCACACCAGATATTGTTTTTGCACGAGATGCAATATGTTGATATTGATCCAATCCTGGAGAAACGATCTGAAGCAGTTTTAGAACATAAGTGGATGTTCTAGGGATATGATAACGACAGCCTCATTCGGGAGACAGTTATCATTCCAGGCTTCCAAGGTGATCTGGATGACAGATTGGTTGTTAGAGTTATAGTTTTCCTTCTGACGAGGGGCAGTATTTTGGACAGGTGGTCTAAGGAGATACTGAGGGAGGCATGACGCAGGATACTGATTAAGTTCAGTTGACGATACGGTCTAAGAAGTTTGGATTTGGAGTTCATTTATGAGCTAGGTCCCATTAGACATCCAGACACATTCTAAGACAGTTATTGCTCATTTCGGGAGATGGCTTTCTCCGCGAACTTGAGATATAGAGAGACATAGAAAGAAACATCAAGGCGGATCCACTCACTGAGGCTATTCCTCGAACGCACAAGTTTCGCAAACATGTTTTGTGAGACTGATTAGTAGAGGAGTTGGGTGTTCGGTATCACACGGGCTGTGAGCATGCGACATCGCAATAATTAGCCTTGAGTGCAAGTGGGAGATTGTTGAGATAGTGCCTCAGAGTCAATTATTGGATCACAGGAACGTGATTGCAATGATTGATGAAGGATCTATCCCGATAGGACAGTCTTACTCAAGATGATAGTATGCTATCTGGTTTATCTTTATCATCGTGTACTGCTTTAGGTGACCTTACAGGTCACTATTGCGCGTTGATAGAGCCCCTAGGATTCTTTCTTGACTTCCAGCAGTATGAGGGCGATCATATAAGTGGGAGCTGGTAGTCTATAAGCACATCCTTAAAAGGTCCCTAGTCGTGGGAGTTTCGAGACAGGGCATCGATACTCCAGAGTAGACTAGTGTATACAGTCGAGACCCCGACGAGGGGCGGTGGCCGGTCTCACAAGCCACTGGTGTCAATTGGTTCACCTAAGATGTATACAGGTGCTCATTGGGTTATGAGTATACCGGACAGGACTTGCCGGGAACATGCTAGTTGGTCTTATACCTGACGTCAGATAGCAGTTCCCTGGTGACATATGTACAGGTTAGTTCATTGACCTGAGATCGTCATTTGTCTCGTGTGAGTTCCCACTGTACTTTGATTACTACCCTACCACGCTCAAAGGAGACATGCAAACAGGTTTTAGTTGGGTACAGTCCCGAGCCATATGGGGGCAGTGAGCGGATCTGCAGTGGTTCGTCTCTTCCGGTATTGGGGGTGAGGTCGCGCTGTGTCTAGGAGAGCCATTACACGAAGTCTTTGGCCAAGGCAGGAGATTTACAGGTAGGTATTCCAGTAGTATCTCAGTGTGTTCTGGGCTACACTCCGACACGACTTGTACCGCTTTTGGCGGTCTGACTTTTACCAACCCCCTAGGCCCTCCATGCGATGATCATAGACGAACGGACCGGACTGTACGGATATTGTCACTAACAGGCTCAGTAGGGTGTCAGGATGAGTTCGCTCATCGACGTCCCTTTTGGTCAATACCAGGTATCCCGTTACGTATAGGCTAATACCTCTGACGTGCTAGTGGTTAAATCCACAACCAAAGTATTGACGAGTCTTTAGAGTCCCCCACAGACCAGTTTCTCAAGTTTCGGGCGAAACACTGTAGAGGCCGTATGGAGATATGGCAGGGTTTGATCAGATTCGTGCGGTATTGCACGGATCATGATCGGACGGATAATACTAGCAGGCTTTGGTTGAAGCCGGATCCTAGTATTGTACTGTGTAGATTTGTCTCATTGCATTTGTATTCAATCAGAATACAAATGCGGGTATGTATATACAGTCGCGGGGGTTTTCCTGTAATTTATTACGGGATCAGTTTTCTGAAGTTACCAGTTTGGTTTCTGTTTCGGCCAGTTCCTTCACGGCCGGATTTTTGGTGGAGGAGGGCTTATTTGCATTTGTGCAAATTAGCAATTTGGAGGGTTGTTTTTGTAAGAAATTCTTTCATGATGATTCTACCACCATTGACTTCTTGATTTAATCATTGCTTGACTTTATTATTCATCATGATTTACTTTTGGTCGTGTGATGAGTGATGGTTGATGATGGAGGGTGATGATGTTTGTGTGAGGATTATATTTTTGATCATCACCATTTTATCTCTCTCAAGTATTATTCTTTTGACTCACTCATTTTTGAATCTCACCATTCTCTCATTCCTCACTCATGGCCGGCAACTAAAGGGGAGGGTTGTCCGAAAATTTGGAGGTGCCATTTCATCTCATTTGCTTGCAAAATTCTCTTGGTTCTCCTCCAAAAGTTGATACTACATTACCTACACCAAAAAAGGGCAACTTCTAATACCCCAAATGAGACAAGAGTTCTACAGTCAACCTACAGCATCCTTGGGCACGTCGGCTCGCCAACTTCCTGCCCGAGTTGCCTCGGTCCAGAGGTGGGAGCCCGTAAAAGAACCCGGCGATGTGGTGCCCTTTCGGCGAGGAGGTGAAGACCGGAGATTCCGCGGGGTGATCGGGACGACGACGAGAAGACCGAAGGATACGGATCGCTCGGTATATCTCTCTACCCCTTCTCTAGTTAGCTAGGATTAGATTAATGGCCCGATCCGGGATTTTAGTGCGCGGTGGTGCCGGTTCAAAAGTTAAAGTAAATTATCGTTTCCGCATTTTGGCCTCGGATTGACGGCCGGGGCGCCGCCGTGCACTTACAGAGCGACGTTGTGTGTGTGTGTTCCTCGGCATACATACGACACAGTACTCCGCCTAAGTGACCTTTGGACTTATTGATTGATATTCCTTCCGTGATTGATATACATCTTTGTGATTCGATTTCTGTTTCCTTATCGAATCTTGTTTCAATTTCCACCCTATATGCCGCCGAAGACTACGAGAGCACAGAGAGCGGCCATGAGGGCCGAGATCATAGTTGACTTGTCTGAGGCGATGACTGACCAGGGCGGTACGCCTGTCGTACCGGAGCACATTGCTATGATTGGAGCTGGTATGCAGGATCTGTGCCAGAGAGTGGGGACTTTGGTAGAGACCATCCGAGCGCAGGAGCAGGCTGTTGTTCCACCCGCTGCAGGGACCCCGATGGTACCTACTGTTCCGGCAGTTGCAGTTACAGATCCGGAGGTTATTACTGTGTCGCTGACAGATTTTGTGAGGCTGAGGCCTCCGGTGTTTACAGGCACAGATGTTACTGAGGATCCGCAGTCGTTCATCAACCGGATGGCCAGGATTTGTCGCTCACTCCGATGTTCCAACGAGAGATGGGTAGAGTTTGTGAGTTTTCGGCTGGAGGGTATGGCCCAGAAGTGGTGTGAGCCCTTGGGGAAGGGCAGAGCCGCGGGTCTTGCTCCTATGACCTGGGCTGAGTTTGTGACGGTGTTTCTCACCCGTTTTCTTCCACAGAGTGTCAGGGATGCGCGAGCGCGCAAATTTGAGTCGTTACGTCAGACTCCGGGGATGGCGGTGTATGAGTATGATGTATTGTTTACCGAGCTGTCTGTGTATGCAACGTACCTGGTGGTGACTGAGAAGATTAGGGTGAAGAGGTTTGTTCGAGGCCTGCTTACCCAGTTGTTCCTGTAAGTCTACGTTACCTCTCCCGGTACTTACGGGCTTGTGGAAATGATGAAAAACGATTTTTCAAGAGGTGGTAACATGGACTCAAAATACGGATCTTTGTTATACAACTACCTAACAACCTAACTAGGAGTTTTACCTACTCGGTTAGGGGGTTATACCTTTCTTGAACTCCTTCGTCTTCAACTCTTTGCGGTGTACGGATCGGCTTCACCTCGTCGTCTCCTTCCGCCGAAGATGGATCCACCTGAAAGCTTCTGCCTTTGGCTTCTTCTTCGAACTTGAAGAAACTAGAACACTTGGTTTACTAAACCTTGTGAACTAGGATGAGTAGAGAAGTGATATGGGTTTTCTTTTATCTCTAAGGCAATATTTCTCAACTCATGAGAGGGAGTTGCCTTGAGCTAGAGAGAGAGCAAGAGGAAGAGCAAGAGGGAGAGCTCAAGCAAGTGAGAGAAAGCAAATGAGAGAATGTGAAAAGTCTTTTGCCATCCAAGCTCTCATAATCCAAAACCGTCATAACAAAAAATAGTAATCAAGTATTATGTGATGGTTCAAGTCAAAACTGCTATATCATTTCATGCACTCATTTTGCAAAAAGAAACAAGCAAGCAAAAGTCTTTGCCATGAAATGATAGCCATTGTCATGATGATGGTCAACTAGTCCAACCTAGTCAACCGGTCAACAAAGTCAACAAGTCAACAAAGTCTGTTAGTTTAGCCTAGCACCTTATGAGAGTTTTGGAGGCATCACATGTCACAAAGATCAAATTTTTGTGGTGCTAAGTAAACATACAAAGGATCTTATCCTAGAAAATTAGGGATTCATAAATTTACAAGCGATAAAGGATAGGGTTTCGAAACTACAACCTTTGTAGCTCCCTTCGCTTAACTCTTTGGCCTCTTGAGTGATGGAGGAAGGTCCTTTTGAAGTCCTCTAGCATCTACGACGATCCACCCGGAGCTCCTAGTCCAAGCTTGCAACTTCACCTTTGCGGAGAAGAAATGAAGATAACACTCTACACAAGTGGGCTAAACTTGTGTAGAATGATGTTGTGGATTCTATTCTCACTTCAAAAAAAATTCTTGATCAATATTTTGCTCACTTGAAGAGAACAAGAGAGCTTGGGAGGAAGAAGAGAGACAAGGAAGATGATGGCTCACTTTCTTGAAGAAGAGAAAGATTCTTCTTGAAGAAGAGAAAAGACTCACCTTGAAGAAGAGAAAAGAGTCTTCTTGGAAAAGAAATCAAAACATATATCTATGTTTATTCCTTCTCATGCCAAACCATGGTTAGGATATGAAGATATTATTTTATCGTAGTTAAAACATCTAAGGAAAACTAATCAAGGGTTAAATGGTGGGTAAGCATGGTAAGAGTGTAGAAACATTCCAATATTTAACCCTTTTTCTTTTCCTTTTGTTTTAGCATAAGTACAATAATAATTCACATTAAAAACCATGGTGTGAGTCTAGCATTGCCATCATATTCCATGTATAAGCAACCATGAAGGATGATGCATGTATGTATGTGTGCATGCACATCCATATGTGCATGAAACTAAAAGCAAGAAATCATACATGCATGCATACATCCATCATGCACAAGTAAAGGTTTCAAGTGAGAAAACTAATGGTTAAATGATAAATCAACACTTGATCTATCAATCCGGCCATATCACATATGACCCCACCTAAAGCCAGCTGCCCAATCAATATACGGTATCCTATACGCGCATTTTAATCGGGTCCATGCACATATCGCATACTCGCACCACAACGTTTCGCCTGGACCAGGTAACTCCTTTGTGGGACTCTAAGACTCGTCAATACGCCGGCAGTGGGTGATGATCATATCAACCACCCCCAGGCCGCAAGCGGTCAGCTAAACGTAACGGCCACCCGGGTATTGAGCGATCAGAAGAAAAAAAGCGAACCTGCTACAACTCCCGTCGAGCCAACCGGCAACACTACCGTACAGTCCGGTCTCTTCGTCAGATATGCCGCATATCGAGTCTAGGGATGGTAACGTCGACCCCAAAAACCCAATAAGTCGTGCCTGTGAATGGTCTATAACAGATCGAGAAACTACTGATAACACTTATCAGCAAATCTCAGCAGCCCTGGCCAGGGACTTACTGATATAACCAGTCGAGCACAGTACAACATCAACTCCCAATACCGGGAGAGACGAAAACCCTCCAATCGCTCATCACCTTCGTGTGTCTCGGGACTGTACCCAACGGCCACCTGTTTGCACGACTCAGTAGAGCCGTAGTAGGGTGGTAATCAAAGTACAGTGGGAGGGCACACAAGACTCCATGACGATCTGGGTATACAGACTAACCTGTACCAGTGTCACCTGAGAACTACTATCCGACGATAGATATAATTCCATATAGTAGTTCTCGGTGAGTCCGTCCAGTGTACCCAGTCAACACTGAGCACCCGTATATGATCTTGATGTCAAACATCGATGAATGTGGGAACATTCATCGCCCATCGAATGGGTCTAGTATCATATACGCTAGTCTGCTCTGGTATATCAATGCCCCGTCTTGATATACCTACGACTTGGGACATTCCAGGATATGCTTATAGACTATAGATGTCCCACTAGTATGATCTCTATCATAATCATTGTAGTCAAGCCAATATCATTAGGGCCTTTCCAACATGTATGAATGAGTAAAAGCATGATTAAATCAACATGTTAGATTAAGAAGAACCAGATAGCATACTATCATATCGAGCAAGAATGTATACTGAATATATATATATATATATATATATATGTATAAATACATCCACTATCACATAATGGCCTCTAGGGCATACATATATCCAACAATCTCCCACTTGCACTAAGGCCAATTATTGGCGTATCTCATACCCAACATTTCAAAAAGTCGCTCATACTGCGGCTGAGGGGGGGCCTTGGTGAGTGGATCCGCGGCGTTATTCTTTGTGTCTACTCTCTTAATCTCGATCTCGCGGCGATCTACAATCTCCCGGATCAAATGAAAGCGCCTAAGGATGTGTCTGGATCGCTGATGGGACCTGGGCTCCTTGGCTAATGCCATAGCCCCATTATTATCACAATACAACGGTATTGGATCAATAATGGTTGGAACTACTCCTAGCTCCGAGATGAACTTCTTCATCCAGACGGCTTCCTTGGCGGCATCATTTGCAGCAATGTACTCAGCCTCCATCGTGGAGTCTGCAACGGTATCCTGTTTGGAACTCTTCCAACTAACCGCCCCTCCATTGAGGGTAAATACAAACCCTGAGATAGATTTGCTGTCATCCTTATCGCTCCGGATGCTTGAATCGGTAAAGGTCTCCATTTGGAGTTCTGTATTACCATACACCAAGAACAATTCTTTAGTCCTTCGCAAGTACTTAAGAATGTTCTTCACAGTTGTCCAGTGGTTCTCCCCTGGGTTGGATTGATACCTGCTAACAACACTAAGTGCATAAACTACATCTGGGCGTGTACATAACATCGCATACATTATAGATCCTACTGCCGAAGCATAGGGTATAATGCTCATGCGAGCTCTCTCTTCATCGGTCTTTGGACAAGAATCATTGGAGAGAGTGACTCCATGGCAAGCGGGTAATGCACCCCGCTTGGTGTCTTCCATACTAAACCTTTTTAGGATGGTGTTGATGTACCTGGTTTGGGACAATCCCAATACCTTTTTGGATCTATCCCTATAGATCTTTATTCCCAGGATGTATGTGGCATCACCCAGGTCCTTCATGGAGAACCTTAGTGATAAGAACGATTTGACCGACTGCAGCATAGGAATATCATTTCCTATCAGAAGAATGTCATCCACGTACAAAACGAGGAATGTGACAGTTCTTCCTACAGCCTTCCTATAAACACAAGGTTCATCTGGATTTTTGATGAAATCAAACTCTTTGATAACATCATCGAAACAGATGTTCCATCTCCGAGATGCCTGCTTTAACCCATATATGGATTTAAGCAGTCTACATGCTTTCCCGCTGCTCCCACTGTCAATGAAGCCCTCTGGCTGATCCATATAAACGCATTCTTCTAAATCTCCATTTAGAAATGTTGTTTTAACGTCCATCTGCCAGATTTCATAGTCGTAGTGAGCAGCAATAGCAAGTAGGATCCGAATGGATTTAAGCATGGCTACGGGCGAAAAGGTTTCGTCATAGTCCAAACCTGGTCTTTGACGAAAACCTTTCGCCACAAGTCTTGCCTTATAGGTCTCTACCTGCCCATCCACACCAATCTTTCTTTTAAAGATCTATTTGCACCCTACAGGTTTTACCCCAGGGGGTACAACGTCTAAAGTCCATACTTTGTTGGCGTACATAGACTCCATTTCGGATCTCATGGCATCCAGCCACTTCACAGAGTCACCACTCGTGATAGCTTGCTGAAAACTGGTAGGATCATCATCATCCATGATGCAATCTTCTCTGTCACCATCAATGAGGAAACCGTAGTACCTCTCGGGTGGGCGAGAAGTCCTACCAGACCTACGGAGTGGCCGAGGTTCTTCAGTTTCTGTTGCAACAGTCGGTTCAACCAAATCGTCATTTGTAGTTTGTGTCTCCAGAACCTCTTCTAGATCAACTACCTTGCCATCATCTTTATCTGTGAAAAACTCTTTTTCCAAGAATGTGGCATACTGAGAAACAAACACCTTTTGTTCCTCTTTGTGGTAGAACAAATATCCATAAGAATTCTTTGGATATCCCACAAAGTTACACATGACTGACCGTGTCTCGAGTTTGTCCGGATTCTGCTTTTTAACATAGGCCGGGCAACCCCAAATCTTAATTCTCTTAAGAGATGGTCTCTTCCCATTCCATATCTCATATGGCGTGGTAGACACGGCTTTGGATGGAACCCTATTTAGCAGAAACGCTGCAGTCTCCAATGCATGCCCCCACAACGAGACTGGTAACTCAGCGTCACTCATCATGGACCGGACCATATCTAATAGGGTCCTATTGCGTCGTTCTGACACACCGTTGTGCTGTGGTGTGTAAGGAGGAGTGAGCTGAGAGAGAATCCCATTCTCTTTTATGAAGTTTGCAAATTCTGTAATGAGATACTCACCACCTCGATCTGATCGAAGCATCTTAATACTCAAGCCGGTTTGTTTTTCTACTTCTTGTTTATATTCAATGAATTTCTCGAAAGCGTCGGACTTGTGCTTTAATAAAAATACATGACCGAATCTTGAGAAGTCGTCAGTGAATGTAATGAAGTAGGAAAAACTGCCTCTAGCCTGTGTAGACATTGGCCCACATACATCACTATATATGAGGCCAAGGAGCTGAGTAGGTCTTTCTCCGTGTCCGGTAAACGGAGTTTTGGTCATTTTACCCTTGATACAAGACTGGCAAGTCGCATAAGATTTATATTCAAAAGAGTTTAAATATCCATCTTTGTGTAACTTGTTTAGTCTTGTTTCGTTAATATGACCAAGTCTACAGTGCCAAAGAAAAGCTTCATTTAATTCTGAAAGTTTTCTTTTATTAGTGTGTTGTATACTAAAAACTGTGTGTTGATTCAGGACATATATTCCGTTATTAAGCGTACCATACCCAACCAACATTTGATTCAGGTAAATGTTCATAACATTGTTCTGCAATACAAAATTATATCCTTCATTGTCCATCAATGAAACGGATATTATATTACAAAGCATACTGGGTACAAAATAACAAGGATTCAAAACCAAAATACATCCAGATGGCAACCCCAAGTGATACTCTCCCACTGCGACTGTATGTACATTGGAACCATTTCCAACGCAGAGAGTATGGTCACCTGTCTTCAAAACCTTGCTATTTCTCAGCCCCTGCATAGAATTGCAAATGTGAGAACCTGAACCGGTATCCAATACCCAGGAAGCAAAGTTTATAGAAAAACAGTTTTCAGTCATAAACGCACCAGAAGCAGAAGCATCACCATGCTTCTTCTTGAGATTTAAGTACTCTGTGCAATTGCGCTTCCAATGTCCTGTCTTGTGGCAATGAAAACATTCGCCCTTCGCCGAGTCTCCAGCCTTGGACTTTCCCTTTCCCTTCACCTTTTTAACTCCGTCCTTAGGATTAGTGGGTTTCTTCTTTTTCTTTCCCTTAGCCTTAGCTTTCGGGCGAGAAGAGGAAGACCGTCCAATAGTCATAACGGGAGTTTTTGCTAACTTCATAGTGCTCTCTGCACTCCTTAACATATTAAGGAGTTCAGGGAGTTCCTTCTCCATGCCATGCATGTTGAAGTTCACTATGAACTGAGCAAAGGTGGAGGGGAGGGACTGCAGAATAATATCTATGTATTGTTCATTTTCCATCGTCCATCCAAGGTCCTCAAGCTCTTTAATAAGAGCTATCATCTTCAGAACATGGTCTCCTACTGATGTGCCAGGGGCCATTCGCATCTGAAACAATTTCTTTGATGTTTCGTATCGTAATACGCGGGATTGCTCCCCATACAACTCCTTTGTATGGAGCAATATACCGTGAATGTCCATGTCCTCGTGCTGCTTTTGATGTGTGTTATCCATCGATGCAAGCGCGAGGCATTTGGCCGTGGCACAGTCAGCGTCCCATGTCTTGCGGACTTCAACGTCCGAAACTGAGGATTTTGGACCTGGGACGGGCGGGGCTGAAGCCGTGAGGACATATGATACTTTATCATAAGTCAAGGCGATTTTCAGATTCCATAGCCAGTCTTTATAGTTGGTCCCATTCAGTTTGTTTTTATCTAGTAAAAGCTTGAGTCCAGTCATTGGTATCTGCCATTAAGAGAGAGAAAAGAATACACTCAGCGAAAGCTCTTGCATAGATCAGATTGGTTATTTATCTTGTCTAATCGATGTCTCCCATTGCTTTAATCAAGTTTTTCTTTCAAACCTTAAAAAGAAAACTAGCCAGGATTAATTACAGTCTACAACTTCGCTAACCGTTCAGCCAGGCCAGTGTCGGTACTTGAGGGAGGTTCCCCGTGCTTTCGCACGGACCTAATTAAAGTAAACCTCATTTTCCCAGAGGCGGAGCCCCGTTAACACCTTTCTAGTCACCTAATGAGTTAGCTAATTGTAAACTGCAAAACTCTCCTAGGAGCAACTATTGCCCACAGTGGGATCGGGATCCAACCATCACATGGAAGGTATGCAATCTCATTGCAAATCTCAACACTTGAAATTCCCGATATGATTTTTATACCCCTAGTACTTATGACCTTAACTATGGTCAACAAATCATAAGTACCAGTCAAGTTCTACCCGTCATTTCTTGATCAATTAGACCCACCCATTTGACCCTTAACTATGGTCAACAAAGTCGCATGAATGTCCTAATTAATCTGCATCATATGCAGTGTAGGAAGACATCACTTAGCTACCGTACACTACGCCTTAACTAAAGTCAACAAACGTAGCACGAATACTAAGTACTCTACTTCCTAAAATGACGGAGGGTTGCGAATGATTTTCAAGAAAATCTTTGACGCTTTGAACTTGATATTGTTGTTGAAGCAAATGAAATTTTGAAATGGAGTGATTTTGAGGCTTTTCTAGTTTTGCTAAAGGGGTCACTCCCGATGAGGGGATCGTCGGCCCTTTCCTCGTCGAATGAGGTGCGGGATATATCATATATATCGCTGTGCAAAGCAAAAACACAAAAGAAGTCAAAAGCAAACCGAGTGTGCAGCATCAGCCAGTTATTGCTAAAGGAGTCACTCCCGGTGAAGGGATCTCGGTCCTTTCCTCATCGAATAAGGTGCAGGGTATATCATATATACCGCTGTGCAAAGCAAGAACTGTAGCTATCTGTTTTAAAATTCGATTCCACAACATTTTAGGTTTCTTATCTTTCATTAATCACATTAATGAAGTCCCATCATTTAAATACCTAAACATCACAGATAGATATGACGTACACTTATGCCATCCGCATTCGCCCCGATGTCCCCTCGTGCATCGTTAGGTTAGGTAACTAACGACAGAGCAGGGCAGGGCTAGCGCGGGTGTAAAACATAAGCAACGTCTACTATATATCATATATATAATATGTCATTCATCTCAGATGTCACAGAATACAGGCAGCAGAAACATGTATATAATGTGGGATATACTAGGACGTCCTTATTTAGTATTTAGCCAACAATAGAAAATACGGATTCCACAGTCGCGATGAATAGCCAAGCCCACACCCTTAGACCCCTACGAGAGCGGCAAGCGATCCTCCCAATCCTGGAGTTTAGGAGACCCGGTATCGACTCCTCGAGATGGCCTCCCACTGAACCCCAGAACCCGGTCACTTGTGCTCCCCTCCTTGGGTCTATCCTAATGCGGAAAAGTAAATAAAATACAACATCGGTGACACAACCTCAACCTGGAAGTGTCCCAAATAAAAGAATATTACATTTGAATTTACATGATTGAAAATTTAAAACTCTCATCTCACAAAAACCCCCCGGCTATTCAATCGCGACAATCCTGCACATCATATCTCAGCAACACATAATATCTCATATCATCAACGTAAGTAAGTATGCGTACCCCAATTATCCTTGATGTATAGCAACGAAACCGGCGATATCGACATACTACAGTTACGGTCACAGAAAATAAAGTGTAAAACTACAATATTTGGAATCCACATTCTCTTTAGACATCTTAAATGCGAAATATCACATACTTCATATTTCATGCCTAAACTACATGAATTCCACATATTGTATCACATTACAGATAAATATACAGTATTAAAGTTTTTGAGCGAATGATCAAATACCCAAAATTCCCTAAAGCTCAACACTTGAGCGGAGTTCAAAAATTCCGGAGTGTGACATAGTGGTAGCGGTCCAGCCGTAGAAAGGTCAAGCCAACGCCTCACATGTGGCACGCCGTACTGTCCCAAACCCTAAGGTTCAAAGGACAGTTCAAGACGGTCACATAATCGAGTTAAGGTTTGTTGTCTTCTAGAGGGTCCACTACAAAACTTGCACATATATCCGAAAGACTTAAACCCCGTGAAGAGTGAGCAAATGATACTCGTTCAAATACTTCAATACATTCTAATTATCCGGAAAGACAAGAAGTTAAAATTCCGATCGAATTAACGAGTCCAAAAACGTCTCCAGAATTTATATTAGTAAATTCAGATTAAAAATACTCCAAAACAGTGTTCAAGCAGTGAAATGAGTTACTGTACAAACCTGACACCATGATGCAATAGTACGGCCGCGGAAGCGTGGCCTAAGGAGGGTTCTGCCGCGCTTCCGCGCTCAAAAGCACTGTTCATGGTCTCAGTTTTCACAGTAACTCTTACATTCACCTGCTTAATTTTTTGCATATTTTTATTTCTGAAAATAAACAGTTTCAAAAAAATGTCCAGAGAGCGTCCCGTAATCCCGTACTTAGGTTCGATCGGAGTTTTTACTTCGCAAGAGTAACGCCTAATTTTCCAGGTCGGCTCTGATACCAATGTTAGTTTAGCCTAGCACCTTATGAGAGTTTTGGAGGCATCACATGTCACAAAGATCAAATTTTTGTGGTGCTAAGTAAACATACAAAGGATCTTATCCTAGAAAATTAGGGATTCATAATTTTACAAGCGATAAAGGATAGGGTTTCGAAACTACAACCTTTGTAGCTCCCTTCGCTTAACCCTTTGGCCTCTTGAGTGATGGAGGAAGGTCCTTTTGATGTCCTCTAGCGTCTACGACGATCCACCCGGAGCTCCTAGTCCAAGCTTGCAACTTCACCTTTCCAGAGAAGAAATGAAGATAACACTCTACACAAGTGGGCTAAACTTGTGTAGAATGATGTTGTGGATTCTATTCTCACTTCAAAAAACCTTTCTTGATCAATATTTTGCTCAATTGAAGAGAACAAGAGAGCTTGGGAGGAAGAAGAGAGACAAGGAAGATGATGGCTCACTTTCTTGAAGAAGAGAAAGATTCTTCTTGAAGAAGAGAAAAGACTCACCTTGAAGAAGAGAAAAGAGTCTTCTTGGAAAAGAAATCAAAACATATATCTAAGTTTATTCCTTCTCATGCCAAACCATGGTTAGGATATGAAGACATTATTGTATCGTAGTTAAAACATCTAAGGAAAACTAATCAAGGGTTAAATGGTGGGTAAGCATGGTAAGAGTGTAGAAACATTCCAATATTTAACCCTATTTCTTTTCCTTTTGTTTTAGCATAAGTACAATAATAATTCACATTAAAAACCATGGTGTGAGTCTAGCATTGCCATCATATTCTATGTATAAGCAACCATGAAGGATGATGCATGTATGTATGTGTGCATGCACATCCATATGTGCATGAAACTAAAAGCAAGAAATCATACATGCATGCATACATCCATCATGCACAAGTAAAGGTTTCAAGTGAGAAAACTAATGGTTAAATGATAAATCAACACTTGATTTATCAATCCGGCCATATCACATATGACCCCACCAAAAGCCAGCTGCCCGATCAATATACGGTATCCTATACGCCCATTTTAATCGGGTCCATGCACATATCGCATACGCGCACCACAACGTTTCGCCTGGACCCTACGGCCATTTTAATAGAGCTCCTTTATGGGACTCTAAGACTCGTCAATACGCCGGCAGTGGGTGATGATCATATCAAGCACCCCCAGGCCGCAAGCGGTCAGCTAAACGTAACGGCCACCCGGGTATTGAGCGATCAGAAGAAAACAAGCGAACCTGCTACAACTCCCGTCGAGCCAACCGGCAACACTACCGTACAGTCCGGTCTCTTCGTCAGATATGCCGCATATCGAGTCTAGGGATGGTAACGTCGACCCCAATAACCCAATAAGTCGTGCCGGTGAATGGTTTATAACAGATCGAGAAACTACTGATAATACTTATCAGCAAATCTCAGCAGCCCTGGCCAGGGACTTACTGATATAACCAGTCGAGCACAGTACAGCATCAACTCCCAATACCGGGAGAGACGAAACCCCTCCAATCGCTCATCGCCTTCGTGTGTCTCGGGACTGTACCCAACGGCCACCTGTTTGCACAACTCAGTAAAGCCGTGGTAGGGTGGTAATCAAAGTACAGTGGGAGGGCACACAAGACTCCATGACGATCTGGGTATACAGACTAACCTGTACCAGTGTCACCTGAGAACTGCTATCCGACGATAGATATAATTCCATATAGGAGTTCTCGGTGAGTCCGTCCAGTGTACCCAGTCAACACTGAGCACCCGTATATGATCTTGATGTCAAATATCGATGAATGTGGGAACATTCATCGCCCATCGAATGGGTCTAGTATCATATACGCTAGTCTGCTCTGGTATATCAATGCCCCGTCTTGATATACCTACGACTAGGGACATTCCAGGATATGCTTATAGACTATAGATGTCCCACTAGTATGATCTCTATCATAATCATTGTAGTCAAGCCAATATCCTTAGGGCCTTTCCAACATGTATGAATGAGTAAAAGCATGATCAAATCAACATGTTAGATTAAGAAGAACCAGATAGCATAATATCATGTCGAGCAAGAATGTATACTGAATATATATATATATGTATAAATACATCCACTATCACATAATGGCCTCTAGGGCATACATATATCCAACAAAGTCAACCCCTCAACAACCATGTCACTATAATACTTAATTAATATTATTGTTAATTGTATTTCTTATTCTCATTAGGGTTTAGCAAAAAGTCAATAGTCAACAGTGAACAGTCAACAGTCAACAATCCCAATGAGAAGCCTTTGCCTCTGTCTCTCTGTCAACTGTGCATACACACCCGCATCCGCGTTCCGAGGAACACGAATACAAACGAGATAAAACCAATCCCAAAACGTACACTAGGATCTGGCTTAAACCAAAGCCCGCTAGTGTTAACTGTCCGAACACTAAACGTGCACAAGTGCATGGATGTGACCGAACCCTGTCGCAAAACAATGCGACCTGTCGCAAAACCATGCGACCTCTACTCTTTTTCCTAAAGGCGAATAGCTTTCTGTGTGGGACTCTAACGACTTGACACTACGCTGGCAGTGGGTTTAACCACAGACCGCAAGCGGCACTAGCTGTGCGTAACGGTCCCCAGGTAGATGCCGACAAGAAGACGGACGAGGTGAAACACATCTGAACTCTTACTGAGCCTGAATGTGACAATCCCCGTACAGTCCGGTCTGTTCGTCTGATAACATCGCATGGCGGGCCTAGGGGGCGGTAAACGTCAGTCCCATAATAGCGGTACAAGTCGTGTCGGAGTGTAGCCCAGAACACCCTGAGATAACACTGGAAACCTACCAGTATATCTCGCTTGCCCTGGCCAGGGACTACTTGTGTAATGGCTCTCCTAGACATAGCGCGATGTCAACCCCCAATACCGGGAGAGATGAATCATGTCTAACCGTCACTGCCTCCAAGTGCTTCGGGACTGCACCCAACTACTACCTGTTTGCATGACTCCTTTGAGCCGTGGTAGGGTAGTAATCAAAGTACAGTGGGAACACACTCGAGGCGAAGTGACAGTGTCAAGTCAGCGGACTAAGCTGTACTCATGTCACCTGGGAACTGATAACTGACGATAGGTATAGTACCAACCAACAGTTCCCGACGAGTCCTGTCCAGTGTACTCGTAACCTAACGAGCACCCGCATACTATCTCAAGTACGACGTACTGACGACTGTGGGACAGACCGTCTCCCACACTGGGTTGAGAAGCGCATACGCTAGTCTACTCCGGAGTATCGATGCCCTGTCTCGATAGTCCTACGACTAGGGACCTGTATAAGGATGTGCTTGTAGATTACCCAGCCCCCACTAGTGTGACTGCCATCACAACGCTGGTAATCAAGAAAAGATCCTAAGGGCTCTACTAATATGTATAAGCTATATGCTAACAGAAACACATGCACATATTGAAGTAGAAACAAACCAAGTAGCATACTACCATTTTGAGCAAGATTGTGTATACAACTGTGATTATCCCAAGCTTCCATTAAGTAATATACAAGCTAGTATGATACAGTAATGGCCTCTAGAGCATATATACTAACAATCTCCCACTTGCACTAGGGCCATGTACTGGCGTGTCGAAGACCTATCATCTCGATCAGCCGCTCGAACTGAGTCTGGGGTATGGCCTTCGTGAATGGATCAGCAGTGTTATCTTCCGTATTTACTCTCTTCACCTCGATCTCCTGGAGATCTAAGATCTCCCTGATCAGGTGGTACCGCCTCAAAATGTGCCTAGACTTCTGATGGGACCTTGGTTCCTTCGCTAAAGCTATAGCGTCGTTGTTGTCACAATACAGCGGTATTGGATCAACACTGGTAGGAACCACCTGAAGCTCCCTGAGGAACTTCTTCATCCAGACAGCTCTCTTTGCGGCATCGCAAGCAGCTATGTACTGCACTTCCATAGTTGAGTCAGCAACGGTCTCCTGCTTGGAACTCTTCCAGCAAACCGCCCCTCCATTGAGGGAAAAGACATAACCCGACATGGACTTGGAGTCATCCTTGTCACTCTGGAAGCTGGAGTCACCAAAGGCCTCGATCTGGAGGTCTTTTCCGCCATACACCAAGAACATCTCCTTAGTCCTTCTCAGGTACTTGAGAATGTTCTTTACCGCTATCCAGTGTTTCTCCCCTGGGTCCGACTGATACCGGCTTACAACGCTCAATGCGTATGCTACATCTGGTCTGGTACACAACATCGCATACATAATAGAGCCTACTGCAGATGCGTAGGGTATTGATGACATGCGAGCCCTTTCCAAATCAGTCTTGGGAGACATCTCTTTGGAGAGGGTGATTCCGTGACAAGCCGGATGATTACCGCGCTTGGAATCTTCCATACTGAATCGTTTCAGTATTGTGTCGATGTACCTGTACTGTGAAAGTCCCAACATCCTTTTAGATCTATCACGATAGATCTGGATCCCCAGAATGTAGTTGGCATCGCCCAGGACCTTCATGGAGAACTTCTGTGACAAGAATCCTTTGACTGACTGTAACATAGGAATATCATTTCCTATTAGGAGAATGTCATCGACGTACAAGACGAGGAATACCACATTTTCCCCTACAATCTTACTATAAATGCATGGTTCATCTGGGTTTTTGATAAAGTCGAATTCCTTGACAGTATCATCAAAGCAGATGTTCCAACTCCGCGATGCCTGCTTCAGTCCATAGATGGACTTGAGCAACTTGCACACTTTACCGCTGCTCCCACTCTGAATGAATCCCTCCGGCTAATCCATAAAGACACACTCTTCCGAATATCCATTTAGGAAAGCCGTCTTTACGTCCATCTGCCAGATCTCATAATCGTGGAAGGCAGCAATGGCAAAGAGGATCCGAATGGATTTAAGCATAGCCACTGGAGAAAATGTCTCATCATAGTCCAAACCAGGTCTTTGATGAAAACCCTTTGCTACAAGTCTAGCTTTATAGGTTTCAACCTGCCCATCTACACCAATCTTCTTCCTGAAGTTCCATTTGCAGCCTACGTGTTTTACCCCTTCTGGAGCAAAGTCCAAAGTCCAAACTTTGTTGGTGTACATGGACTCCATCTCGGTCCGCATTGCATCCAGCCATTTTACCAAGTCACCGCTCTAAAGGGCTTGCTGGAAGCTAGTAGGCTCACCATAGTCAATGGTGCAATCCTCTCTATCCACGTCTATGAGAAAACCGTAGTATCTCTCGGGAAGATGAGACTGCCTACTACTCCTGCGGAGTGGCGCTGGGATGTCCGGTTCTCCTGAACCTTCTGGTTCTTCCAAGCTTTCAGTAATAGGTTGTGGTTCTGGTATTTCCTCCAGTTCTACTACGCTCCCACTTTCACCTCTCTCTAAAAACTGATGTTCCAGAAAGTGGGCATGACGAGAAACAAAAACCTTTTGTTCCTCTGCGTAATAGAAAAAATACCCCCTGGAGTTCTTTGGGTATCCCACAAACTTACACAGTACTGAGCGTGCCTCGTGCTTGTCCACATGCTGCTTTTTTACAAAAGCTGGACATCCCCATATCTTCAGATATTGAAGTTAGGGTTTCTTCCCACACCACATCTGATATGGTGTGGTAGGCACAGTCTTGGAGGGAACCTTGTTCAAGAGATATGCAGCTGATTCTAGTGCATAACCCCAGAAAGATCGCGGCAACTCAGCCTTACTCATCATGGAACGAACCATATCCAATAGGGTTCGATTCCTCCTTTCCGATACACCGTTGTGTTGTGGTGTGTATGGAGGAGTAAGCTGAGAGAGAATTCCATTCTCTTTTAAGTAGCCCAGAAACTCGGCACTCAAGTATTCACCACCTCGATCAGATCTCAGTGTCTTGATACTTTTGCCTGTTTGTTTTTCAACTTCATTCTTATATTCCCGAAATTTCTCAAAGGTCTCGGATTTGTGCTTCATCAAGAAGACATGCCCATACCTAGAGAAATCATCTGTGAAAGTAATGAAGTATGAATAACCACTTCGCGCATGTGTAGACATTGGACCACACACATCACTGTGTATGAGTCCCAAGAGCTCACTTGCTTTTTCTCCGTGTCCAATGAACGGAGTCTTTGTCATCATTTCCATGAGACAAGATTCACAAGTGGCATAAGACTGGTACTCGAACGGATCCAAGTATCCTTCTTTATGTAACTTAGTCAACCGTGTCTCATTAATTTTACCCAGTCTACAATGCCATAAGAAAGCCTGATTTAATTCCGGAGACTTTCTTTTAAGTGTGTTCTGGACACTGAAAATTTGAGCTTGATTTAATACGTATATACCGTTTTCTAATGTACCTGACCCAATCAGAACTTGATTTAGGTGGATGTTTAATACATCGCTTACAAAAGTAAAATCATATCCTTCCCTAGAAAGTAAGGATACAGATATGATATTACAAGTCGCACCTGGTACATAAAAACAGTTACGCAGAATCATTATCTGCCCAGTTGTCAGTCCAAGATGATATTCCTCTACGGATTCAGCGTACATGCTCATTCCGTTAGCAACCCTGAGAGTCATATCACCTTTCTTGATAACCCTACGGTTTCTCAGAGCCTGTAATGAATTACAGATGTGAGATCCTGATCCGGTATCCAATACCCAGGAAGTAGGGTTAACTGACATACAGTTCTCTATTACTAATACACCCGAAGCCGAAGCCACAACATGCTTCGAATTCTGGCTACTGGCTTTGCAAGCCCTGCAATCCTTCTGCCAATGTTCATTCCTGTAACAATAGGAACATCCTTCTTTTACTACGTCCAGTCCCGAAACTTCTGCCCTTCCCTTTCTTTCTACTTCCCAGGTGTCCTTCAGGGTAGTAGGTAGAGACTATTGAACTAAGTCAGCATCTGACCCGTTCTTCAATGTGGTCTTCAGGTCCGAGAGCTCAAAAGAGCTGGTCTCTGTAAGGACGTTGCCCCTTACAGATGACCCGATAGCCAACCTCGCTTGAAGCAATTCTTTCGAGGTCTCATATCTGGCGATACGAGATTACTCTCTATATAAATCTTTGTTATGGAGGAAGATAGAGACTAAGTCCATCTTCTCGTGCTGCCTCTGGTATGCACCATCAACTGAGGCTAACACGTGGCACTTGGCTTTCGCATAGTTCTTTTCCGATGTCTCGCGGATATGAATATCCGTGACAGGGGAAACTGGACCTGAGACGGCAGGGGTTGGATCAATCAAGAGGTGTCCCATCTTGTCATGGGCAATGGAAATCTGGACAGACCTTTGCCAGTCATAACAGTCAGATTCAGTCATTTTATTATCTAGATGTAACCTATGTCTGGTCACTAGGTCGCTGCAATTAAGAGAGAGAGAAAAAAACACTCAGCATGATGCTCTTGCAAGTTTAGATTGGTTTTTAATTTATCTAAACAGGATGGCTCCCACTGTCTCTCGAATCCCTCCTCAAACCATAAAGGAAGAATTAGTCAGGATCAATCTCACCGTACAATACTTGCTTAACCGTTCGGCCAGGCTGGTGTCGGTACTTCGAGGGAGGTTTTCCAACGCTTTCGCGAAGTTTCTTAATTAAATAACCTCTTTTCCCTATGGGCGTAGCCTCGCTAACACCTTTCTAGACACCTACTTGGTTTATAGCATTGATCGTTAAGTGAGAAATTTCCCGAGGAGTAGCATATACTCACAGTAGGATCTGGATCCAAATATCATCGCGTGACAAAACTGAAGGAATCCTACCAGAATCATTACACTCTAAATGGTATGCAGTGCTAGCAAATTTCAGTTCTTTTGAAACTCCCGATGTGGATTTTTTGCCCCATGCTCTTATGACCTTGACGAAGGCCAACATATCATAAGTCACATGTCAAGTTCTACCCTTCATTGTCCAGGTTAATTTGAACCCACCCGTACATACCCTTGACGAAGGCCAAAATAGTAGTACGATTGTCCCAAACCAACGCATCTATCTATGCTACAGATAAATATTCAGCGGCTACCAATCACTATGCCTTGGCGAAGGTCAAAATACATAGCTTGAATACTACAGACTATTTAACTGAAATGACGGAGGGCTACCAATGGTTTTGGCGAAACCGTGACCGTAGTGAACTTGATATAATCGAAGGAACCTGATAGCTTTTAAAAGGAGTGGTTCAAGCTCCGCGTTTAAAAGCTTGCTTTTGAAAAAGAACCGAGTGGTTTTGAAAGTGTTCCAACGACTTTTACTTGGTTTATTTTTCTTTCATTAATTTTAAAGCGTCCCATCATTTAATCCTACCATTGCAGAAAACAACGAAAATATGACGTACGCTTATGCCATCCGCATTCGCCACGGGGCCCCGTCATTACCCGTTAGGTTACTTAACTAACGACAGAGCGGGGGCTGGACTAGCGCGGATGCAAAACATAAGCAACGCCTAAATAATATCATATATAGATATACTCATTCGTCACATGCAATGATAGCCATTCCAGATCACAGATGAACACATTGGATATACTAGGAATCCGCAATTCGTACGAGCCTGTAACGAGAAGCGGATTACACAGTCGCGGTGAATAGCCAAAACCCCACCCTAGACCCCTACGGGTGCGGCAAACTACCCGCCAAATATCCGAAGCAGAGCAACCTCCCTCAACGACGTGAGTAGGCCACTCGGCACTTCGAGATACCCGGTAGTTTGTGCATCCCACCTTGGGTCTATCCAAGGAGCAAAAACAATAAAAGAAATTATACAATGACGGCTACAACCCCATCCCGGTTGTACGGCCATAAAATAATATTACATCAATTACAAATTTACATGAATTGAAAGAAAAGAAAACTCTCATCTCACAACCCCCCGGCTATTCATCCGCGACAATCCAATGAATTCATATACACATACCATCAACATTACAGATCACAGATATGTATAACCCCCACTAATCGACGTATAGCGATTAGCAGACGTTCAATACATATAACACATCACAGATATATACCCGTCAGCTTATGTCTTTAGAAGTTCGATCAAAATACGGATTTTTAGCCCCAAAAACAAATTTTGCTTTCTGGAAAATCTGGGCAGAAAAATCATATTGTAAAAATCCCAAAATACCCCACTGAATAAACTGTGAGAAAAATCTCCCACGGCCGAGTCAACTCGGCCGCGGATCCGCGGCGGGAGCAAGCTCCCGCCGCGGTTCCGTGGCGCGTTGATCGGTTCAGTGGACCATTTTTCTACAGTTGCTTCTAAAAACCCTGAGCCGAATTTTAAGATAAGATTTATAATTTTTTGTAACAGTAACAAATTCGGCAGAAAGTAGGCATTTCGCGCGTATTTCGCGACTTTTTCTCCGATCGAATTTCTAGTTACTTTGCTAACATGTTAGATAGTGTTTAACTTTGCTCTGATACCACTGTAAGTCCACGTTACCTATCCGGGTACTTACGGGCTTGCGGAAATGATGAAAAACGATTTTTCAAGAGGTGGTAACATGGACTCAAAATACGGATCTTTGTTAAACAACCTAACTAGGAGTTTTACATACTCGGTTCGGGGGTATACCTTTCTTGAACTCCTTCGTCTTCAACTCTTTGCGGTGTTCGGATCAGCTTCACCTCGTCGTCTCCTTGCGCCGAAGATGGATCCACCTGAAAGCTTCTACCTTTGGCTTCTTCTTCGAACTTGAAGAAACTAGAACACTTGGTTTTCTAAACCTTATGAACTAGGATGAGTAGAGAAGTGATATGGGTTTTCTTTTATCTCTAAGGCAATGTTTCTCAACTCATGAGAGGGAGTTGCCTTGAGCTAGAGAGAGAGCAAGAGGAAAAGCAAGAGGGAGAGCTCAAGCAAGTGAGAGAAAGCAAATAAGAGAATAAGAAAAGTCTTTTGCCATCCAAGCTCTCATAATCCAAAACCATCATAACAAAAAATAGTAATCAAGTATTATGTGATGGCTCATGTCAAAATGGCTATATCATTTCATTCACTCATTTTGCAAAAAGAAACAAGCAAACAAAAGTCTTTTCCATGAAATGATAGTCGTTGTCTTGTTGATGGTCAACTAGTCCAACCTAGTCAACCGGTCATCAAAGTCAACAAGTCAACAAAGTCAACCCCTCAACAACCATGTCACTATAATACTTAATTAATATTATTGTTAATTATATTTATTATTCTAATTAGGGTTTAGCAAAAAGTCAACAGTCAACAGTCAACAACCCCAATGAGAATCCTCTGCCTCTGTCTCTCTGTCAACTGTGCATACACACCCGCATCCGCGTTCCGAGGAACACGAATACAAACGAGATAAAACCAATCCCAAAACGTACACTAGGATCTGGCTTAAACCAAAGCCCGCTAGTGTTAACTGTCCGGACACTAAACGTGCACAAGTGCACGGATGTGACCGAACCCTGTTGCAAAACCATGCGACCTGTCGCAAAACCATGCGACCTCTACTATTTTGCCTAAAGGTGAATAGCTTTCTGTGTGGGACTCTAAAGACTCGACACTACGCTGGCAGTGGGTTTAACGACAGACCGCAAGCGGCACTAGCTGTGCGTAACGGTCCCCAGGTAGATGCCGACAAGAAGACGGACGAGGTGAAACCCATCTGAACTCCTACTGAGCCTGAATGTGACAATCTCCGTACAGTCCGGTCTGTTCATCTGATAACATCGTATGGCGGGCCTAGGGGGCGGTAAACGTCAGTCCCCTAATAGCGGTACAAGTCGTGTCGGAGTGTAGCCCAGAACACCCTGAGATAACACTGAAAACCTACCAGTATATCTCGCTTGCCCTGGCCATGGACTACTTGTGTAATGGCTCTCCTAGACACAGCGCGATGTCAACCCCTAATACCGGGAGAGACGAATCCTGTCTAACCGTCACTGCCTCCTAGTGCTTCGGGAATGCACCCAACTACTACCTGTTTGCATGACTCCTTTGAGCCGTGGTAGGGTAGTAATCAAAGTACAATGGGAACACACTCGAGGCGAAGTGACAGTATCAAGTCAGCGGACTAAGCTGTACTCATGTCACCTGGGAACTGATAACTAACGATAGGTATAATACCAACCAACAGTTCCCGACGAGTCCTGTCCAGTGTACTAGTAACCTAACGAGCACCCGCATACTATCTCAAGTAGGACGTACTGACGGATGTGGGACAGACCGTCTTCCACACTGGGATGAGAAGCGCATACGCTATTCTACTCCGGAGTATCGATGCCCTGTCTCGATAGTCCTACGACTAGGGACCTGTATAAGGATGTGCTTGTAGATTACCCAGCCCCACTAGTGTGACTGCCATCAAAACGTTGGTAATCAAGCAACGATCCTAAGGGCTCTACTAATATGTATAAGCTATATGCTAACAGAAACACATGCACATATTGAAGTAGAAACAAACCAAGTAGCATACTACCATTTTGAGCAAGATTGTGTATACAGTTGTGAATATCCCAAGCTTCCATTAAGTAATATACAAGCTAGTATGATACAGTAATGGCCTCTAGAGCATATACACTAACAGTTCCTAGCCATCAGCATTTTGCATTGCGACACGTATGCGGTAGCTGTCGATGTAGCTCTTTTGGTAGAGGAGCATCTAGCTGAGTCATCGGTTATTCCGGAACCGAAGAGGACTCGTACGGATGTACCAGTACGGAGACAGAGGTTTGCATGCCGTGGCAGAGTTCCTTTAGACTCGGGGAGTAGCAGAGACGTGGGACGTGGCCAGTTATTCAATTCTTATTTCCAGGAGGGCCAGCGACCGTCTTATGGATGCTTCGGGTGTGGCAGTCTTTATCACCTTGTTCGGGATTGTACCATGGTGCGTCAGAGAGGGGCAGCAGTACCACAGGTTACCTTACCACCTTCTCCGCCTCAGAGAGCGTTGCCCCTTAGTCCTGTTGTTGTGCCGCGTCAGACTCCTGTTCAGAGAGGTCGTGGTCGCGGGGGTTTTGTGGCGAGAGGATGAGGTGGTAGAGGAAGGGGACAGCCAGTAGCCGGTAGAGGGCAGGCTCGGGTTTTTTCCTTGACTCACCGGGACGCTCAGGCGTCCAATGCTGTGGTTTCAGGTACCCTTTCTGTATGTTCTTATGATGCACATGTTCTTTTTGATCCAGGATTTATGCATTCGTATGTTTCTTCGCACTTCGTGTCGAGGTTAGGCCGAGAGTCGTGTTTGTTGGATCAGCCACTAGTCATGACTACTCCTGTGGGAGAGTCGTTTGTTGCGCGACATGTGTTCCGATCGTGTGCTTTCCGTTTAGGAGACAGAGATCTGTCCGTCGACTTGATCCTTCTTGAGATGTTGGTCTTCGACGTTCTGTTGGGCATGGACTGGCTAGCTACTTGCTACACGTCCGTGGACTGCCGCGAGAAGACAGTTAGATTTTGTTTTCCCGGCGAGTCGGTGTTTGTTGTGCAGGGGGACCGTGGTGCCGCCCCTCACAGTTTGATTTCTGTCATGTGCGCTAGTCGGCTTTTGAGGAGGGGATGTCGGGGATTCTTGGCTTTCATTCATGATACTGGTACCACAGTGGAGCCATTGGACCAGGTTTCTACCATGCGAGAGTTTCCCGATGTCTTTCCCGATGAGTTACCTGGGTTGCCGCCAGAGCGCGATATTGAGTTTTGCATTGATCTGATTCCTGGCATGGGGCCTATTTCTATACCGCCTTATCGGATGGCTCCGGTAGAGCTTAGAGAGCTTAAAGATCAATTGCAAGAGTTGCTTGATTTGGGACTTGTGCGTCCGAGTGTTTCGCCGTGGGGAGCTCCTGTTCTGTTCGTCAAGTAGAAGGACGACAGTTTGAGGCTATTTGTGGATTATCGTCAGTTGAACCGAGTTACGGTGCGGAACAGGTATCCTTTACCCCGCATTGATGATTTATTTGATCATCTCCTGGGTGCGAAACATTTTTCAAAGATTTATTTGCGTTCGGGTTATCATCAGTTGCGGGTTCGGAATGATGACATTCCGAAGACTGCTTTTCGTACGCGTTATAAGCATTATGAGTTTTTGGTGATGTCGTTCGGACTCACAAATGCGCCAGCAGCGTTCATGGATCTGATGAACCGGATTTTCAGGCCGTTCCTCGACCAGTTCATTATAGTGTTTATTGATGACATACTGGTCTAATCTAGGAGTCGTGAGGAGCATGAGCAGCACTTGAGGATTACTTTACAGATATTGAGAGAGCACCAGCTGTATGCTAAATTCTCAAAGTGCGCGTTTTGGCTTGATAGAGTTGACTTCCTGGGTCATGTGGTGACTGGTGATGGTATTCTTGTAGACCCGAGGAAGATCGAGGTTGTACAGCTTTGGCCCAGACCTGTAACGGTTACTGAGGTCCGCAGCTTTTTGGGCTTAGCTGGTAATTATCGCCGTTTTGTGCAGGATTTCTCGAGTATCGCTGCACCGCTGACTGGACTGACCCAGAAGGGAGTTCCTTTTCTCTGGAATGATGCGTGCGAGCAGAGTTTTCAGCAGTTGAAGATTAGGTTGACGACAGCACCAGTTCTTTCTTTACCTTCTGGATCGGGCGGCTATGTTGTTTATTGTGATGCTTCTAGAGTGGGGCTCGGCTGTGTTATATGCAGCAAGATAGAGTGATTGCTTATGCTTCTAGGAAGCTGAAGAAGCACGAGCAGAATTACCCCACTTACGATCTTGAGATGGCCACGGTAGTCTTTGCGTTGAAGATTTGGAGACACTACTTGTACGGAGAGTCCTGTCAGATCTTCATGGATCACAAGAGTTTGAAGTATATCTTCCAGCAGTGGGATCTGAACCTGAGACAGCGCCGATGGATGGAGCTAGTGAAGGATTATGATTGTGAGATCCTTTATCACGCGGGCAAGGCAAATGTGGTAGCTGATGCTTTGAGTCGTAGGCCCGGGGGTAGCTTGTCCCAGTTGAGTGCAGTTCAGCATCTGCCTTCTGCAGATTGGCAGCTCTTGTGTGATAGTAGAGTGCAGTTCGAGTTTACTTCCGCTGGGGGACAGCTTGCTCATGTCCGCGCTCGTCCACTACTATTTGATCGTATCAGTGAGGCGCAACCCAGTGATGCCCGTTTGTCCGAGATTCTTGAGCTTGTTCGACAGGGTGCAGTTTCGGAGTTCATGATTGATGACCAGGGTGTGCTACGATGCGGGACTCGCTTGTGTGTACCAAATGCTTATGGGTTAAGACGCGAGATCCTAGAGCAGGCACATCAGTCAGCCTTTAGCGTTCATCCAGGTTCCACCAAGATGTATCGTGACTTGAGAGACTTTTATTGGTGGGAAGGGATGAAACGCGGTATTTCGGACTTTGCTTTGAGGTGCCTGACTTGTCAGCAAGTCAAGGCTGAGAATCAGAGACCGGCTGGAGAGTTGCGGCCTTTACCCATTCTGGAGTGGAAATAGAAGCAGATTTCCATGGACTTCATTGTGGGTCTACCCAGGACCAGTAGGGGGTATGACTCCATTTAGGTGATTGTTGACCGGTTGACGAAAGCGGCTCACTTCCTTCCAGCGAAAACCACTTTCGGTTATGCTCATTACGCTCAGCTATATATAGATGAGATTGTGTGTTTGCACGGTGTTCCCACATGCATAGTATCCGACAGAGGCACCCAGTTTTCTATTCGTCTTTGGCAGAAGCTTCAGGAAGCTTTGGGTACCCGGTTGAGTTTTAGCACCGCTTTTCAACTACAGACCGATGGTCAGTCGGAGTGGACTATTCAGACTCTGTAGGATGTGCTTGATTTTGGTGGCAGTTGGGATCGTCACTTGCCGTTGATTGAGTTCTCCTACAACAACAGCTTTTCAGGAGACTATTCAGATGGCACATTTTGAGGCTGTATATGGTAGGAAGTGTCGATCGCCAGTCTGTTGGACCGAGCTTAGTGAGAGTCTGGTTTTAGGACCCTAGCTAGTTCAGGAGACTACTGAGAGATCCAGCTGATTCAGGAAAGGATGATAGCAGCCCAGTGCAGGAAGAAGTCTTATGCCGACCGTCGTCGTCGCAGACTTGAGGTCGTAGTGGAGGATCATGTATTCCTGAGGATTTCTCCGATGAAGGGCGTTATGCGATTTGGGAAGAGGGCGAAGCTAAGTCCCAGATTTATAGGTCCTTTCGAGATCCTTGAGCGAGTGGGTTCTGTTGCTTATCGTTTGGCGCTCCCGCCCAGTTTTCCGGATGTTCACCCTGTTTTCCATGTGTCGATGCTTCGTAGATACCTTCATGATCCTTCTCACATGATTCAGCACGAGACCGTTCAGCTTGAGCGCGATCTTTCGTTCACCGAGCAGCCGGTAGTTATTTTGGATCGGCAGGTGAAGAAACTTCGGTCATGGGTCTTGTCGTCTGTGAAGGTTCTATGGCGTAGCCCTACTAGTGAGGAGATCATTTGAGAGGCCGAGAGCGAGATGCGGAAGAAATTCCCTCACCTTTTTGAATGTACACTTAGCAGTTAATTTTAATTCGATGACCGAAATTCTATAAGGTGGGAGATTGTAACATTTTAGAAATTGTTATGCGAATTTGACCGTTTTTGGGTAAGTTTGTCGGTATTTTCCATTTTAACCCGAATGTGATCAAACGACCATATAAACTTGCCAGCACCTAGTTTAGCTAAAATAAAGCTAGTGCTCAAGCTTTGGGGGTATATGGGACGTTTTGGTTCAATTTGAATGTTTCCGAATTTTAATATTATTTTTATACGGTATTCGCATTTTGGGAAATTTCTGTTAAGTGAACTTCTCATCAATTAAGTTTGAGTTAAACCAAAACCTTCTCACATATCTAAATATTTGTGTGGACTAGGATTAATGGTTTAAAGAAAAGAAAAGAAATGAAGGTAGATGCATGCATGTGTGCTTAGGTGTGTATGAATGAATTTATTGCATTAAATGTTGGTAATTGCTAGGAAACCCTCACAAAAGTCCCACCTCACTCATATGGCCGAATCCCTCTCACCCTCTTCTGCCCTTGAGCTCTTCTCTCTCATTTTTCTTCAATCTTAACTCAAACTTCTCCAATTTTTCAAAATATATCAAAAATATACTAAAAAGTCTTGATTTTTGCTCTTGGATCACTTGGAGCTAGAGAAAGCTTGAATCTTGTGAGCAAGATTGTTAGGTATAATCCCTACACTGATAAATTATAGTTTTTATGCTGTGTTGTTCGTTGATTATGGTTTAGAACGCTTTTTATATCGATTAGTGCGATATCGGGTTTTTAAGTCTTTTTAGAGCTTTTAATATCTGTTGTGACATGGAGATTTTAGTGTTTGGAAAAACAAAATTATAGAGATGTACTAGTGAACCTGAGACATCACCTGAGGGATGGGGACCACCTCACCGGCCGGGGCCGGTGACCCTAGGGCGAAATCCGGCGACGCCGGCTAGGTAGGAGAGGGTTGGGGTTGGTCTTCTGTGGGTTGTTGTCTGCTGTTGGCTAGGGGTGTTTGGTACTGTTTACTTTTTTAGTAAATTCAGTATGAAAAATCTGGGATCGTTTACCTATAATCAAGTGTTTTGAGCCCACGTGATACGTGTTGCGACACGAATCGTGATCTTATGATACTGCTGTACTTAGTTAGGTTTTGAGGTATCGTTACGCGCGTTAGCCTCTAGACGTGCACTCGCGAGTTAGTTTAGTGTGTTGGTGTGTTATTTAATACGTAGTTTTACGTTATATTGATCGATTTTGAGATGTTCGCATTATTTCTTCTGTTTGTGGAAATATAGCGTCGCAAGCGGGGACTTCGGATGCTGCGAACAAGGGGAAGCAGGTGGTCGGATTTTCATAGCTGGAGACCATTGGTGAGTAGATTTAACATCTACGGGAAAATCGCCCGTATGGCGTTATGCGTCGGGGTGAATATGATATGTTAGCTGCATAGTATTTGCATATTATTTACTTTCATATGAATGTTATCGCATAGCATTATCTGTTGTATCTGACTCGTACCTTTAGATATAACACATTACTGATGGTTCATGTTGCACGAGCACTAAATTGTATGCTACACCCACACCGTCTGTAATTTCCATGACACGCACAAACCACCTACATACATGATACGGTAGTGGATAGGGATAGTTGTGGTAGTAGCCCTTATCCCATTGTGCATATGAGATATTGTTGACACTTACATACGTGACATTGCATTGGACAGGAATAGTTGAGGTAGTAACCCTTATTCCATTTCACGTATACCTTACTATAGCTATATTGTACATCTTGCATACATATTGACATGTACACCCACATGGTCTATTATAGTTACATGTATATCATGCACTCATATTGACATATACACCGCATAGTTTCGCTATAGTTGTATGTACCCCAAGTGGTATTGTTTTGATATGTGGTATTGAGTTGTTGATCATTGCGCTTATGAAATGCATCATACCCACTTGCTTACATGTAGATACTTAAACCTTGCTATACCTACATGTACACTTCATATGATGCTGCATTGTTTTCGGTGGATTTTGGGAACCGCAAGATATATTTAAAAAGCTAGATTCATTTAAAAGAGCAGTTTTCCCTTTATATGCTCATATTGATGTTTTATGTTGCATATATCAGTTTTATATGGATATTACGCATTGAGATGTGGATTTCATATGATTATGGATTTGAGAACCGTGGGGGTATTTTCAAGAAACTGTGTATTGTTTGAAAACCAGGTTTCTCTTGATATGATATTTCAGTGCGTCCACCATGTGATTTCTCGGTTCTGAGATTTGGCTTGTCATACCCGATTCGAGAAGCGGGAGGCACCGTCTGCGGGAACATGGTGGACCCGGTATGGTACCCCGGGGCGAGTGGTGATTTCGTGGTGTAGACGATCAGCCTGGCGGTGGGACCACTACCTACCGGTGATTGTATTTGGACTCAGCGGTTATCGTGGGGATACCGACCGGAGTGATGTACGACATATCGTCAGGGCCCGTCGTGGTCACAGCGCCTGAGTTATGAGGATTTACGTGTCGATGCTAGACACGGGTTTCATGATGTTTTGAGTGTCGGTGTTAGACACTCTGGTTTCCATGATTTTTACGTATCGTCGGTGGACATACGCGGTTGATATCCCTATATATATATATATACTTACAGGTATATGTTTTTCATGATGTTTCGGGTGTCGATGATAGACACTCAGGTTCCATGAGACTTACAGGATGTGAGGGCCGATCTGAGGATGCGGTGCCTGAGGATTTGGGATTTGATGTGTCAGTGAGGGACACTGGTGTTTTTCCATCCTGAGGATTTTGCATGAGATTTTATTGTATCATCCCACACACTCAGGATTATTGTTGCTATGCATTGTTTCATGTAGTTGTAGTACCCTGATGATGTACCTTTACATGATTGTTGCATATTCACTTATCATACTTATGCTATCGGATTATATGTGATAGATAGATCGTTGTTCGTGTATACCTGCGATTACAGTATGATGTTATTTACTATTCACGAGTTGGCAACTCACCCCCGTTGTGCCACCGTGTTTTGCAGGACTTACCCTCAGAGTAGTCGCGGCAGGGCATCTTATCATCACTACTTTTGCGGATACCGCTACGTTAGGTAGTGAGGCCTTTGCTTTTAGGTGGGTTTGCGGTTATCTGTTTGTACATTGTATATCTTTTTGTTGGATCTAGTATTCTCCATCTACCACTGTTTGTATATGACTTAGAGAAGACTTGTGAGGTTTCAGTGTTGTATTATTTGGTGACTTTGGGTGCCGTGCTCATGGGAGCCGGTTATGTTGGGAAGTTTGCCTCTTATTGCAGTCTTTCCTTTGTTATTTCTTCGCTTCGGCGTGGTATATTTGTTGTGGTGGTTGTCTCCGCCGTTGGGCGAGATTTTTCTCCCATTTGGGATGCTTTATATATTATCTGTGTTGTACCCGTTTTCGGGGCTAGTTTTTACAAAGGAGGTGCTGCCGAAATTTTCAAGAAAGAACTAGAGTTAGAGATTTTACTTGTGATTTACTAAATGTTTTAAACTATGTTTTCTCCGTTGATCCAGTTTTGGGTGGTTTAGATTTCTGGGTTTTCGGCTTACTTGAGTTGCGTATGCCTGTAGACGTTACGTAGTTCAAGTGCCGGTTACGGGCCAAACTTGGGTCGTGACAAAGTTGATATCAGAGCGTTAGGTTTTACCTTTCGGAGTGTAGGATGACCTTGGTATGATGGAGTAGGTATATTAAGCAGAGTGACGTAGCGTGTGTATGTTTCGCGGCATACTTACGACACGGTACTCCGCCTAAGTGACCTTAGGACTTATTGATTGATATTCCTTCCGTGACTGATATACATCTTTGTGATTGGATTTCCGTTTCCTTATCGAATCTTGTTTCAATTTCTAGCCTATTTGCCGCCGAAGACTACGAGGGCACAGAGAGCGGCCGTGAGGGTCCAGGTCAGAGTTGACTCGTCTGAGTCGAGGACTGACCAGGGCGATACGCCTGTCGTACCGGAGCACATTGTAATGATTGGAGCTAGTATGCAGGATCCGTGCTAGATAGTGGGTGCTTTGGTAGAGACCATCCGAGCGTAGGGGCAGGCAGTTGTTCCACCCGCTGCAGGGACCCCGATGGTACCTACTGTTCCGACAGTTGCAGTTACAGCTCCGGAGGTTATTATTGTGTCGCTGACAGATTTTATGAGGCTGAGGCCTCCGGTGTTTACGGGCACAGTTGTTACTGAGGATCCGCAGTCGTTCATCGACCTGATGGCCAGGATTTGTCGCTCACTCCGATGTTCCGACGAGAGATGGGTAGAGTTTGCGATTTTCCGGCTGGAGGGTATGGCCCAAAAGTGGTGTGAGTCCTTGGAGAAGGGCAGAGCCGCGGGTCTTGCTCCTATGATCTGTGCTGAGTTTGTGATGTTATTTCTCATCCGTTTTCTTCCACCGAGCGTCAGGGATGCGGGAGCGCGCAAATTTGAATCGTTACGTCAGACTCCGGGAATAGAGGTGTCTGAGTATGATGTATTGTTTACCGAGTTGTCTGTGTATGCTCCGTACCTGGTGGCGACTGAGGAGATGAGGGTGAAGAGGTTTGTTCGAGGCCTGCTTACCCAGTTGTTCCTAACCATCAGCATTCAGCATTGCGACATGTATGCGGCAGCTGTCGATGCAGCTCTTTTGGTGGAGGAGCGTCTAGCCAAGTCAACGGTTATTCCGGAATCGAAGAGGACTCGTACGGATTTACCAGCACGGAGACAGAGGTTTGTGCGCCGAGCCAGAGTTCCTTTAGACTCGGGGAGTAGCAGAGACGTGGGATGTGGCCAGTTATTCAGTTCTTATTCCCAGGAGGGCCAGCGACCGTCTTATGGATACTTCGGGTGTGGAAGTCTACATCACCTTGTTCGGGATTGTACCATGGTGCGTCAGAGAGGGCCAGCAGTACTGCAGGTTACCTTACCACATTCTCCGCCTCAGTGAGCGTTGCCCCTTAGTCCAGTTGTCGCGCCGCGTCAGACTCCTGTTCAGAGAGGTCATGGTCGTGGGGGTTTTGTGCCGAGCGGACGAGGTGGCAGAGGCCGGGGACAGCCAGTAGCCGGTAGAGGACAGGCTCGGGTTTTTGCCTTGACTCACCAGGACGCTCAGGCGTCCAATGCTGTGGTTTCAGGTACCCTTTCTGTATGTTCTTATAATGCACATGTTCTTTTTTATCTGGGATCTACGCATTCGTATGTTTCTACACACTTCGTGCCGAGGTTAGGCCGAGAGTCATGTTTGTTGGATCAGCCACTAGTCGTGACTACTCCTGTGGGTGAGTCGTTTGTTGCGCGACATGTGTTCCGATCGTGTGCTGTCCGTTTAGGAGACAAAGATCTGTCCATCGACCTGATCCTTCTTGGGATGTTGGACTTCGACGTTCTATTAGGCATGGACTGGCTAGCTACTTCCTACGCGTCCGTGGACTGCCGTGAGAAGACAGTTAGATTTTGTTTTCCCGGCGAGTCATGTTTGTTGTGCAGGGGGGCCGTGTTGCCGCCCCTCACAGTTTGATTTCTATCCTGTGCGCTAGTCGGCTTTTGAGGAGGGGATGTCGGGGATTCATGGCTTTAATTCATGATACTGGAGCCACAGTGGAGTCGTTGGACCAGGTTTCTACCGTGCAAGAGTTTCCCGTTGTCTTTTCCGATGAGTTACCTGGGTTGCCGCCAGAGCGCGATATTGAGTTTTGCATTGATCTGATTCATTGCACGGGGCCTATTTCTATACCTCCTTATCGGATGGCTCCGGTAGAGCTTAGAGAGCTTAAAGATCAATTGCAAGAGTTGCTTGATTTGCGACTTATGCGTCCGAGTGTTTCGCCGTGGGGAGCTCCTGTTCTGTTCGTCAAGAAGAAGGACGGCAGTTTGAGGCTATGTGTGGATTATCGTCACTTGAACCGAGTTACGGTGCGGAACTGGTATCCATTACCCCGCATTGACAATTTATTTGATCAGCTCCAGGGTGCGAAACATTTTTCAAAGATTGATTTGCGTTCGGGTTATCATTAGTTGCGGGTTCGGAATGATGACATTCCGAAGAGTGCTTTTCGTACGCGCGATGGGCATTATGAGTTTTTGGTGATATCGTTCGGACTCACCAATGCTCCAGCAGCGTTCATGGATCTGATGAACCGGATTTTCAGGCCGTTCCTCGACCAGTTCATTATAGTGTTTATTGATGACATACTGGTCTACTCTAGGAGTCGTGAGGAGCATGAGCAGCACTTGAGGATTACTTTGCAGATATTCAGAGAGCACCAGCTGTATGCTAAATTCTTAAAGTGCACGTTTTGTCTTGATAGAGTTGACTTCCTGGGTCATGTGGTGACTGGTGATGGTATTCTTATGGACTCGAGAAAGATCGAGGCTGTACGGCTTTGGCCCGGACCTGTATCGGTGACTGAGGTCCGCAGCTTTTTGGGCTTAGCTGGTTATTATCGCCGTTTTGTGCAGGATTTCTCGAGTATCGCTGCACCGCTGACTGGACTGACCCGGAAAGGAGTTCCTTTTCTCTGGACTGATGCGTGCGAGCAGAGTTTTCAGCAGTTGAAGACTCGGTTGACGACAGCACCAGTTCTTTCTTTACCTTCTGGATCGGGCGGCTATGTTGTTTATTGTGATGCTTCTAGAGTGGGGCTCGGCTGTGTTTTGATGCAGCATGATAGAGTGATTGCTTATGCTTCTAGGAAGCTGAAGAAGCACGAGCAGAATTACCCCACTCACGATCTTGAGATGGCCGCGATAGTCTTTGCGTTGAAGATTTGGAGACACTACTTGTACGGAGAGTCGTGTCAGATCTTCACGGATCACAAGAGTTTGAAGTATATCTTCCAGCAGCGGGATATGAACCTGAGACAGCGCCGATGGATGGAGCTAGTGAAGGATTATGATTGTGAGATCCTTTATCACCCGGGCAAGGCGAATGTGCTAGCTGATGCTTTGAGTCGTAGGCCCGGGGGTAGCTTGTCCCAGTTGAGCGCTATTCAGCATCAGTCTTCTGCAGATTGGCAGCTCTTGTGTGATAGTAGAGTGCAATTCGAGTTTGCTTCATGCTAATGCAAGGTCCATAAAGGTTCGAGAAACTACTGATAACACTTACCAGTATATTTCAGCAACCCTGGACAGGGATTTCCTATTTTGGCCAATCAAGCATAGCGCAACATCAATCCCCAATACCGGGAGAGACGAATCCCCTCCTATCGCTCATTGCCTCCCTGTGACTCGGGACTGTACCCAAAAACCACCTGTTTTGCATGATCTCTTGAACGTGGTATGGTGGAAATCAAAGAACAGTGGGAATCTGTAACGCTTTGAAATTCGTTTAGGTTAATTTGGCGTTAGTTAGTAATGTTGCGTGTTATTCATAAAAACCCGTAAATTTTAATTTCTTCTTTCTAACTAGAATAAAACTAGTTCTAATTGTGATGAGAAGTGTTTTTTTTATATAAATGGGTTTTGTTAATTATAATTTAGTTTGTGTTCACCTTAATTAGAATTTTTCCTTAATTACTTTCCTAAGCTAGGATTAGTGTAACAACATGCACACTTATCACTTTTTTTTTGTAACATAAGTTATGTGTAACTATTTTATTTTCTTCTTGCATGCATGGTTCTAATATCCCTACAAAACCAAGTCAACCTTTAATTTTAAATTGAAATGAAGAAATGGGAGGTATGGGTTGGATTAGGTGAAGGGGTGAGGCTTGACCATTGACCCTATCTCTCTGTTTTCTCTCTCTCCCTCTCATTCTGAAATCTCCAGCAGAGATAGCAGCAGCAGCAGCAACATCTTCATCATCTTTTTCTTCTTCTTTGCTTCTTCTTTGATCCATACACAAAAGCACACCTTTTCTTCATCAAAACCCTTGGAAAATGGCTCTTTTATGGATTTTTGTGGCAAATCAGTGCCTTTGAATGCAAGGGCTGGATGTGAGGTTTCCCTAGGATCTTTTGGAGGTATTTAACTCACCCGTAGCACCTTAATTCATAACTTGTAGTTTAATTAGCTAAAAATTGTATTTTGTGCATTTTTAGTGCTAATGAAGGGTAATTAGTGAAGTTTATGATAAGTTGGAAATTTTATGGCTTGGTTAACTTATTTAAGTGCGATTAGTGTTGTTTAAACCAGGTTTCTTCTTCAGTTTGCACTAAAATACCATTTAGTACCAAATTAGTGTTTTTAAAACGTTTTTAAACAAGATTATAGGATACGGTGATCTGCTATGTCTACGATTATTTTCTGGTGTTGCAAACAATTACAGAATAGTGTACAGGGTAGCTAGGATTTTGGGTTGTTGTTCGAGCCCGTTCCACCCCATAAAAACCGGCGGCCTTCCTTGAAAATTCGGCGACGCCGGCCCCCCTGTTCTGTGGGTGTTGGTGTTTTGCAGGGTGGTGTCTGTGTTGGTTTTGCAGTTTTTGTTCTTGTTTGATTTTTGGGTTTTCTTCCATATAAGGATCTGGGACCTGTTGCCCTTAAATTGGAGTTGTGTGTTTAGCGCGACATGTATGCTTCGTCATGGTCTGGTTGGTTCTGTGCATCGCAGGGCATCGGAGTAGTTCTGGGATTAGCACATGCTCGTTTTAGTGTATCGAGTTCACGCGTTTAGCTTGAGACACTACTTTTTCCGTACTGCTTTAGTATCATGTTTTATAGGATTTTAGCATATGCTTATTCCTTGTGTAATTCTAGGTTCGCAGGCAAGTACGACGGACGCCGCGAAGAAGGGGAAGCAAGTCGTCGGCTACACTTAGCACGAGACCACGGTGAGTACATTTAACATCTACGGGGAAATCGCCCGTATGGCGTTATGCGTCAGGGCTTGATAGGCTATAGTAGCTGCATATTTGCATTCATATACATTGGTTGCATAATGTATTTCCTGTTATATATATATATATATGTATATGAACTTAGAATTAATAACACACCGCACTGTTACTAACAGTTCATGTTGCATGAGCACAAATCTGCATGTTACACACACACCGTTAGTAATTGCCATGACACTCACACTATAGAATTTCCATGAACAATATATTGTAGCTCACCTCATATATGATTTGACATGATTATGTTACTTGTGCACATACTCATTCGCATACCCATACTTGTGCACATACATGTTGTACATTCGTATTGGTGCATATATACACCTTGGTGCATCCATATTTACGTATTGAGTTAGTTTTCATGTGATTTTTGGATTTGAGAACCATGGTACTTTTTCAAGAAAGTGTGCCTTATTTTCAAAACCCGGTTTCTCTTGATATGATATTTTAGTGCGTCCAACATGAGTTTTCTCAGTTATGAGAGCTTGTGTGGTATACCCGATTCGAGGAGTGGTAGGCAACGTCTACGGGTACATGGTGGACCCGGTATGGTATCCCGGGGCAAGAAGACTCGTATAGTTAGACGGTGAGCCCAGCGGAGGGACTACTACCTGTCGGTGACAGTTGGAGACCCAACGGATATCCGGAGGTTACCGCCTGGGAGTTATGACATGAGATACATGCTGAGGGCCGATCTGGTATGCGGCGTCTGAGAGATGAGGATTTGCGTGTCGATGCAGGACGCGAGTATTTCTTGTTATTTTGAGGTACCGATGTTCGGCACCCTACTTCTAGGAGGATTACAGGATATAGGGCCGGATAGAGTGACGGCGCCTGAGTACTGGGTTTTAGGGTGTTTTTGGTAAACACCAGAGTTTTCCACGTTGACATTCCGTATTGACGATATTTTATCCCATGCTCAGCATTCATTGTTATGCATTGCATCATGTAGTTGTAGTACCTGATATAGTACTTTTGCATGATTATCGCATACTCAGCTCATCATATAGATGTTATATGATTATACATCTTAGAGCAGCGCAGTGCATGCATACTCGTGATTACCATTATATGTTATTTCTATTCACAAGTTGGCAACTCACCCCCGTTGTACCACAGTGTTTGCAGGTTGCCCTTCAAAGTAGTCGCGGCATGTTGTTTTCTTGAATCTTTTGACACAGATACCATTGCAGTTGGCGTGCTAGTCCTTTTTGCTGATAGGTGGGTTTTTGTGCGGTATCTGTTTATTTTCTAGTTGTATACATTGTTGTATCTAGTACTCTCCATCTACTTTCATGTATTGACTTAGAGACCAGTTGTGAGGACGATGTATATTATTTGTACTCTGGTGTCGAGCTCGTTGTGAGCCGACTTTATTTATGCAGCTTTATCGTTCATGATACTCGTTTTCACTTATATTGCTCATTTCTTCGCTACGGCGTCGTATATTTTTATTGTGGTGATTGTTCCGCCGTTGGGCGTGATTGCTCCCGTTTGGGATGCTTTACTTTTATTGTATATCATTTTATTCATATATTGTCTTGTACCCGATTTCGGAGCTAGTTTTTACAAAGGAAATGCTGCAAAAAATTTTAAGATAATAACTTGAACCTTAAAGAATTTTACTAAATTACTTAAGGTTTTCTAAACGTTTTAACAAATGTTTCTATTAAATGTTTTAAACACTCAATACTTTTACTGGTTTTGATTTCTGGGTTTCGGCTTACTTAGTCGCGTTACGCCTGTAGACGTTACGTGGTTAAGTGCCGGTCACGGGCCAAACTTTGGGTCGTGACAGAATCACACAAGACTCTATGACGATCTCGGGTCGACAGACTAACCTGTACCAGTGTCACCAGAGAACTGCTATCTGACGATAGGTATAATACCATATAGGAATCTCGGCGAGTCCGTACAATGTACCCAGTCTCCACTGAGCACCCATATTCCTTCTCTGATGTCAAACACCAATGGATATGAGATCATCCATCGCCCATCATATAGGTCAAGAAGCGTATATGCTAGTCTACTCTGGAGTATCGATGCCCTGTCTCGATACTCCCACGACTACGAACAATTGAAGGATGTACTTGCCGACTACCTCTGCCCCACTAGTATGATCTGCATCATAATCATGGTAGTCAAGTACTCATCCTATGGGCTTTATCAACATGTAATAGAGAGACAATAAGTGTACATGTTTGGATAAAGTGAAACCAGATAGAATACTATCATGTCGACCAAGAAAGTCCTCCCTATATATGTCCAAGCATCCACTACAATATACATCGCATGTACAGTAATGGACTCTAAGGCATACATATAACTAACAATCTCCCACTGTCACTAAGGCCATTTGTTGTAGTATCGCATACTCAACGTCCTATAGAAGTCTCTCTAGGGTAAGGCCTTTGTGAGTGGATCCGTTGTGTTATCCTTCTCGTCAACTCTCCTAACCTCGATCCCATGGAGATCAACCATCACCCTGATCTGGTGATACTTGCCTCAGAATATGTCTGGATCGCTGATGGGACCGGTGTTCCTAGGCCAAAGCCACAACTCCATTGTTGTCATAATAACAGTTATTGGACGCTCAATGGTAGGAACCGTGTTCATCTCATGAACAAGAAATGCCCAGACAGCCACTTTGGCAGCATCGTTGGTAGCGATGTATTCAGTCATTATCGTCTAGTATGCCACGGTATATAGCTTGGAACTCTTCCAACATACCGTCTCTCCACTGAGGGTAAAGACAAAGCCCGTGATTGACTTTCAGTCGTCCTTATCACTCTGGAAGCTCGAATTGGTAAACGACTCACACTGGAGTTCTCTATTACCAAAACCCCAAGAACATCTCTTTAGTGCTTCTCAAGAACTTAAGAATGTCCTACACAGCTATCCAGTGATTCTCCCAAGATCCGATTGATTCATGATCACTACACCTAGTGAGTTAGCTACATCTGGTCTAATACATAACATCGCATACATGATAGAGCCTACTGCCAAAGCATAGGGTACCCCTTGCACATGAGCTCTCTCTCAAAATCAGTCTCGGAAGACATCTTTTTGGAGAGAGTAATTCCTGAGTAAGTGGGCGAACCACCACGCTTAGAATCCTCCATACTAAACCCCTTTAGTATGGTGTTAATCTATCTGGATTTGGGACACTCCCAACATCCACTTAGATCTATCACCATAGATCATAATCCACAAGATATAGTAGGTATCGTCCAAATCTTCCAAGGAGAATCCACATGATAAGAGGAGCTTGACCGCATGTAGCATAGGAAACCATTTCCTATCAAGAGTATGTAATCTACGTACAATACGTGGAAGACAACCTTCCTCTCTACTACCTTCTTGTATATAAAAGGTTCATCTACCTTTTTGATGAAGTCAAATTCTTTGACTGCCACATCAAAATAGATGTTCCAACTCCGCGATGCGTGCTTTAATCCTGATGGACTTAAGCATAGCCACGGGAGAAAAGGTTTCATCATAAACCATACCTGGTTATTGACGATAGCCTTTTACCACAAGTCTAGCTTTGAAAGTCTTAACTTTTCCATCTACACCAAGAATCTTCTCACGAAACATTTGCTCCTAATGGGTTTTACCCTTTCAGGTGCAATATGCAAAGTCATACTTTATTGGTGTACATGGATTCCATCTTTGATTGCATAGCATCCAGCTATTTCACAGAGTCCCCACTCGTGAAGGCCTACCTGAACCTAGTTTGGTCATCATCTACCATGATGCAATCCTCGCTCCCACCGTCACCGAGGAAACCGTAGTATCTCTCAGGTGGATGAGGAACCCTACCAGATTCGCGGCGAGGCTAAGGTTCATTGGAGACTATTGAATCCTTTGGTTTCACCAAATCATCAGCTGTTAGTTTTTCTAGCAGGAACTCCTTCCAGTTCTATCTCATGACCACTAATTTCTTCTTAAGAAATTCTTTTTCTAAAAAGGTAGCATGCTGAGAAACAAAACACCTTTTGCTCCTCAGCGTGGTAGAAGATATTCCCTTGCGAATGTTCGGGATATCCAACAAACTTATACAGAACTGACCTTGCCTCGAGCTTGTCCGGATTTTGATTTTCAACATAGGCCGGACAACCCCATATCTTAACTCGCTTAAGAAATGTTCTCTTCCCATTCCATATCACATATGGAGTGGTAGGCACGGATTTGGATGGAACCCCATTCAATAGGTATGCAGCTTCTCATGTGCATAACACCAAAAAGAATCAGGTAACTCAGTAGTACTCATCATAGAGCACGCCATATCTTATAGGGTGCGATACCTCCGCCCCGATACACCGTTGAGCCGTGGTATACTCGAAGGAGTAAGCTGAGGGAGAATCACATTCTCCTTTTAGAAACTCCATGAACTCCATGCCTAAGTATTCGCCTCCTCGATTACATCGTAGGACTTTAATACTTCTACCCGTCTGGTTCTCAACTTCAAGCTTATTTTCCTTGAATTTCTCAAAAGTTTCATACTTTTGTTTCAACAGGAACATATGTCTGAATCTTGAGAGATGATCAGTGAATATAATGAAGTACAAAGAACCAACCTTGGCATTTGTAGACATAGGACCGTATACATCATCATGTATCTGTCCCAAGAGTTCAGTAACTCTTTCTCTGTTTCCAGTAAACGGAGTATTGGTCACTTTACCTTTGTGACAAGACTGGAAAATATCAAAAGATGAAAATTCGAACAGATTCTTACATTCATCCTTATGTAACTTAGCAGGTCATGTCGCATTGCTATGACCTAGTCTACAATGCCACAAGAAGGATTCATTCATTTCTGAACTACTTCTCTTGTATGTGTTCTAGATACTTTGAACTGTGGTTTGATTTAGAACGTATATGCTATTATATAACGTGCCTGATCCAATCAACTCTTGATTCAGGAAAATGTTCACAACATTATTCTCTAATACAGAATTATATCCTTCCTTAACATAATAAAGAAACCGATGTAATGTTGTATATCAGGTTCGGTACGTAATAACATTTGTTCAGAATCAATGTACTTACCATTTGGTAATACATGGTGATATTTGCCAACTGATTTAGCTGGAACAATTGCACCATTGTCACAACCTGAAATAGCCCGTAACTGGCCTTGAATCATATGAAGTCTATAGGACCTCACCTAACTCAAGTAAGCCAAAAGCCCAAAAATCTAAAACCATTTTAAGTAATAAATAAAGGAAAACTAGTTTTAAAGAAGCGAAGAAAACATGTTTTAAAACAAGGGTTTTTAAATAACATAAACCGAATATGCATTTTAAAAATCTCATGTCTTTTCTGAAAATTTCGGCAGAGTTTCCTTTGTAAATACTGGAACGGGGTACAACAAGAATAATATATATTCAGTGATAAAAGGCATCCCCAAGCCGGAGCTAGCACTTCGTCAATCGACGGTCACAACCACGCAAGCAGTATAATATACAACGCCGAAGGGCGAGGATAAAAACTCAAAAAGGAAACTCAAATCGGCATGGAAAGCATAATACTACAACGCGCGACTCTAAGGTCGAAATAATACAAAACTGGTTTTCTATGTCTGAAACAATATACAAGTTTGGTTGATGAAATTTCTAGATATAACTGAATAAAATAAATACAAGGGTGGTCACGATGCGAGTGAACCTACCTACCAATGCATTCACCCAGAAAGCTAGCAGTGTGCCAGAAAAGCCGCAATGAACCTGTACGGCAAAACCTGCAAGAACTGTGGCACAACGGGGGTGAGTTGCCAACTCGTGAATAGAAAATATCGCAGATTAGAAATGGTATGCATGACATAATCCTAGGTCAATACGATCAAATATATATAAACCTCAAATAAATAAGTCTGAAGCATGATAAGGTGGCAATGTAACATCTATACATGAGTGTAGTGTCAAGTGCTCGTGCCAGTGCCTGAGGTAATAACATATCATAAATATGAGGTATGATCAATGTCGACTATATCATGAAGTCTATGAAAAAATGGATATCATCCAACTATGTAATCAATGTCAATATATGTATGTGGAAATTGTCCACGTGTCACCCAATGACAATAAGCATTATGCATGTAAATATCATAAACATATGCATGGAAGTACGAGGATGTAAATCAACATGTGTCGCTCGCGACATATCAAAATCATGGATCCTGAGTGTCAAGTATCGACACTCGAAAACATCATGAAACCTGTGCCTAGCATCGGCACGTAAATCCTCATATATTGGGCTCCGTCAGTATGGATCGGCCCATATCATCTCTCGACTACAATCGGTATCCTCCGGATATCCGTCGAGCTCAAATACAATCACCGGTAGGTTGTGGTCCCTCTGGCAGGCTCACCGTCTAGCTACACAGCAAATCCGTTCTCGCACCGGGGTACCATACCGGGTCCACCATGTACCCGCAATCGGCATCATCCACCTTCTCGAATCGGGTTTCACATGTCGCTCTCAGCACCGAGAAAACACATGGTGGACGCACTGAAATATCATATCATGGATAACCGGGTTTTTAAAACAATTACCTACTCTCTTTTGAAATACCCACGGTTCCCAAATCCAGAAATAACATGGAAACAACATATCTCAATGCGTATAATCAAAGGAATGATGTATGCGACATGAAAAAGAAATGTAAGCATATCAGTATATCATGCAATATGGAATAGTAATATGCACATATTGAGGGAAACCACTCTTTTAAAATGAATCAGTTTTAAAGAGTATCTTGCGGTTCCCAAATCTCCAAATTAAGCCAGAAACATTTATGTATGTGAGTATGTCATGCAAGGGGTCATATCCTGAATGTAACAGTCCTACAGTGTAGTGACATGGCAATTATCGATGATGAAGTTTGTGAGCCGACAAGTCAGTGTACGCGGAACATATGCATCATCGATAATGGTGCTGGTGTCCTAACAGCATGAGTTTAATAACGGTATATGAGATCACAATATAAGTATGCGATGCGGAGCGAACAACAATAATGTGCGGGAACTGAATGATAAACACAGTGATAACTAATCAGCATTTAATATAAATATAAGTCATACAGTAGTGCCTTTTGAAATAACACGAATCGCGGTGTTTTGGAAATAAGGGCTACGGTGTTATTAAGAAAATATACGTTCTTTGAAATATTCGTAGAATCCTTGGCCTGTATTTTAAAATACCCACGATTCGTTAGTTTTGAAATAGGTTGGAATCGAATCTACTCTAACAACTACACTAAACTATAGGGCTGAGCTAACAGGCTAAACGAAAGGTAAGGAAGCCGCCTAACGACTGAGTCGATACATATAAATATATATATTAGTCGGTGATCCCGCCTCAATAGTATCACATACGATACAATATCTATAATATGACATCCTCAAGTCAAGAGAGCGGATCAATCATCAATATAACTCGTACGTAAATCCGTCATACGGCATCCCAAATCTGGGTACGGGTCAATATCACATTCATCACATTATTCATCTGGTATCCTCTTTATCAAAGATTATAATCCGGGGTACTGATCTACGTCTACTACAATACGATACCCGCTATATAAGTATAAATGCGTGTGTGAAACACACGTCTAAAGGCCCGCTCAAATCACATGTCGTATCCCAAATACGAATCACATCATATCATTGATCTTATGACACTATGCCCAATATCATCGACTCATCTCCAAATATCATCCACTATCCTCATCATATAGGTATATGTGTAGCAATAAGCATGTGTGTGCGTGTGAGTGTAAACCTATTCTAGGGTTCGCAACTAGGAACTATATTAGTTTACTTCTACGCCCTAATCTAACTTAGTACACCTAATCTCATCTCAAATATCCATGACACACTATAAGCTAGCATAAATAGTACATATATACTATACTAAACATCGAACTGCGAGGGTGCTATACGCCATCCACCCCACTTCCCCCATAGATATAATCTACTCACCTTGCATCCTACGCATCGGTGTCGACGTCACCTTCATCTTCATCATCTGGAATCCACATGAAGGTACCTACATAGATAACATAATCGGAATGCGTATTAAAATCACATCGGGAATACCAAAACGACATGCTTAGGCCTATAGGTTAGAACCTATAGACTACGCTTTCAAAACCATCAAACAATCCTCGATGTCGTCGTACAAACGCCAAGTAATCGAGGTAAAACACCAATACGCAATTCCAGAATTCAAAATATGAGAAACGAAAACACGAATCAAAACAGCAACTCAGGAAACATGCTCCAGATTCTACCCTAGGTCAAATTGGACAATTTTGCATATGCCAGTTGTCTAATTTATAGATGAGGGGACCACAGAACCAATACGAGGCAATTCCACCCAGGTCTGGCCGCAAATTGCGGCCAGAGGGATTAAATTTGCGGCCGTAGTTGGGAGTTAGGGGATAAGTGTTTGGTGGTAGCTTCCTAGGTGCCTGCATGTATCACTGTGTATGCAATATAATTTTCAGAGTCTCAGGGTGATAGCAGATTCCATTTTACATCCTCAGAATCACAGTTTTTCCGATATCGGCTTTTCCAAAACCGTATTCTGGTGATCTAGTCTCTGTTTTAGGCCTGGATTCTAGCATTAGGGGGTTTGTATGGCCTCTACTGGGCTCAATTACACATCACTACCCAAAATTTCCCTAAACACTAACTAAACTTTTCAAAGTTCACCCAAACCACTCAATATCGGTTCTAATCTAACATGGGGGTAAAAGTAATGGAAACACTAAGCTTATGGTTCAGAAAATACCTCATTTGGCAACTCAAGAAAATTCTTGAGTTGCCCTAAGTGGCCAAAATCCTTGCTTTCTTGGTCCAATGTGTTTCCCTTGAGCTTGTGCATCATTTTAAAGAAGTGGGATTTGGGTTTTGAAGTGTTTAGCATGTAGTTTTGGGGAGATGAAGAGGGGTGGGAGATGGAGGAGCAGCAGCAGTAGCTAAAGGAAGGAGAGGGGAGAGAAATGAGGGAAACAATGTGTAGGGTTACTAGGCACTCTAACAAGGATTAAGAAAGCATCAACCATGCCTGATTAAAATTTTAGCCGTGCCTAACAACCCTAAAAAAGATCTTTGCTAGAAAATTAGGTTTTCACATGCAAGTAAATAGCATCTATGACTAAGTGAATACGAAATACAAACTTTGTAAATCAATCCTTCATTTCATTAGCTCCTTGTTGAAGTCCCTTCGCTGCGATCGTGGTTCTCCCGGACTCTTGCATGGCTTCACGAGGCTAAACGTGCGTCCTTGCTTGAAGTCTTCGAGGCCGAAGATGATCTACGTCGAGGGGATACCAACTCAAGCTTCTACTTCACTAACTAGAGAATTAGTGAAGCAAACACCCTAAACTAAAGTGCTAGTCTAGTAGAGGATGGAGAAATAGGAAGTGGGTTCACTTTAGAATTTGGTTTCTCACAATGTTTCTCACTTTGGATCAAACCCTAGAGAGCTTTTAGCACAAGGAAGAAGATGAAGAAAATAAAAATCAGAAGAGATAATGATCAAGTGAGAAAGCTAACCACGGTGAGTGAGTATCATATACTAATTCATGTAGAGACATAACCATGGCTAATCCTTATGGTTGGGTTAACAAATATCCATAGTAAAAACAAACTTAGTGGAATTAGTCAATGCATCCACAAGCTTCCACATGCTTCATGCATTTTTCTAATCCTCCACTAATTTATGTAATTACTTTAAATATTAAAACCCAACATAATAAATAGCATGGTGTAAGTCTCATACACCCATGAATGATGTATCATCAACCATGATACAAAAAGAAAACACTTTTTAATATATATCACATATATATTAATGTTGTGCACATGTGAGAAAAATCCATAAGTGAATATATGTTAGTTAATGTAAATTAGTATATCTAATATACAATTATACACTAAATTATTAAATAAACACTTGACTTAATAATCCGGTCATATCGCATATAACCGACTAACATCCAATGTATCCACTTATCGAATCAACACTTGATTCGATAACCCGGCTATATCACATATAACCTCGCGATACAAAAAGTCGTGAGAATAGAATACGGTATCACATTCACGCATCATTCTCGGTCCCGCACATATCACATATGCGCTCCTATTTTGTTTTGCCTGAGCCAGTAAAACTCCTGTGTAGGACTCTAAAGACTCGTCAATATGCCGGCAGTAGGTGATGATCACATCAAGCACCCACAAGCCGTCAGCGGTACTAGCTGGACGTAACGGCCACACGGGCATTGAGCAATTAGAAGATCAGCAAGCAAGCCCGCTCCAACTACTGTAAAAGCCTGCCGGTAACACTTCCCCGATAGTCCGGTCTCCTCGTCTGATATGTCGCATATCAAGTCTAGGGGTGGTAAACGTAAGACCCCAATAACCGATAATTCGTGCCGATGTGAGTCTCATAACGGGTCAAGAAACTACTGGTAACTCTTACCAGTAAATATCTAAATCAGCCCTGGACAGGGACTTCCCTGTTATGGCCAATCGTGCACAGCGCAACATCAACCCCCAATACCGGAAGAGACGAAACCCCTCCTATCGCTCATTTCCTCCATGTGACTCGGGACTGTACCCAAAAACCACCCTTTTGCACGCCCTCTTGGACGTGGTAAGGTGGAAATCAAAGCACAGTGGGAATCACACAAGACTGTATGACGATCTCGGGTCTACAGACTAACATGCACAAGTGTCACCAGAGAACTGCCATCTGACGTGAGGTATAATACCATCTAGGAGTTCTCGGCGAGTCCGTCCAGTGTACCCAGTCTCCACTGAGCACCTGTATATCATCTCTAATGTCAAACACCAATGGAAATGGGATCATCCATCGCCCATCTATATGGGTCTAGAAGCTATACGCTAGTCTACTCGGGTATATCGATGCCCCGTCTCGATACACCCACGACTAGGGACCTTGAAGGTTGTACTTATGGACTACCATGTCCCCACTAGTATGATCCGCATCATAGTCCAGGTAGGCAAGTACACATCCTAAGGGCTTTACCAACATGTAACTATAAGACAGTATCAAGAGACTAGTATACATGTTAAGATAAAGAGCAACCAGAAAGTATACTATCACGTCGAGCAAGAAATTCCTCTCTATATATGTCCAAGCATCCAATATAATATACATCATTTGTACAATACTAGCCTCTAGGGCATACATACAACTAACAATCTCCCACTTGCACTAGGGCCAGCCGCTGTAGTATCGCATACCAAGCATCCCGAAGAGTCTCTCAAACTGTATCTGGGGAATGGCCTTCGTGGGTGGATCCGCTGTGTTGTTCTTCGTGTCAACCCTCCTGACCTCGATCTCCCGGCGATCAGTTATCTCCCGGATCAGGTGATACCGCGTCAGAATTTGCCTGGATCGCTGATAGGACCTGGGTTCCTTGGCCAAAGCCACCGCTCCATTGTTATCACAATACAAAGGTATTGGATTCTCAATGGATGGAACCACTCCAAGTTCAGTAATGAACTTCTTGATCCAGACAGCCTCTTTGGCAGCATCGTTGGCAGCGATGTATTCAGCTTCAATCGTCGAGTCTGCCATAGTTTCCTGCTTGGAACTCTTCCAGCTAACCTCCCCTCCGTAAAGGGTAAAGACAAATCCCGAGTGCGACTTAGAGTCGTCCTTATCACTCTGGAAGCACGAATCGGTAAAGGACCTCACTTGGAGTTCTCCGTTACCATACACCAAGAGCATCTCTTTAGTCCTTCGTAAGTACTTGAGAATGCTCTTCACAGCTGTCCAGTGACTCTCTCTAGGATCAGCTTGATACCTACTCACTACACTTAGTGAGTGTGCTACATCGGGTCTGGTACATAGCATCGCGTACATGATAGAGCCTACAGCCGAAGCATAGGGTATCCCTTGCATTCGAGCTCTCTCCAAATCAGTCTTGGGAGACATCTCTTTGGAGAGAGTGAGTGCAGAGATCATGGGTAAGTTCCCACGCTTGGATTCTTCCATACTAAACCTCTTTAGTATAGTATCAATGTACCTGGATTGGGACAATCCCAGTATCCGTTTGGATCTATCTCTATAGATCATAATTACCAGTATGCAGGAGGCATCACCTAGATCTTTCATTGAGAATCTTTATGATAAGAAGAGCTTGACCGATTGCAGCATAGGAATGTCATTTCCTATCAAGAGTATACCATCCACATACAATACGAGGAAGACAACCTTACTCTCTGCCACCTTCTTGTAGATACAAGGTTCATCTACGTTTTTGACGAAATCAAACACTTTGATAACGATGTCAAAGCAGATGTTCCAACTCCGCGATACTTGCTTTAATCCATAAATGGATTTAAGCAGCTTGCACACCTTCCCGCTGCTCCCACTATCTACGAAGCCCTCGGGCTGAGTCATGTACACGCACTCTTCTAAATCACCGTTTAGAAAGGCGGTCTTAACATCCATTTGCCAGATTTCAGAGTCATGATATGCAGCGATGGCAAGCATGATCCGGATGGATTTAAGCATAGCCACTGGAGAAAAGGTTTCGTCATAGTCCACACCTGATCTTTGACGAAAACCCTTTGCAACAAGTCTAGTTTTGAAAGTCTCCACTTTCCCATCTACACCAAGTTTTTTCTTGAAGATCCACTTGCTCCTAATGGGATTTACCACTTCAGGTGCTTCTTCCAAAGTCCATACTTTGTTGGTGTACATGGATTCCATCTCGGACCGCATTGCATCTAGCCATTTCATTGAGTCCCCACTCGTGATGGCCTGCTCGAAGCTAGTTGGGTCATCATCAACCATGATGCAATCCTCTCTCCCACCATCCATGAGAAAACCGTAGTATCTCTCAGGTGGATGAGGAACTCTACTTGATCGGCGGAGAGGCTGAGGTTCGTTGGGAACTACCGAATCCTCCGGTTCCACTAAATCTTCTTTTTGAGTTTGCGTAGCCGGAATTTCTTCCAGTTCTACCTCGTCGCCACTAATTTCTTTTGTAAGAAATTCCTTTTCTAAAAAGGTGGCATGTCGAGAAACAAACACTTTTTGTTCCTCGGTATGGTAGAAAAGATATCCATGTGAATGTTTGGGATATCCCACAAACTTGCATAAAACTGACCGTGCCTCGAGTTTGTCCGGATTTTGCCTTTTAACATATGCCGGACAACCACATATCTTAACTCGTTTAAGACATGGTGTCTTCCCACACCATATCTCATATGGTGTGGGAGGTATAGATTTAGATGGAACTTGATTCAATAGGTATGATGTTGTCTCCAGCGCATACCCCCAGAAGGAAATAGGTAACTCAGCTGTGCTCATCATAGAGCGCCCATATCTAATAGGGTGCGGTTTCTCCATTCCGATACATCGTTGTGCTGTGGTGTATATGGAGGAGTTAGCTGAGAGAAAATCCCATTCTCTTTTAGGAAGTCCAGGAATTCATTGCTCAAGTATTCACCTCCTCGATTAGATCGAAGGATTTTAATACTTTTCACAGTTTGGTTCTCGACTTCTTGTTTATATTCTCTAAATTTCTCAAAAGCTTCTGATTTGTGTTTCATCAGGAACACATACCCGAATCTATAGAAATCGTCAGTGAATGTAATGAAGTACGCAGAACCATTCCTGGCATGTGTAGACATGGGGTCGCATACATCACTATGTACCAGTCCCAAGAGTTCCGTAACTCTTTGTCCGTGTCCCGTAAACGGAGTTTTGGTCATCTTGCCTTTGAGACATGACTAGCAAGTGTCATAAGATGAAAATTCAAACGGATTAAAATATCCATCCTTATGCAACTTAGCTAGTCGTGTCGCATTGATGTGACCCGGTCTATGATCCCACAAGAAGGATTCGTTCATTTCTGAACTCTTCCTCTTGTGTGTGTTTGTTATGCTCAGAACTGTTGATTGATTTAGAACATAAATGCCATTGCACATCGTGCCTGATCCAACCAACTTTTGGTTCAGAAAAATGTTCATAACATTATCCTGTAATACAAAATTATATCCTTCTTTACTCAACAAAGAAACCGATATAATGCTGCATATCAGGTTCGGCATGTAATAGCATTCGTTCAGAATCAATGTATTACCAGTTGGCAATACAAGGTGATATTCCCCAAAGGTTTTAGCTGCAACAATTGCACCATTTCCAACCCTTATGTCTTTATCACCTTCTCTAAGTTCTCTACATTTCCTAAGCCCATGCAACTGATTACATATATGGGATCCTGACCCGGTATCTAATACCCAGGACGTAGAGAAAATAGAGAAACAGTTCTCTGTAACGAACGCACCCGAAGAAAATGCATCATCATGTACTTTCTTCATTCGGGTGGCATGGGAATCCTAGTATTCCCCTATATCCTGTTCAGTCTTATAACTTTTATAAGAAAAAACGGAACCAACGTTCCCCAGCACAGTATAACATGCGGGTTCGGTCAATACATCCATATTATTATCTTTATTAAGGCATGATATGGTGGCTACCTGGAGAGAGAGAGAAGAAAACACTTCAGCGTATGCTCTTGCAAGATCAGATTGGTTATTATTTTATCTAATCAGGATGGCTCCCATTGTTTTTATCAAATCTTCCTTTAAACCCTAAAAGGAAAGACTAGCCGGGATTAATTACACCCTACAACTTCGCCAATCTTTCAGCCAGGCCAGTGTCGGTACTTTGAGGGAGGTTCCCCGTGCTTTTGCACGGATCTAATTAAAGTAAACCTCGTTTTCCCAGAGGCGTAACCCCGTTGACACCTTTCTAGACACCTACTTGATCGGCTAATTGTCCTGTGTAAAACTCTCCCCGGAGTAACAATTACTTGCAGTGGGTATCGGGATCCAACTATCTCATAGAAGGTATGCAATCTCATTGCAAATTTCAACACTTGAAATTCCCGATAATATTTTGCCCCTAACCTTCATGACCTTGACAAAGGCCAACAAATTATAGGATGCTAGTCAAGTTCAACCCGTCATTTCTTGATTGAATCAAACCCACCCGCACGACCCTTGACCAAGGCCAACAAGGTCGTACGACTACCCCAGAACAATCTGCATCATATGCATAAGGAGATAAGCACCATTCAGCTACCGTATACTACGCCTTAACAATGGCCAACAAACGCAGCACGAATACTAAATAGTTCTTATCTGAAATGACAGAGGGCTACGACAGGTTTTTCTGAAAACCTATTGCGTAATGAACTTGATATCGTCGTTGAATCGAGTGAATTTTGAAATGGAGTGATTTTAAGGCTTTCATTAGTTTTGCTAAAGAGGTCACTCCCGGTGAAGGGATCTCGGCTCTTTCCTCATCGAATAAGGTGCAGGACATATTATATATAACACTATGCAAAGCAAAACTCCAAAAGCAATCAAAAACAAACCGAGTGTTGTAGCATCTGCCATTTTTGCTAAAGAGGTCACTCCCGGTGAAGGGATCTCGGCTCTTTCCTCATCGAATAAGGTGTAGGATATATCATATATATCACTATGCAAAGCAAAAAACTGTAGCTACCCTTTTTGAAAATTCGATTCTACAACATCTTTTAGGTTTCTTTTCTTTCATTAATCATATTAATGAAGTCACATCATTTAAATCACCTAAACATCATAGATAAATACGACGTACACTTATGCCATCCGCATTCGCCTCGATGTCCCCTCGTGCACCGTTAGGTTAGGTAACTAACAGCAGAGCGGGGCAGGGCTATCGCGGGTGTAAAACATAAGTAACGTATATATAATATATCATATATACTATATACAGTATTTATCACAACATATCAAATGATCACATCACAGATATCGCAGCAGAAGAAACATATGAAACATTGGATATACTAGGACGTCCGTGTTTTATTTTGAGCCTCTATAAAACACGGATTCCATGGTCGCGATGAATAGCCAAACCCACACCCCTAGACCCCTACGAGAGCGTCAAGCAACCCTACCAATTCTAGAGTTAGGAGACCCGGACTCGACTCCTCGAGTTGGTCTCCCACTGGACTCTAGAACCCGATTACTTTTGCTCTCCTCCTTGGGTCTATCCTGGTGCGGAAAAGTAAATAATATACAAATGGTGATATCAACCTCATCCCGGAAGTGCCCTAATAAAAGAATATTACATACATTTAACTTTACATGAATGAAAATAAAAACCCTCATCTCACATAAAAACCCCGGCAATTCAAAACGCGACGATCCAATATAACATATCCAGCAACACATAACATCACATGTCATCAACGCAAGTAAATATGTGTATCCCAATTATCGTTGACATATAGCAACGAAACCGGCAATATCACATATTACACTTACGGTCGCAGAAAAGAAAGTGTAAAAATACAACATTTGGAATCCACAATCTCTTTAGACATCGTAAATCCGAAATATCACATACTTCGCATTTCATGCCTAAATATATGAATTCCACATATTGTATCACATTCTAGATAAATAGACAGCATTAAACTTTTCGATCGAATAATCAAATACCCAAGATTTCCTAAATAGCTCAACACTTGAGGGGAGTTTAAAACCATCCATCACATGCCCAGTACCAATGGTCCAGCCATAGAAGGGTCAAGCCAATGCCTCACATGTGGCAACGCCGTACTCCCCCAAACCCTAAGGTTCAAAAGGCAGTTCAAGACGGTCACATAATCGAGTTAAGGTTTGTTGTCTTCTAGAGGGTCCATTGCGTAACTTGAACGATTTAGACGTTCTTAAACTATGGAAAAATCCAACACTTGGAAATTTTCCGGGTCGGGAAAAAGTGAGTTATTGATATCCGTTCGAACTTTTTAATACTTTCTAAATTATCCGGAAAAACAAGAACGAAACTAAATTTTCCGATCGAATCAACGAATACAAAATAATCCCCAGAACACTCAACACATGAGTCAGATTAAAAATACCCAGAAAATATTAACAACAGATACAAGTATTACTGTGCAAACCACATAGAAAGTTCTCACTGTACAGCCGCGGATCCGCGGCCCAAGCAGGGTATGGCCACGGTTCCGCGGCGTTACGTACGAATTACGTCATCGAATTGCACCATAATGCTTAAAATTACCTACTGAATTTTTTAGGTATTTTTAATTCTGTAAAATCACAGTTTTTTAAAAAAGCCCAGAGAGGGGGTAGTTTTGACGTTACGGGGTTCGTTCAGAGTTTTAACTTCGTATACACGTCACTTAATGCTCTAGCTAGGCTCTGATACCACTGTAGGGTTACTAGGCACTCTAAGAAAGCATCAACCATGCCCGATTAAAATTTTAGTCATGCCTAACAACCCTAAACAAGATCTTTGCTAGAAAATTAGGGTTTCACATGCAAATAAATAGCATCTATGACTAAGTGAATACGAAATACAAACTTTGTAGATCGGTCCTTAACTTCATTAGCACCTTGTTGAAGTCTTTTCACTGCGATCGTGGTTCTCCCGGACTCTTGCATGGCTTCACAAGGCTAAAGGAGTGTCCTTACTTGAAGTCTTCGAGGCCGAAGATGATCTACGTCGAGGGGATGCCAACTCAAGCTTCTACTTCACTAACTAAAGAATTAGTGAAGCAAACACCCTAAACTAAAGTGCTAGTCTAGTAGATGATGGAGAAATAGGAAGTAGGTTCACTTCAGAATTTGGTTTCTCACAATGTTTCTCACTTTGGATCAAACCCTAGAGAGCTTTTTAGCTCAAGGAAGAAGATGAAGAAAATAAAAATGAGAAGAGATAATGATCAAGTGAGAAAGCTAACCATGGTGAGTGAGTATCATACACTAACTCATGTAGAAACATAACCCTGGCTAATCCTTATGGTTGGGTTAACAAATATCCATAGTAAAAACAAACTTAGTGGAATTAGTCAATGCATCCACAAGCTTCCACAAGCTTCATGCATTTTTCTAATCCTCCACTAATTTTTGTAATTACTTTAAATATTAAAACCCAACATAATAAATAGCATGGTGTAAGTCTCATACACCCATGAATGATGTATCATCAACCATGATATAAAAAGAAAACACTTTTTAATATATATCACATATATATTAAAGTTGTGCACATGTGAGAAAAATCCATAAGTGAATATATGTTAGTTAATGTAAATTAGTATATCTAATATACAATTATACACTAAATTTTTAAATCAACACTTGACTTAATAATCCGGTCATATCGCATATAACCGACTAACATCCAATGTATCCACTTATCGAATCAACACTTGATTCAATAACCCGGCTATATCACATATAACCTCGCGATACAAAAATTCGCGAGAATAGAATATGGTATCACATACACGCATCATTCTCGGTCTCGCACATATCACATATGCGCTCCTATTTCGTTTTGCCTGAACCAGTAAAACCCCTGTGTAGGACACTAAAGACTCGTCAATACGCCGGCAGTAGGTGATAATCACATCAAGCACCCACAAGCCGTCAGCGGTACTAGCTGGACGTAACGGCCACACGGGCATTGAGTGATCAAAAGATCAGCAAGCAAGCCCGCTCCAACTACTGTAAAAACCTGCCGGTAACACTTCCCCGACAGTCCGGTCTCCTCGTCTGATATGTCGCATATCAAGTCTAGGGGTGGTAAACGTCAGACCCCAATAACCGATAAGTCGTGCCGATGTGAGGCTCATAACGGGTCGAGAAACTATTGGTAACTCTTACCAGTAAATCTCTAAATCATCCCTGGATAGGGACTTCCCTGTTACGGCCAATCGAGCACAGCGCAACATCAACCCCCAATACTGGGAGAGATGAAACCCCTCCTATCGCTCTTTGCCTCCATGTGACTCGGGACTGTACCCAAAAACCACCCTTTTGGATGCCCTCTTGGACGTGGTAAGGTGGAAATCAAAGCACAGTGGGAATCACACAAGACTAAATGACGATCTCGGGTCTACAGACTAACCTGCACAAGTGTCACCAGAGAACTGCCATCTGACGTGAGGTATAATACCATCTGGGAGTTCTCGGCGAGTCCGTCCAGTGTACCCAGTCTCCACTGAGCACCCGTATATCATCTCTAATGTCAAACACCAATGGATATGGGATCATCCATCGCCCATCAATATGGGTCAAGAAGATATACGCTAGTTTACTCTGGTATATCGATGCCCCGTCTCGATACACCCACGACTAGGGACCTTGAAGGATGTACTTATGGACTACCATGTCCCCACTAGTATGATCCGCATCATAGTCCAGGTAGTCAAGTACACATCCTAAGAGCTTTACCAACATGAAACTAATAGACAGTATCAAGAGACAAGTATACATGTTAAGATAAAGAGCAACCAGATAGCATACTATCATGTCGAGCAAGAAAGTCCTCTCTATATATGTCCAAGCATCCAATATAATATATATCATTTGTACAATACTGGCCTCTACGGCATACATACAACTAACACAATGATGGAGGATGGCACAAGACAAGGGTTGACCCCCACCCACTCTTTCTCTCTCTAACCCATACCTATATATTCTATTCTTTTACTTTTCTAATTTCCTTCTCTCTTCAAATCATCAACCATGATAAAACATGTAGGAAAGCTATGGAAAAATATGTAACAAGCACAAAAAAAGATATGGTGCATGTTTTGCACAAATATGCTAAAAATCCGATTAGCGATTTTTAATCGCGATTAGCACTAAATTAGTGTCAAACTAATCATTAAAACATTAAAATTTGCATAATTCACATAAAACACCCTCTTTTAGTAATTTCTATAATTTTCAAAAAAATTCCCCAATTTATTAGTATTTAGTTATACCGAAATATTAAAATATTCATTAAAATAATATTAAATTATAAAAATTCCCAAAAATGATATTTTATTTTTTTGAAATGTTACAATCTTCCCCCCTTAAAGAAATTCGGTCCCCGAATTTAAATTTTAACCCCTAAATTCTAAAACATTTCAATAAAAAGTCCAAGTCATCGGGGCTCCGAAATCATCAATACATAAGACACATCATGGCGCAATACACACGCATGAGTAATGAGTAGATAACTCAAAATCAAAACTCCGTCAGACATCCCGCAATCATTGGAGTCATGGTAAAGACACAAATGTCAAATCCGAAACAAAACCACTATGATATAAATCAGAACTATACATGTAAATATCTGGAGGAAATGCATGCTAAACATTTTAAGTCGTTGTGCGATACGCATAACACTGCACAGTGGCGGACGTCTATTGTAAGAAAATAACCATATATGTATATACTTTTTGTCTAATATGTACGTTCCGCCGTTTTGAAAACAATTTAGAAGAGTTTCCTTGTTTTAAACGTTTCGTGTCATATCGGACACGTAGGTAATTACTGAGACCATAGCTCCCTTTTTGGATATCCCTTCGATAACTATCAATGCATGCAAAATATATCAAGGTACTGTCCTCTGACAAGTCCTGCTCAGTACGAAAACATATAGCAAATATCATAAAACGTACCGATCCATAAGGAATCAATCCCAAAATGTATATAAGAATACCATGTGCGTCTGGTGCGCACGGAAATCAAAGTCAATATATGTGTCATACATGTGCCCAGAAACATCATCTAGGTGCAACGGGTGTGCACGAAACATCTGCCAAGGGCAACGGGCGTGCCTGACAGCAAAATCAGGTGCATCTGACATGCATAAGGAATCCCAATTTAGTGCATCTGGTGTGCACCAAAATCGTATCTCAAAAACATGCGATCAATACGCGCGAAAATCCAAATCAAATCCACGCAGTGCAAGAAATCAACCTCAATTTCAGAATCAAAATCGATGGTATACTATACGGCTCAATCCAAATCAGGTATACCGCGGTGTATAAGCTCACAATCATGTGCATCAGCGTGCACAAATCAAATCAAAACACTAAAAGTGCATGAAAACTATGCTGGAAGCGTAAATCAAATCACCGGCATAAAATAGGCATGAAATCACAATCAATACCTCAAGCGTAATAACTATGCGCAAAATATCAATACCCAGTAGGTGCAACCATGGTGCACGAAAACAGAAATAATGGAACTCAGCCATTAAGACCAAATCATGCGAACAGATCTCCCAAAAATACCGAAATCCAAGGTGACGGATACGTGATTATCAAATCACAAATCATAAGTACCGTCGTCGATATATCCTCCTTCAAAGTCGAGAAGGTGTCGGTGCATACAGTGTTAGCAACGCAAGATATCTACTTGCCTCCGGCTCACGGTCTGGCGTCCTCTGTCTCTGGGTCCTTATCTTCTCTGTGGATTACCTATGTCGCAATCAATCGGCTCATCGGCCCTGTTAGGTGTGCTAACGGGGACGATTCCGTTCTGGTACTTCTCTGGTCAATCTGCGTCCTCAGCACAACATTTCCTCGGAAACCGGTCGCATCCCAACGCCTCTGTAGACATATCCGACCTTTAACCTTAACGAGGAGTAACAACAGCTCGTCAGCATCTCGCACGAACCTCTTGTCCCACTTTGTTCCAATGTCGACTGATTCGGGCTCGTCTTCTCGTGGCTGCATGGACTGCGCTCCAACGGCTATACTCGTATCTAGAGTCTCCCAAGCAATGTATCCCATCACATGATATTCGAAAGATGTCGAACCATCCGATCTATTGTCAAAACCTCATAATCCCCCAAGAGCTCAACATCTTGGATACAGCTTAATAGTATCGAGTACATACCACAGCATCAGTGGACTAGCCATAGAAGGGCAAACCCAAGCCTCACTAATGGCGCCGCGGAACTGCCGCAAACCCTAAGGTTCAAAGGCTTTCACACGGTCATTATATCGAGTTAGGATTTCATTCTTCTAGAGGGTCCATAAAATCGCTTGAATGTCTTTCCGAATACTTTAAACTTGGAATCGGGTTCCTGACATTCAATCGTCTCTATCGACTCTCAAAAAATCTGCGTGAAGTCGTCTCTAGCTGGAATCAATCTATCTGATGACCTCGCACCGGGGTAAGCGAACGAACCACGTGTCCTAGACATTTATCCTCGAGTGACTAGTGACCTTCCATCATATGTCTAAGTATATATGCCACGCCCCGAAAGTACGGAACATGACCGGCACTTAAACTACGAAACGTCTCGAGGCGTACGTAATCTAAGTAAACCGAAAACCCAGAAATCCAAACCAAGAAAAGTAGTAGAGTGGAGGAAAACCATTTTAAATCAAATAGTTTGCAACATAAGCCGAAATATGTATTTTTAAAATCACAAGTCTTTTCTAAAAAATTCGGCAGAGTTTCCTTTGTAAAAACAGACCCCAAACGGGTACAAAACCTGATAAAGCATATATAATGAATAAAGGCATCCCCAAGCGGGAGCTAGCTCTTTGTCAATCGACGGTCACAACCACACAAGCAATATAATATACAATGCCGAAAGGCGAGGATCACAACAGAAAAGGAAACTCAAAACAGCATGAAATCCATAGAAATACAACGCACGACTCTAAGGTCGAATGAATAAACAACACTGGTCTCTATCTGAATTAAATACATGTTTGGTTGATAGAACTTCTAGATACAACTGAATAATATACAAAATATACTGATGGTCACGATACAAGTGAACTCACCTACTAGCAAATCACCCAAAAGGAGCAGTGCCAGCAAAGCCGTAACGAAACCTGTACGGCAAAACCTGCAAGAAACTGTGGAACAACGGGGGTGAGTTGCCAACTCGTGAGTAGAAAAACATCTACGAACGGAAATCGCATGAACAACGCAATCCTAGGTCATACGATCATAATATATCCTCAATATATAACCAGCAGCCTATAACAATAGCTAGGGTATACCTCTAAACAACTGTAATACCAAGTTCTCGTGTCAGTGCCTCATGTAGCAATATATCATATGGATGAGGTATGAATGCATGAAAACAGAATACATGTTAATGAAGAAACTGCTTTCATAACTAAGTGATATTTCTGTCTTTTTAAAACGAGGTATCATAAATGAAATCAGCATAAACAGTGTCTAGCATCGACACAAAACAAGTATCCAAGTATCTCGATATCTCAGTGTCGCAATCTCTGTACCTCAATATCTCAAAATCTCAATCTCACTTTCTAGGGCGCCGTCAGTCCAGACCGGCCCCTACCATCAATCTCAAGACCACGACGGTATCCTCCGGATATCCGACGCGTCGGGTAAAATCACCGGTCGGTAGTGCTCCCCTGCCTGGCTCAACGCTATCATCTGCGACCTTCTCGCCCCGGGGTACTGCACCGGGCCCACCATGTACCCGAAACGGTTCATCCGACTCCTCGAATCGGGTCTCGAAATCCAACAGCAAACTCATGGTGGACGACTCATACATCATGGGAAAACCGCTCTTTTCATTTAAAAAGAGAGAAAATAAGTTTATAAATGTTTTTGCGGTTTTCCCCCAAATCCAGGAAATCTCATGAAAATCCGAATCCAAATCATCGATGGCATGTAAAACAATGAATATAGGCATAAAAATCCATGATAGCGGCCTAACAGTGAATAAAAATATGCATGAAGTAGCAGGTAGTAACTGCAATGTTTAAACTGGCGTATAAGGTAAGTACACTAATATCATGTCGAAACTATTAGCTAACAAGCTATGTCAATGTAGTAGTATTCTCTAAAGTGTAAGTGATATGGCAATTACCGATGATGATGTGTGTGAGCCGGCAAGTAAGTGTACGTGGAGCATACGCATCATCGGTAATGGTGCCGGTGTCCTAACAGCCTGATATCAATAATGGTATATGAATCATAATATAAGTATGCGATGCGGAGCGAACATCAATAATGTGCGGGAGCCGAATACTAAACACAATGATAACTAATCTGCATTTGATAAAATATGAGTTCTACAGTGGTGCCATTTGAAATAAGAAGAATCGCGGTGTTTTGAAAATAAGGGCTACGGTGTTTTTAAGAAAAGATGAGTCTTTTGAAATATCCGTAGAATCCCTTGACCTGTCCTTTAAAATACCCTTGATTCGTTGTTTTTTGAAATAGGTAGGAATAGAATCTAGTCTAACAACTACACTAAACTATAGGGCTGAGCTAACATGCTAACTGAAGGTAAGGAAACCGCCTAACATCTGAGTCGATCCATATATATATATATATATAAATATATATATATAAATATATTAGTCGGTGATCCCGCCTCAATAATATCACATCCGATACCATATGTATAATCAGACATTCCCAAGTCCAGAGTGCGGATCAATCATCAATATATAGCTCGTACGTAAATCCGTCGTACGACATCCGAAATCTGGGTACGGGTCAATATCGCATTAATCATATTATTCATCTGGTATCCTCTTTATCAAAGACCATAATCCGGGTACTGATCTATGTCTAGTACAATACTGATACCACCTAGGTATGCATGCACGTGTATGAAACACTATGTCAAAGGACCCGCTAAAACATCATGTCGTATCTCAAATACGAACCCTGCCATATCACCGATCTCACGGCCTCAAATCAAATCTCATCGACTCATCTCAAATCTCAAGTACTATCCTCAAATCTAGTATATGAACACATAGTCCCATACCCATGTGAACACATAACTATATATTCCCATATACACACATATGAAAGAAGAATGTATGCAAGTATAGGTGTGTGTGTGTATGAGTGGTGCAACCACTACTCTAGGGTTTCACAACACTAAACCAATCCAATCACACCTAGAATCCATCTTTATCATCAATAATCTCAAACAATATATAATCAATATATGTGTGTATACGTATTCGTATACATCACCACGAACTGTGGGGGTGCTATACACCATCCACCCGACTTCTCCCCGTAGATATAAACCTAGTCACCTTTGCTTGTCGATGCCGATGTCGCCACGCGCTTGCTTGTCGCCTCTAAGTCTTCATGAGGGTACCTACATATAATAAACAATCGCAATTGCTATTAACATCAAGTCCAGAAACCAAAACGACATGCGCATAGCTCGTAGGTTAGAACCTATAGCTTATGCGTACGAAAATCAATCAAACAACCCTTGCTGTCGATGGACAACATGCGACAACCAAAAACGAATCCAGATATCAAAACTCATAATTTCAAATACGGAAAACATAAGACAGCAACATTGAAAACATGTTCCAGATTTTGCTTAAAGTGAAAACAAAGTTCCAAAACAACACTAGGGTGCTATATAGGGTACATATAACCTTCTGAAGCAATCTGAACACATCCCACCACTAAATGGCCGGCCACTCCCTTGCCAAAACCGGCCTCCTCGGTTTTCCTGGGGATATGGGGTGTCGTCTGGTCAGGGTGGTATCACATGGTCTCAAATTGGTCCCTGGAGTTGTTTATTTATCTCTTTTTGGTCTCGGTTCAGTCCAGATTTCCCTGCACGCTCCAAACCCTCACAAAACCGACATTAAAAGTTTCTGTTTTCAGTAAACTTGGTTTGTTTCAAATAGATCTGGGTTTCTAACCTCATAGGGGGTTTATGAAAGGTTCCTAGGCACTCTAGTAAGGTCTCACAAGGCATCGGACATGCCAATTTAAAATTTTTATGCCGAGAAACCCTAGACTACGGATCTTAACTAGATGTTTAGGCGAAATAGAAAGCTAGTTAACTCTTAACTACTAGGATACGGAAATTACAACCTTTGTAGATCCGAATATCCACCTCCACGGCTCCGCAACGAAGTCTTCTCGCTGTACATCATGAATCCTAGACTCCTCCGTCGGCTTCATCGGGAAAACAAGCGGAATAGGTCGTCGGCTTTGTGTCAAAGACGATCTACGTCGAGGTTGCACAAACTCAAGCTCCGTCCTCACAAACTTGTGAAGTAAACACCCAAAACAACTTGGCAAGAGGTAGAGGGTGAAGAAATAGGAGGTGGGTTCACTTTAGATTTGGATTTTGCTCACTAGATCACAAGTTGCCATTGATGGCATAAAGGTTGCTCACTTGAAGAAGAAAAAGAAGATGAGCTAGAATATTATCATAAGTTATGATAAAAAGAAAATAAACTCAATATTTATCATAACTTAACTAAGGTTAAGTGTATAGAATTAACCATGGTGATTAGAGTGGGTTAGGGTTAAGCAAAATGACAAGAATGGTTGCATAAAGTCAAATGTTCATGAAGCATCTCATAAGAAAAAAAACTTGCAACCATTATCATTTATACTTATCCAAATGTATAAATAAATGAATAAATAAATAAGCAAAACCCTAATTATCATAATAACCATGGTTTAATCCTATTCACTTAACCATATGATCAAGCATCATCAAACATGATACAAAAAATGCACAAAAGTATATCACATATACAATGTGCAATCCAAGTGAGAAAAATCCGTTTAAAGTGAACCAATACTAGTTAATGCAATGCAATATATCAAATATATAATTATGCATTAAATCATTAAATCAACATTTGATTCAATGATCCGGTCATGTCGCACATAACCGGCTAGAAACCAATGTATCGATTTATCGAATCAATGATTCGATAACTAGGTCATATCGAATATAACCAATCGAAACATATATCGCGTGAATGAAATGCGGTATCACATACACGCATTATTCTCGGTCCCGCACATATCTCATATGCACTCCTATTTCGTTTCGCTTGAGCCAGGAAACCTCTGTGTAGGACTCTAAAGACTCGTCAATACGCCGGTAGCAGATGATGATCATATCAAGCACCCACAAGCCGCAAGCGGTCTGCTAAACGTAACGGCCACCCGGGTATTGAGCGATCAGAAGATCGACGAGCTAGCCCGCTCACACTCCTGTGAATCCGACCAGTCACACTTACCGTACAGTCCGGTCTCTTCGTCTGATACGTCGCATATCAGGTCTAGGGGTGGTAAACGTCAGACCCCAATAACCCGATAAGTCGTGCCGATGTGAGGCTCGTAACGGGTCGAGAAACTACTGGTAACACTTACCAGCAAATCTCTGATCAGCCCTGGCCAGGGACTTCCCTGTTACGGCCGATCGAGCACAGCGCAACATCAACTCCCAATACCGGGAGAGACGAAACCCCTCCTATCGCTCATTGCCTCCATGTGACTCGGGACTGTACCCTAAGACCACCGTTTTGCATGCCCTCATGGACGTGGTAAGGTGGAGATCAAAGCACAGTGGGAATCATACAAGACTCTATGACGATCTCGGGTCTACAGACTAACCTGTACAAGTGTCACCTGAGAACTGCCATCTGACGTGAGGTATAATACCATCTGGGAGTTCTCGGCGAGTCCGTCCAGTGTACCCAGTCTCCACTGAGCACCCGTATACCATCTCTGATGTCAAACACCAATGGATATGGGATCATCCATCGCCCATCACATGGGTCGAGAAGCGTATACGCTAGTCTACTCTGGTATATCGATGCCCCGTCTCGATACACCCACGACTAGGGACCTTGAAGGATGTACTTATGGACTACCATGTCCCCACTAGTATGATCCGCATCATAGTCCAGGTAGTCAAGTACACATCCTAAGGGCTTTACCAACATGTAACTATAAGACAGTATAAAGAGACTAGTGTACATGTTAAGATAAAGAGTAACCAGATAGCATACTATCATATCGAGCAATAAAGTCATCTCTATATATGTCCAAGCATCCAATATAATATACAACATCTGTACAATACTGGCCTCTAGGGCATACATACAACTAACAATCTCCCACTTGCACTAGGGCCAGCTGCTGTAGTATCGCATACCAAGCATCCCGAAGAGTCTCTCAAACTGTGTCTGGGGAATGGCCTTCGTGAGTGGATCCGCTGTGTTGTTCTTTGTGACAACTCTCCTGACCTCGATCTCCCGGCGATCAACTATCTCCCGCATCAGGTGATACCGCCTCAGAATATGCCTGGATCGCTGATGGGACCTGGGTTCCTTGGCCAAAGCCACCGCTCCATTGTTATCGCAATACAAAGGTATTGGATGCTCAATGGATGGAACCACTCCAAGTTCAGAAATGAACTTCTTGATCCAGACAGCTTCTTTAGCAGCATCGTTGGCAGCGATGTATTCAGCCTCCATCGTCGAGTCTGCCACGGTTTCCTGCTTGGAACTCTTCCAGCTAACCGCCCCTCCGTAAAGGGTAAAGACAAAACCCGACTGCGACTTAGAGTCGTCCTTATCACTCTGGAAGCTTGAATCGGTAAAGGACTCCACTTGGAGTTCTCCGTTACCATACACCAAGAACATATCTCTAGTCCTTCGCAAGTACTTGAGAATGCTCTTCACAGCTGTCCAGTGACTCTCTCCAGGATCAGCTTGATACCTGCTCACTATACTTAGTGAGTATGCTACATCGGGTCTGGTACATAGCATCGCATACATGATAAAGCCTACTGCCGAAGCATAGGGTATCCCTTGCATGCGAGCTCTCTCCAAATCAGTCTTGGGAGACATCTCTTTGGAGAGAGTGACTCCAGAGATCGTGGCTAAGTTCCCACGCTTGGACTCTTCCATACTAAACCTCTTTAGTATGGTGTCAATGTACCTGGATTGGGACAATCCTAAAATCCGTTTGGATCTATCTGTATAGATCCTAATTCCCAATATGCAGGAGGCATCACCAAGATCTTTCATTGAGAATCTTTGTGATAAGAAGAGCTTAACCGATTGCAGCATAGGAATATCATTTCCTATCAAGAGTATGTCGTCCACGTACAATACGAGGAAGACAACCTTACTCTCTGCCACCTTCTTGTAGATACAAGGTTCATCTGGATTTTTGACGAAATCAAACTCTTTGATAACGACGTCAAAGTAGATGTTCCAACTCCGCGATGCTTGCTTTAATCCATAAATGGATTTAAGCAGCTTGCACACCTTCCCGCTGCTCCCACTCTCTACGAAGCCCTCTGGCTGAGTCATGTACACGCACTCTTCTAAATCACCGTTTAGAAAGGCGGTCTTAACATCCATTTGCCAGATTTCGTAGTCATGATATGCAGCGATGGCAAGCATGATCCGGATGGATTTAAGCATAGCCACTGGAGAAAAGGTCTCGTCATAGTCCACACCTGGTCTTTGACGAAAACCCTTTGCTACAAGTCTAGCTTTGAAAGTCTCCACTTTCCCATCTACACCAAGTTTCTTCTTGAAGATCCACTTGCTCCCAATGGGTTTTACCCCTTCAGGAGCAACTTCCAAAGTCCATACTTTGTTGATGTACATGGAATCCATCTTAGACCGCATAGCATACAGCCATTTCACTGAGTCACTACTCGTGATGGCCTGTTCGAAGCTAGTTGGGTCATCATCCTCCATGATGCAATCCTCGCTCCCACCGTCCATGAGAAAACCGTAGTATCTCTCAGGTTGGCGAGGAACCCTACTAGATCGGCGGAGTGGCTGGGGTTCGTCGGGTACTACCGAATCCTCCGGTTCCACTAAATCTTCAGTTATAGTTTGTGTTTCTGGAACTTCTTCCAGTTCTACCTCAGAGCCACTAATCTCTTTTGCAAGAAATTCCTTTTCTAAAAAGGTGGCATGTTGAGCAATAAACACCTTTTGTTGTTCACTATGGTAGAATAAATATCCATTTGAATGTTTAGGATATCCCACAAACTTACATAGAACTGACCGTGCCTCGAGTTTATCTGGATTTTGCCTTTTGACATAGGCCAGACAACCCCATATCTTAACTCGTTTAAGACATGGTCTCTTCCCACTCCATATCTCATATGGTGTGGTAGGTACAGATTTAGTTGGAACTTGATTCAATAGGTATGCCGCTGACTCAAGCGCATACCCCCAGAAGGAAATAGGTAACTCAGCTGTACTCATCATAGAGCGCACCATATCTAATAGGGTGCGATTCCTCCGCTCCGATACACCGTTGTGCTGTGGTGTATAAGGAGGAGTAAGCTGAGAGAGAATCCCATTCTCTTTTAGGAAGTCCAGGAATTCATTGCTCAAGTATTCACCTCCTCGATCAAATCGAAGGATTTTAATACTTTTTCCGGTTTGTTTCTCGACTTCTTGTTTATATTCTCTGAATTTCTCAAAAGCTTCAGACTTGTGTCTTATCAAGTACACATGTCCGTATCTTGAGAGATCGTCAGTGAATGTAATGAAGTACGAAGAACCATCCCTGGCATGTGTAGACATGGGACCGCATACATCACTATGTATTAGTCCCAAGAGTTCGGTAACTCTTTCTCCGTGTCCCGTAAACGGAGTTTTGGTCATCTTTCCTTTGAGACATGACTGGCAAGTGTCATAAGATGAAAATTCAAACGGATTTAAATATCCATCTTTATGCAACTTAGCTAGTCGTGTCGCATTGATGTGACCCAGTCTACAATGCCACAAGAAGGATTCGTTGAGTTCAGAACTCTTCCTCTTGTGTGTGTTTGTTATGCTCAGAACTGTTGATTGATTTAGAACATAAATGCCATTGCATAACGTGTCTGATCCAACCAACTTTTGGTTATGGAAAATGTTCATAACATTGTCCTGTAATACAAAATTATATCTTTCTTTGCTTAATAAAGAAACCGATATAATGTTGCATATCAGGTTCGACATGTAATAGCATTCGTTCAGAACCAATGTATCTCCAGTTGGTAATACAAGGTGATATTCCCCGACAGTCTTAGCTGCAACAATTGCACCATTTCCAACTCTAATGTATTTATCACCTTCTCCAAGTTCTCTACCTTTCTTTAGCCCATGTAACTGATTACATATATGGGATCCCGACCCGGTATCCAATACCCAGGACGTAGAGCAAATAGAGAAACAGTTCTCAGTAACGAACACACCCGAAGAAAATGCGTCAACATGTACTTTCTTCATTCGGGTGGCATGGGAATCCTGGTATTCCCCTATATCCAGTTCATTCCTATAACTCTTATAAGAAAGAACGGAACCAACGTTCCCCAGCACAGTATAACATGCGGGTTCGGTCAATACATCCATATTATTATCTTGATTAAGGCATGAACTGGTCGTTACCTGGAGAGAGAGAGAAGAAAACACTTTAGCGTATGCTCGTGCAAGATCAGATTGGTTATTATCTTATCTAATCAGGATGGCTCCCACTGCTTTTTATCAAATCTTCCTCCAAACCCTAAAAGGAAAGACTAGCCGGGATTAATTACACACTACAAGTTCGCCAATCTTTTAGCCAGGCCAGTGTCGGTACTTTGAGGGAGGTCCCCCGTGCTTTCGCACGAACCTAATTAATATAAACCTCGTTTTCCCAGAGGCGTAACCTCGTTAACACCTTTCTAGACACCTACTTGATCGGCTAATTGCAATGTGTAAAACTCTCCCAGGAGTAACTCTTACTCGCAGTGGGTATCGGGATCCAACTATCTCATAGAAGGTATGCAATCTCATTGCAAATTTTAACACTTGAAATTCCCGATAATCTTTTGCCCCTAGCGTGCTATGACCTTGACGCATGCCAAACAACCCATAGTCCGCTAGTCAAGTTCAACCCGTCATTTCCTGATTGAATTAAACCCACCCGCACGACCCTTGACACATGCCAAACAACGCCGTGCGAATACCCTAATCCAATCTGCATCATATACATAATCAGATAAATACTAGTTAGCTACCGTACACTACGCCTTGACGCATGCCAAACAACCGCAGCACGAATACTAAATAGTAGTTATCTGAAATGACGGAGGGCTACGCAGGTTTTCATAAAACCATGAGCGTAATGAACTTGATATCGTTGTAGAATCAAATGAAGTTTTGAAATGGAGTGATTTTGAGGCTTTTCTAGTTTTGCTAAAGGAGTCACTCCCGGCGAAGGGATCTCGGTCCTTTCCTCGTCGAATGAGGTGCGGGATATATCATATATATCGCTGTGCAAAGCAAAAAACCCAAAAGCAATCAAAAGCAAACCGAGTCTGTAGCATCTGCCAGTTATTGCTAAAGGAGTCACTCCCGGTGAAGGGATCTCGGTCCTTTCCTCATCGAATAAGGTGCAGGGTATATCATATATACCGCTATGCAAACCAAAAACTGTAGCTACCTGTTTTATTTTAAAATTCGATTCTACAACACCTTAGGTTTCTTATCTTTCATTAATCACATTAATGAAGTCCCATCATTTAAATACCTAAACATCACAGATAGATATGACGTACACTTATGCCATCCGCATTCGCCTCGATGTCCCCTCGTGCACCGTTAGGTTAGGTAACTAACGACAGAGCAGGGCAGGGCTAGCGCGGGTGTAAAACATAAGTAACGTCTATATAATATATCATATATACTATATACTATATCCATCACAGAATCACAACACAGATATCGCAGCAGAATAAACATATGAAATATTGGATATACTAGGACGTCCGTGTTTTCAATACGAGCCAGTATAAAATACGGATTCCACGGTCGTAACGAATAGCCAATCCCACACCCCTAGACCCCTACGAGAGCGGCAAGCAACCCTGCCAATTCTAGGGTTAGGAGACCCGGACTCGACTCCTCGAGTTGGTCTCCCACTGGACCCCAGAACCCGGTTACTTGTGCTCCCCTCCCTTGGTCTATCCTAATGCGGAAAAGTAAATAATATACAAAAGGTGACATCTTCCGCTACCTGGAAGTGCCCCAAATGAAAGAATATTACATACAAGTTTTTACATGAATGAAAATGAAAAAACACTCATCTCACATAAAAACCCCCGGCTATTCGAATACGACGATCCAATATAACATATCCAGCAACACATAACATCACATGTCATCAACGTAAGTAAGTATGCATACCCCAATTGTCGTTGACGTATAGCAACGAAACCGGCGATATGAACATACTACACTTACGGTCACAGAAAAGAAAGTGTAAAACTACAACAATTGGAATCCGCAACTTCTTTAGACATCACATGCCTAACAGATATAAATCCTGCATTTTAGTCTCATTATCGAAAACTCTTTTCAATATCATATGGGACTAAACTGCTAAATTTATAACATTCATCCAGTTATCTCATAACTGTTTGTGAATTCCAATTGTTGTATCCCATTCCAGATAAACAGAAAATGTTAAACTTTTCGATCGAACAATCGAACACCCAAGTTTTCCCGATACAGATCAACACATGAAACAAGTATAACAACATTCCGTTCGTGCCTCAGTACCAACGGTCCAGCCGTAGAAGGGTCAAGCCAACGCCTCACATGTGGCACGCCGTACTGCCCCAAACCCGAAGGTTCAAAGGGCAGTTCAAGACGGTCACATAATCGAGTTAAGGTTTGTTGTCTTCTAGAGGGTCCATCGCGTTACTTGCACTACTTAGAACGTCGTTAAACTACGGAAAAATCCAACACTTGGAAATTTCCCGACAGGGGAAAAATTGGGTATTTATATCCGGTCGAACTTTTTAACATAGTCTAAAATTTATCCAGAAAGCCACACAGACAAAATTTGATATTCCGATCGAAACTCCGAATCCCCAAAACAACTGCTGAAAATTCAACTCTTGAAAAATTATTAAAAATACCTAAGAAAACCAGCACTGTATTTTATGAGTTACTGTGCAACCAACACTTCACAACACGACAAAACGGCCGCGCTTCCGCCGCACGAGCCATGCTCGTGCCGCGGAAGGGCGGTGGTAAAGTGGAATTAGGTCCACGAATTTTACAGTAATTCCTAGAAAACCCTGCTTTATTTTCTGGATATTTTTAATCTTGAAAAATCCACAATTTTAAAATCTGGACAGAGAGCAAGTTTGATTCGGGGTTTCGGGTTCGTTCGGACTTCAAATTCCGTCGGGACTTCGCCTAAGGCTCTAGCTAGGCTCTGATACCAGTGAAAGGTTCCTAGGCACTCTAGTAAGGTCTCACAAGGCATCAGACATGCCAATTTAAAATTTTTGTGCCGAGAAACCCTAGACTACGGATCTTAACTAGATGTTTAGGCGAAATAGAAAGCTAGTTAACTCTTAACTACTAGGATACGGAAATTACAACCTTTGTAGATCCGGATATCCACCTCCACGGCTCCGCAACGAAGTCTTCTCGCTGTACATCATGAATCCTAGACTCCTCCGTCGGCTTCATCGGGAAAACAAGCGGAATAGGTCGTCGGCTTTGTGTCAAAGACGATCTACGTCGAGGTTGCACAAACTCAAGCTTCGACCTCACAAACTTGTGAAACTTGTGAAGTAAACACCCAAAACAACTTGGCAAGAGGTAGAGGGTGAAGAAATAGGAGGTGGGTTCACTTTAGATTTGGATTTTGCTCACTAGATCACAAGTTGCCATTGATGGCATCAAGGTTGCTCACTTGAAGAAGAAGAAGAAGATGAGCTAGAATATTATCATAAGTTATGATAAAAAGAAAATAAACTCAATATTTATCATAACTTAACTAAGGTTAAGTGTAGAGAATTAACCATGGTGATTAGAGTGGGTTAGGGTTAAGCAAAATGACAAGAATGGTTGCATAAAGTCAAATGTTCATGAAGCATCTCATAAGAAACAAAACTTGCAACCATTATCATTTATACTTATCCAAATGAATAAATAAATGAATAAATAAATAAGCAAAACCCTAATTATCATAATAACCGTGGTTTAATCCTATTCACTTAACCATATGATCAAGCATCATCAAACATGATACAAAAAATGCACAAAAGTATATCACATATACAATGTGCAATCCAAGTGAGAAAAATCCGTTTAAAGTGAACCAATACTAGTTAATGCAATGCAATATATCAAATATATAATTATGCATTAAATCATTAAATCAACATTTGATTCAATGATCCGGTCATGTCGCACATAACCGGCTAGAAACCAATGTATCGATTTATAGAATCAATGATTCGATAACTAGGTCATATCGAATATAACCAATCGAAACATATATCGCGAGAATGAAATGCGGTATCACATACACGCATTATTCTCGGTCTCGCACATATCTCATATGCACTACTATTTCGTTTCGCTTGAGCCAGGAAACCTCTGTGTAGGACTCTAAAGACTCGTCAATACGCCGGTAGCAGATGATGATCATATCAAGCACCCACAAGCCGCAAGCGGTCTGCTAAACGTAACGGCCACCCGGGTATTGAGCGATCAGAAGATCGACGAGCTAGCCCGCTCACACTCCTGTGAATCCGACCAGTAACACTTACCGTACAGTCCGGTCTCTTCGTCTGATACGTCGCATATCAGGTCTAGGGGTGGTAAACGTCAGACCCCAATAACCCGATAAGTCGTGCCGATGTGAGGCTCGTAACGGGTCGAGAAACTACTGGTAACACTTACCAGCAAATCTCTGATCAGCCCTGGCCAGGGACTTCCCTGTTACGGCCAATCGAGCACAGCGCAACATCAACTCCCAATACCGGGAGAGACGAAACCCCTCCTATCGCTCATTGCCTCCATATGACTCGGGACTGTACCCAAAGACCACCGTTTTGCATGCCCTCATGGACGTGGTAAGGTGGAGATCAAAGCACAGTGGGAATCACACAAGACTCTATGACGATCTCGGGTCTACAGACTAACCTGTACAAGTGTCACCTGAGAACTGCCATCTGACGTGAGGTATAATACCATCTGGGAGTTCTCGGCGAGTCCGTCCAGTGTACCCAGTCTCCACTGAGCACCCGTATACCATCTCTGATGTCAAACACCAATGGATATGGGATCATCCATCGCCCATCACATGGGTCGAGAAGCGTATACGCTAGTCTACTCTAGTATATCGATGCCCCGTCTCGATACACCCACGACTAGGGACCTTGAAGGATGTACTTATGGACTACCATGTCCCCACTAGTATGATCCGCATCATAGTCCAGGTAGTCAAGTACACATCCTAAGGGCTTTACCAACATGTAACTATAAGACAGTATAAAGAGACTAGTGTACATGTTAAGATAAAGAGTAACCAGATAGCATACTATCATATCGAGCAATAAAGTCATCTCTATATATGTCCAAGCATCCAATATAATATACAACATCTGTACAATACTGGCCTCTAGGGCATACATACAACTAACAGTTTAAGGTCATCTCTAAGGTCTAATTGCACTAACACCCCTCAAAATCTTATACAAGTATTTTCAGATATTGACTCAGGTCAAATAAAGACAAGCAAACAAGTTTAGGGTAATGTATATGATGTATATGAGCTACTGGACCAACCTAGGCTCCTACATTCACCAAGTGGCCGGCCCCTATCCATAAAATTCCGGTCTCGCCGGCCCTGAGGGTTCCATTGGGGTTCATCTTGCTACAGGGCGTTCCTAGGGCTAAAAATGGGTCTCTGGTATTGTTTAGTTGTCTTATATCTTCTCCAGGTCATCCCAGATTCTCAGTAGGCACTTTAAAAGTCACAAAACTGATATGGGTCAATTCCTGAGTTTGTGCATCTAGTTCGTGTCTATGGTTCAGGTCAGGGATCATGTCACCAAGGTCATATAAACACTCCTAACTGCTCCCAGGTTCCACCTACAGTCATTACGTAAAAATCTAGTAGGACCAAACACCCCAAAACAGCTTCAGGTAACTACCCTACAGAACCCACACCCTAACTCCTCTATTGAGCCGAGGTCGCCGGATTTTCCTCCTAGGTCGCCGGCCGAAAACGGTGGGAAGGGGGTAGGGTTTTGGGTGGTTACCTAGGGTCTCGAGTATAACACTACCACTCTGTTTGTTTTCCTAGTGAGTGCTCGGGGTTACAGCAGGTCAGCAACACCACAAAAAGACATTTAAAACACGATATCTCACGAAACTAAACTAAAGGGAAGAAATTATACCTCATCTAGTCCACTCTAGGCAGCACTAACTTCCCAACGTCATCAAAATCCCATTTTTCTCGGTCCATCGTGTAGAGGGTGAAGAGGTGGTCATTTTTTGTGAAAGGGGTATATGGTTTTGATTAGGTTTTGGAGATGGATACATGGTGTAATTTGGGGGATTGAAGAGGGAGGAGGAAGAAGGAGGGAGCAGCAACAGCACATGAGGGAGGAGGGGAGAGAAAATGAGAAGAAGAAATGATGGGTATGGCTCACAATAAAGGGTTGACCCCATACCTACCTTTTTCTCTCTCCTAATCATTCATTTCTTTTCTTTTTCTTTTCCTTTATTTCCTTCTCACCCAATGGTAACCCTAGGCAATCATACACCCACAACATGTAAGAAAATGTGACAAGTGTGGAAAAAAATGATATGTGCATGTTTTGCACCAAAAATGCTAAAAATCCGATTAGCGATTTTTTAATCACGATTAGCACTCAATTAGCATATAACTAATCATAAAACTTAAAAATGACATAATTCCACAAAATGCCCTATTTTAGAATTTTCCAAAAATTTTCCAAAATTTTCCTCATTTATCGGTATTTAATTATACCGAAATATTAAAATATTCATTAAAATAATATTAAATTATTAAAATTCCCAAAAATAATATATTTATTTAAATGTTACAATATACTCATGCTGCAGTAGCTCCAACATCTGGGCGATATCTCGTCATTTGCAGAAGCAACTGGCTCATTCGTCTGTGCCCTGAACAGCGCCTCAATCATCATGAATAAGTGATATATCAATGGTCATCACATTCTGGCTGGCCTCTATCATTGGCTCAATCCTCTGGTGCCGATCAGCACATCCGGGAAATCTCGTAACAGCGATCTGTCAAACGCTCATGGCGCGAAAACACAATAAGACGACGCCTCCATATGCAATCGTATGTCTCTGGAGTCACACCCTGGTCAGTCCTCGTTCATGACGGTCTCGTGCTGACCTCAACTCTAGCCGTAGCTCTCTCTCTCTCTCTGCCGTGTAATCGTGGCAGCAAAATCATAACCAGTATCGATGAGGATAGATCATAGGAATGAATATAATACTGTGCAAGGAAATTTACATCCTAAGGTCTCTTAGGCGGAGTAGCGTATCGTAAATATGCCGCGGAACATACGTACGGTACGTCACTCTACTCAAGCTACCTACTCCATCAACCAAGGGTCATCCTACGCGACGAAAGTTCGGGTATAATACCCCCTCGACTAAGTCTATGTTCCGTAAGGTCAAGCCTAAGTTCCGTATATATATAAACGCTCTAGGCTCTGCATAGTCAAACTTAGACTCGAACCAAGGTTAACCTAGCGCTCTGATACCAACTTTGTCACGACCTGAAATAGCCCGTGACTGGCCTTGAATCATATGAAGTCTATAGGACCTCATCTAACTCAAGTAAGCCAAAAGCCCAGAAATCTAAAACCATTTTAAGTAATAAATAAAGGAAAACTAGTTTTAAAGAAGCGAAGAAAACATGTTTTAAAACAAGGGTTTTTAAATAACATAAGCCGAATATGCATTTTAAAAATCTCACGTCTTTTCTGAAAATTTCGGTAGAGTTTCCGATGTAAATACTGGCCCCGAACGGGGTACAACAAGAATAATATATATGCAGTGATAAAAGGCATCCCCAAGCGGGAGCTAGCTCTTCGTCAATCGATGATCACAACCACGCAAGCAGTATAATATACAACGCCGAAGGGCGAGGATCAAAACTCAAAAAGGAAACTCAAATCGGCATGAAAAGCATAATACTACAACGCGCGACTCTAAGGTCGAAATAATACATAACTGGTTTTCTAAGTCTGAAACAATATACAAGTTTGGTTGATGGAATTTCTAGATACAACTGAATAAAATAAATACAAGGGTGGTCAGGATGCGAGTGAACCCGCCTACCAATGCAATCACCCAGAAAGGAAGCAGTGTGCCAGAAACGCCGCAATGAACCTGTACGGCAAAACCAGCAAGAACTGTGGCACAACGGGGGTGAGTTGCCAACTCGTGAATAGAAAACATCGCAGAGTAGAAATCGTATGCATGACATAATCCTAGGTCAATACGATCAAATATATATAAACCTCAAATAAATAAGTCTGAAGCATGATAAGGTGGCAATGTAATATCTATACATGAGTGTAGTGCCAAGTGCTCGTGCCAGTGCCTCAGGTAATAACATATCATAAATATGAGGTATGATCAATGTCGACTATACCATGAAGTTTATGAAAAAATGGATATCATCCAACTATGTAATCAATGTCAATATATGTATGTGGAAATCGTCCACGTGTCACCCAATGACAATAAGCATCATGCATGTAAATATCATAAACATATACATGGAAGTATGAGGATGTAAATCAATATGTGTCGCTCGCGACATATCAAAATCATGGAACCTGAGTGTCAAGCATCGACACTCGAAAACATCATGAAACCGGTGCCTAGCATCGGTACGTAAATCCTCATATATCGGGCTCCGTCGGTCTGGATCGGCCCATATCATCTCTCGACTACGGTCGGTATCCTCCGGATATCTGCCACGCTCACCGTATAGCTACACAGCAGATCCGTTCTCCCCGGGGTACCATACCGGGTCCGCCATTTACCCGCAATCGGCCTCATCCGCCTCCTCGAATCGGGTTTCACATGTCGCTCTCAGCCCCGAGAAAACACATGGTGGACGCACTGAAATATCATATCAAGGGTAACCGGGTTTTTAAAACAATTACCTACTCTCTTTTGAAATATCCACGGTTCCCAAATCCATAAATATCATGGAAACAACATATCTCAATGCGTATAATCAAAGGCATGATGTATGCGACATGTAAAAGAAATGTAAGCATATCAGTATAGCATGCAATATGGAATAGTAATATGAACATATTGAGGGAAACCGCTTTTTTAAAATGAATCAGTTTTGAAGAGTATCTTGCGGTTCCCAAATCTCCAAATCAAGCCAGAAACATTTTTGTATGTGAGTATGTCATGCAAGGGGTCATATCCTGAATGTAACAATCCTACAGTGTAGTGACATGGCAATTATCGATGATGAAGTTTGTGAGTCGGCAAGTAAGTGTACGTGGAACATTTGCATCATCGATAATGGTGCTGGTGTCCTAACAGCATGAGTTTAATAATGGTATATGAGATCACAATATAAGTATGCGATGCGGAGTGAACAACAATAATGTGCGGGAGCTGAATGATAAACACAGTGATAACTAATCAGCATTTAATATAAATATAAGTCATACAGTAGTGCCTTTTGAAATAACACAAATCGCGGTGTTTTGGAAATAAGGGCTATGGTGTTATTAAGAAAAGATACGTTCTTTGATATATCCGTAGAATCCTTGGCCTGTATTTTAAAATACCCACGATTCATTAGTTTTGAAATAGGTTGGAATCGAATCTAGTCTAACAACTATACTAAACTATAGGGCTGAGCTAACAGGCTAAACGAAAGGTAAGGAAGCCGCCTAACATCTGAGTCGATACATATATATATATATTTATATATATATATATATATATATATATATTAGTCGGTGATCCCGCCTCAATAGTATCGCATACGATACAATATCTATAATATGACATTCTCAAGTCAAGAGTGCGGATCTATCATCAATATATAGCTCGTACGTAAATCCGTCGTAAGGCATCCCAAATCTGGGTACGGGTCAATATCACATTCATCACATTATTCATCTGGTATCGTCTTTATCAAAGATTATATTCCGGGGTATTGATCTACGTCTAGTACAATACGATACCCGCTATATAAGTATAAATGCGTGTGTGAAACACACGTTTAAAGGCCCGCTCAAATCACCTGTCGTATCCCAAATACGAATCACATCATATCACCGGTCTCATGGCACTATGACCAATATCATCGACTCATCTCCAAATATCATCCACAATCCTCATCATGTAGGTATCTGTGTAGCAATAAGCATGTGTGTGCATGTGAGTGTAAACCTATTCTAGGATTCGCAAGTAGGAACTATATTAGTTTACTTCTACGCCCTAATCTAACTTAGTACACCTAATCTCATCTCAAATATCCACGACACACTATACGCTAGCATAAATAGTACATATATACTATACTAAACATCGAACTGTGGGGGTGCTATACGACATCCACCCGACTTCCCCCGTAAATATAATCTACTCACCTTGCATCCTGCGCGTCGGTGTCGACGTCGCCTTCATCTTCTTCATCATCTGGAATCCACATGAAGGTACCTACATAGATAACATAATTAGAATGCGTATTAAAATCACATCGGGAATACCAAAACGACACGCTAAGGCCTATAGGTTAGAACCTATAGACTACGCTTTCAAAACCATCAAACAATCCTCGATATCGTCGTACAAACGCCAAGAAATCGAGGTAAAACACCAATACGCAATTCCAGAATTCAAAATACGAGAAACGAAAACATGAATCAAAAAAGCAACTCAGGAAACAGGCTCCAGATTCTACCCTAGGTCAAATTGGACAATTTTGCATATGCCAGGGGACTAATTTATAGATGAGGGGACCACAGAACCAATACGAGGCAATTCCAGCAAGGTCTAGCCACAAATTGCGGCCAGAGGGATTAAATTGGCGGCCATAGTTGGGAGTTAGGGGCTAAGGTTTTGGTGGTAGCTTCCTAGGTGCCTGCATGTATCACTGTGTATGCAATATAATTTTCAGAGTCTCGGGGTAATAGAAGATTCCATTTTACATCCACAGAATCACAGTTTTTCCGATATCGGCTTTTCCAAAACCGTATTCCAGTGTTCTAGTCTCTGTTTTAGGCCTGGATTCTAGCGCTAGGGGGTTGTGTGGCCTCTACTGGGCTCAATTACACATCACTACCCAAAATTTCCCTAAATCCTAACTAGAGTTTTCAAAGTTCACCCAAACCACTTAATATCGGTTCTAATCTAACATGGGGCTAAAAGTAATGGAAACACTAAGCTTATGGTTCAGAAAATACCTCATTTAGCAACTCAAGAAAATTCTTGAGTTGCCCCAAGTGGCCAAAATCCTTGCTTTCTTGGTCCAATGTGTTTCCCTTGAGCTTGTGCATCATTTTAAAGATCTGGGATTTGGGTTTTGAAGTGTTTAGCATGTAGTTTTGGGGAGATGAACAGGGTAGGAAGAAGGAGAAGCAGCAGCAGCAGCTAGGGGAAGGAGAGGGGAGCGAAATTTGGGGAACAATGATGGAGGATGGCTCAAGACAAGGGTTGACCATCACCCCCTCTTTCTCTCTCTAACCCATACCTATATATTCTATTCTTTTTCTTTTCTAATTTCCTTCTCTCTTCAAATCATCAACCATGATAAAACATGTATGAAAGCCATGGAAAAATATGTAACATGCACAAAAAAAGATATGGTGCATGTTTTGCACAAATATGCTAAAAATCCGATTAGCGATTTTTAATCGTGATTAGCACTAAATTAGTGTCAAGCTAATCATAAAAAGATTAAGATTTTCTTAATTCACATAAAACACCCTCTTTTAGTAATTTCTATAATTTTCAAAAAATTTCCCCAATTTATCGGTATTTAATTATACCGAAATATTAAAATATTCATTAAAATAATATTAAATTATAAAAAATCCCAAAAATAATATTTTATTTTTTTGAAATGTTACAACCATTCTCTAACACTTAGAGACATATCACCCAATCTCAGTTCTCTACCTTTCAGTAGCCCTTATAACTCTTACATATGTGGGATCATGGTAGAGTCTACTAAGAAACAATTCTCGGTAACGAACACACCCGAAGAATATGCATCAACATGATCATTCCTCGAATGGGTGGAATGGGAATCCAGATATTCCCCTATTCCCTGCTCAGACTTATAACAATTATAAGATAGAGCGGAACCAACGTTGTCCAGCTCAGTATAATAAGCAGTTTCGGTTAATGCATCCATATTATTATCTTGATAAAGGTGTGACATGGTCGCTACCAGGAGAGAGTGAAAAAAAACACTCTGCGTATGCTCTTGCAAGATCAAATTGGTTATTATTTTATCTAATCAGGATGGCTCCCACTGTTTTTATCAAATCTTCCTTCAAACCATAAAAGGTAAGACTAGCCGGGATTAATTACATGCTACAAGTTCGCCAATCTTTCGGCCAGGCCAGTGTCGGTACTTTGAGGGAGGTTCCCTGTGCTTTCGCACGGACCTAATTAAAATAAACCTCGTTTTCCCAGGGGCGTAACCCCGTTAACACCTTTCTAGACATCTACTTGATCGGGAAATTGTAATGGGCAAAACTCTCCAAGGAGCAGCTCTTACTCTGTAACACCTTAGAATGTGATTAGTGTTAATTAAACGATAATGCGAGTTTTTAATAAAAAGTTTACCAAAATTGTTTTCAAATATTTTATAAAAATTAATTAATATTTTATTAATATTTATTTCGAGCTTGCACACACATATGCATGTTAACCTAGGGTTAATTGGGGGGTTAACCATGCTTAAGTAGCCATGGCACCTTAACCCCATTTTAATTAAGTTTTATCTATGTAATTAAATAATTAGTTTATATTTAAAAGGGTTTTATATTATGTTGACTTGAGAGAGAGAGAGAGGGACATCATGAGGTATGGCAAGCATGCAATGCATTAAATGAAAAGAGGGAGGCATGGCACCTCTAAACAGACCCCTCTTTCCCAAACCCCTCACCCACATGCATACACCTTCATTCTCTCACTCTGATTCATTTTTCACTCTCATATTTTTCTCTTCATCTCACCCACACTCCTCAAACTGAAACACTTCTTTGTTCTTCACTAAACCCTAACCCAAATCCTCATAAATCCTCACTACACTTTACAAAACTCACCACTCCCTTCATTAAACTTGATCCTAAACCCCAATTGATCACTTTGAGCAAGAAAAGCTTCGATTTTGATCAAGTGTGGATAGCTATAAATCCCTAACTATTAATTAGGTTCTTATTATGTGGTGTTGCTAATTAGTTTCAGTTAGAACACATAAAGTATAGTTTTGTGCACGATATCGGGGTTTTAGTGTCGTTTTAGGATATCTGTAACCTGTTGTGACCCCGAGTGTTCACTGTAAAAACAAGCGGTGTAGTGGCGTAGTGCCTGAGACCCCAAGTTTTTACCTGAGACCCCGACCCTATCCCACCGGTTTTGGCCGGCGACGATAGGAGTTTTTCAGGCGAGCTCGGCCGTACGGTGGCCTATGGTGTTGTAACTTTTAGGGTAGCTTTCTGCTGTTGTTCTGGGATGTTTGGTACTGCTAGATTTTTAAGTAATAAAAGTGTGTAAAATCTATGAGCGTTAGCTAGTTTTAGTGTTTCGACGACGCGGGATACGGTGTCCGACTCAGTTTCTGTGTTCCGTGTGATTTTAGGACTGGGGTTGTTTGAGTGATGTCGCCACACACACATTAGCCATTAAGCGAACACTTGTGAGTTGTTAGAGTCGGTGCGTCGGTCTAAGCGTAGTTTGTGCGTATTAATGGTCGATTTCTAAGTTTTGCCTTTCTATGTTTTATGTGTTAATAGGATCGCAGGCGTGGACTTCGGACACTGCGAAGAAAGGAAAGTAGGTGGTCAGATATACTTAGCTCGAGATCACCGGTGAGTAGATTTAACATCTACGGGGAAATCGCCCATATGGCGTTATGTGTCAGGGCTTGATACGATATTGTAGCCGCATGATTATATTCATATACATTAATTGTGCATGTGTACCACTGTTGCATACCCTATTTCCTGTTGCATATGGACATAGTATTAATGAGACACAACACTGTTACTAACGATTCATGTTGCACGAGCACTAAACTGTATGCCACACACACGCCGTTAATAATTGCCATGACACTCACATTATAGAATTGCCATGAATAATACATTGTTTAGCTTACCTTATTATTGATGATTAAACATGATGCTTGTTCTTTTGCGCATATGAATTACATACTTGCGCACATACATACTTGTGTACATACATACTTGCGTACACCCATACTTGTTATAGTTACATGCGCATACTTAGACGGAGGCCAACAAAGACGCACGTCTTCCCTGATCCAATCTCATCTTATGTTACAGATAAGCACTAGTTAGCTACCGCACACTACGCCTTGACGGAGGCCCAAAAACATAGCATGAATACTAAGTAGTACTTATCTGAAATGACGGAGAGCTACGACAGGTTTTTAAGAAAACCTTTAATGTAATGAAATTGATATAGTTGCGGAATTGAGTAATTTTGAAAAGGAGTGATTTTGAGGCTTATACTAGTTTTGCTAAAGAGGTCACTCCCGGTGAAGGGATCTCGGCTCTTTCCTTATCGAATAAGGTGCTGGATAATTCACAAATACCACTATGCAAAGCATGAACTAGAAATGCAATCAAAAGACAACACCGAGTGGGTTGTAGCATCTGCTAGTTTCGCTAAAGAGGTCACTCCCAGTGAAGGGATCTCGGCTCTTTTCTTATCGAATAAGGTACTGGATATTCTATAAGGAATACCGCTATGCAAAGAAAGAACCGGAGCTACCAGTTTTAAAACAAGATTCTGCAATATCTTTAGGTTTCTTTTATTTCATTAATCCCATTAATGAAGTCCCATCAATTATGCTTCCTAATCATCACATAAGAAACGAAAGCATCAATATTTATTATATCTCAAATATATAATATAAGCAATCATCTCAACATAACAAGTGATGACATCACAGAATATCAGCAGCAGAAGAATCACATATGAAATATTGGATATACCAGGAATTCTGTGTTTTAAATTAAGCCAGTATAAAACACGGATTCCACGGTCGCGATGAATAGCCAAACCCACATCCCTAGACCCCTATGAGAGAGGCAAGCAACCCTACCAATTCTACAGTTAGGAGACCCAGTCTCAACTCCTCAAGATGGTCTCCCACTGGACCCTAGAACCCGGTTACTTGGGCTCCCCGCCTTGGGTCTATCCTAATGCGGAAAAGTAAATAATATACATCAATGGTGACATCATCCTCAACCCGGATGTACCCCAATAAAAGAATATTACATACAAGCTTTTACATGAATGAAAATGAAATACTCTCATCTCACATAAAAAAAACCTGGTTATTCCAAACACGACGATCAAATATAACATATCACAGCAACACACACATGTCATCAACGTAAGTAAATATGCGTATCCTAATTGTCGTTAACATATGGCAACGAAACCGGCGATACACCATATATTACACTTACGGTCGCAGAAAAGAAAGTGAAAAACTACAACAATTGGAATTCGCAACCATCATAGACATCATAAACCCAATGTATCACATACATTGGATTTCATGCCCAACCAAATGAATTACTTAGACATCACATGCCTAACAATTATAAACCCCGCATTTTAGTCTCGATATTGAAAACTCTTTCCAGTAATCAGTCGGGCAATTCAACAAGATTCCTGATAACCTGATCGAATGGTCGTTGGAAACTTTAGTAGACGGACGCACCCCCGATGCCATCGAAGAAGTGCACTTAGGCAGAAAACCGCGGCCGCGAGCACCCGAACGGATGCTTTTTGCGACATGGTTCTCCTACAGTCACTTGGTTGGGGCTATGGGGCGTGGCTATCTAGTAAGGTTATCCGGCGAGTATCCGCGTACACTACGTAATTGCGACGGACTTTTGATCCTCATCAAAATTCCATGGCAACCGATCAAATGAGACTAAACTGCTAGATTTATAAAATTCAAACTAGTTATCACATAACTAATAATGTGGATTCCAAATATTGTATCACAATCACAGATAGCCAGACGATATTAAACTTTTCGATCGAATAATTAAACAACCAAATTTCCCAAAGAGCTCAACACTTGAGCGGAGTTTAAAAAGTACCCAGAATATGCCACAACACCTATGAACCATCCGTAGAAGGGCCGACCCAAGCCTCACTCTTGTCGCTACGGAACTGCCACAAACCCTAGGGTATGGCCGCTGTTCCGCGATCCAAAAAGTTGACTTTAGGTATCGTTCTTCTTGAGGGTCCACAGAATCGCTTGCATGATTTTCTGAATATTTTAAACATGGAAAAAATCCAACTCTTGGAAAATTTCCAGCGAGGGAAAATATGAGTTATTGATATCCGTTCGAACTTTTTAACGTCGTCTAAATAAGCCGAATAGATGTTAGAATTACGATTACGAAACACTCTGAATTGCCTTTGCAGAAAGTTAACATCGCATGCAACTTTAACAAAAACAAGCAACCCTGAAACACTAAAACCCAGAGACTGGAACACCCTAAAAATTTGAAGCCAAAAAGCCCTAGAAGAACCGGTGTGCTCGGATTTTGAGGGATTGTGGCCGGCCAAAATCATGTGGTTTGGCATCAAATTTGTATGGTGTTGATGTTATATCTAATATAACATTCTGCAGTTGCTAAAAAAAATTTAGAGGCCATTTAAAATTCAACAGAAACTGGATTTTGTTGTTTTATGTTTCGGTTTCATAATCAAACAAACATTGTATAATTTTCTAGCTTGGCTCTGATACCATTGATGGGTTCTCTAGGGCGGAAGCAAGGTTTCGGAAGGCATCGTCCATGCCGTTTTCAAATTTTTGCCGTACTAAAGAACCCTAACCCTAAAATCTTAACTAGAGATTTAGACGAAACAACAATGTAAACAACTTTACATCTAAGTGAATGAGGAATACAACCTTTGTAGACCGGTCCTTCACTTCTAAAGCTTCGTGTAGTTGTCCCTTCGCTCCAAGTAGTGAACACCCGAACTATACTAAGGGTTCACATGAAGAAATGAACAAGCTTGCTCGAAGTCTTCGAGGCCGAAGATGATCTACGTCGAGGAGACTCAAGCTCATGCTACCTCATCACTAATGGTAAATTAGTAAAGAAAACACCCTAAACTAAATGGCTAATATAGTAGAGGATGATGAAGTAGAAAATGGGCTCACTTTAGATTAATTTTTCTCACAATATTTCATCACCTTTTCAAAAGCTAGAAATCTTTTTCATGAGGAAGAACAAAATGAAGTGAAGATGAGAATGAAACTCATGAGGTGAGAATAGCAACCATGGGTGAGTTAGTGTCATACACTAAATCATGTAAAGAATAAACCATGGCTAATATTAATGGTTAGGTTAATAAATATCTATAAGTAAAACAAAATTTATGGACTTGGTCAATCGTTCCAGATGCTTCTACAAGATTGAACCATGTGACTAATTTCCAACAATTTTCATTAACTTTAAATAAACAAAACCTAACATTAACATAATCATGGTGTGATTCTCATACACCCATGAAGCATGTGGCATCAAGCATGACATAATAAAATGTACATTAATATATATCACATATATACTATATGCACACTAGTGAGAAAAAGAAATGTTTAAGTGAGCTAATATTAGTTAATGTAATTCAATATATCAAATTTATAATTATACATTAAATTATTAAATCAACACTTGATTTAATAATCCGGCTATATCACATACAACCGGCTAATATCAAATGTAATAATCTATCGAATCAACACTTGATCCGATAACCCGGGTATATCACATATAACCGCCCGATATCACATATCGTGATAATTGAATGCGGTATCACATACACGCATTAATCTCAGTCCCGCACATATCACATATGTGCTCCTACTTCGTTTCGTATGAACTAGGAAATCTCTGTGTAGGACACTAAAGACTCGTCAATACGCCGGCAGTAGGTGATGATCACATCAAACACCCACAAGCCGCAAGCGGTCTGCTAAACGTAACGACCACCCGGGTATTGAGAGATCAGAAGATCAACAAGCAAGCCTGCTCATACTCCTGCAAATCCAATCAGTGACACTACCGTACAGTCCGGTCTCTTCGTCAGATATGTCGCATATCACAGCCTGGGGATGGTATAACGTCAGACCTCAATAGCCTGATAAGTCATGCCGATGAAAGGTCCATAACGGTTCAAGAAACTACTGATAACACTTACCAGTAAATCTCAGCAACCCTGGCTAGGGATTTCCTGTTATAGCCAATTAAGCATAGCGCAATATCAACCGGGAGAGACAAATCCCCTACTATCGCTCATTGCCTCCATGTGACTCGGGACTGTACCCAAAAACCACCTTTTTGCACGATCACCTTAACGTGGTATGGTGGAAATTAAAGCACAGTGGGAATCACATAAGACTCTATAACGATCTCGGGTTGACAGACTAACCTGTACCAGTGTCACCAGAGAACTTCTATCTGACGATAGGTATAATATCATCTAGGAGTTCTCGGCGAGTCCGTACAGTGTACCCAGTCTCCACTGAGCACCCGTATACCTTCTCTGATTTCAAACACCAATGGATATGGGATCATCCATCGCCCATCATATGGGTCAAGAAGCGTATAAGCTAGTTTACGATGGAGTATCGATGCCCTGTCTTGATACTCCCACGACTAGGAACATTTGAAGGATGTACTTTTCGACTATCTCTGCCCCACTAGTATGATCCTCATCATAATCCTGGTAGTCAAGTACTCATCCTTAGGGCTTTATCAACATGTAATAGAGAGACAATAAGTGTACATGTTAAGATAAAGTGCAACCAGATAGCATACTATCATGTCGAGCAAGAATGTTCTCCCTATATATGTCCATGCATCCACTACAATATACATCGCATGTACAGTAATGGCCTCTAGGGCATACATATAACTAACATATGTGACATCTGAGTACAATTCGAGTTTACTTCGACCGAGGGACAGCTTGCCCATGTTCGTGCACGTCCATAGTTACTTGATCGTATTCATGAGGCACAGTCCGGCGACGCTCGCATGTCAGAGATCATGGAGCAGGTTCGACATGGCAGAGATTCAGAGTTCGTGATTGATCATCAGGGAGTGCTACGATTTGGGACTCGACTGTGTATGTCAGATTCCGAGGGGCTGAGATGCGAGATTTTAGAGGAGGCGCGTCAGTCATCATATAGTGTTCATCCGGGTTCCACCAAGATGTACCATGACTTGAGAGATGTCTACTGGTGAGAAGGGATGAAGAGAGATGTCATAGATTTCGTTTCGATATGCCTGACTTGCCAGCATGTCAAGACCGAGTATCAGAGACCAGCCGGAGAATTACTGCCCTTACCCATTCCGGAGTCGAAGTGGGAGCAGATCTCTATAGATTTTATCATGGGTCTACCTAGGACCAGTCGAGGGTATGACTCTATTTGAGTGATTGTTGACTGATTGAAGAAAGCGGCTCACTTTCTGCAAGTAAAGACCACTTTCGGATTCGCTTAGTTTGCCCAGATATATATTGTTGAGATTGTGCGACTACATGGCGTCTCGACTGGCATTATATCCGACATAGGCACTCAGTTTGTAGGGTTACCCAAGACGGAAGCAAAGTTTCGGGAGGCATCGTCCATGCCAAATTAAAATTTTGGCGTTTTAGCTAACCCTAAACAAGAATCGTATACTAGAAATCGACAGAATAACAAAAGCAAACACTTTGCAATCTAAGTGAGCAAGGAATACAACCTTTGTAGACCGGTCCTTCACTTCAATAGCTCCGTATAGTAGTCCCCTTCGCTGTGATCGTAAACTCCGGACTCTAGAGAGGCTCCATAAAGAAACGAACGTGCTTGTGTCGATGACTTCGAGGCCGAAGATGATCTACGTCGAAGAGATACTAACCCAAGCTATTCCTTCACTAGGTCATGAACTTTGTGAAGAGAACACCCTATACTAAATGGCAAGTAGTATAGGATGATGAACCAGGAAGTGGGCTCACTTTAGAATTGATTTTCTCACACTTTTTCTCATACCTCCATTAGAGCTAGAAAGATTTTTGGGAGGAGGAAGAAGAAGAAGATGAACTCTAGTGAATAATTCATCCAAATGAATTATTGCACCCAGGGTTGAGTTAAGCCATCATGCTTAACTCATGTAGAGAATAAACTCATGGCTATGTTTAAAGGTTGGGTCAAGTAAAATATCATAAGGAATGACAAAAAGAGTGAACTTTGTCAAAGTTCTACAAGCTTCATAAAGCTTGAAAACATTGACCGAGTCAATTCCCTTTTGTAATAACCTAAGGTATAAATAAAACCCTAACTTAACATTAGCATGGTGTTAATCTCATACACCCATCTTGTATGTATCATCAAACATGACACAAACATGTACACTTGCATATATCACATATATAAAATGTGTACAATCTAGTGAGAAAAGAAATCATAAGTGAGCTAATGCTATTTAATGTAATGTAATATATCAAATATATAATTATACATTAGATTATCAAATCAACTCTTGATTTAATAATCCAGCTATATCACATATAACCGACTAATATCATGTGTAACAACTTATCGAATCAACACTTGATCCGATAACCCGGCTATATCGCATATAACCGACCAATGTCACAAATCACGAGAATAGAATACGGTATCACATACTCGTATCAATCTCGGTCCCGCACATATCATATATGTGCTCCTACTCCGTTTCGCTTGAGCCAGGAAACCCCTGTGTAGGACTCAAAAGACTCGTCAATACGCTAGCAGCAAGTGATGATCATATCAAACACCCACAAGCCGAAAGCGGTCGGCTAAACGTAACGGCCACCCGGGTATTGAGATATCAGAAGATCAACAAGCAAGCCTGCTCACACTTCTGCGAATCCAATCAGTAACACTACCGTACAGTCCGGTCTCTTCGTCTGATATGTCGTATATCTCGTCTAGGGGTGGTAAACGTCAGACCCCAGTAACTCGATAAGTTATGCCGATATGAGGCTCATAACGGGTCGAGAAACTACTGATAACATTAACCAGTATATCTCTGAAGCTTCCTTGGACAAGGACTTCCTGTTATAGCCAATTGAGCACAGCGCAACATCAACTCCCTATACCGGGAGAGACAAAACCTCTCTTATCGCTCATTGCCTCCATATGACTCAAGACTGTACCTAAAAGCCACCGTTTTGCACGTTCTTATGAACGTGATAAGGTGGTAATCAAAGCACAGTAGGAATCGCACAAGACTCTATGACGATATCGGGTTTACAGACTAACCTGTACCAGTGTCACCAGAGAACTGCCATCTGACGATAGGTATAATACCATCTGGGTGTTCTCGGCGAGACCTTCCAGTGTACCCAGTCTTTACTGAGCACCCGCATACTATCTCTGATGTTAAACACCAATGGATATAGGATCATCAATCGCCCATCTACATGGGTCGAGAAGCTATACGCTAGTCTACTCTGGTATATCGATGCCATGTCTCGATACACCTACGACTAGGAACTTTTGAAAGATGTACTTAGCGACTACACTGTCCCCACTAGTATGATCTGCATCATAGTCCTGGTAGTCAAGTACTCATCCTAAGGGCTTTATCAACATGTAACATAGAGACAATCAGTGTACATGTTAAGATAAAGAGCAACCAGATATCATATTATCATGTCGAGCAAGAAAGTCCTCCATATGTATGTCCAAGCATCCACTACAATATAGATCGTATGTACAGTAATGTCCTCTAGAGCATACATATCACTAACAATCTCCCACTTGTACTAGGGCCACCTATTGTAGTATCTCATACCCAACAATCAGCAGTGGTTGTAGTATCTCATACTCAACCATCCCATAAAAATCTCTACTGTGAAATAAGCCTTTGTGAGTGGATCCGCGCTGTTCTCCTCTGTGCCTACTCTCCTGACTTTGATCTCCCTGGAGATCAACCATCTCCATGATTAGGTGATACTGCCTAAGAATATGTCTGGATCACTGATGGGACGAGGGTTCCTTGGCCAAAGACACAACTCCATTGTCACACAATGGTAGGAACGAAGTTCATCTCATGAACTAATATACATCCAGACTAACTCTTTGGTAGCATCCTTGGTAGCAATGTATCCAGCCTTTATCGTCTAGTATTTCACGGTATCTAGCTTGGAACTCTTCCAACATACCGTCCCTCCACTGAGGGTAAAGACAATGCCTGTGACTAACATTCAGTCGACCTTACCACTCTGGAAGCAATCCAGTGATTCTCCCCGGGATCGATTGATACCATCTCACTACACCTAGTGAGAAGCCTAACATCCAATTAGATCTATCTCATAGATCCAAAACCCAGGATTTAGGAGGTATCACTTTGATCCTATATGGAGAATCCTTATAATAAGAAGAGATTGACCGAGCGTAGCATAAGAAACTCTTTTTCTATCAAGAGTATGTCATCCACGTACAATACGAGGATCACCACCATACTCCCTACTACCTTTTTGTATATAAAAGGTTCATCTACCATTTTGATGAAGTCAAACGCTTTGGCTACTACATCAAAACAGATGTTCCAACTCCGCGATGCCTACTTTAACTCATAAAGCAACTTGCACATGTTTCCGCTGCTCCCACTGTCTATGAAGCCCTATGGCTGTGTACTTATAGACGCACTCTTCTAAATTACTATTTAGAAAAGCTGTCATGACACTCAACCGCCAGATATCGTAGTCATAGAATGTAGCAATGGCAAGTAGGATCCGGATGGACTTAAGCATAGGGACTAGAAAAGGTTTCATCATTATCCACACCTGGTCGATGACAAAACCTTTTGCAACAAGTCTTAGCTTTGAAAGTCTCAACTTTTCCATGTACACCAAGTAATCTTCTCAAGATATACTTGCTCCTGATGGGGATTTAACCCTTCAGATAAAGCAACCAAAGTCCATACTTTGTCAGTGTATATGGATTCCATCTTAGATCGCTTATCATCCAGCCATTCTCACTGAGTCCCCACTCTTGATGGCCTGCTCGAAACTAGTTCGGTCATCATCTCATGATGCAATCCTCACTCCCACTTTCATAGAGAAAACCGAAGTATCTCTCAGGTTGGTGAAGAACCCTACCAGATTGGCGGAGAGGCCGAGATTCGTCAGGAACTATTGAATCCTTCGGTTCTACCGAATCATCGGCTGCAATTTGTATAGCTGGAACTCTTTCCAGTTCTACCTCAAGACCACTAATTTCTTCACTAGAAATTCCCTTTCCCAAAGTTGGCATGCTGAGAAACAAAACACCTTTTGCTCCTCAGTGTGGTAGAAGATATTCCCTTGCGAATGCTTGGGATATCCAACAAACTTCAACAGAACTGACCATGCCTCGAACATGTCCGGATTTTGCTTTTAGACATAGGCCAGACAACACCAAATCTTAACATCCATAAGAGATGTGCTCTTCCTATACCATATCGCATATGGAGTGGTAGACACTTGATTTGATTGGAACCCAATTCAATAGGTATGCAGCTTCTCAAGTGCATAACCCCCAAAAGGAAATAGGCAACTCAATAGTACTCATCATAGAGCACACCATATCACATAGGGTATGATTGCTCCGTCCCGATATACCAATGTGTTGTGGTGTATGCGGAGGAGTAATGCTGGGAGAGAATCTCATTCTCCTTTAGAATAGTCCAGGATCTCCGTGATCAAGTATTCTCCTCCCTGATCTCATAAAATGACATAATACTTATACCCGTTTTTGGTTCTCTACTCCTAACTTATATTCATTGAATTTCTCAAAAGTTTCGGACTTGTGTTTCAACAGGAACATATGTCCGAATCTTGAGAGATCATCAGTGAATGTAATGAAGTATAAAGAACCGGTCCTGGCATGTGTAGACAGGGGACTTTCATACATCAGCACGTATCAATCGCAAGAGTTCACTAACTCTTTCTCTGTTTCTAATAAACGGAGCTATGGTCATCTTATCTTTGTGACATGACTTGAATGTTTTACAAGATGTAAGTTCAAAATGATTTAAATATGCATCTAAATGTAACTTAACTAGTCGGGTCACATTGATATGACCTAGTCTACAATGCCTCAAGAAGGATTCGTTCATTTCTGAAATCTTCCTCTTGTGTGTGTTATGTACGTTAAGAAATGTGGTTTGATTTAGAACGTATATGCTTTTAGATAACGTTCCTGAGCCGATCAACTCTTGATATAGGAAAATGTTCAAAACATTATCCAACAATACAAAATTATATCCTTCTTTACTAAATAAAGAGATTGATATGATATTGTATATCAGGTTCGGAATCTAATAACATTCGTTCAGAATCAATGTATTTGGTAATACAGGCTGATAACTGCCAACAGACTTGGCTGCAACACTTGCACCAATTTTAACTCTTAAAACTTATCACCCTTTCCCAGTTCTCTACCTATATGTAGCCCATGTAACAGATTATATATGCGGGATCCTGATCTGGTATCGCATACCCAGGACTTAAAGGATACTGAGAAACAGTTCTCTGTAATGACCACACATGAAGAAGATGCATCATCATACACTTTCTTCGTTTGGGCGGCACGGGAATCCTGGTAATCCCCTATTTCCTACTCGGTCTTATAATAATTATAAGTTGGAGCGGGACCAACGTTCCTTAGCGCAGTAAAACAAGCGGGTTCGGTCAATACATCTGTATTATTATCTTGATTAAGTCGTGATACGGTCGCTACCTGGAGAGAGAGAGAAGAAAACACTCAGCGTATGCTCTTGTAAGATTAGATTGGTTATTATTTTATCTAATCATGATATCTCCCACTATTTTAGTCAAATCTTCCTTCAAACCCTAAAAGAAAAGACTAGCCGGGATTAATTACACCCTACAAGTTCGCCAATCTTTCGGCCAGGCCAGTTTCGGTACTTTGAGGGAGGTTCCCCGTGCTCTCGCACGGACCTCATTAAAATAAACCTCGTTTTCCCAGGGGCGTAACCCCGTTAAAACCTTTCTAGACACCTACTTGATCGGCTAATTGTGATGTGTAAAACTGTCCCAAGAGTAACCTTTACTCGCAGTGGGTATCGGGATCCAACTATCTCATAGGAGGTATGCAATCTCATTGCAAATTTCAACACTTGAAATTCCCGATAATATTTTGCCCTTAACCTCTTATGACCTTGACAATGGCCAACAAACCATAGGATGCTAGTCAAGTTCAACCCGTCTTATCCTGATTGAATTAAACCCACCCGCATGACCCTAGACAAAGGCCAACAAGGTCGCACGACTACCCTAACTCAATCGCATCATAGGCTTATGCAGATAAGCAGTAATCAGCTACCGCACACTATGCCTTGACAAAGGCCAACAAATGCATCACGAATACTAACTATTACTTATCTGAAATGACGGAAGTCTATGACAGGTTTTTAAGAAAACCCTTTGCGTAATGAACTTGATATCGTCGTAGAATCGAGTGATTTTGAAAATGAGTGTTTTTTTATGGTTTTACTAGTTTTGCTAAGTGGTCACTCCCGATGAAGGGATCTCGGATCTTTCCTTATCGAATAAGGTGCAGGATATTTCAGAAATACCACTGTCCAAAGCAAAAACTATAAAAGCAATCAAAAGACAAACCATGTTTGTAGCTTCTGCTAGTTTCGCTAAAGAGGTCACTCCAGGTGAAGGGATCTCGGCTCTTTCTGTAACATTTCAAAAAAATAAAATATTATTTTTGGGGATTTTTATAGTTAAATAATAAAATATTGAATATTTTAATAAGGCGGTATAATTAAATACCGATAAATTTGGGAAAATTCGGAAAATTATGGAAATTACTAAAAAGAGGGTGTTTTATGTGAATTAGAAAATTATAAGTTTTTATGAATAATTATATGCTTATTTAGTTCTAATCGCGATCAAAAATCGCTAATCGCGCATTAAACGTGTTTTGTGCACATGACTTGCACATGTCATTTTAACACTTGTTACATTTTTCTTTCCTACATGATTTTTGGGTGAATGGTTATTTGTTTTGGGTTTACTATTGAGGAGAGAAGAAAACAAAAGAAAATAATAGGGAAAGAATAAACAAATAGGTATGGGTGAGAGAGAGAAAGGTGAGAGCTATCTTTGACTTGGCCATTCTCTCATCTCACTATCTTCATCACATTCTCTCCTCTCCCTCACTCTCTTGCTGCTGCTGCTGCCCTCACTCCCTCCCCCTCTTCAATCCTATCAAACACCATTAAAAACATCTCAAAACCCAATACCCGCTTCATTAAAAATGTGCATGAGCTCTCTAGCAACACATTGGACGAAGAAAGCTTGCATTTTGGACACTTGGGGCAACTCAAGAAAATTCTTGAGTTGCCAAATGAGGTATTCTCTTAACCATTAGCCTAGTATTCCATTGATTTTACATACATGTTTGTTTAGAAACGATTTGGTGTCGTTTAGTGAGACTTGGGAAATTCTAGTTAGGGTTTATGGAATTTTTTAGTTATGAAGTGTAATTGAGCTTAGTAGATGCCACACAAACCCCCTAGTGCTAGAATTTAGACCTAAACCAGATACTAGAACCACGGAATACGGATTTAGAAAACCCTATATCGGAAAATTGTGGATTCTGTGAGAGTATATTGAAATCTGCTAAAACCCGGGTGACCTGAAATTTTTTTAGCAAACATAGAGAGATGTGCAGGTGATTTAGAGCAAACCCTAAAGACCCGAGACCCCACTTCCACCATATGGCAGCAGATTTATTCCATCTGGCCGCAATTTGCGGCCAGACCTGGAGCTATGTGGTTCGTTTTTGGTTCATGTCCCCTTTTGCTTTAAACTGGGCCCTTGGCATATGCAAAATTGACTAATTTGACCTAGGGTAAAATCTGGGACCATTTTCAAGAGTTGCTGTTTTGATTTGGGGTTTCGTTTTGCGTATTTTATATTCTGGATTTTTTAATTTGTGTGATGTTCGATCACTTGACGCTTGTACGTCGAAATCGAGTGTTATTTGGTGGTTTAGAAAGCGTAGTCCATAGGTTGAACCTATAGGCCTTTAGAGTGTCGTTTTGGTTTTCCGACGTGATTTTAATACGCATTTGCTGTTGGATATATGTATGCCCAACAGGCCATTATATGATAGTGGATGTATTTATACATGTATATATATATATTCAGTGTACATTCTTGCTCGACGTGATAGTATGCTATCTGGTTCTTCTTTATTGATATGTTGACTTGATCATGTTTTTATTCATTCATACATGTTGATAAAGCCCTGAGGATATAGGCTTGACTACGGTGATTATGATGGAGATCATACTAGTGGGACATCTGTAGTTTATAAGCATATCCTAAAAAGTCCCTAGTCGTAGGTGTATCGAGACGGGGCATCGATATACCAGAGTAGACTAGAGTATATGATACTAGACCCATATGATGGGCGATGGATGTTCCCACATTCATCGATGTTTGACATCGAGATCGTATACGGGTGCTCAGTAGTGACTGGGTACACTGGACGGACTCACCGAGAACTCCTATATGGAATTATATCTATCGTCGGATAACAGTTCTCAGTTGACACTGGTACAGGTTAGTCTGTAGACCCGAGATCGTCATAGAGTCTTGTGTGTTCTCCCACTGTACTTTGATTACCACCCTACCACTGCTCTACTGAGTCGAGCAAACAGGTGGCCGTTGGGAACAGTACCGAGACACACGAAGGAGATGAGCGATAGGAGGGGTTTCGTCTCTCCCGGTATTAGGAGTTGACGCTGTGCTGTGCTCGATTGGCTATATCAGTAAGTCCCTGGCCAGGGCTGTTAAGATTTACTGATAAGTGTTATCAGTAGTTTCTCGATCTGTTATAGACCATTCATCGGCACGACTTATTGAGTTATTGGAGTCGACGTTACCGTCCCTAGACTCGATATGCAGCATATCTGACGAAGAGACCGGACTGTACGGGAGTGTTCCCGGTTGGCTCAACAGGACTTGTAACACGTTCGCTTGTTTTCTTCTGATCGCTCAATACCCGGGTGGCTGTTACGTTTAGCTGACCCCTTGCGGCTTGGGGGTGCTTGATATGATCATCACCCACTGCCGGCGTATTGCTGAGTCTTAGAGTCCCACAATGGAGTTACCTAGTCCAGGTGAAACGATGTGGTGCGCATATGAGATATGCACGTGGACCCTGTTAAAATACGCGTATGAGATACCGTATATTAATCGGGCGGTTTGCTTTTGGTAGGGTCGTATGTGATATGACCGGTTTGCTAAATCAAGTGTTGATTTATCATTGACCATTAGTTTCTCACTTTAAACCCTTTCTTGTCTTTTTGTTGTATGCATGCATGTAAGCATTTATTCTCATTCATGCACATATGGATGTACATGCACACATACTTGCATACATAATTCTATCATGGTTGTTGATATAGTGGATGGTGGCAATATAAGACTCACACCATTTATAAATATATGGATATTATTTTTTTGGAAAAGAAAAATGGAAATGGAAATTGTTATCATGGTTTAATATTTTATTCTTGCACTAACCCTTTGGTTTAACCATGATTTAATTTCTATGGCCATTTTTGATCCAAAACAAATATCTAGATAGTTTATAACTATGGTTAAGAATGAGAAAGAGAAAATATATATATTTTCATTTCTCATTTTATTCATATGCTTATCATTATCTTAAGCTCTTCACAAGCCATCATCTTCTTCCTCCTTTCTCTCTTGCTCTCTAGTTTTTTCTTGTGAGCAAAAGAGTCATCAAGTTAGGGTTTTGAAGTGAGAAAATAAACCACATCACCATTCTGTTGGAGATAGTGCCCTCAGAGTCAATTATTGGATCACAGGTACGTGATTGCAATGATTGAGGGAGGACCTATACCGGTAGAACAGTCTTACTCAAGATGATAGTATGCTATCTGGTTTATCTTTATCATCGTGTACTGCTTTAGGTGACCTTACAGGTCACTATTGCATATTAATAGAGCCCCTAGGATTCTTGCTTGACTGCCAGCAGTATGAGAGCGATCATATACGTGGGAGCTGGGGTCTATAAGCACATCCTTAAAAGGTCCCTAGTCGTGCGAGTTTCGATACAGGGCATCGATGCTCCAGAGTAGACTAGTGTATACAGTCGAGACCCCGACGAGGGGCGGTGGCCGGTCTCACAAGCTACTGGTGTCAGTTGGTTTACCTAAGATGTATACAGGTGCTCATTGGGTTATGAATACACCGGACATGACTCACCGGGAACATGCTAGTTGGTCTTATAACTGACGTCAGATAGCAGTTCCCTGGTGACATGTGTACAGGTTAGTTCATCGACCTGAGATCGTCATTTGTCTCAAGTGAATTCCCACTGTGCTTTGATTACTACCCTACAACCCTCAAAGGAGTTGTGCAAACAGGTTTTAGTTGGGTACAGTCCCGAGCCACATGGAGGCAGTGAGCGGATCTGCAGGGGTTCGTCTACCCCGGTATTGGGGGTGAGGTCGCTCTGTGTCTAGGAGAGCCATTACACGAAGTCCTTGGCCAAGGCAGGAGATTTACTGGTAGGTATTCCAGTAGTATCTCAGGGTGTTCTGGACTACACTCCGACACGACTTGTACCGCTTTTGGGGGTCTGACTTTTACCAACCCCCTAGGCCCGCCATGCGATGCTCATAGACGAACGGACCGGACTGTACGGATATTGTCACTGACAGGCTCAGTAGGGTGTCAGGATGAGTTCACTCATAGACGTCCCTTTTGGTCAATACCGGGTAGCCCGTTACGTATAGGCTAATACCTATGACGTGCTAGTGGTTAAATCCACAACCAAAGTATTGACGAATCTTTAGAGTCCCCCACAGACCATTTTCTCAAGTTTCGGGCGAAACGCTGTAGTGGCCGTATGGAGATATGGCAGGGTTCGATCAGATACGTGCGGTATTGCACGGATCATGATCGGACGGATAATACTAGAGGGCTTTGGTTTAAGCCAGATCCTAGTATTGTGCAGTGTAGATTTTGTCTCATTGCATTTGTATTCAGTGGGAATACTAATGCGGGTATGTATATACAGTCGCGGGGTTTTCCTGTAATTTATTACGGGATCAGTTTTTTGGAGTTGCCAGTTTGCATTTCGTTTCGGCCATATTTCCTTTGTTCCTTCACGGCCGGACTTTCTTGATGGAGGGTCTAATTCGCATGTGTGCGAATTAGCAATTGTGGAGGGGGTTATTTGGATTTGTGGCTTCATCATGAGATTCTTTTTCAATCATATTCCTTTGCATTTATGAGATGAGAGTTGATTAGGATTTTGATAAGATTGATATGGCTTTGTGATGATCCTTTTCTCATTATCAATTATTTTTCTCTAATTGCATTATTGATTATTCCATTTTTTCCCTCCTCATATTATGATGGCCGGCCACTTTGAGTGAGGAGAGAGAGAGGTTCATTTTGTGGGGATATTGTTGTTCTCATTTTTGAGCTTACACCAAAATTCCCAAGCATTTCTCAAAAGTTCTTCTTTCTCCTCCACATCCTTACATGGCAACTTCAACCCCATTGAGACAATAACTACTACACTTAGCCTACATCATTTCTTGGGCACGTCGGCTTGCCAACTTCGTGCCCGAGTTGCCTCGGTCCAGAGGTGGGAGCCCGTAAAAGAACCCGGGGATGTGGTGCCCGTTCCAACAAGGAGATGAAGACCAGAGGTTCCGCGAGGAGATCAAAGTGGAGGCCGAAGACCGAAGGACACGGATCGCTCGGTATAGCGCTCTACTCATTTTCTAGTTTGCTAGAGTTAGGATAATGGCCCGATCCGGGTTTTTAGTGCGCGGTGGTGCCGGTTCTAAAGTTTTAGAAAAGTTTCGTTTCCGCATTCCGGCGTTGGATTTGTTGGAGATAGTGCCCTCAGAGTCAATTATTGGATCACATGCACGTGATTGCAATGATTGAGGGAGGACCTATCCCAGGAGGACAGTCTTACTCATGATGATAGTATGCTATCAGGTTTATCTTTATCATCGTGTACTGCTTTAGGTGACCTGACAGGTCACTATTGCACGTTGATAGAGCCCCTAGGATTCTTGCTTGACCACCAGCAGTATGAGGGCGATCATATACGTGGGAGCTGGTAGTCTATAAGCACATCCTTAAAAGGTCCCTAGTCGTGGGAGTTTCGAGACAGGGCATCGATACTCCAGAGTAGACTAGTGTATATAGTCGAGACCCCGACGAGGGGCGGTGGCCGGTCTCACAAGCCACTGGTGTCAGATGGTTCACCTAAGATGTATACAGGTGCTCATTGGGTTATGAGTACACCGGACATGACTCGCCGGGAACATGCTAGTTGGTCTTATACCTGACATCAGATAGCAGTTCCCTGGTGACATGTGTACAGGTTAGTTCATCGACCTGGGGATCGTCATTTGTCTCGTGTGAGTTCCCACTGTACTTTGATTACTACCCTACCACGCTCAAAGGAGACGTGCAAACAGGTTTTAGTTTGGTACAGTCCCGAGCCACATGGAGGCAGTGAGCGGATCTTCAGGGGTTCGTCTCTCCCGGTATTGGGGGTGAGGTCACGCTGTGTCTAGGAGAGCCATTACACGAAGCCCTCGGCTGAGGCAGGAGATTTACTGGTAGGTATTCCAGTAGTATCTCAGGGTGTTCTGGGCTACACTCCGACACGACTTGTACCGCTTTTGGGGGTATGACTTTTAGCAACCCCCTAGGCCCGCCATGCGATACTCATAAACGAACGGACCGGAATGTACGGATATTGTCACTGACAGGCTCAGTAGGGTGTCAGGATGAGTTCGATCATCGACGTCCTTTTTGGTCAATACCTGGTAGCCCGTTACATATTGTCTTATACCTCTGACGTGCTAGTGGTTAAATCCACAACCAAGGTGTTGACGAGTCTTTAGAGTCCCCCACATTCAGTTACTCAAGTTTCGGGCGAAAAGCTGTAGAGGCCGTATGGAGATATGGCAGGGTTCGATCAGATACGTGCGGTATTACACGAATCAGGATCGGACGGTTTGTACTTGAGGCCGTATGGATATATGGCAGGGTTCGATCAGATACGTGCGGTATTGCACGGATCAGGATCGGACAGATATTACTGGCCGGCTTTGGTTTATGCCGGATCCTAGTATAGTACAGTGTAGATTTTGTCTCATTGCATTTGTATTTCGGTCGGAATACAAATGCGGGTGTGTATACACAGTATCGGGGTTTTCCTGTAATTTATTACGGGACCAGTTTTCTGGAGTTGCCAGTTTGCTTTCCGTTTCGTCCATTTTCATTGTATCTTTCAATGGCCGAAGATTGGTGGAGGAGGGCTTATTTGCATTTGTGCAAATAAGCATTTTGGAGGGTTGTCTTTGCACATTGTGGTGTCATGATGGTTGAACCATGACCTTGACTTCTTGACTTCTTCATGATGGCTTGACTTTTTGAAGTCATCATGCTTGATGATGGTGGCTTGACCTTTTGGAATGATTGGTTGGTTGAGTGTTGGTTATTCCTTGTGATGATTTCTTCTCATCATCTTGTTTTTCTCTCTCTTGGATTATGAGAGTCCCTCATTGCTTTGTTACACACTCACTCTCATTCCCACTCTTCACTCACTTTGCATGGCCGACCACATTGGGGAGGGGCTGCCCATTTCATTTGGTGTGGGGTTTTTGTGCTTTTGCTTTGGCAAAAATCCCACAAGATCAATCTCCAAAACTCCATTCCTCCACCATCTCAAAAGGCAACTCCATACAAACCCCAAATGAGATATAGATCTCTACACTATTCTACAGCAAATCATGGGCACGTCGACTCGCCAGCTTCGTGCCCGAGTTGTCTCGGTATAGAGGTGGGAGCCCGTAAAAGAACCAGGCGACGTGGTGCCCTTTCCGGCGAGGAGGTGGAGACCGGACATTCCGCGAGAGATCGGGACGACGGCGAGAAGACCATAGGACTCGGATCTCTCGGTATATCTCTCTTTCCCATCTTGTAGTTAGCAAGGACTAGTTAATGGCCCGATCCGGGTTTTAGTGCGCGGTGGTGCCAGTTCAAGAAAAACTAAAGTTAACCATCGCTTCCGCATTTGGCCTCGGGATGGAGGCCGGGGCGCCGCCGTGCACTTACAGTGGTATCAGAGCCTCTCCATTAACATAGTCTAGCTTTGTCTAATGTGTTTTACACTTCCGATCGAACAAATGTTCCGAAAACCCAATAACACATGCATCAGTTTTCTGTTGATTTTTTTCTGGCTCGAAATTTTTTCAGGTTGTTGAATAGTGATGTACTGGAAGTTCTAAGCATTCTGTAGAAATTCGATACCGTAACTCGACAATAGGAGCGCGGAACCGCGGCCAAAACCCCCCTTGGGCCGCGGTTCCGCCGCACATTGATGTCCTTGCCGTATCAAATTTCTGCAGTTGCTTTCTGGGTTGAAAATAGGGTTTTTGGAATATTAATTTTGGGCCCAGAATTTCTTGATGTGCTACAGTAGTGCTTGGGGCCCACTTGGTAAAATTTGATCGATCGGATATTTTAAACACATTATTTCACAGTATTTACATTATATCTGCGACCATGAATGTCACTTGATCGGTAAATCTTGTCTAACTGCTATAGCCCGGTTAGACAGATTTGCAAACGTGACATTCACGTTGATGTTCTGTGTTATGTTGTGATGTTGCGGATTGGTCGTGGGGGATAGCCTGGATGCAATGCTAGTACAGTTGTGGTTGTATTATGTACATTTGATATTGCGGGGCGAGCATCCGACATGTGGACTGCCGTCACTGCCTGATTGTATTATTATTTTGGGGTACGACCAGGTTACGGTCGATGTACCCGTTGTATGTATATTTTACTTTCTGTACTAGGATTACCCCAAGGAGGGGTGCACGGATAGCCGGGTTCTAGAGGGAAACAAGCCCGATCTCATGGCATTGAGACGGAGGGGGCTTCACTCTAGAATTGGCGGGCTGTTCGCCGCACTCGTAGGGGGTACAGGTTGACCCAGGAGGGGTGCCCAAGTTACCGGATTCCGTGAAGTTCTGGGTGGTCCATTCACGTTGCTGAAGGGGGCTGCCTGTAACCCTTCGAAAATCGTTTAGGCAGTTTTTCGGTAATCGGCTAATTTTTCGGCTTTTTCCGTAAAATGTAAAAAGTGATATTTTTCATTGTAGACATAATTATACAAAATTTAAATAAGATATTACTATAATTTTGTCACTAAAATGTCATTTATAATTTTCTAGTTAAATAAATTTTTTTTCGTAATTAATTATTTTTTTTATTATTTTAAGCCTTTTTAAATACATTTAATTAGGGATAAATACAAATTTAATTAGGTAAATTTCTTAATTAGGAGTCTTTATAAGATAAAATATGGTGTTAATAAAATTATATCAAGTCTTGCAAACTTTTAGATTTTTGGTGGGAATATTATGAAAAAATGGCTTAAAAATGGGTTTTTTTGCAAAAAGGTTGACATGAAAGCATTAAATGATAACATATGATGTTTTTTTTGACCTAGAAACTTCCACAAAACTCCCACAACCTCTCTCCCTTGCTCCAGGCCGAGCTCACTGCTGGAAACACCATTTTCCCCCTCTCTTTCTTGCTTCAAAATTGCTTCTAAAATCAACAAAAATCCACAAAAATACACAATTTTCTTTACTAATTCTAACCTAAATCCCATTCCACTTCTTCCCAAACCCTAATTTTGTTAAAAGGTGGAGAAAAGAGGTGTCTTGGAGGCTAGTTCAAACTAGGAATCATCACTTGTGAGGTACAATCTTAATCTAGTGTTTAATTGTAGTGTAAGCTTGCTAGATTTTGTAGTTTAAGTGTGAAATTTAGGTTATTTTGTTTGTTCATGAAAAATCAAGAGAAGGTTTTGATTTTTAAAAATTAGGGTTTGTAGTATAATGGTTGGATTATGTTAGGGATGGTTATCTAATTGATTAGAATGGTTAATGGTGAAATTATATGCTTGCTAAATCGATAAATTTCGATGTTTGTAACGAATCGGTAAGAAAATCGCTTACTAGATTTTCATAGAAAATAGAATGCGGTCAATTGGCGTTATGTTAGCAATATTATTAGCTTCGTATAGGAATATTAGAATGCGCGAACGCGGGGTTTTGTCTAGTCGGGTGGTAGTTTGTCGATTTCCCCGAAATGACGATTTTTGTTAAAGGATTGCGATTTTCGTGCGTTTTTCCGCGCACCGAGTGCATGCTATGATTAATTTGTGAGCGTCGATATTTGTATAATGTGACTTGCATCGTTTAGGGTTATGTAATCTTATACTTGGTGTTGTGCAAATTTAGGATCGGTCGGGGAAACTTCGGATACGGCGCGAAAAGGCAAAGCGGTGGCCGTATCAGATTAGCGGGGATTTCAGGTGAGTAGATATATTCATCTATGGGGGAATCGTCTGGATGGCGCGAGGCGCCCCCCTAGTTAGGATTACCCTACTTTATGCAAGATTTATATTGTTAGATAGCTTACCCCTTTATGTACATTGCATACCCTCACAGCTAACCGTATGCTAGATTGCATGGACATTCATCTTCATATATGCGATATCACTTCGTAGGACACGAACACCATTACCATTGGCATCTGTTGCACACGCACTATTCATGTGACACACACGCCTTTGGTAATTGACATGCCACGTGCACGATAGAACCTGTTTATCTTAATATCATCACCTGCATTCATACTTGATATATGAAACTGCATCGCATGCACATATCTCGCATCGTCATCATATTCACATAGAACTCTAGCCAAAATTTACATCATACACATTGATATCATAGACATTCGTCATATATATAACATGTGGACATTATGATTTTCTTGAAGATTTCAGTTTTTGCTGCGATTTCTGGATTTTGGGGAAAACCGCAAGAATTTAACAAAAGCTTATATTTATCATTTTTAAAACAAAGTTGCGGTTTTCTCGTGATGTATGTGTCGTCCACCATGAGTTTTCATGTTTTCTGTTGGATTTCGAGACCCGATTCGAGGAGTGGATGAACCGTCTCGGGTACATGGTGGGCCCGGAATGGTACCCCGGGGCAAGAAGATCGAGTTGTAGACGATGAGCCTGGCAGGGGAAGACTACCTACCGGTGATGTCTGGCGCGGCGGATATCCGGAGGATACCGACCGTTGTCGTGAGATTTATGATATGGGCCGATCCGGACTGACGGAGCCCGACATTGAGACATATATGATTCCTATTTGGTGTCGATGCTTGACACGGGTTTTCTGAGGATTTCTTGATGATATTTAGCTATTATGCAGACATTCGTTTTCTAAAAGTTAAGAATGCAGTAATTTTAACATTTAAAACACTTAAAGAGTTAGAAAAGATATTGCATACATGCGCATGCATACTAGAGTTATTATATCACATATGGACATACATGTTGTTCCGCATTGCGTGCATTCTTACGATTGCCTTATTAGATATTATATTTACTCACGAGCTGGCAACTCACCCCCGTTGTGCCACAGTGTCTTGCAGGTCGGACCCGTCAGTCTTGTAGCGGCGGGCTATCTTGTCATCAGTTCCTTTTGCTCAGACTCGCGACATCGCCCGTAGGTGGGTTGCGAGTATACTTTATTTCTTTTTGCTTTATCATTGTATCTAGTATTCTCCATCTACCACTTGTATTGTATATGCGACCTAGTGATGAGACTGAGAGACTTGTATATTTGTGGTTCTTTTGGGTCGAGCTCACTTGAGCCGACGTGTGTTTTCTGGTATTTTGCGTTTCTTTATGCTCTTCTCTTGATATTACTATTATATTGCATGTGGCTGTGATCCGCCTTGGGCGAAGAGCTAGGTCCCGCTTGGGGATGCTATTTTTATGATTACAGGTTTATTATCTTGTTGTACCCATTTTGGGGGATAGAAATACAGGGGAGACTCTGCCGAAATTTTCAGAAATTTTTGATGTTTTAAAAAGGGATTCTTTGCAACTTAATTGATTTGAAAATCGTCTTCATTAAAGGTTTTTCCTTCACTCTCTTTTAATTTTGGGTTAGATTTCTGGGCTTTGGCTGACTTAGGTTACGGTACGCCTTTAGACGTCTCATAATCTAAGTGCCAGTCACATTCCGTACTTTCGGGTCGTGACAAAGTTGGTATCAGAGCGTAGGTTTTACCTTTCTGAGTGTAGGACGACCTTGGTAGATGGAGTAGGTGACTTAAGCAGAGTGGCGTAGCGTGGGTATGATCCGCGGCATACTTACGATACGGTACTCCGCCTAAGTAACCTTAGGACATAATTGCTTGTATTTCCTTTCTTGATTCCTTGCATTCCTTGATTCAATTGCAATGATCTTATCAGTCCTGTTTCTTATTCCAGCTTCGATGCCGCCAAAGACTACGAGAGCTCAGCGGGCTGCCGCTAGGGATGAGATTCGAGCGGGCTCGTCTGAGGCGAGGATCGAGCGGGAGGATACACCTACCCCTCAGGGTCCTACTGATCCGCCTTATCCTGACCGTATTGCCAGATTAGAGGCCGGCATGCAAGAGTTGCGGCAGATGATGGGATCTTTAGTTGAGTCCAGCCGGGCACAGAGATCCGAGGACGTTCCTTCCACCCCCACAGACCACGATCGTACCTGCTGCACAGATGGTCACTCCTGCTGCTACTACGGAGACTATTCCTGTTTCACTACAGGAGTTCATGAGATTGAGACCCCCAGGTTTTACCGGTACAGATGCGACAGAGGACCCACAGACATTTCTCGATAGGATGGCACGGATTGGCCATTCGTTGAGGTGTTCTGAGGATAGATTGGTGGAGTTTCCGAGTTTTCGTCTGGAGGGTCTTGCCCAGACATGGTACGACTCAGTAGAGAGAGGCCGAGCTGCAGGTCTGCCTTCTATGACCTGGAATGAGTTTACATCTGCATTTCTTGCCCGTTTTCTTCCGGAGAGTGTCCGAGATGCTCGAGCTCGTAGTTTTGAGTCTTTGCGCAAGACTCCTGGGATGACAGTGTCGGAGTATGATATACAGTTTACCCAGTTGTCTCGATATGCACCGTACCTAGTCGACACAGAAGAGAAGAGGATAAAGAGGTTTGTACGAGGGCTAGATACACAGCTATTCCTTGCCATCGGCACCCAGCACTTTGATACATACGCAGCCGCGATGGATGCAGCCTTACTTTTGGAGGAGCGTATTTCTGAGACTCCGGTCGCTTCTGGGCCGAAGAGGATCCGTACTGATATGCCAGCTCAGCGGCAGATGGGCAGACATCGTGATAGATTATTTCCGGGGGATGGCGGAGGCAGAGGATTGAGACGAGGTTAGTTATTTGGTTCATATCCACAGACCCAGCAGTCGTCTCCAGGATGTTTTCGGTGTGGGAGTCAGTACCACCGTGTCAGAGACTGTACCATGGGACGCCAGGGTGCGGCGACAGTCCCGCATGTGACTTTACCACCTTCACCACCTTCTCAGAGAGCTTTACTCCCTACTCCTGATGATGCTCCACGCCAGTCAGATGCTTCTAGAGGCCGTGGGCGTGGCGGTCCGGTTCAGAGAGGACGAGGCGACAGAGGCAGAGGCAGAGGCCGAGGTAGAGGCAGAGCACAGCCAGCTATTAGTGGTGGACAGGCCCGAGTGTTCGCATTGACTCCTCAGGATGCACAGGCATCCAATGCCGTCATGACAGGTACTCTGCCAGTATGTTCTTTTGATGCACGGGTATTATTTGATCCAGGCTCCACACATTCCTATGTATCCACGTACTTTGCACCGAGGTTAGGCCGAGAGTCTTCTCCGTTAGGTCAGCCGCTTGTCGTTATTACCCCGGTAGGCGAGTCTTTTGTTGCCCGTTTTGTGTACCGATCGTGTTCCGTTCGTATCGGGGAGAGAGATTCCTTAGTTGATTTGATTCTCCTCGATATGCTAGACTTTGACGTTCTTCTTGGTATGGACTGGCTAGCCACCTGTTATGCATCCGTGGACTGCCGTGAAAAGGCAGTCAGATTCAGTTTTCCTGGAGAGCCGGTTCTTATTATTCAGGGAGATCGTAGTGCTACCCTTCCCAGCTTGATTTCTTCTCTTCGCGCTGGTCAGCTCTTAAGGAAAGGGTGTCAGGGATTCTTAGCTTATGTTTGTGATACTAGCTCCACAGAGGTTCTGTTGGACCAGGTCCCTGTTGTGAGAGAGTTTCCTGATGTATTCCCTGACGAGCTGCCTGGTCTGCCACCAGAGCGCGAGATTGAGTTCTGTATTGACTTGATCCCTGGCACGGGGCCTATCTCTATACCTCCTTATCGGATGGCCCCGGCGGAGCTGAGAGAGCTAAAGGATCAGTTACAGGACTTGCTGGACAAAGGGCTTATCAGACCGAGTGTGTCACCTTGGGGTGCTCCCGTCTTGTTTGTTAAGAAGAAGGACGGAAGTATGCGCTTATGCATTGATTATCGTCAGCTGAACCGGGTTACTGTGCGGAACAGGTATCCCCTACCCCGCATTGATGACTTATTTGATCAGCTCTAGGGTGCAGGGTTTTTCTCGAAGGTTGATTTATGGTCAGGTTATCACCAGTTGCGGGTTCGGAAGGAGGATATTCCGAAGACAGCTTTCCGTACTCGATATGGTCATTATGAGTTCTTGGTGATGTCGTTCGGGCTCACCAATGCCCCGGCAGCTTTTATGGATTTGATGAACCGCGTATTCAGGCCGTATCTCGATCAGTTCATCATTGTGTTCATTGACAACATCTTGGTTTATTCTCGGAGCCGGGAGGAGCATGAGCAGCACTTACGTATCACATTGCAGACTTTGAGGGAGCATCAGCTGTTCGCCAAATTCTCCAAGTGCGCATTCTGGCTAGACAGTGTCGACTTCTTGGGTCATGTGGTGACGAGAGATGGTATTTGCGTGGACCCGAAGAAGATCGAGGCAGTTCAGCGTTGGCCTAGACCGGTATCAGTCACAGAGGTTCGCAGCTTTCTAGGTCTGGCCGGCTATTATCGACATTTCGTCCAGGATTTCTCCCGTATTGCTGCACCATTGACCGGGTTGACCCGGAAGGGGGTTCCTTTTGATTGGACCCAGGCATGCGAGGATAGCTTCCAGCAGTTGAAGACTCGTCTGACTACTGCTCCAGTATTAGCATTGCCTTCAGGATCAGGCGGGTTCGTGGTATATTGTGATGCTTCTAGAGTGGGGCTGGGCTGTGTATTGATGCAGCACGACAGAGTTATCGCGTATGCTTCTCGGCAGCTGAGGAAACACGAGCAGAACTACCCCACCCATGATTTAGAGATGGCTGCAGTGGTGTTTGCACTCAAGATCTGGAGACATTACCTATACGGTGAGTCGTGCCAGATATTCACTGACCACAAGAGTTTGAAGTATATCTTCCAGCAGCGAGACCTGAACCTGAGACAGCGCCGTTGGATGGAGTTGGTGAAGGATTATGACTGCGAGATTTTATACCATCCGGGCAAGGCGAATGTGGTGGCAGATGCTCTGAGTAGGAGGCCAGGAGGTAGCTTATCTTGTTTGAGCGCAGCACAGATGCAGTCGACGGCGGATTGGCAGGTTTTATGTGATAGCAGAGTGCAGTTCGAGTTTACTCCTACAGGAGGACAGCTAGCCCATTTCAGAGCACGCCCACAGCTACTTGACCGTATCCACGAGGCACAGTCCGGCGATGCCCGTACATTAAAGATCATTGAGCAGATTCGGCAGGGCAGAGTTTCTGAGTTCGTGATTGATGATCAGGGGATACTCCGATTTGGGACTCGACTGTGTGTACCAGATTCAGAGGGACTGAGGCGTGATATTCTCAAGGAGGCACATAGATCAGTATACAGTGTGCATCCAGGTTCCACCAAGATGTACCGTGATTTGAGAGAGGTTTACTGGTGGGACGGGATGAAGAAGGATATTACAGACTTTGTGTCGAGATGCCTGACTTGTCAGCAAGTCAAGGCTGAGCACCAGAGGCCAGCCGGCGAGTTACAGCCTTTGCCCATCCCTGAGTGGAAGTGGGAGCAGGTCTCCATGGACTTCGTTGTGGGTCTACCCAGGACCAGTCGAGGGTACGACTCTATCTGGGTGATTGTTGATCGACTGACGAAAGCGGCTCACTTTCTGCCAGTGAAGACCACTTTTGGATTTTCTCAGTACGCCCAGGTTTATATTGATGAGATTGTGCGACTGCATGGTGTTCCGACTTGCATCGTGTCCGACCGTGGCACCCAGTTTACCAGCCGATTGTGGCAGAAACTACAGGAAGCTTTGGGCACCCGATTGAGTTTTAGCACAGCCTTTCATCCTTAGACTGACGGTCAGTCGGAGCGTACGATTCAGACTCTTGAGGACATGCTCAGAGCTTGTGTTTTAGATTTCGGTGGTAGCTGGGATCGTCATTTGCCTTTGATCGAGTTTTCCTACAATAATAGCTTCCAGGAGACGATTCATATGGCACCTTTTGAGGCTTTATATGGGAGGAGATGCCGATCGCCTGTATGTTGGACAGAGCTCAGGGAGAGCAGTATTTTGGGGCCGCAGATCGTACAGGAGACGACCGAGAAATACAGCTGATTCGGGACAGGATGAGAGCGGCACAGAGCAGGCAGAAATCTTATGCTGACAGGCGTCGTCGCCGACTCGAGTTCGCTGTTGGCGATCATGTTTTCCTGAAGGTCTCTCCGATGAAGGGTGTGATGAGATTTGGGCGGAAAGGGAAGCTGAGTCCTAGATATGTTGGTCCTTTCGAGATCCTAGAGCGTGTTGGTCCAGTCGCTTATCGGTTAGCTCTTCCGCCCAGCTTCCCCGATGTTCACCCCGTATTCCATGTCTCGATGCTCCGCAAGTACCTTCATGATCCTTCCCAGGCGATTCAGCACCAGACGATCCAGTTAGAGCGTGATCTTTCTTTCACCGAGCAGCCGGTGGTCATTTTGGATCGGCAGGTGAAGAAATTGAGGTCGAAGGTCATACCGTCTGTCAAGGTTCTTTGGCGTGGCCCGAACAGCGAGGAGGTCACCTGGGAGACCGAGGTCGAGATGAGGAACAGATATACCCATCTTTTTGAAGGTACGCGTAGTTAAATTCTAAATTCGGGGACCGAATTTCTTTAAGGGGGGAAGATTGTAACCCTTCGAAAATCGTTTAGGCAGTTTTTCGGTAATCGGCTAATTTTTCGGCTTTTTCCGTAAAAAGTAAAAAGTGATATTTTTCATTGTAGACCTAATTATACAAAATTTAAATAAGATATTACTATAATTTTGTCACTAAAATGTCATTTATAATTTTCTAGTTAAATAAATTTTTTTTCGTAATTAATTATTTTTTTTATTATTTTAAGCCTTTTTAAATACATTTAATTAGGGATAAATACAAATTTAATTAGGTAAATTTCTTAATTAGGAGTCTTTATAAGATAAAATATGGTGTTAATAAAATTATATCAAGTCTTGCAAACTTTTAGATTTTTGGTGGGAATATTATGAAAAAATGGCTTAAAAATGGGTTTTTTTGCAAAAAGGTTGACATGAAAGCATTAAATGATAACATATGATGTTTTTTTTGACCTAGAAACTTCCACAAAACTCCCACAACCTCTCTCCCTTGCTCCAGGCCGAGCTCACTGCTGGAAACACCATTTTTCCCCTCTCTTTCTTGCTTCAAAATTGCTTCTAAAATCAACAAAAATCCACAAAAATACACAATTTTCTTTACTAATTCTAACCTAAATCCCATTCCACTTCTTCCCAAACCCTAATTTTGTTAAAAGGTGGAGAAAAGAGGTGTCTTAGAGGCTAGTTCAAACTAGGAATCATCACTTGTGAGGTACAATCTTAATCTAGTGTTTAATTGTAGTGTAAGCTTGCTAGATTTTGTAGTTTAAGTGTGAAATTTAGGTTATTTTGTTTGTTCATGAAAAATCAAGAGAAGGTTTTGATTTTTAAAAATTAGGGTTTGTAGTATAATGGTTGGATTATGTTAGGGATGGTTATCTAATTGATTAGAATGGTTAATGGTGAAATTATATGCTTGCTAAATCGATAAATTTCGATGTTTGTAACGAATCGGTAAGAAAATCGCTTACTAGATTTTCATAGAAAATAGAATGCGGTCAATTGGCGTTATGTTAGCAATATTATTAGCTTCGTATAGGAATATTAGAATGCGCGAACGCGGGGTTTTGTCTAGTCGGGTGGTAGTTTGTCGATTTCCCCGAAATGACGATTTTTGTTAAAGGATTGCGATTTTCGTGCGTTTTTCCGCGCACCGAGTGCATGCTATGATTAATTTGTGAGCGTCGATATTTGTATAATGTGACTTGCATCGTTTAGGGTTATGTAATCTTATACTTGGTGTTGTGCAAATTTAGGATCGGTCGGGGAAACTTCGGATACGGCGCGAAAAGGCAAAGCGGTGGCCGTATCAGATTAGCGGGGATTTCAGGTGAGTAGATATATTCATCTATGGGGGAATCATCTGGATGGCGCGAGGCGCCCCCCTAGTTAGGATTACCCTACTTTATGCAAGATTTATATTGTTAGATAGCTTACCCCTTTATGTACATTGCATACCCTCACAGCTAACCGTATGCTAGATTGCATGGACATTCATCTTCATATATGCGATATCACTTCGTAGGACACGAACACCATTACCATTGGCATCTGTTGCACACGCACTATTCATGTGACACACACGCCTTTGGTAATTGACATGCCACGTGCACGATAGAACCTGTTTATCTTAATATCATCACCTGCATTCATACTTGATATATGAAACTGCATCGCATGCACATATCTCGCATCGTCATCATATTCACATAGAACTCTAGCCAAAATTTACATCATACACATTGATATCATAGACATTCGTCATATATATAACATGTGGACATTATGATTTTCTTGAAGATTTCAGTTTTTGCTGCGATTTCTGGATTTTGGGGAAAACCGCAAGAATTTAACAAAAGCTTATATTTATCATTTTTAAAACAAAGTTGCGGTTTTCTCGTGATGTATGTGTCGTCCACCATGAGTTTTCATGTTTTCTGTTGGATTTCGAGACCCGATTCGAGGAGTGGATGAACCGTCTCGGGTACATGGTGGGCCCGGAATGGTACCCCAGGGCAAGAAGATCGAGTTGTAGACGATGAGCCTGGCAGGGGAAGACTACCTACCGGTGATGTCTGGCGCGGCGGATATCCGGAGGATACCGACCGTTGTCGTGAGATTTATGATATGGGCCGATCCGGGCTGACGGAGCCCGACATTGAGACATATATGATTCCTATTTGGTGTCGATGCTTGACACGGGTTTTCTGAGGATTTCTTGATGATATTTAGCTATTATGCAGACATTCGTTTTCTAAAAGTTAAGAATGCAGTAATTTTAACATTTAAAACACTTAAAGAGTTAGAAAAGATATTGCATACATGCGCATGCATACTAGAGTTATTATATCACATATGGACATACATGTTGTTCCGCATTGCGTGCATTCTTACGATTGCCTTATTAGATATTATATTTACTCACGAGCTGGCAACTCACCCCCGTTGTGCCACAGTGTCTTGCAGGTCGGACCCGTCAGTCTTGTAGCGGCGGGCTATCTTGTCATCAGTTCCTTTTGCTCAGACTCGCGACATCGCCCGTAGGTGGGTTGCGAGTATACTTTATTTCTTTTTGCTTTATCATTGTATCTAGTATTCTCCATCTACCACTTGTATTGTATATGCGACCTAGTGATGAGACTGAGAGACTTGTATATTTGTGGTTCTTTTGGGTCGAGCTCACTTGAGCCGACGTGTGTTTTCTGGTATTTTGCGTTTCTTTATGCTCTTCTCTTGATATTACTATTATATTGCATGTGGCTGTGATCCGCCTTGGGCGAAGAGCTAGCTCCCGCTTGGGGATGCTATTTTTATGATTACAGGTTTATTATCTTGTTGTACCCATTTTGGGGGATAGAAATACAGGGGAGACTCTGCCGAAATTTTCAGAAATTTTTGATGTTTTAAAAAGGGATTCTTTGCAACTTAATTGATTTGAAAATCGTCTTCATTAAAGGTTTTTCCTTCACTCTCTTTTAATTTTGGGTTAGATTTCTGGGCTTTGGCTGACTTAGGTTACGGTACGCCTTTAGACGTCTCATAATCTAAGTGCCAGTCACATTCCGTACTTTCGGGTCGTGACACTGCCTCACTTCAGGTTTTGGCGGGTAACTTGCTGCGCCCGTAGGGGTCTAGGATTTCATTGCACCGGCTATCCATACGACCAGGGGAACGTCGGGTTTCAGTAGTGGCTCTGTGAAACCCGGGGATCCCAGATATCTGTATTGTTCTGTGATGCTGTACATTTCTGTGATGTTGCATTTTATCACGCCTTGAGCGAAATATAATATATTGGTATATATATTAGTAGATGTTGTATATGTTTTGCATCCGCGCTAGTCCAGTCCCCGCTCTGTCGTTAGTTAGCTAACATAACGGGTAATGACGGGACCCAGTGGCGAATGCGGATGGCATATACATACATGAGTATATTTTCGTTCTTTGTGGTGTGATCAATTGATGGGAGTGCGTTGATTCGGATCAATGCAAGTTAAAACAAACCTAATCTGATGTTGTTGGAACACTTTCCAAAAGGCTGTTATTGCAAGGACGTTCACTTTTGTTTTGCATCGTGGTATTCAGTTGGAATATCCTGCTCCTCAGTCAACGAGGCAAGGGCCGAGATCCCTTCACCGGGAGTGACCCCTTGGACAAAAAGTTTGCGTCAGGGCAATGACTTCACTATAGCCGATTACTTTTTCTTTGCACCGTGGTATTCAGTTGGAATATCCTGCACCTCATTCTACGGGGAAAGAGCCGAGATCCCTTCACCGGGAGTGACCTCTTTAGCAAAGGTTTTCGTCACTATATTTTTAAAAGCTATCCGTTCCTTCAACGATATCAAGTTCATTACGTTAAAGGTTTTCGCCAGAAACCATTCGTAGCCTTCCGTCGTTTCATATAGGTAGTCAATAGTATTCAAGCTGTGTTTGTTGGCCAAAGTCAAGGCACAGTGTTTCGTAGCTGTTGGTTATTCATATGCAGCATAGATAGATGCGTTGGTTTGGAACAGTCGTACTGCCTTGTTGGCCAAAGTCAAGGGTAGGTACGGGTGGATTCAAATCAACCTGGAGAATGACGGGTAGAACTTGACATGTTTCTTATGATTTGTTGGCCAAAGTCAAGGTCATAAGAGCATGGGGTAAAAATCACATCGGGAGTTTCTAAAGAAACTGGAACTTGCCTGATATGCGCATACCTTCTGGAGTGTGACACCATGAGCGGATTCCGTCACGTTATCATGCGATGATAGTTGGATCCCGATTCCCACTGATGAGTTGGTTTACTCCTCGGGTGATCCCGACTAATTCTTCTTTCAGGTTTGGAAGAGAATTTGACGGTACAGTGGGAGGTTTCCAGATTAGATAAAATTAGTAACCATTCTGATCTAGGTTAGAGTGCACACTGAGTGTTTCTTTTCTCTCTCTGTTCGGTAGCGACCATTGACCCGACCCTAAGACTATGACTCAGAGACCAAGTTGACTGAACCTTCTTAAACACTGGCTTTTGGATTGTCAGAGTCGCTAACCTCATTGCCACTCCTACTTTTACTCTTTTCTCCAGGACACCCCGTATTACTACGAACGTCCACATCCATTGGACAAAACCATCGTATGGTTAGATACGAACTCGAAAGAATTTATTCGAGGATGTTTTCCGGTTCTGGAGAAAAAGGATAAGACTATTCAGTTGTCTTTTCGTTTTACCTTCTCTCAGGTTGCGAGTACTCCTTGGTTTAGGAGATAGTACACCTATTACGCAAATTGGATAGTCTTCTTCCAAACCTTAGGCTGGTGCCGAACGGTGGGGAATGAAGAAAACCAATTAGCCCAACAATGGTGTACAGAAGGTATTAAGTTAAGACAATGAAAGGGATTAGTAAGAGGGCAAAGTAAATTGCGACTGCTGTTCACGACCATACCAAGTATTTCTTCGCCAATCCTAAATCACCTTTGTATTTCTCCAGAACACTCCGTATCACTACGAAGATCCACAGTTTATTGGATACTCCATCGTATGGTTATATACGAACTCGAAGGGAACTTGTTCCAGTTCGGGGATGGATTCTGGTTCAGGAGAAATAGGAATAAGATTTATTCGGTTGTCTTTTATCTTCACCTTCTCTCGCTTTGCGAGTGTTCCTAGGATTAGGACAGTACACCCATTATGCTTATTGGATAGTCTTCTTCCAAACCATAGGCTGGTGCCGAATGGTAGGGAAGGAAGAAAACCATTTGGCCTAAAGAGGTGTGCAGAAGGTAATGACTAAAGACATATAAAGGGATTTGGAGAGGTGGCAAAGAATTACACGGTTACAGTTGTGAATATGGATAATGGAAGTGGCATTACTAGGAATACCCGGATACCCCATCGAAACATTTCAATGTTTCAGTTTCACAGTGTAAAGTAAAAGGAAAACTGATTTCCCAATTAGACACTTGCTCCAGGGTATGTATTTACCAGGTATGATTCTCACATCTGTATGGTTTTACAGATGATGAGTGTGAGTAAGTTATTGGGAATTGGGTGATTATCCTCATTATATCAGGATTCGTTGTAATCGGTGATATTTGAGGAAATCGCTTGGGTTGTTTGCCGGTCGGCAAATATTTGGTTTTGAATATCCGTTGTTATGCACCAATTTCAAATTGATATATTTGTACGTCTATTTTTATAGTATGAGATATATCTTTTTGAAATTATGTCAGTGACATTTACCATATCAGTGGATGGTTAGGTAAGGAGCATTAAACAGCGGTGTAATTCTTCTTAACCATAAGTACAGTTTTCAACCTACGACACACAGGGAATGAGTTATCAGACTAAAGGGACTTATACAGAGTATTGTATGTTGTCCAGGGTCCATCAGGACAGAGGGGTTGGTTCTCGTACTATATTCGGTTTACTTATGACTTCTCTAGTTTTTAGACAGGTGTTTCGTGGAAATACAGGGTCCGAATTTTGAGAAGTTATAGGTATTTGAATAAAGTAGAGAACCAGGTATCGCAAGTATCGGGATTCTTCAAAGTGATCGAAGATGTAGATACTTGTGTATGGTATTCAGTTGATAGTAATGACTAAGAGAACTTGCTTCTCATTCAGGTTACTCATAATTGGAAGCATTCCTAAGTTGAGTAATGCTGATCGGCCTCTTTCCATTTAGTTGACATGCACTGGAGACAGCTGCATGATTTGAATCTGGTTCAATTAAATCAGTGCCTCTGGTTCTATATTGGATATAGAACAGTTCATATCTTAACGTTGTTAAGGTACGGGGAGTTGTCCGGCTTATGATTAAAACCAGACTCTGGATAACTCAGGGCACGTTTATGTAATGGCAGTTTGTGGGTTGACCCAGGCTATGACGAGGGTTGACTTTCTACCATCTGGAAGATCAATAGTGATATTGTTCTAGACTCGCCACAGTTTTAATAAAAATGGAATTTTTTTTTTCAGAAAACAGAAGTGGGAGTATGGTAGAACTGGAAGTGATTCCAGAACCACAAACGATTACTGAAGATTTCATAGAAACCTAAAGATTCAATCTGGATTGACATTCCATTGGCCACTCCGCAGATAAGGTGGGTAACCTCAGGCACCCGAGAGGTACTCTGGGAGCCTCAAGGACGGTGGCAGGGAGGTTCTTGTTTACCCACACTTGCCATTGCTGTTGTTCCAGGCTGCGAGACCCGGCAGGAGGATGAGTATAGCGTCGTTCTGAACTAGCTTTAGAAGTGTACGGGTATATGACTCTGCCAGAGGGTTGTCGTAGTCAGTGGGAGTAGCGGAAGCATTGGTGGACAGGTGGCTTATGTCTATTTATAGACTAAAGCAGATGTAGCGGAGATAGATCATCTATTTCTGACGTGACAGTCATAGGTTGGACTTCATCAGAATAGAGGATGGATCTGTTGAGAAGGTAGTAGGGTGTGATGTCATGATATTTGGATGACATACACAGAATAGGAAAAAAAACTCCTATACTACGATCGGTTATACTTTGGTGGTTACACAGTGGTTTCTCCACATGGGACTTGGACATTATATCGGACATACTGGTTACTAGATCTATGGTTTCAGATCTAGATTTGGGTGGTTTCCCAATCATGGTACTCAGACAGTATTCTAAGAGTATTTAGAATGGATGACTCCTGGCACGGTAGTGTACCTGCAGATGACGGAGTCACCCTCTCTAAAGGTGTCTTACAGACTAAAGGGGAGAGAGATGTGCATGATTGGCAGATCACTTGCTTAGGCAATTGAGTCAATCATGAGATGTCAAGTACCACACCAGATGTTGTTCTTGCACTAGATGCAATAAGTTGACATTGATCCAATCCTGGAGAAATAGTCGGAAGCAGTTTTAGAACATAAGTGGATGTTCTAGGGATATGATAACGACAGCCTCATTCGGGAGACAGTTATCAATCCAGGATTCCAAGGTGACCTGGATGACAAGGAGGTTGTCAGAGTTATAGTTTTTCCTTCTCAAGAGGGGCAGTATTTTGGACAGGTGATCTAAGGAAATACTGAGGGAGGCATGGCGCAGGATACCGATTAAGTTCAGTTGACGATACAGTCTAAGAAGTTTGGATTTGGAGTTCATTTATGAGCTAGGTCCCATCAGACATCCAGACATATTCTATGACAGGTGTTGCTCATTTCGGGAGATGGGTTTCTCCGCGAACTTGAGATATAGAGAGACATAGAAAGAAACATCAAAGCGGATCCACTCACTGAGGCTATTCCTCGAACGCATTAGTTTCGCAAACGAGCTTTGTGAGACTGACTAGTAGAGAGTTCGGTGTTCGGTATCACACGGGCTGTGAGTGTGCGACATCGCAATAATTAGCCTTGAGTGCTAGTGGGAGATTGTTGGAGATAGTGCCCTCAGAGTCAATTATTGGATCACAGGCACGTGATTGCAATGATTGAGGGAGGACCTATCCCAGGAGGACAGTCTTACTCATGATGATAGTATGCTATCTGGTTTATCTTTATCATCGTGTACTGCTTTAGGTGACCTGACAGGTCACTATTGCATGTTGATAGAGCCCCTAGAATTCTTGCTTGACCACCAGCTGTATGAGGGCGATCATATACATGGGTGCTGGTAGTCTATAAGCACATCCTTAAAAGGTCCCTAGTCGTGGGAGTTTCGAGACAGGGCATCGATACTCTAGAGTAGACTAGTGTATATAGTCGAGACCCCGACGAGAGGCGGTGGCCGGTCTCACAAGCCACTGGTGTCAGATGGTTCACCTAAGATGTATACAGGTGCTCATTGGGTTATGAGTACACCGGACAGGACTCGCCGGGAACATGCTAGTTGGTCTTTTACCTGACGTCAGATAGCAGTTCCCTGATAACATGTGTACAGGTTAGTTCATCGACCTGGGGATCTTCATTTGTCTCGTGTTAGTTCCCACTGTACTTTGATTACTACCCTACCACGCTCAAAGGAGACGTGCAAACAGGTTTTAGTTGGGTACAGTCCCGAGCCACATCGAGGCAGTGAGCGGATCTTCAGGGGTTCGTCTCTCCCGGTATTGGGGGTGAGGTCGCGCTGTGTCTAGGAGAGCCATTACACGAAGCCCTCGGCCGAGGCAGGAGATTTACTGGTAGGTATTCCAGTAGTATCTCAGGGTGTTCTGGGCTACACTCCGACACGACTTGTACCGCTTTTAGGGGTCTGACTTTTACCAACCCCCTAGGCCCGCCATGCGATACTCATAGACGAACGGACTGGACTGTACGGATATTGTCACTGACAGGCTCAGTAGGGTGTCAGGATGAGTTCGCTCATCGACGTCCTTTTTGGTCAATACATGGTAACCCGTTACGTATTGGCTTATACCTCTGACGTGCTAGTGGTTAAATCCACAACCAAGGTGCTGAAGAGTCTTTAGAGTCCCCCAAATTCAGTTACTCAAGTTTCGGGCGAAAAGATGTAGAGGCCGTATGGAGATATGGCAGGGTTCGATCAGATACGTGCGGTATTGCACGAATCAGGATCGGACGGTTTGTACTTGAGGCCGTATGGATTTGTGGCAGTGTTCGATCAGATACGTGCGGTATTGCACGGATCAGGATCGGACATATATTACTGGCCGGCTTTGGTTTAAGCCGGATCCTAGTATAGTACAGTGTAGATTTTGTCTCATTGCATTTGTATTTCTGTCGGAATACAAATGCGGGTGTGTATACACAGTATCGGGGTTTTCCTGTAATTTATTACGGGACCAGTTTTCTGGAGTTGCCAGTTTGCTTTCCGTTTCGGCCATTTTCATTTGTATCTTTCAATGGCCGAAGATTGGTGGAGGAGGGCTTATTTGCATTTGTGCAAATAAGCATTTTGGAGGGTTGTCTTTGCACATTGTGGTGTCATGATGGTTGAACCATGACATTGACTTCTTGACTTCTTCATGATGGCTTGACTTTTTGAAGTCATCATGCTTGATGATGGTGGCTTGACCTTTTGGAATGATTGGTTTGTTGAGTGTTGGTTATTCCTTGTGTTGATTTCTTCTCGTCATCTTGTTTTCTCTCTCTTGGATTATGAGAGACCCTCATTGCTTTGTTACACACTCACTCTCATTCCCACTCTTCACTCACTTTGCATGGACGGCCACATTGGGGAGGGGCTGCCCATTTCATTTGGTGTGGGGTTTTTGTGCTTTTGCTTTGGCAAAAATCCCACAAGATCAATCTCCAAAACTCCATTCCTCCACCATCTCAAAAGGCAACTCCATACAAACCCCAAATGAGATATAGATCTCTACACTATTCTACAGCAAATCTTGGGCACGTCGACTCGCCAGCTTCGTGCCTGAGTTGCCTCGGTATAGAGGTTGGAGCCCGTAAAAGAACCAGGCGACGTGGTGCCCTTTCCGGCAAGGAGGTGGAGACCGGACATTCCGCGGGAGATCGGGACGACGCCGAGAAGACCGGAGGACTCGGATCTCTCGGTATATCTCTCTTCCCCATCTTGTAGTTAGCTAGGACTAGTTAATGGCCCGATCCGGGTTTTAGTGCGCGGTGGTGCCGGTTCAAGAAAAACTAAAGTTAACCATCGCTTCCGCATTTGGCCTCGGGATGGAGGCCGGGGCGCCGCCGTGCACTTACAGGATTGACGGCCGGGGCGCCACCGTGCACTTATACATTCTACACTAGTCTTGCCCAATAGTGTAGAGTGTTAGCTTCCATTTTGTTCTCTTGATCTAGTGGAGCTTCAAGTTTGGACAAAGAGGACTCCGGGTGGATCGTCGTAGACCTAGAGGATCTCAAGCGAACCTTTTTCCAACCCTCAAGTAGCCAAGGAATCTAGCGTAGGGAGCTACGAAGGTTGTACTCTCAAATCCCTAGCTTTTACTACTTGTGTTTATGTTAAAGTTATGTTACCCTAGCTTTTCTAGCATGATCCTTAAGTTTGTTTCTCTAGCACCATATAAATTTTAAATATGGCATGTGTGTTGCCTCCAAACCCTTGTAGTGGTGCAGTAGGAACCCCTTCATGGTATCAGAGCCAAGCTAGAGCCTCATGGTAACCTAGACGACGTTAAAAACACTCGAACGAACGAAACACAACGGCCGGGGGTGCTCTCTGGAAATTTTTCTAAAACCTCGATTTTTTCAAATTAAAAATACTTAAAAAATTCAGCTGGGTATTTTATGGGCCCACCAGAGATACGAATCCCTGACTCATCCGTACGACCGTGGAACCGCGACCATAGTGGCCTTTATGCGGCGGTTCCGCGGTGCAGTAGGAGAGTTATGGGCCGTAGTTTCTTGTGCAGGCCCGTATGTATTTTGTTCTGTTACTGGTATTTTTTAAAACTGCTCAGGTGTTGAGCTTTTGATAAGTCTTTAGGTGTTCAATCGTTCGATCGAATGTTTTAACGTCGCCTAGTTTATTAATATTTGATAAAATAATTGGAATCTATAAATTTATTTGTTGCGTGTAAATCTAGCAGTTCGGTCTCGGCAACAATCGGAAATCCTGTTGAATTATCCCGCTTGTTTTGAAAAGGTGTTTTCATGGATGAGACCGAAATGCGATCTTTACATTGTTAGGCATGAAATCTTGTATATGTGATATTCCGGGTTTGTGTTGTCTAAAAGCGGTTACGATTCCAATTGTTGTAGTTTTTCATTTTATTTCTCTGTGACCGTAAGAGTAGTACGTAGCATATCTCCGGTTTCGTTGCTATACATCAACGACAATCTGGGTACGCATACTTACTTACGTTGATGATACGTGATATTATGTGTTGCTGAGATTTGACATGTAGGATTGTCGTGATTGAATAGCCGGGGGTTTGAAGTGAGATGAGAGTTTTCTTTTAATTCATGTAAAATTCAAATGTGGTGCAATATTCTTTTATTTAGGGCACTTCCGGGTTGAGGATGATGTCACCAGTGTTGTATATTATTTACTTTTCCGCATTAGGATAGACCCAAGGAAGGGAGCACAAGTGACCGGGTTCTGGGGTTCAGAGGGAGGCCATCTCGAGGAGTCGAGACCGGGTCTCCTAAAATACAGAATTGGTAGGGTCGCTTGCCGCTCTCTTAGGGGTCTAGGGGTGTAGGCTTGGCTATTCATCGTGACTGTGGAATCCGTATTTTCTATTGTTGGCTAAATACTAAATACGGACGTCCTAGTATATCCTATATTATCATATATGTGTTTCTGCAGCCTGTATACTCTGATGTGATATCTGAGACGAATGATATACTATATATAAGATATATAGTAGACGTTGCTTATGTTTTACACTCGCGCTAGTTTGGTTGTATATGTACATTTGATATTGCTAGGCGAGTGTCCGACATGTGGACTGCCGTCACTGCCTGTTTGTATATTATTCTTTTGGGACACGACCGGGATGTGGTCGATGTAGCCGTTGTATATTTTACTTTCTGTACTAGGATTACCCCACGGTGGGGTTCACGGATAGCCGGGTTCTAGAGGGCAACGGGCCCGCATCTCATGGCTTTGAGACGGAGGGGGCTTTACTCTGGAATTGGCAGGCTATTGGCCGCACTCGTAGGGGGTACAGGTTGACCCAAGGTGGGGTGCCCATGTTACCGGATTCCGTGAAGTGCTGGGTGGTCCATTCACATTGCTGAAGAGGGCTGCCTCGCTTCAGGTTTTGGCGGGTAACTTGCCGCGCCCGTAAGGGTCTAGGATTTCATTGCACAAGCTATCCACACGACCAGGGGAATGTCGGGTTTCCGTAGAGGCTCTATGAAACCCGGGGGTCCCAGATATCTGTATTGTTCTGTGATGCTTATTACATTTCTGTGATGTTGCATTTTATCACGTCTAGTGCGAATATTATATATTGATATATATACTAGTAGATGTTGTATATGTTTTGCATCCGCGCTAGTCCAGTCCCCGCTTTGTCGTTAGTTAAGTAACCTAACGGGTGATGACGGGACTCAGTGGCGAATGCGGATGACATATATGTATATCATTATTTTCGTTCTTTATTGGTGTGATCAATTGATGGGACTGTGTTGATTCGGATCAATGCAAGCTAAACAAACCTATTCTGATGTTGTTGGAACACTTTTCAAAAAGCTGTTATTGCAAGGGCGTTCTTTTTTGTTTTGCACAGTGGTATTCAGTTGGAATATCCTGCACCTCAGTCGACGAGGCAAGGGCCGAGATCCCTTCACCGGGAGTGACCCCTTGGACAGAAGTTTGCGTCAGGGCAATAACTTCACTATAGTCGTTTACTTTTAGTTTGCATCGTGGTATTCAGTTGGAATATCCTGCACCTCATTCTACGGGGAAAGAGCCGAGATCCCTTCACCGGGAGTGACCTCTTTAGCAAAGGTTTTCGTCACTATATTTTTAAAAAGCTATCCGGTTCCTTCAACGATATCAAGTTCACTACGTTAAAAGTTTTCGCCAGAAACCATTCGTAGCCCTCCGTCGTTTCATATGGATAGTCAATAAGTATTCAAGCCGTGTTTATTGGCCAAAGTCAAGGCACGCTGATTGGTAGCTATTGGGTATTCATATGCAGCATAGAGAGATTCGTTGGTTTGGGATAGCCGTACTGCCTTGTTGGCCAAAGTCAAAGGTGGGTTCGGGTGTGTTCAAATTAACCTGGAGAATGACGGGCAGAACTTGACATATGACTTATGATTTGTTGGCCAAAGTCAAGGTCACAAGAGCATGGGGTAAAAATCACATCTGGAGTTTCAAAAGAAACTGAAACTTGCCAGATATGCGCATACCTTCTGGAGTGTGATAACGTGAGCGGATTCCATCACGTTATCATGCGATGATAGTTGTATCCCGATTTCCACTGATGAGTTGGTTTACTCCTCGGGTGATCCCGACTAATTCTTCTTTCAAGTTTGGAGGAGAATTTGACGGTGCAGTGGGAGGTTTCCAGATTAGATAAAGTGATAACCATTCTGATTTAGGTTAGAGTTCACGCTGAGTGTTTCTTTTCTCTCTCTCTTTGGCAACGACCATGACCCGACCCTTGACTATGACTCAGTGACCAAAATGAACCGAACATTTTAATAAGACTGGCTTTTGGATTGTCAGAGTTGCAAACCTCATTGGCACTCCTACTTTTACCCTTTTCTCCAGGACACCCCGTATTACTACGAACGTCCACTTCCATTGGATAAAACCATCGTATGGTTATATACGAACTCGAAGGAATTTATTCGAGGATGGTTTCCGGTTATGGAGAAATTGAATAGGACTATTCAGTTGTCTTTTCCTTTTACCTTCTCTCGGGTTGCGAGTACTCCTTGGTTTAGGAGGTAGTACACCTATTACGCAAATTGGATAGTCTTCTTCCAAAACATAGGCTGGTGCCGAACAGTGGGGAATGAAGAAAACCAATTAGCATAACGATGGTGTGCAGAAGGTACTAAGTTAAGACAAATCAAGGGATTAGTAAGAGGGTGTAAGTCTACGCTAGCACCCCGGCGTCTACAGACGCCAAAATGCTGAACAAAACTTTTAAACTGGCGCTATCGTATACTTTAACCCGGATCTGCCATTATTGCTAAACTAACAAACTGTAAAGAGTGTAGAATGGTTATACCGAACGATCCGAGTCCTTCGTTCTTCAACCATCATCCCACGCTCCGTTGCGGCTGCTCCGATCTCGTCGATCTCCGATCTCCTCGTCGAGGTGGCACCACATGATCGGTTCTTTAAACGGGCTCCCGCCTCTGACTCGAGGCAACTCGATCGTCAAGTTTGCTAAAAGAGACGACCAAGATTGATGTAGAGAATGAGTAGATGACTTTGTCTCACTTCGTCCAAATCCGTGGACGATCGGTTAATGAAGTTGCCGTGGAAATCGGGTGATGGAATGAACTGTAAAATTCCATGCACCCCAAACACTATCATATCTTTTCTACAATGAAAACTCAAGTGAAGTGAGAGAGAGAGAGGGGCCGGCCTCTTTATATGATGGAGGGAGGTGACCGTAGGAGGAGGGAGGTGACCACAAGCAAAAGATATTATGAACAAATATCTTAACCAATCCAAAACATATTAAAGCAAATGGTGATTCATATAAACACCTCATCTAGCCATTAATGAAACCATTAATGCACTAATGAGTCATATGCCTCATCATCACTTCTAGAAGCTTCTAGAATGATGACTCACTCATATCAGAAAAAAGATAAATCCGTCTTTAACAGAATGTTAAAAGACGGCTGATAGAAAACTGGAAACTGGCAACTTCCAAAAGTGATCCTGAAACGACTTTCAGGAAAACCCCGAAACTGTATAAATATACCCGCATTTGTATTACGACCGAATACAAATGCAACTGAGACAAAGATATTATACCTACTCAATATAATACTCGGATCCGGCTTAAACCAAAGCCGACCAGTATTATCTGCCCGAAAAATAACACGTGCGTAAACGCACGTGCATTTTCCGAACCCTGCCATAAAACCATACGGCCTCTACAACGTTTCGCCCGAACTTGGGAAACTGTCTGTGGGGGACTCTAATGACTCGTCAGTACCCTGGCAGTGGGTTTAACCACAAACCGTCAGCGGCACTAGCAATGCGTAACGGCTGCCAATGGACTGACCTCAAGGGTGGCCGAGGAGCGAACTCAAAGGAGACCGATGAGCGAACTCCTCCGAAAACCCTACTGAGCCTAACAGTGACAATGTATATACAGTCCGGTCCGTTCGTCAATGAGTATCGCATATCTGCCTAGGGGGCTAGAAACGTCAGACCCCCAATAGCAGTATAAGTCGTGTCGGAGTGAAGCCCAATAACACCCTGAGATACTACTGGAGTACCTACCAGTAAATCTCCTGCTATGGCCATGGACTTTGTGTAATGGCTCTCCTAGACACAGCACGACCTCGCCCCCAATACCGGGAGAGACGAATCCCCTGCCGATCCGCTCACGTGCCTCTATATGGCTCGGTACTGTACCCAAAAACTACCTGTTTGCACGACTCCTTTGAGCCGTGGTAGGGTAGAAATCAAAGCACAGTGGGAACTCACACGAGACAAATGACGACCTCAGGTCGATGAACTAACCTGTACACATGTCACCAGGGAACTGCTATCTGACGGTAGATATAATACTAGCTAGCAGATTCCCGGCGAGTCCTGTCCGGTGTACTCATAACCCAATGAGCACCTGTATACATCTTAGGTGATCCAATTGACACCAGTGGCTTGTGAGACCGGCCACCGCCCCTCGTCGGGGTCTCGACTGTACACACTAGTCTACTCCGGAGTATCGATGCCCTGAGTCGAAACTCCAACGACTAGGGACCACAATTAAGGATATGCATATAAACTACCCAACTCTCACGTATATGATCGCCATCATATTGATGGTAGTAAAGCAAGATCCTAAGGGCTCTATCAAAGTGTAACATGCAATCAGTCACCTGAACATGTACACGACTGATAAAGGCAAACCAGATAGCATACTATCATCTCGAGTAAGACTGTCCTACCGGGATAGGTCCTCCGCAATCATTGCAATCACGTACCTGCGATCCAATAATTGACTATGAGGGCACTATCTCCAACAATCTCCCACTTGCACTCAAGGCTAATATTGCGATGTCGACTACTCACAGCCCGTGTGAAACCGAACATCCAACTCCTCTACTAATCAGTTTCACAAAGCCCGTTTGTAAAACTATTGTGTTCGAGAAATAGCCTCAGTGAGTGGATCCGCCTAGAAGTATCTTTCTATATCTCTCTTAATCTCAAGTTCGCGGAGAAAGCCATCTCCCGAATCGAGTAATACCTGTCTTAGAACTTGTCTGGATATCTGATGGGACCTTAGTTCGTAAATGAACTCCATATCCAAACTTCTTAGACTGAATCGATCACTGAACCTAATCAGTATCGGGACCTTGCTTCCCACAGTATCTTCTTGGACCACCTGTCCATAATACTGTCCCTCTTCGTCAGAGGGAAAAACTATAACTCTGACAATCACTCTGTCATCCATGTCACCTTTGAAGCCTGGAATGATAATCGTCTCCCGAAGGAGGCTGCCGTCATCAAATCCGTAGAACAAGTACTTATGTTCTAAAACTGCTTCCTTATATTTCTCCAGGATTGGATTAATACAAACTTATTGCATCTAGTGCAAAACCAACATTTGGTGTGGTACTTGACATCTCATGATTGACTCAATTGCCTAAGCAAGTGATCTGCCAATCATGCACATCCCTCTCCCCTTTAGTCTATACGACAGCTTTAGAGAGGGTGACTCCATCACCTGTAGGTACACCACCATGCTAGGAGTCAACTATTCCAAAAACCATTAGAATATCTGTCAAAGTACCCACATTGGGAAACTACCCAAATCCAGATCTAAAACCATAGATCTAGAAACCAGAATGTCAAATATTATATCCATATCCCGTCTGGAGAAACAACTGTGTGACGACCACAGTACAACCGATCGTAGTATAGGAATTTTACTTCCTACACTGTCTATGTCATCCAGATACCATGACATCACACCCTACTACCTTCTTAACTGATTCATCCCCTATTCTGATTGAAGTCAAACCCATGACTGTCACATCAAAATTAGATGATCTATCTCCGCTATAACTGCTCAAGTCTATAAATAGACATAAGCTACTTGCCCACTATGCTTCCGCTGCTCCCACTGACTACGACAACCCTCCTACCGGGTCTCATATCCTGGAACAACAGTAGTGTCAAGTCTGGGTAGATAAGAACCTCCCTGTCACCGTCCTTGAGCCTACCGAAGTACCTCTCGGGTGTCTGAGGTTACCTACCATACCTGCGGAGTGGCTATTGGAATGTCAAACCTGATTGAATGTATAGGTCCTATTAAATTTTCCATAATCGTTCGCGGTTCTGGAATCACTTCCATTTCTACCATACTCCCACTACTGTTTTCTGAAAAAAGATCCATTTTTACTAAAACTGTGGCGAGTCAAGAACAATATCACTATTGATCTTCCAAATGGTAGAATATCAACCCTCGTCATAGCCAGGGTCAACCCACAAACAGCCATTACAGAAACGTGTCCTGAGTTATCCAGTGTCTGGTTTTAATCATAAGCTGGACAACTCCCCGTACCTTAATTTCTTTTAAGGTGCGATCCATTCTATATCCAATACAGAAACTTTGGCACTTATTTAATTGGAACCAGATTCAAATCATGCAGCTGTCTCCAGTGCATATCAACTTAATGGAAAGAGGCTAATCAGCATTACTCAACTTAGGAATCCATCCAATTATGAGTAACCTGAAAGAGAAACACGTTTCTCAAAACCATCACTATCATCTGAATACCAATCACAAGAATCTACATCTTCGATCTCTTTGAAGAATCCCGATACTTGTGATACCTGGTTCTCTACTTTATTCTTATACCCACAACTTCTCAAAACTTAGACCTTGTATTTCTACGAAACACTCGTCTAAATACTAGAGAAGTTATAAGTAAACAGAACATAGTACGAGGACCTACCCCTTTGTCCTGATGGACACTGGACAACATACAATACTCTGTATAAGTCCGCTGAGTTAAACAACTCAAAACCTGTGCGTTGTAGGTGGAAAACTGTACCCTGGCGATTTCCTCAAATATCACCAATTTCAACGAATTCCGATATAATGAGGATGATCACCTAATTCCCAATATCTTACTCCCACTCATCATCTGTAAAACCATACAGATATGAGAATGAAACCTGGTAAATACATACCCTTGGAGTAAGTGTCTAATCGGGAAAACAGTTTTTCCTTTAACAATGCACTGAAACATGAAAATGTTTCGTAGGGGTATCCTGGTATTTATAGCAATGCCTCTTCCATAATCCAATTCATGACTTCAACCGTATACTTTATTGCCATCTTTCCAAATCCCTTTATTTGTCTTTAGTCGTTACCTTCTGTACACCATCGTTAGGCTAACGGGTTTTCTTCCTTCCCTACCGTTCGGCACCAGCCTATGGTTTGGAAGAAGACTATCCAGTAAGCATAATAGGTGTACCCTCTTAAACCAAGGAGTACTCGCATCTCGAGAGAAGGTGACGATAAAAGACTACTGAATAATACCTTATTCCTTTTAAAGGTGAAATAGGAGCGGCGATGAAGTACGCGGTTTTGGTCGTGAATGATATCAGTCGCAATTTACTTTGCCCTCTTTCTAATCCCTTTATTTTGTCTTTACATATTACCTTCTGCACACCCTACTTAGGCTAATTGGTTTTCTTCATTCCCTACCTTTCGGCACCAGCCTATGGTTTGGAATAAGACTATCCAATAAGCGTAATAGGTGTACTCTCCTAAACCAAGGAGCTCTCGCAACCTGAGAGAAGGTGATAATAAAAGACAACTGAATAAACCAATTCTATTTCTCCTGAACCTGGATCCATCCCCGAAGAAGTCCCTTCGAGTTCGTATATAACCATACGATGGCTCTATCCAATGGAAGTGGATATCCGTAGTAATACGGGTGTTCTGAGAAATTCAAAGGGTAAAAGAAGGAGTGGCAATGACTTATGCAACTCAGACAATCCAAAAGCCAGTATTTTAAGAAGGTTCGGTCAACCTGGTCACTGAGTCATAGTCTAGGGTCGGTCAAAGGTCGCTGCCAAAGAGAGAGAGAGAAAAGAAACACTCAGCGTGCACTCTAACCTAGATCAGAATGGTCATCATTTTATCTAATCCGGAAACCTCCCACTGTCCTGTCAAATTCTCCTCCAAACCTAAAGAAGAATCAATCGGGATCACCCGAAGAGTAAACCAACTCATCAGTGGGAATCGGGATCCAACTCTCATCGCATGATAACGTGATGGAATGCATCCACGTTACTCATACTCCAGATGGTATGCGCATACTTGGCAAGTTTCAGTTTCTTTATAAACTCCTGATATAGTTTTTGCCCCATGCTCTTATAACCTTGACGTTGGTCAAAATGTCATAAGTCACATGCCAAGTTCTACCCGTCACTATCTTGCCAATTTGAACCCACCCGCACATGCCCTTGACGTTGGCCAAAATGGCAAAACGACTGTCCCAAACTAACTCATCTATCTATGCAACAATTGAATACCCAGCAGCTACCAAACACTATGCCTTGGCTTTGGTCAAAATACGTAGCTTGAATACTACTGAATACCCAAAAGAAGTGACGGAGGGCTACGGCTGGTTTTTGGCGAAAAACCTTTAGCGTAGTGAACTTGATATCGCTGAAGGAACCTGATAGCTTTTTTAAAATATAGTGGCGAAAACCTTTTGCTAAAGAGGTCACTCCCGGTAAAGGGATCTCGGCTCTTTCCTCGTGGAATGAGGTGCTGGATATTCCACTGAATACCGCTATGCAAAGAAACTTGTAATCGACTATAGTGAAGTTATTACCCTGACGCAAACTTCTGTCCAAGGGGTCGGTCCCAGTGAAGGGATATCGGCCCTTGCCTCGTCGAATGAGGTGCTGGATATTCCACTGAATACCGCTATGCATAACAAAAGAAAACGTCTTCGCAATAACACTTTTTAAATTGTTCCAACAACTGTAAATAGGTTTGTTTTACTTTGCATTGATCAGAATCAACGCAGTCCCATCAATTATCACACCAGAAAAGAACGAAAATAAAATGTACGTATATGCCATCCGCATTCGTCACTGGGTCCCGTCTTCACCCGTTAGGTTACTTAACTAACGACAGAGCGGGGACTGGACTAGCGCGGGTGTAAAACATATACAACATCTAATAGTATATAAACCAATATACATAATCGCTCTAGGCGTGATAGTATGCAACATTACAAAAAAGGTAATAAGCATCACAGAACAATACAGATATCTGGGATCCCCGAGTTTCACAGAGCCGCTGCTGAAACTCGACGTTCCCCTGTCGTGTGGATAGCCTGTGCAATGAAACCTAGACCACTACGGGTGTGGCAAGTTACCCGCCAAAACCTGAAGCGAGGCAGTCCCCCACAGCATAGTGAATGGAACACCCGGCACTTCACGGAATCCGGTAAATTGAGCACCCCTTTTTGGGTCAACCTGTACCCCCTACGAGTGCGGCGAATAGTCTGCCAATTCTAGAGTGGGACCCCTCTGCCTCCTAAAGCCATGAGATGCGGACCCGTTGCCCTCCAGAACCCGGCTATCCGTGCACTCCGTCTCGGGGCAAAACCTAGTACAGTAATGAAAAATAGTACAATAGGTACATCGACCGCAACCTGGTCGTGCCCCAAAAGAATATTATACAACAGGCAGTGACGGCAGTCCACAAGTTGGACGCTCGCCCCGCAATATCAAATGTACAAATAAACACAAACTGTACTACCATTGCACACTGCTATCCACCACGACAAATCCGCAACATCACAGCACAACACAGAACATCAACGCGAATGTCACGTTCGCAAACCCGTCTAAAAGAACTATAGCAATCAGACGCGGTTTACCGATCAAATGACATTCCCGGTCGGAGATATAATGTAAGCACTGTAAACTAACGTGTTTAAATTTCGATCGACCAAAGACCATATATCAAAAAGTGGGCCCCACTGCTTACTGGTGAAAAGTAACAAAATCTGGGCCAAAACTATATATATCAAAAACCCCAAAATCCAACACAGAACACACTGACCAAATTTGGGAGCACGTGCTCCCCACATGGCCGCGGATGCGCGGCCAAACCATGGGTTTGGCCGCCCTTCCGCGGCAGCTTGGAGGGATCACGACCCCAAATTTTGTCGTGGCTCTTAAAATTCCCTGCACAGATTTTTAAGACATCCAGAAATAAATTTTGAGACCGTTTAAAATTAACAGAAACTGTCAGGTAGGAATTTTGCAATTTTTGTTTTCCGATCGGATCGATATTTTAAACGCGTTAGCACAAGTTAGTATAGCAAAATGGTGAGGCTCTGATACCACTGTAAGTCTACACTAGCGCCCCGGCCGTCTACAGACGCCAAAATGCGGAACAAAACTTTTAAACTGGCGCTATCGTATACTTTAACCCGGATCTGCCATTATTGCTAAACTAACAAACTGTAAAGAGTGTAGAATGGTTATACCGAACGATCCGAGTCCTTCGTTCTTCAACCATCATCCCACGCTCCGTTGCGGCTGCTCCGATCTTGTCGATCTCCGATCTCCTCGTCGAGGTGGCACCACATGATCGGTTCATTAAACGGGCTCCCGCCTCTGACTCGAGGCAACTCGATCGTCAAGTTTGCTAAAAGAGACGACCAAGATTGATGTAGAGAATGAGTAGATGACTTTGTCTCACTTCGTCCAAATCCGTGAACGATCGGTTAATGAAGTTGCCGTGGAAATCGGGTGATGGAATGAACTGTAAAATTCCATGCACCCCAAATACTATCATATCTTTTCTACAATGAAAACTCAAGTGAAGTGAGAGAGAGAGAGGGGCCGGCCTCTTTATATGATGGAAGGAGGTGACCGTAAAAGGAGGGAGGTGACCACAAGCAAAAGATATTATGAACAAATATCTTAACCAATCCAAAACACATTAAAGCAAATGGCGATTCATATAAACACCTCATCTAGCCATTAATGAAACCATTAATGCACTAATGAGTCATATGCCTCATCATCACTTCTAGAAGCTTCTAGAATGATGACTCACTCATATAAGAAGAAAAGATAAATCCGTCTTTAACAGAATGTTAAAAGACGGCTGATAGAAAACTGGAAACTGGCAACTTCCAAAAGTGATCCTGAAACGACTTTCAGGAAAACCCCGAAACTGTATAAATATACCCGCATTTGTATTACGACCGAATACAAATGCAACTGAGACAAAGATATTATACCTACTCAATATAATACTCGGATCCGGCTTAAACCAAAGCCGACCAGTATTATCTGCCCGAAAAATAACACGTGCGTAAACGCACGTGCATTTTCCGAACCCTGCCATAAAACCATACGGCCTCTACAACGTTTCGCCCGAACTTGGGAAACTGTCTGTGGGGGACTCTAATGACTCGTCAGTACCCTGGCAGTGGGTTTAACCACAAACCGTCAGCGGCACTAGCAATGCGTAACGGTTGCCCATGGACTGACCTCAAGGGTGGCCGAGGAGCGAACTCAAGGAAGACCGATGAGCGAACTCCTCCGAAAACCCTACTGAGCCTAACAGTGACAATGTATATACAGTCCGGTCCGTTCGTCAATGAGTATCGCATATCTGCCTAGGGGGCTAGAAACGTCAGACCCCCAATAGCAGTATAAGTCGTGTCGGAGTGAAGCCCAATAACACCCTGAGATACTACTGGAGTACCTACCAGTAAATCTCCTGCCATGGCCATGGACTTTATGTAATGGCTCCCCTAGACACAGCACGACCTCTCCCCTAATACCGGGAGAGACGAATCCCCTGCCGATCCGCTCACGTGCCTCCATATGGCTCGGGACTGTACCCAAAAACTACCTGTTTGCACGACTCCTTTGAGCCGTGGTAGGGTAGAAATCAAAGCACAGTGGGAACTCACACGTGACAAATGACGACCTCAGGTCGATGAACTAACCTGTACACATGTCACCAGGGAACTGCTATCTGACGGTAGATATAATACTAACTAGCAGATTCCCGGCGAGTCCTGTCCGGTGTACTCATAACCCAATGAGCACCTGTATACATCTTAGGTGATCCAACTGACACCAGTGGCTTGTGAGACCGGCCACCGCCCCTCGTCGGGGTCTCGACTGTACACACTAGTCTACTCCGGAGTATCGATGCCCTGTCTCGAAACTCCCACGACTAGGGACCACAATTAAGGATATGCATATAAACTACCCAACTCTCACGTATATGATCGCCATCATATTGTTGGTAGTAAAGCAAGATCCCAAGGGCTCTATCAAAGTGTAACATGCAATCAGTCACCTGAACATGTACACGACTGATAAAGGCAAACCAGATAGCATACTATCATCTCGAGTAAGACTGTCCTACCGGGATAGGTCCTCCGCAATCATTGTAATCACGTATCTGCGATCCAATAATTGACTATGAGGGCACTATCTCCAACAGAGGGCAAAGTAAACTGCGACTGCTATTCACGACCAAACCAAGTATTTCATTACCACTCCCACTTCACCTTTGTATTTCTCCAGGACACTCCGTATCACTATGAAGATCCACAGTTTTTTGGATATTCCATCGTATGGTTATATACGAACTCGAAAGGAACTTATTCCAGTTCGGGGATGGATTCTGGTTCAGGAGAAATATGAATAAGGTTTATTCGGTTGTCTTTTATCTTCACCTTCTCTCGCATTGCGAGTGCTCATGGGATTAGGACAGTACACCCATTATGCTTATTGGATAGTCATCTTCCAAACCATAGGCTGGTGCTGAACGGTATGGAAGGAAGAGAACCATTTAGCCTAAGAGGGTGTACAGAAGGTAATGACTAAAGACATATAAAGAGATTTGGAGAGATGGCAAAGAATTATACGGTTACAGTTGTGAATTTTATAATGGAAGAGGCATTACTAGGAATACCCGGATACCCCTACGAAACATTTCAATGTTTCAGCTTCACTGTGTACTGTTAAAAGAAAACTGATTTCCCAATTTGACACTTGCTCCAGGGTATGTATTTACCAGGTATGATTATCACATCTGTATGGTTTTACAGATGATGAGTGGGAGTAAGTTATTGGGATTTAGGTGATCATCCTCATTATATCGGAATTCTTTAAAATTTGTGATATTTGAGGAAGTCACCTGAGTTGTTTGCCGGACGGCAAATATTTAGTTTTGAATATCCGTTATAATGCACCAATTTCAAATTGATATATCTGTACGTTTATTTTCATAAAGTGAGATATAACTTTTTGAAATTATGTCGATGACATTTACCTATATCAGTGGATGGTTAGGTAAGGAGCATTAAGACAACGGTGTTATTCTTCTTAACCATAAGTACAGTTTTCAACCTACGACACACAGAGAACGAGTTATTAGACTCAAGGGACTTATACACAGTATTGTATGTTGTCCAGAGTCCATGAGGACAGAGGGGTTGGTACTCGTACTATATTCTGTTTACTTGTGACTTCTCTAGTTCTTAGACATGTGTTTCGTAGAAACACAAGGTCTGAGTTTTGAGAAGTTATAGGTATAAGAGTAAAGTAGAGAACCAGGTATTGCAAGTATCAGGATTCTTCAAGGTGATCAAAGATGTAGATACTTGTGAATGGTATTCAGTTAATAGTAATGATTAAGAGAACTTGCTTCTCTTTCAGGTTACACATAATTGGAAGCATTCCTAAGTTGAGTAACGCTGATCGGCCTCCTTCCATTTAGTTGACATGCACTGGAGACAGCTGCATGATTTGAATCTGGTTTAATTAAATCAGTGTCTCTGTTTCTATATTGGATATAGAACAGTTCATATCTTAACGATGTTAAGGTACGGGGAGTTGTCCGGCTTTTGCTTAAAACCAGACACTGGACAACTCAAGGCACGTTTCTGTAATGGCTGTTTGTGGGTTGACCCAGGCTATGACGAGGGTTGACTTTCTACCATCAGGAAGATCAATAGTGATGTTGTTCTTGACTCGCCACAGTTTTATTAAAAATGGATATTTTTTCTTCAGAAAACAGTAGTGGGGGTATGGTAGAACTGGAAGTGATTCCAGAACCGCAAACCATTATTGAAGATTTGATTAGATCCTAAAGATTCAATCTGGTTTGACATTCCATTAGCCACTCCGCAAATATGGTGGGTAACCTCAGGCGCTCGAGAGGTACTTCGGTATGCTCAAGGACGGTGACAGGAAGGTTCTTGTTTACCCAGACTTGCCATTGCTGTTGTTCCAGACAGTGAGACCCGGCAGGAGGATGAGTATAGCGTCGTTCTAAATTAGCTTTAGAAATGCACGTGTATATGACTCTACCAGAGGGTTGTCGTAGTCAGTGGGAGCAGCGGAAGCATTGATGGACAAGTGGCTTATGTCTATTTATAGACTAAAGCAGATGTAGGGGAGATAGATCATCTATTTCTTATGTAACAGTCATAGGTTTGACTTCATTAGAATAGGGGATGGATCTGTTAAGAAGGTAGTAAGGTGTGATGTCCTGGTATTTGGATGACATACACAGAGTAGGAAGTGATATTCCTATACTACGATCGGTTATACTTTGGTTGTCACACACTGGTTTCTCCACATAGGGCTTGGATATAATATTAGACATTCTGGTTACTAGATCTATAGATCTAGATTTGGGAGGTTTCCCAATTAGGGTACTTGACATCATTCTAAAGGTATTTAGAATGGACGACTCCTGGCATGATAGTGTACCTGCAGGTGATGGAGTCACCCTCTCTAAAGGATTCTTACAGACTAAAGGGGAGAGGGATGTGCATGGTTGGCAGATCACTTGCTTAGGCAATTGAGTCAATCATGAGATGTCAAGTACCACACCAGATGTTGTTTTTGCACGAGATGCAGTAGGTTGATATTAATCCAATCCGGGAGAAACGATCGGAAGAAGTTTTAGAACATAAGTTGATGTTGTAGGGAAATGATAACGGTTGCCTCCTTTGGGAGACAGTTATCATTCCAGGCTTCCAAGGTCACCTGGATGACAGAGTGGCTGTCAGAGTTATAGTTTTCACTCTGACGAGGGGCGGTATTTTGGACAGGTGGTCCAGGCGGATACTGAGGAAGGCATGGCGCAAGACACTGATTAAGTTCAGTCGACGATACAGTCTAAGAAGTTTGGATTTGGAGTTCACTTGTGAACTAGGTCCCATCAGACATCAAATCATATTCTAAGACAGGTATTTCTTATTTCGGGAGATGGGTTTCTCCGCGAACTTGAGATAAAGAGAGACATAGAAAGAAACATCACAGCGGATCCACTCACTGAGGCTATTCCTCGAACGCAATAGTTTCGCAAACGAGCTTTGTGAGACTGACTAATAGAGGAGTTGGGTGTTCGGTATCAAACGGGCTGTGAGTATGCGACATCGCAATAATTAGCCTTGAGTGCAAGTGGGAGATTGTTGGAGATAGTGCCCTCAGAGTCAATTATTGGATCACAGGCACGTGATTGCAATGATTGAGGGAGGACCTATACCGGTAGGACATTCTTACTCAAGATGATAGTATGCTATCTGGTTTATCTTTATCATCGTGTACTGCTTTAGGTGACCTTACAGGTCACTATTGCACGTTGATAGAGCCCCTAGGATTCTTGCTTGACTGCCAGCAGTATGAGGGCGATCATATACGTGGGAGGTGGGGTCTATAAGCACATCCTTAAAAGATCCCTAGTCATGGGAGTTTCGAGACAAGGCATCGATGCTCCAGAGTAGACTAGTGTATACAGTCGAGACACCGACGAGGGGCGGTGGCCGGTCTCACAAGCCACTGGTGTCAGTTAGTTCACCTAAGATGTATACCGGTGCTCATTGGGTTATGAGTACACCGGACAGGACTCACTGGGAACATGCTAGTTGGTCTTATATATGACGTCATATAGCAGTTCCCTGGTGACATTTGTACAGGTTAGTTCATCGACCTGAGATCGTCATTTGTCTCGTGTGAGTTCCAACTGTGCTTTGATTACTACCCTACCATACTCAAAGGAGTTGTGCAAACAGGTTTTAGTTGGGTACAGTCCCGAGCCACATGGAGGCAGTGAGCGAATCTACAAGGGTTCGTCTCTCCCGGTATTGGGGGTGAGGTCGCGCTGTGTCTAGGAAAGCCATTACACGAAGTCCTTGGCCAAGGCAGGAGATTTACTGGTAGATATTCCAGTAATATCTCAGGGTGTTCTGGACTACACTCTGACTTGACTTGTACCGCTTTTGCGGGTCTGACTTTTACCAACCCCCTAGGCCCGCCATGCGATGCTCATAGACGAACGGACCGGACTGTACGGATATTGTCACTGACAGGCTTAGTAGGGTGTCAGGATGAGTTCGCTCATCGACGTCCCTTTTGGTCAATACCTGGTAGCCCGTTACGTATAGGCAAATACCTCTGACGTGCTAGTGGTTAAATCCACAACCAAAGTATTGACGAGTCTTTAGAGTACCCCACAGACCAGTTTCTCAAGTTTCGGGCGAAACGCTGTAGAGGCCGTATCGAGATATGGCAGGGTTCGATAAAATACGTGCGGTATTGCACGGATCATGATCGGACGGATTATACTAGCGGGCTTTGGTTTAAGCCGGATCCGAGTATTATGCAGTGTAGATTTTGTCTCATTGTATTTTTATTTAGTGGGAATACAAATGCGGGTATGTATATACAGTCGCGGGGTTTTCCTATAATTTATTACGGGATCAGTTTTTTGGAGTTGCCAGTTTGCATTCTGTTTCGGCCAGTTTTTCTTTGTTCCTTCACGGCCGGACTTTTTTGATGGAGGGGCTAATTTGCATGTGGACGAATTAGCAATTGTGGAGGGGGTTATTTGGATTTGTGGCTTCATCATGAGATTCTTTTTTAATCATATTCCTTTGCATTTATGAGATGAGAGTTGATTAGGATTTTGATAAGATTGATATGGCTTTGTGATGATCCTTTTCTCATTATCAATTATTTTTCTCTAATTGCATTATTGATTATTCCATTTTTCCCCTCCTCATATTATGATGGCCGGCCACTTTGAGAGAGGAGAGAGAGAGGTTCATTTTGTGGGGATATTGTTGTTCTCATTTTTGAGCTTACACCAAAATTCCCAAGCATTTCTCAAAAGTTCTTTTTTCTCCTCCACATCCTTATATGGCAACTTCAACCTCATTGAGACAATAGCTACTACACTTAGCCTACATCATTTCTTAGGCCCGTCGGCTTACCAACTTCATGCCCGAGTTGCTTCGGTCCAGAGGTGGGAGCCCGTAAAAGAACCCGGCGATGTGGTGCCCGTTCCGACGAGGATATGAAAATCGGAGGTTCCGCGAGGAGATCGGAGTGGAGGCCGAAGACCGAAGGACACGGATCGCTCGGTATAGCTCTCTACTCATTTTCTAGTTTGCTAGAGTTAGGTTAATGGCCCGATCCGGGTTTTTAGTGCGCGGTGGTGCCGGTTCTAAAGTTTTAGAAAAGTTTTGTTTCCGCATTCCGGCGTCGGATTGACGGCCGGGGTGCCGTCGTGCACTTACACATTCTACACTAGTCTTGCCCAATAGTGTAGAGTGTTAGCTTCCATTTTGTTCTCTTGATCTAGTGGAGCTTCAAGCTTGGACAAAGAGGACTCCGGGTGGATCGTCGTAGACCTAGAGGATCTCAAGTGAACCTTTTTCCAACCCTCAAGTAGCCAAGGAATCTAGCGTAGGGAGCTACAAAGTTTGTACTCTCAAAACCCTAGCTTTTACTACTTGTGTTTATGTTAAAGTTATGTTACCCTACCTTTTCTAGCATGATCCTTAAGTTTGTTTCTCTAGCACCATATAAATTTTAAATATGGCATGTGTGTTGCCTCCAAACCCTTGTAGTAGTGTTGTAGGAACCCCTTCATGGTATCAGAGCCAAGCTAGAGCCTTAGGGTAACCTAGACGACGTTAAAAACACTCGAACGAACGAAACACAACGGCCGGGGGTGCTCTCTGGAAATTTTTCTAAAACCTGGATTTTTTCAAATTAAAAATACTTAAAAAATTCAGCATGGTATTTTATGGGCCCACCAGAAATTCGAAGACCTGACTCATCCTGTAACGTTTTGAAAATCGTTTCGGTGAAATTTTAAAAAATCGGTAAAATAAAGGGGTTTCTGTAAAAAGTCAAAATACAAATATCTTATTATAAAAATTAAATATACATATTCTAGCTATGTAATTGCTATTATTTGGTGTTTATTGAGCCGCTGGTGAAATTTCAAATTTTCTGAAAAAAATATTATTTTATTATTATTTTAAGCCGTCACTAATACATTTAATTAGGAAAAATTACAAATTGGAATGAGTTAAAACAAATTTTGTGCATCATAAAACATTAAATAAAATTTTATCATGTGGTTTTTGGAACGAAATCATTTGCCAAAACGGTTTAGAAATTATTGAAGAAAAAAGGCTTTTTTTTAGCGTAAATCGATGTTTGGGGTATTGTATTTATCATTTTTCATCACCCCACACCCGTACCCACACCCACACACACGTACCCACACCCACACACCCCCATTCACTTCTCCCCTTAGCTAAATTCAGCAGCCCCCATTTTTTCCCCACTTGAATTTCAAAGGAAAAGAAATGAAAGAAAAGAAAAGAAAATGGATAAATTAGTTAGACTTTTGACCTTGAATTGACTTTGACTTTCTCCCCATTTTTCTCCACCTCCCTCTCTCTCCTCCCCCACTCATTTTCTGGCCAAAATCTGAACCCCAACAGCCCTTCATTCTTCATCTCCTTCTCTTTAAAAAAGTTCTTCAAAAATGCTTGAAAAATCCACAAAAAATCAAGCAAAAATCCAAATCAAAATCCACCTCCTACCCATTTTCCCTTGGCTACCATAGCATGGATCTAGGGATTTAGATTTCAATTTGGGAGGCTAAGTGTGCTTGTGGGTTCTTCAAATTATTTGGGTATAAATTCTAACCTTTTTGCTTAATGTGTTGTTAATTGCTTAGGTTAGCTTAATTAATTGTTTAATTAGGTTTTTAATTAGTTTTAGGTGCATGATTTAAAATTCAAGAGAGGGGTTTGATTTTAAATTGGTATTTTGTATTGTGAGATTTAGTTTATGTGATATAATTGACATATTAATGTTATGCTAAATCCAATTTAAGTTGCTAGTTTGCATATTTGTTAATTTAAAAGTGATAATTATATAATTGCTAACTAGGTTTTTGGAAATTTATTAAATGGTTTAAATTAAAATATGATTAAGGTTTCATGACATTATTAGCATTATAAATTTTGGTTTAATACTATTGTATATGCAAAACTAAGCTTAATGGATGAATTGTGAAATTTACTTTAAAAAGTGTAAAAATTGATATGTTTGCAAACTAGAATTTTGGAGTTTATGAAATATAATGAGATTAAATTATGGGAATTATTTTTATGACTTATTTAAGATATTTAGTGAATATTGTGGCCGCTAGATTCGTTTATACATCGAGTTCTGTACTAAAACGTTGATTTGTGCTTGCTAGATTTTCGGAAAAATGACTTTTTAAGTGAAATTAGGGTTTTTGTGAATTTTAAGTTATTTTATATTATAATTAGTGCTTGTAATTGTACAAATGAATGTGTTGGGAGCTTTCTCGATGGTTTGGCGTTTGTAAGCCGACGTCGAGGGTTTTTAGGTCGATTTGTGAAAGCAACCTTAGGTTTTGACCTATGTGGGTTTCGTGCGTCGTTTTCGTCATGAGTCGGATTTTAATGCGATATGGTGCGTTATGATTTGTAGGTACCCCATGTGGACTTCGAGACGACAAGCAAGCGCGTGGCGACGTCGACACCGGCGAGCGAGGACCAGGTGAGTAGATTTATATCTACGGGGAGAAGTCGGATGGATGGCGTATAGCACCCCCGCAGTTCGTGGTGATGTATACGAATACGTATACACACATATATATATATATTGTTTGAGTTATTGATGATAAATATAGATATTTGGTGTTCTTGGATGATTGAGTGCCGCGAAACCCTAGAGTAGCGGTCGTACACACTTGCACACACCCATCCATACTTGCATACTTTCTTCTTTCTTTTGTGCACATACGGGAATATATAGTTATGTATTCACATAGGTATATGACTATGTGTTCACATACGGATTTGGGGATGATAGTTGGGATTGAGATGAGTCGATGAGATTTGTGTTGAGATTGTGATATCGGTGATATGGCAGGATTCGTACTTGAGGTACGTCCTGGTGTTATAGCGAATCTTGGGGCGACGATATGGATGAATGGTATTATAAATAGGTGGTCGACATCTGATCGTGATAGGAGATGTGTTATGCTAGGATATTGGTCCTAGGCTGTATTGGGCGATGTATACCCCTTGATGATGATATGTGCTGATGATATCGGTTTGTACGAGACTGTCGATCAGTAGTCAGATCATGACTATATTGATGATATTAGTATTGTACCAGACATAGGTCAGTACCTTAGACTATGATCTATGATAAACAGGTACAGGATGAATAGTGTGATGAATATGATTTTGACCCGTACCCAGATTTGGGATGTCGTACGACGGATTTACGTACGAGCTATATTGATGATTGATCCGCACTCTTGACTTGGGATGCCTGATTATAGATATGGTATCGGATATGATATTATTGAGGCGGGATCTCCGACTATACATATACAGGTATGTATATGTATCGACTCAGATGATAGGCGGTTTCCTTACCTGTAGTTCTGCTTGTTAGTTCAGCCGTATAGTTTAGTGTACTTGTTAGATTAGATTAGACTTCTTACCTCTTTCAAAAACTAACGAATCGTGGGCATTTTTAAAGACAGCTCAAGGGAATCTACGGATATTTCAAAAACGACGTATCTTTTCATAAAAACACCGTAGCCCCTATTTTCAAAACCTCATGATTCGTGTTATTTCAAAAGGCACCATTCGTAGGACTTATATTAGATTATTGCAGATTAGTTATCGTTGTGTCTAGTATTCAGCTCCCGCACATTATTGTTGTTCGCTCTGCCTCGCATATTTATTTTGCTGCATATTCCATTATTGATATCATATTGTTAGGACACCAGCACCATTACCGATGATGCGTATGTACCACGTACACCTACTTGCCGGCTCACACACATCTTCATCGGTAATTGCCATGTCACGTACACTTTAGAGAATATAATTGCTTGACTTAGATTGTTAGCTAGTAGTGTTGACATGATATCAGTGTACTTCCCTTATATGTCATATTAGACATTGTAGTTATTACCTACCACTTCATGCATACTGTTATTCAGTTGTTCATGCCTAATTCATTATCATTGACATATACACTTGTGATGATTTCTTGAGATTTATGATATTTCTGGATTTCGGGGAAAGCCGCAAAATTTACAACTTATGATCTTTTAAAATATAAAATGTTGCGGTTTTCTAGTGATGTAAGTGTCGTCCACCATGAGTTTGCTATAGTTTTGGAGATCCGTGTCGAGGAGTGGAGGAACCGTCACGGGTACATAGTGGGCCCGGTATGGTACCCCGGGGCAAGAGGAATGTGGTGTTGACGTTGAGCCTGGCTGGGGAGCACTACTTACCGGTGATATTACCCGACGCGTCGGATATCCGGAGGATACCGTCGTGGTCTTGAGATGGATGGTAGGGGCCGGTCTGGACTGACGGCGCCCTAGATATTGAGATTGAGACATTGATATTTCGAGACAGTGAGATTTATGTTTTGTGTCGATGCTAGACACTGTTGATACTGATTTCATTTATGATACCTCAGTTTAAAAATACGAAGGAAATCTCACTAATTTATGAAAACTGTTTCTTCATTTACATGTATTCTGTTTCTTGCATGCATACCTCATTCATATGATATATTTCTACCGGAGGCACTGACACGGGCACATGAAATTACACTCGGGTTAGATATTACCCTAGACATTGTCATAGGCTGCCTGTTATACATATATTTGAGGATATATTATGATCATTGACCTAGGTTGCGTTATTTATGCGATTTCTGTGCGTAGATATTTTTCTATTCACGAGTTGGCAACTCACCACCGTTGTGCCCCAGTTTCTTGCAGGTTTGCCGTACAGGTTTCATTACGGCTTTGCGGGCTCAGTTTCATTCGGGTGACTTGCTAGTTGGTGGGTTTTTTCTTGTATCGTACCCATCATATTATCTTGTATATCATTATTCTGTTGTATCTAGAAGTTCCATCAACCAAACATGTATTTATTGAGATAGAGACCAGTGTTGTTTATTCTTTCGACCTTAGAGTCGCTCGTTATATTTCTGGTGGTTTTGAGTTCCCTTTTGAGTTTTTGATCCTCGCCGTTGGCGTTGTATATTATATTGCTTGTGTGGTTGTGACCGTCGATTGACGAAGAGCTAGCTCCCGCTTGGGGATGCCTTTTTCTTGATTTCGTATACTATTCATGTTGTATCCCGTTTGGGGGCCAGTATTTACAAAGGAGACTCTGCCGAAATTTTCAGTAAATTTTTGATGTTTTTAGAAACCCGCATAATTCGGCTTATGCTATTAAAACTACTTGATTTAAATAGGTTTTTCCTACTCTCTACTACTCTTCTTGGTTTGGATTTCTGGGTTTTCGGTTTACTTAGATTACGTACGTCTCGAGACGTTCGTAGTTTAAGTGCTGGTCATGTTCCGTACTTTCGGGTCGTGACAAAGTTGGTATCAGAGCGTTACGTTTTACCTTCGGAGCGTAGGATGACCCTTGGTTGATGGAATAGGTGACTAAAGTAGAGTGACGTACCGTGGGTATGTTCCGCGGCATACTTACGATACGCTACTCCACTTAAGAAGCCTTAGGATGTACATTTCCTTGTTCGTTATTATATTCATTCCTGATCTAGCCTCATCGGTACCAGTTATGTTTTGCTGCCGCGATTACGGGCAGGGAGAGCTACAGCTAGAGTTGCGGTCAGCACGAGCTCGTTACGAACGAGGACTGACCAGGGCGTGATTCCAGGGATATACGATTGCATTGAGAGGTGTTGTCTGAATGTGTTTTCGCGCCATGAGCGTTTGACAGATCGCTTTTACGAGATTTCTCGGACGTGCCGATCTGTACCAGAGGATCGAGCCAATGATAGAGGCCAACCAGATTTTGATGACCGTTGGCGTATTGCTTACTCCTGATGATTGAGGCACGGTTCAGCATGCAGACGAGTAAGCCAGTTATTGCTGCGAACGACGAGATATCGCCCCAGATGTTGGAGCTATTGCAGAACGAGTTGTACTAAGAGATGATAGAAGGTCGCTAGTCATCGAGGATGAATGACTAGGACATGTGGATAGTTCGCCTACCCCGATGCGAGGTCATCAGATAGATTGATTCCAGCTTGAGACGACTTCACGCGAAGACGTTGGGAGTCGACAGAGACGATCGAATGTCAGAAACATATTATTCCAAGTTTAAAGTAGTCGGAAAGACATGCAGGCAATTCTATGGTCCCTCTAGAAGAATGAAACCCTAACTCGACTTAATGACCGTGTGAAAGCCTTTAAACTTTCGGGTTTGCGGCAGTTCTACGGCGCCATTAGTGAGGCTTGGGTTTGCCCTTCTACGGCTGGACCACCGATGCTGTGGTATGTACTCGATACTATTAAACTGTGCCCAAGATGTTGAGCTCTTGGGGGATTATGAGGTTTTGACGACTCGATCGGATGGTTCGACTTCAATCGGATGCTAGGTGGTGAGATGCATTCTTGGGAGACTCCAGGTACGAGGATAGTCGTTGGAGCTCAGTCCATGCAGCCGCGACGAGTCGAGTCCAAAGCAGACGACATTAGAGAAAAGTAGAGTAAGAGGTTCGCACCAGATCTAGATGAGATGACATTCCACTCTGCCGACATCAGAGATGCGATGCGCATGCCGAGGCATGGTACTTGGACTTACCTTCCAGAAGGAGTCGCGATGGGTATGCAGCCGTTCCAGAGCAAGATGCAGATATAGGAAAGGACGATGACTTCCGGACAGTTGGCAAAGACGAGGCATGGAGTAGACCGTGAGCAGGATTCCTTCCAGGACACTGCTGCAATGATACTTGCACCCAGGATCAGATGTGTCATGTACATTCAGAGAGCCAAAGGCCGACGCCAGTGATATGCTTTCTTACGAGTGGTCGTGATGATTGACCGGGAGATGACAAGAGATGTGCAAGAACTGGATCATCCCCGTTAGCACACATGACAGGGCCGATGAGCCGATGGACCGAGAGATTGGTAATTCACAGTGAAGACCATGACCCAGGAGTGGTCATGGTTACGCACACCAGCAGGACAGAGTTCATGATCATCGACGAGACGTCCCACTAGTGACCGCGACAGTTGGCCGAGATTCTTAGAGAATGCACTTGAGCGGTACTGTTCCGCCATTATTGATTCCGATGTTTTGGGTGATTTATTCGTATGATTTAATTTTGATGATTGAGGATTTACGATCTTTGCACAGTGTTGCACTTGATATCGTTTTCGTGCTTTAGTTTCACATATTTGTGATTTTACGGTTTTAGACATTTGAGTTGATTTTGTGCATATGCACGCACACGATTTGATTCCTGCACTCTGTATTGTTTATATATGCTTGCAGTGCAGTGATACGCCTTTTGTGCACTTAGATGCACTGGACTTCGATTTCGATTGTGATACTCGATATTTGTTTTGTGCACCTTGTGCACCTGATTGATTTTGCGCACGTTCGGCGCTTGATATCGGATTTCATGATTTCGTGCACGATGGATGCACCTGATTTGGATTTTCGCGCATGTTGGGCGCATGTTTTGAAGGGTGATTTTGGTGCACACCCGAGGCACTAAATCGAGATTTTTTTCGTGCATGTCAGATGCACTTGATTTTGCTGTCAGGCACACATGTTGCCTACGACAGATGTTTCGTGCACACCCGATGCACTTAGATATTGTTTCTGTGCGCATGTATGGCACATTCATGGATTTTGATTTCCGTGCGCACCAGACGCACGTAGTATTCATGTGCATATTTTGGGATTGATTTCTTATAGAGCAGTACGTTTTTATGATATTGCTATGTGTTTTCGTACTGAGCAGGACTAGTCAGAGGATAGTACCTGAATATATTTTGCATGCATTGATAGTTATTGAAGGGATTTCCAAAAAGCGAGCTATAGCCTCAGTATTTACCTACGTGTCTGATATGACACGAAATGTTTAAAACAAGGCGACCCTTCTAAATTGTTTCCAAAACGGCGGAACATACATTTCAAACAAAGGTATATATATATATATATATATATATATATATAGTTATTTTCTTATGATAGACGTCCGCCACTGTGCAGTGTTATACGCGTTGCACAGCGACTTAAAGAGATTTGGCATGCATTTCCTTCAGATACTTACAGATATAGATTCGATATTTACATGTATAGTTTCGAGTAGGTCATATTGGTTTTGATTTGGATTTGGCATTGATGTCTTCTCCATGACTCCGATGATTGCGGGATGCTTGACGGAGTTTTGATTTGAGTTATATACTCATTTTTCAAGCGCATGCGCTGCGCTACGATTTGTTGTATGTATTTACAATTTCGGAGCCCCGACGACTTGATGGGTTTTCTTAGATGTTTTAGTATTTGGGGGAGTTTGAATTTAATTTCGGGGACCGAATTTCTTTAAGGGGGGAAGATTGTAACGTTTTGAAAATCGTTTCGGTGAAATTTTGAAAAATAGGTAAAATAAGGGGGTTTCTGTAAAAAGTTAAAATACAAATATCTTATTATAAAAATTAAATATACATATTCTAGCTATGTAATTGCTATTATTTGGTGTTTATTGAGCCGGTGGTGAAATTTCAAATTTTCTGAAAAAAATATTATTTTATTATTATTTTAAGCCGTCACTAATACATTTAATTAGGAAAAATTACAAATTGGAATGAGTTGAAACAAATTTTGTGCATCATAAAACATTAAATAAAATTTTATCATGTAGTTTTTGGAACGAAATCATTTGCCAAAACGGTTTAGAAATTATTGAAGAAAAAAGGCTTTTTTTAGCGTAAATGGATGTTTGGGGTATTGTATTTATCATTTTTCATCACCCCACACCCGTACCCACACCCACACACCCCCATTCACTTCTCCCATTAGCTAAATTCAGCAGCCCCCATTTTTTCCCCACTTGAATTTCAAAGGAAAAGAAATGAAAGAAAAGAAAAGAAAATGGATAAATTAGTTAGACTTTTGACCTTGAATTGACTTTGACTTTCTCCCCATTTTTCTCCACCTCCCTCTCTCTCCTCCCCCACTCATTTTCTGGCCAAAATCTGAACCCCAACAGCCCTTCATTCTTCATCTCCTTCTCTTTAAAAAAGTTCTTCAAAAATGCTTGAAAAATCCACAAAAAATCAAGCAAAAATCCAAATCAAAATCCACCTCCTACCCATTTCCCTTGGCTACCATAGCATGGATCTAGGGATTTAGATTTCAATTTGGGAGGCTAAGTGTGCTTGTGGGTTCTTCAAATTATTTGGTTCTAAATTCTAACCTTTTTGCTTAATGTGTTGTTAATTGCTTAGGTTAGCTTAATTAATTGTTTAATTAGGTTTTTAATTAGTTTTAGGTGCATGATTTAAAATTCAAGAGAGGGGTTTGATTTTAAATTGGTATTTTGTGTTGTGAGATTTAGTTTATGTGATATAATTGACATATTAATGTTATGCTAAATCCAATTTAAGTTGCTAGTTTGCATATTTGTTAATTTAAAAGTGATAATTATATAATTGCTAACTAGGTTTTTGGAAATTTATTAAATGGTTTAAATTAAAATATGATTAAGGTTTCATGACATTATTAGCATTATAAATTTTGGTTTAATACTATTGTATATGCAAAACTAAGCTTAATGGATGAATTGTGAAATTTACTTTAAAAAGTGTAAAAATTGATATGTTTGCAAACTAGAATTTTGGAGTTTATGAAATATAATGAGATTAAATTATGGGAATTATTTTTATAACTTATTTAAGATATTTAGTGAATATTGTGGCCGCTAGATTCGTTTATACATCGAGTTCTGTACTAAAACGGTGATTTGTGCTTGCTAGATTTTCGGAAAAATGACTTTTTAAGTGAAATTGGGGTTTTTGTGAATTTTAAGCTATTTTATATTATAATTAGTGCTTGTAATTGTACAAATGAATGTGTTGGGAGCTTTCTCGATGGATTGGCGTTTGTACGCCGACGTCGAGGGTTTTTAGGTCGATTTGTGTAAGCAACGTTAGGTTTTGACCTATGTGGGTTTCGTGCGTCGTTTTGGTCATGAGTCGGATTTTAATGCGATATGGTGCGTTATGATATGTAGGTACCCCATGTGGATTTCGAGACGACAAGCAAGCGCGTGGCGACGTCGGCACCGGCGAGCGAGGACCAGGTAAGTAGATTTATATCTACGGGAAGAAGTCGGGTGGATGGCGTATAGCACCCCCGCAGTTCGTGGTGATGTATACGAATACGTATACACACACACACATATATATATATATATATATATATTATTTGAGTTATTGATGATAAATATGGATATTTGGTGTTCTTGGATGATTGAGTGCCGCGAAACCCTAGAGTAGCGGTCGCACACACTTGCACACACCCATCCATACTTGCATACTTTCTTCTTTCTTTTGTGCACATACGGGAATATATAGTAATGTGTTCACATAGGTATAGGACTATGTGTTCACATACGGATTTGGGGATGATACTTGGGATTGAGATGAGTCGATGAGATTTGTGTTGAGATTGTGATATCGGTGATATGGCAGGATTCGTACTTGAGGTACGTCCTGGTGTTATAGCGAATCTTGGGGCGACGATACGGATGAATGGTATTATAAATAGGTGGTCGACATGTGATCGTGATAGGAGATGTGTTATGCTAGGATATTGGTCCTAGGCTGTATTGGGCGATGTATACCCCTTGATGATGATATGTGCTGATCATGATATCGGTTTGTACGAGACTGTCGATCAGTAGTCAGATCATGACTATATTGATGATATTAGTATTGTACTAGACATAGGTCAGTACCTTAGACTATGATCTTTGATAAAGAGGATACCGGATGAATAGTGTGATGAATATGATTTTGACCCGTACCCAGATTTGGGATGCCGTACGACGGATTTACGTACGAGCTATATTGATGATTGATCCGCATTCTTGACTTGGGATGCCTGATTATAGATATGGTATCGGATATGATATTATTGAGGCGGGATCACCGACTATACATATACAGGTATGTATATGTATCGACTCAGAGGATAGGCGGTTTCCTTACCTGTAGTTCAGCCGTATAGTTTAGTGTAGTTGTTAGATTAGATTAGACTTCTTACCTATTTCAAAAACTAACGAATCGTGGGCATTTTTAAAGACAGCTCAAGGGAATCTACGGATATTTCAAAAACGACGTATCTTTTCATAAAAACACCGTAGCCCCTATTTTCAAAACCCCATGATTCGTGTTATTTCAAAAGGCACCATTCGTAGGACTTATATTAGATTATTGCAGATTAGTTATCGTTGTGTCTAGTATTCAGCTCCCGCACATTATTGTTGTTCGCTCTGCCTCGCATATTTATTTTGTTGCATATTCCATTATTGATATCATGTTGTTAGGACACCAGCACCATTACCGATGATGCGTATGTACCACGTACACCTACTTGCCGGCTCACACGCATCTTCATCGGTAATTGCCATGTCACGTACACTTTAAAGAATATAATTGCTTGACTTAGATTGTTAGCTAGTAGTGTTGACATGATATTAGTGTACTTCCCTTATATGTCATATTAGACATTGTAGTTATTACCTACCACTTCATGCATACTGTTATTCAGTTGTTCATGCCTAGTTCATTATCATTGACATATGCACTTGTGATGATTTCTTGAGATTTATGATATTTCTGGATTTCGGGGAAAGCCGCAAAATTTACAACTTATGATCTTTTAAAATATAAAATGTTGCGGTTTTCTAGTGATGTAAGTGTCGTCCACCATGAGTTTGCTGTGGTTTTGGAGATCCGTGTCGAGGAGTGGAGGAACCGTCACGGGTACATGGTGGGCCCGGTATGGTACCCCGGGGCAAGAGGAATGTGGTGTTGACGTTGAGCCTGGCTGGGGAGCACTACCTAACGGTGATATTACCCGACGCGTCGGATATCCGGAGGATACCGTCGTGGTCTTGAGATGGATGGTAGGGGCCGGTCTGGACTGACGGCGCCCTAGATATTGAGATTGAGACATTGATATTTCGAGACAGTGAGATTTATGTTTTTTGTCGATGCTAGACACTGTTGATACTGATTTCATTTATGATACCTCAGTTTAAAAATACGAAGGAAATCTCACTAATTTATGAAAACAGTTTCTTCATTTACATGTATTCTGTTTCATGCATGCATACCTCATTCATATGATATATTGCTACCTGAGGCACTGACACAGGCACATGAAATTACACTCGGGTTAGATATTACCCTAGACATTGTCATAGGCTGCCTGTTATACATATATTTGAGGATATATTATGATCATTGACCTAGGTTGCGTTATTTATGCGATTTCTGTGCGTAGATGTTTTTCTATTCACGAGTTGGCAACTCACCCCCGTTGTGCCCCAGTTTCTTGTTGGTTTGCCGTACAGGTTTCATTACGGCTTTGCGGGCTCAGTTTCATTCGGGTGACTTGCTAGTAGGTGGGTTTTTTCTTGTATCGTACCCATCATATTATCTTGTATATCATTATTCTGTTGTATATAGAAGTTCCATCAACCAAACATGTATTTATTGAGATAGAGACCAGTGTTGTTTATTCTTTCGACCTTAGAGTCGCTCGTTATATTTCTGGTGGTTTTGAGTCCCCTTTTGAGTTTTTGATCCTCGCCGTTGGCGTTGTATATTATATTGCTTGTGTGGTTGTGACCGTCGATTGACGAAGAGCTAGCTCCCGCTTGGGGATGCCTTTTTCTTGATTTCGTATACTATTCATGTTGTATCCCGTTTGGGGGCCAGTATTTACAAAGGAGACTCTGCCGAAATTTTCAGTAAATTTTTGATGTTTTTAGAAACCCGCATAATTCGGCTTATGCTATTAAAACTACTTGATTTAAATTGGTTTTTCCTACTCTCTACTACTCTTCTTGGTTTGGATTTCTGGGTTTTCGGTTTACTTAGATTACGTACGTCTCGAGACGTTCGTAGTTTAAGTGCCGGTCATGTTCCGTACTTTCGGGTCGTGACACATCCGTACGACCGTGGAACCGCGACCATAGTGGCCTTTATGCGGCGGTTCCGCGGCGCAGTAGGAGAGTTATGGGCCGTAGTTTCTTGTGCAGGCCCATATGTATGTTGTTCTGTTATTGGTATTTTTTAAAACTGCTCAGGTGTTGAGCTTTTTGAGAAGTCTTTGGGTGTTCGATCGTTCGATCGAATGTTTTAACGTCGCCTAGTTTATTAATATTTGATAAAATAATTGGAATCTACAAATTTATTTGTTGCGTGTAAATCTAGCAGTTCGGTCTCGGCAACAATCGGAAATCCTGTTGAATTATCCGGCTTGTTTTGAAAAGGTGTTTTCATGGATGAGACCGAAATGCGAGCTTTACATTGTTAGGCATGAAATCTTGTATATGTGATATTCCGGGTTTGTGTTGTCTAAAAGCGGTTACGATTCCAATTGTTGTAGTTTTTCATTTTATTTCTCTGTGACCGTAAGTGTAGTACGTGGCATATCGCCGGTTTCGTTGCTATACATCAACGACAATCAGGGTACACATACTTACTTACGTTGATGATATGTGATATTATGTGTTGCTGAGATTTGACATGTAGGATTTTCGTGATTGAGTAGCCGGGGGGTTTGATGTGAGATGAGAGTTTTCTTTTCATTCATGTAAAATTCAAATGTAATTTAATATTCTTTTATTTGGGGCACTTCCGGGTTGAGGATGATGTCACCAGTGTTGTATATTATTTACATTTCCGCATTAGGATAGACCCAAGGAGGGGAGCACAAGTGACCGGGTTCTGGGGTTCAGAGGGAGGCCATCTCGAGGAGTCGAGACCAGGTCTCCTAAACTACAGAATTGGTAGGGTCACTTGCCGCTCTCGTAGGGGTCTAGGGATGTGCGCTTGGCTATTCATCGTGACTGTGGAATCCGTATTTTCTTTTGTTGGCTAAATACTAAATACGGACGTCCTAGTATATCTTATATTATCATATATGTGTTTCTGCTGCCTGTATATTGTGATGTGATATCTGAGACGAATGATATATTATATATAAGATATATAGTAGACGTTGCTTATGTTTTACACTCGCGCTATTCCCGTCCCGGTATGCCGTTAGTTAAGTAACCTAACGGTGCATAACGGAACATTACGGCGAATGCGGATGGCATAAGCGTACGTTTTATTTTCGTTTCTTTTCTGTGATTGGCTTAAGGACTTAAATGATGGGGCTACATTAATATGATTAATGTAAAGAAAATAAACCTAAAAAGTTGTTGTAGAATCGGATTTGAAAACCACTCGGCTCTTTATAAAAAAGCTACATTTCAAAACTGCGGAGCTCAAGCCACTCCTTTTGAAAACCATTTTGATTCTACGACGAAATCAAGTTCATAGCGTTAAAGATTCTCTTAAAAATCATCCGCAACCCTCCGTCATTTTAGGAAGTAGAGTACTTAGTATTCGTGCTACGTTTGTTGACTATAGTTAAGGCGTAGTGTACGGTAGCTAAGTGATGTCTTCCTACACTGCATATGATGCAGATTAATTAGGATATTCATGCGACTTTGTTGACCATAGTTAAGGGTCATGTAATTGGGTCTAATTAATCAAGAAATGACGGGTAGAACTTGACTGGTACTTATGATTTGTTGACCATAGTTAAGGTCATGGGTACTAGGGGTAAAAACCACATCGGGAATTTCAATAGTTGAAATTTGCAATGAGATTGCATACCTTCCATATGATGGTTGGATCCCGATCCCACTGTGGGCAATAGTTGCTCCCAGGAGTGTTTTACAGTTTACAATTAGCTAACTCATTAGGTGAATAGAAAGGTGTTAACGGTGCTACGCCTCTCGGAAGACGAGGCTTATATTAATTAGGTCCGTGCGAAAGCACGGGGAACCTCCCTCAAGTACCGACACTGACCTGGCTGAACGGTTAGAGAAATTGTAGACTGTAATTAATCCTGGCTAGTTTTCTTTTTAAGGTTTGAAAGAAAAACTTGATTAAAGCAGTGGGAGACATCGATTAGATAAGATAATAACCAATATGATATTTGCAAGAGCTTTCGCTGAGTGTATTCTTTTCTCTCTCTTAATGGCAGATACCAATGATAGGACTCAAGCTTCTACTAGATAAAAATAAACTGAATGGGACCAATTATAAAGACTGGCTGAGGAATCTTTACAATGCCTTGACTTATGATAAGGTATCATATGTCCTCACGGCTCCAGCCCCGCCCGTCCCAGGTCTAAAATCCTCAGTTGCGGATATTGAAGTCCGCAAGACATGGGACGCTGACTGTGCCATGGCCAAATGCCTCGCGCTTGCATCGATGGATAACACACATCAAAAGCAGCACGAAAATATGGACGTTCATGCCATATTCCTCCATACAAAGGAGTTGTATGGAGAGCAATCCCGCGTATTACGATATGAAGCATCAAGAAAACTGTTTTATATGTGAATGGCCCCTGCCACACCAGTAGGAGACCATGTTCCGAAGATGATAGCTCTCATAGAAGAGCTTGAGGACCTTGGATGGACAATGGACAATGAACAATATACGGATATTATTCTGCAGTCCCTCCCTTCCACCTTTGCTCAATTTATTGTTAACTTCAACATGCACAACATGGAGAAGGAACTACCTGAACTCCTTAATATGTTAAGGAGTGCAGAGAGCACACTGAAATCAGTGAAAACTCCCGTTTTGAGTGTTGGGCAATCTTCCTCTTCTCGCCCAAAGGCTAAGACCAAGGGAAAGATAAAGAAACTAGCCCACCAATCCTAGGGGTGGAGTTAAAAAGGTTAAGGGGAAGGACAAGTCCAAAGCTGGAGAATCGGGAAAAGGGGAATGTTATCACTGCCACAAAACAGGACATTGGAAGCGCAACTGCACGGAGTACTTAAATCTCAAGAAGAGGCATGGGGATGCTTCCGCTTCAGGTGTGTTTGTGACAGAAAACTGTTTTTCAATAAACTCTGCTTCCTGTGTATTAGATACCGGTTCAGGTTCTCACATTTGCAATTCTATGCAGGGGCTGAGAAATAGCAAGGTTTTGAAGACTGGTGACCATATTCTCCGCGTTGGAAATGGTTCCAATGTACATACAGTTGCAGTGGGAGAGTATCACTTGGGGTTGCCATCTAGGTGTATATTGGTTTTGAACCCATGTTATTATGTACCCAGTATGCTTTGTAATATAATATCTGTTTCCTTGTTAGACAATGAAGGATATAATTTTGTATTGCAGAACAATGTTATGAACATTCACCTGAATCAAATGTTGGTTGGGTATGGTATGCTTAATAACGGGATATACGTCCTAAATCAACACACAGTTTTCAGCATACAAAACACTAATAAAAGAAAACTTTCAGAAATAAATGAAGATTTTCATTGGCACTGTAGACTTGGTCATATTAACGAAACGAGACTAAACAAGTTACACAAAGATGGATATTTAAACCCTTTTGAATATAAATCTTATGCGACTTGCCAGTCTTGTATCAAGGGTAAAATGACCAAAACTCCGTTTATAGGACATGTAGAAAGAGCTACTGAGCTCTTAGTCCTCATACATAGTGATGTATGTGGGCTAATGTCTACACAGGCTAGAGCCGGTTTTTCATACTTCATTACTTTAGCTAATGATTTCTCAAGATTCGATCATGTATTTTTATTAAATCACAAATCCAAAGCTTTCGAGAAATTCAATGAATATAAACAAGAAGTAGAAAAATAAACCGGCTTGAGCATCAAAATGCTTAGATCAGATCGAGGTGGGGAGTACCTCAGTACAGAGTTTGTGAACTTCCTAAAAGAGAATAGGATTCTCTCTCAGCTCACTCCTCCTTACACACCACAGCACAATGGTGTGTCAGAACGACGGAATCGGACCCTTTTAGGTATGGTCTGTTCCATGATGAGTGATGCTGAGTTACCCATCTCATTATGGGGGCATGCATTGGAGACTGCGGCGTTTCTACTAAACAGGGTCCCAACCAAAACCGTGTCCACCACGCCATATGAGATATGGCATGGGAAGAGACCATCTCTTAAGAGAATTAAGATTTGGGGTTTCCCAGCCTATATTAAAAAGCAGAATCCGGACAAACTCGAGACACGGTCGGTCATGTGTAATTTTGTGGGATATCCAAAGAATTCTTATGGATATCTGTTCTACCACAAGGAGGAACAAAAGGTGTTTCTTTCTCAGTATGCCACATTCTTGGAAAAAGAGTTTTTCACAAATTAAACTGATGGCAATGTGGTTGATCTAGAAGAGGTTCTAGAGATACAAACTACAAACGATGACTTGGTTTAACCGACTGTTGCAACAGAAACTGAGGAACCTCGGCCACTCCGTAGGTCTGGTAGGACTTCTCGCCCACCGGAGAGGTACTACGGTTTCCTTATTGATGGTGACAGAGAAGACTGCATCATGAAGGATGATGACCCTACCAGCTTTCAGCAAGCTATCACGAGTGGAGACTCAGTGAAGTGGCTGGATGCCATGAGATCCGAAATGGAGTCTATGTACACCAAAAAAGTATGGACTTTTGACGTTGTACCCCCTGGGGTATAACCTGTGGGGTGCAAATGGGTATTTAAAAGAAAGATTGGTGTAGATGGGCAGGTAGAGACCTATAAGGCAAGACTTGTGGCGTAGGGTTTTCGTCAAAGACCAGGTTTGGACTATGACGAAACTTTTTCTCCCGTAGCCATGCTTAAATCCATTTGGATCCAACTTACTATTGCTGCTCACTACGACTATGAAATCTGGCAGATGGACGTTAAAACGACATTTCTAAATGGAGATTTAGAAGAATGCGTTTATATGGATCAGCCAGAGGGCTGCATTGACAGTGGGAGCAGCGGGAAAGCATGTAGATTGCTTAAATCCATCTATGGGTTAAAGAAGGCATCACGGAGTTGGAACATCTGTTCCGATGATGTTATCAAAGAGTTTGATTTCATCAAAAATCCAGATGAATCTTGTGTTTATAAGAAGGTTGTAGGGAGAGCTGTCATATTCCTCGTATTGTACGTGGATGACATTCTTCTGATTGGAAATGATATTCCTATGCTACAGTCGATCAAAACTTTCTTATCACTAAGGTTTTCCATGAAGGACCTGGGTGATGCCACATACATTCTGGGCATTAGGATCTATAGGGATAGAACCAAGAGGTTATTGGGATTGTCCCAAACCAGGTACATCAACACAATCCTAAAAAGGTTTAGTATGGAATACTCCAAGCGGGGTACCTTACCCGCTTGCCATGGGGTCACTCTCTCTAAAGACTCTTGCCCAAAGACCGATGAAGAGAGAGCTCGCATGAGCATTATACCTTATGCTTCGGTAGTAGGATATATAATGTATGCGATGTTATGTACACTCCTAGATGTAGCTTATACACTTAGTGTTGTAAGCAGGTATCAATCCAACCCAGGGGAGAATCACTGGATAGCTATGAAGAACATTCTTAAGTACTTGCGAAGGACTAAAGAATTGTTCTTCGTGTATGGTAATGGAGATCTCCAAATGGAGGCCTTTACCGATTCGAGCTTCCAGAGCGATAAGGACGACAGCAAATCTATCTCAGGGTTTGCATTTATCCTCAATGGAAGGGCGGTAAGTTGGAAGAGTTCCAAACAGGATACCGTTGCAGACTCTACGATGGAGGCTGAGTACATTGCTGCGAATGATGCCGCCAAGTAAGCCGTCTGGATGAAGAAGTTCGTCTCGGAGCTAGGAGTAGTTCCAACCATTGTATTGTGATAATAATGGGGCTATGGCGTTAGCCAAGGAGCCCAGGTCCCATCAGCGGTCCAGACACATCCTGAGGCGCTTTCATTTGATCCGGGAGATTGTAGATCGCCGCGAGATTGAGATTAGGAGATTATGCACAAAGAATAACGTCGCGGATCTACTCACCAAGACCCTCCCTCAGCCGCAGCATGAGCGACTTTTTGAGATGTTAGGTATGAGATACGCCAATAACTGGCCTTAGTGCAAGTGGGAGATTGTTGGATATATGCATGCCCTAGAGGCCATTATATGATAGTGGATGTATTTATACATGTATATATATATATATTCAGTGTACATTCTTCCTCGACATGATAGTATGCTATCTGGTTCATCTTTATCGGACATTTTGACTTGATCATGTTTTTATTCATTCATACATGTTGATAAAGCCCTGAGGATATAGGCTTGACTACTATGATTATGATGGAGATCATACTAGTGGGACATATGTAGTTTATAAGCATATCATGAAAAGTCCCTAGTCATAGGTGTATCGAGACGGGGCATTGATATACCAGAGTAGACTAGCGTATATGATACTAGACCCATATGATGGGCGATGGATATTCCCACATTCATCGATGTTTGACATCGAGATCGTATACGGGTGCTCAGTGGTGACTGGGTACACTGGACGGACTCACCGAGAACTCCTATATGGAATTATATCTATCGTCGGATAGCAGTTCTCAGGTAACACTGGTACAGGTTAGTCTGTAGACCAGAGATCGTCATAGAGTCTTGTGTGTTCTCCCACTGTACTTGGATTACCACCCTACCACGGCTCTACTGAGGCGTACAAACAGGTGGCCGTTGGGAACAGTCCTGAGACACACGAAGGCGATGAGCGATACGATGGGTTTCGTCTCTTCCGGTATTGGGAGTTGATGATGTGCTGTGCTCGATTGGCTATATCAGTAAGTCCCTGGCCAGGGCCAGGGCTGTTGAGATTTACTAATAAGTTTTATCAGTAGTTTCTTGATCTGTTATAGACCATTCATCGGCACGACTTATTGAGTTGTTGGGGTCGACGTTACCATCCCTAGACTCGATATGCTGCATATCTGACGAAGAGACCGGACTGTACGGTAGTGTTGCCGGTTGGCTCGACGGGAGTTGTGATAGGTTTGCTTGTTTTCTTCTGATCGCTCAATACCCGGGTGGCCGTTACGTTTAGCTGACCGCTTGCGGCTTGGGGGTGCTTGATTTGATCATCACCCACTGCCGGCGTATTGACAAGTCTTATAGTCACACAATGGAGTTACCTAGTCCAGGTGAAACGATGTGGTGCGCATATGAGATATGCGCGTGGACTCGGTTAAAATGCGTGTATGAGATACCGTATATTAATCGGGCGATTTTCTTTTGGTCGGGTCGTATGTGATATGACCGGTTTGCTAAATCAAGTGTTGATTTATCATTGACCATTAGTTTCTCACTTTAAACCCTTTATTGTCTTTTTGTTGTATGCATGCATGCATGTATGCGTTTATTCTCATTCATGCACATATGGATGTACATGCACACATACATGCATACATAATTCTATCATGGTTGTTGATATAGTGGATGGTGGCAATATAAGGCTCACACCATTTATAAATATATGGATATTATTTTTTTGGAAATGAAAAATGGAAATGGAAATTGTTATCATGGTTTAATATTTTATTCTTGCACTAACCCTTTGGTTTAACCATGATTTAATTTCTATGGCCATTTTTTATCCAAAACAAATATCTAGATATTTTATAACTATGGTTAAGAATGAGAAAGAGAAAATATATATATTTTCATTTCTCATTTTTATTCATATGCATATCATTATCTTGAGCTCTTCACAAGCCATCATCTTCTTCCTCCTTTCTCTCTTGCTCTCTAGTTTTTTCTTGTGAGCAAAAGAGTCATCAAGTTAGGGTTTTGAAGTGAGAAAACAAACCACATCACCATTCTACACTAGTCTTGCCCATTAGTATAGAGTGTTAGCTTCCATTTCTTCTCTTGATCTAGTGGAGCTTCAAGCTTGGACAGAGAGGACTCCAGGTGGATCGTCGTGGACCTCGGGGATCTCAAGCGAACCTTTTTCCAACCCTCAAGTAGCCAAGGAATCTATCGTAGGGAGCTACAAAGGTTGTACTCTCAAAATCCTAGCTTTTACTACTTGTGTTTATGTTAAAGTTATGTTACCCTAGCTTTTCTAGCATGATCCTTAAGTTTGTTTCTCTAGCACCATATAAATTTTAATTATGGCATGTGTGTTGCCTCCAAACCCTTGTAGTGGTGCTGTAGGAACCCTTTCATTTGCGACACGTTATGATTGTGTAGGTACCTCATGAAGACTTTGAGACGACAACCAAGCACGTGGCGACGTCATCAATGAAAATCGAAGTGTAAGGTGAGTAGATTATATCTACGGGAGAAGTCGGGTGGATGGCGTATAGCACCCCCGCAGTTCGATGTTTAGTATGCTATATGTACTATATATATATGATAGCTTTATGTGTGACATGGATATTCAAGATATGATTAGGTGTTCAATGGTTAGATTAGGGTTATTGGAAGTGAACTAGTATAACTTCTTAGTCGCGAACCCTAGAATAGGTTTACACCCACAAGCACACACAAGCTTACTTTGTTATACTTGTGCGTATATGGGGATACGTATATATATATATATTCACACACTTAGGTATGGGACGATGTATATATATACACGTATACCAACAGTTGGATGATGAGGATAGTGGATGATATTTGGAGATGAGTCGATGAGTTTGGGCATGGTGCCATGAGATCGGTGATATGTTTTGATTCGTATTAGGAGATACGACAAGAGATTATAGCGAGCCTTTAGGCGTGTGTTTTACACACGCATTTATATATATATAGATGATATCATCTTATACTAAACTTAGATCAGTACCCTAGTCCATGAGATATAATGATAAGGACACCAGATAATTGATGAGAAAAATATGAGATTCGACCCGTACCCAGATTTGGGATGCCGTACGACGGATTTACGTACGTGCTATATATTGATGATAGATCCACACAATCTTGACTCGAGGATGTCATATTGTATATTGTATCCTATGTGATACAATTGAGGCGGGATCAGCGACTATTATATGTATATATATATCGACTCAGATTTAGGTGGTTTCCGTACCTTTTCGATTAGCTTGTTAGTTAGATTTGTAGTTTACTTACTAGCTGTTAGACTAGACCTGAGTCATACCTATTTCAAAACTAACGAATCGTGAGTATTTTAAAGATAGGCCAATGAATTCTACGGATATTTGTAAGTGCACGGCGGCGCCCCGGCCGTCAATCCGAGGCCAAAATGCGGAAACGATAATTTACTTTAACTTTAGAACCAGCACCACCGCGCACTAAAATCCCGGATCGGGCCATTAACATAGTCCTAGCTAACTAGAGAAGGGGTAGAGAGATATACCGAGCGATCCGTATCCTTCGGTCTTCTCGTCGTCGTCCCGATCTCCCCGCGGAATCTCCGGTCTGAATCTCCTCGTCGGAAGAGGGCACCACATCGCCGGATTCTTTTACGGGCTCCTACCTCTGGACCGAGGCAACTCGGGTATGAAGTTGGCGAGTCGACGTGCCCAAGGAAGCTGTAGGTTAACTGTAGAACTCTATGTCTCTTTGGGGTTGTGGAAGTTGCCATTGGTGGAGGATTGAGATAGCATTTTTGGAGATGAAATTGGGGATTTTTGCAAGCCCATGAGAACCAAAAATCCCCACAAAAATAATGCGCAGCCCCTCCCTCTCTTTGGCCGGCCATGTAACAAGGAAAGGAATGAGAGGAGAGTGTATGGATGAGCGAGCCACAAGAATAATGCAAGAGAGAGAAAGGGTCATGAGAATAAGCAATGATCACAATCAAAGTCCAACACTCCATCAACCAATCATCACACCCAAAGTCAAGCAATGATGAGGAAAAGAAGTCGAATGAAAGTGCACCATCATGAAACCATCATGATGCAACTACTTGCAAAAACAACCCTCCAAAATGCTTATTTGCACAAATGCAAATAAGCCCTCCTCCACCAATCTTCGGCGAAAGAAAGAAACAAAGGAAAATGGCCGAAACGGAATGCAAACTGACAACTTCATAAAACTGATCCCATAATAAATTACAGGAAACCTCGCTACTGTATATACATACACGCATTTGTATTCCGACCGAAATACAAATGCAATGAGACAAAATCTACACTGTACTATACTAGGATCCGGCTTAAACCAAAGCCCGCTAGTATTAACCGTCCGATCATGATGCGTGCAATACCGCACGTATCTGATCGAACCCTGCCATATCTCCATACGGCCTCTACAGCGTTTCGCCCGAAACTTGAGAAAACGGTCTGTGGGGGACTCTAAAGACTCGTCAACACTTTGGCTGTGGATTTAACCACTAGCACGTCAGAGGTATTAGCCTTACGTAATGGGGTATCAGGTATTGACCAAAAGGGACGTCGATGAGCGAACTCATCCTGACACCCTACTGAGCCTGTCAGTGACAATATCTTTATAGTCCGGTCCGTTCGTCTATGAGCATCGCATGGCGGGCCTAGGGGGTTGGTAAAAGTCAGACCCTCAAAAGCGGTACAAGTCGTGTTGGAGTGTAGCCCAGAACACCCTGAAATACTACTGGAATACCTACCAGTAAATCTCCTGCCTTGGCCAAGGACTTCGTGTAATGGCTCTCCTAGACACAGCGCGACCTCACCCCCAATACCGGGAGCGACGAACCACTGCAGATCCGCTCACTGCCTCCATGTGGCTCGGGACTGTACCCAACTAAAACCTGTTTTCACGTCTCCTTTGAGCGTTGTAGGGTAGTAATCAAAGTACAGTGGGAACTCACACGAGAAAAATGACGATCTCAGGTCGATTAACTAACCTGTACACATGTCACCAGGGAACTGCTATCTGACGCCAGGTATAAGACCAACTAGCATGTACCCGGCGAGTCCTGTCCGGTGTACTCATAACCCAATGAGCACCTACATACATCTCAGGTGAACCAACTGACACCAATGGCTTGTGAGACCGGCTACCGCCCCTCTTCGGGGTCTTGACTGTATACACTAGTCTACTCTGGAGTATCGATGCCCTGTCTCGAAACTCCTACGACTAGGGACCTTTTAAGGATGTGCTTATAGACTACCAGCTCCCACGTATATGATCTCCCTCATACTGCTGGCAGTCAAGTAAGAATCCTAGGGGCTCTATCAACGCGCAATAGTGACCTGTAAGGTCACCTGAAGCATACACGATGATAAAGATAAACCAGATAGCATACTATCATCTCGAGTAAGACTGTCCTATCGGGATAGGTCCTCCATCAATCATTGCAATCACGTGCCTGTATCCAATAATTGACTCTGAGGGCACTATCTCCAACAATCTCCCATTTGCACTCAAGGCTAATTATTGCGATGTCGCGTACTCACAGCCCATGTGAAACCGAACACCCAACTCCTCTACTAATCAGTCTCACAAAACCCGTTTGCGAAACTATTGCGTTCGAGGAATAGCCTCAGTGAGTGGATCCGCCCTGATGTTTCTTTCTATGTCTCTCTATAACTCAAGTTCGTGGAGAATTCCATCTCCCGAAATGAGCAATACCTGTCTTAGAATATGTCTGGATGTCTGATGGGACCTAGCTCATAAATGAACTCCAAATCCAAACTTCTTAGACTGTATCGTCAATTGAACTTAATCAGTATCCTGCGTCATGCCTCCCTCAGTATCCCCTTGGACCACCTGTCCAAAATACTGCCCCTCGTCAGAAGGAAAACTATAACTCTGACAACCTCTCTGTCATCCATGTCACCTTGGAAGCCTGGAATGATAAGTGTCTCCCGAACGAGGCTGTCATTATCATATCCCTAGAACATCCACTTATGTTCTATAACTGCTTCCGATCGTTTCTCCAGGATTGGATCAATATCAACATATTGCATCTCGTGCAAAAACAATATCTGGTGTGGTACTTGACCTTTCATGATTGACTCAATTGCCTAAGCAAGTGGTCTGCCAATCATGCGCATCCCTCTCCACTTTAGTCTGTAAGACACCTTTAGAGAGGGTGTCTCCATCACCAGTAGGTACACTACCGTGCCTGGAGTCGTCCATTCTAAAACACCTTCAGAATGCTGTCTAAGTACCCTAATTGGGAAACTACCCAAATCTAGATCTAATACCATAGATCCAGTAACCAGAATGTCTTGATATTATGTCCAAGTCCTATGTGGAGAAACCACTGTGTGACAACCAAAGTATAACTGATCGTAGTATAGGAACATCACTTCCTACTCTGTGTATGTCATCAAAATACCATGAAATCACACCCTACTACCTTCTTAACAGATCCATCCCCTGTTCTGATGAAGTCAAACCTATGACTGTCATATCAGAAATAGATGATCTATCTCCGCTACATCTGCTTTAGTCTAGAAATAGACACAAGCCACTTATCCACCAATGTTTCCGCTGCTCCCACTGACTATGACGACCCTCTGACATAGTCATATACACGTACACTTCTAAAGCTAGTTTAGAACGACGCTATACTCATCCTCCTGCCGGGTCTTGCAGCCTGGAACAACAGCAATAGCATGTCTGGGTAAACAAGAACCTCCATATCACCGTCCTTGAGGCTACCGGAGTACCTCCTGGGTGCCTGAGGTTACCCACCGTATCTGCGGAGTGGCCAATGGAATGTCAAACCAGATCGAATCTTTAGGTTCTTATTAAATATTCAGTAATCGTTTGCGGTTCTGGAATCACTTCCAGTTCTACCATACTCCCACTACTGTTTTCTGAAAAAATCCATTTTTGTTAAAACTGTGGCGAGTCAAGAACAATATCACTATTGATCTTCCAGATGGTAGAAAGTCAACCCTCGTCATAGCCTGGGTCAACCCACAAACAGCCATTACAGACACGTTCCTTGAGTTATCCAGAGTCTGGTTTTAAGCATAAGCCGGACAACTCCCCGTACCTTAATATCGTTAAGATATGAACTGTTCTATATCCAATATAGAACCAGAGGCACTGATTTAATTGAACCAGATTCAAATCATACAGCTGTCTCCAGTGCATGTCAACTAAATGGAGAGAGGCCGATCAGCATTACTCAACTTAGGAGTGCTTCCAATTATGAGTAATCTGAAAGAGAAGCAAGTTCTTTAATCATTACTATCAACTGAATACCCAACACAAGTATCTACATCTTCGATCAACTTGAAGAATTCTGATACTTGCAACACCTGGTTCTCTACTTTATTCATATACCTATAACTTCTCAAAACTCAGACCTTATGTTTCTACGAAACACTTGTCTAAGAACTAGAGAAGTCATAAGTAAACCAAATATAGTACGAGGACCAACCCCTCTGTCCTAATGGACACTGAACATTATACAATACTCTGTATAAGTCCCATGAGTCTGATAACTTAATCCCTGTGTGTCGTAAGTTGAAAACTGTACCTATGGTTAAGAAGAATTACACCGCTGTTTAATGCTCCTTACCTAACCATCCACTGATATAGGTAAATGTCATGGCCATAATTTCAAAAAGGTATATCTCACTCTATAAAAATAGACGTATAGATGTATCAATTTGAAATTGGTGCATAACAGCGGATATTCAAAACCAAATATTTGTCGTCAGGAAAACAACCCAGGTGACTTCCTCAAATATCACCGATTACAACGAATCCCGATATAATGAGGATGATCACCTAATTCCCAATAACTTACTCCCACTCATCATCTGTAAAACCATACAGATGTGAGAATCATACCTGGTAAATACATACCCTGGAGCTAGTGTCTAATTAGGAAATCAGTTTTTCTTTTAACAGTACACAGTGAAACTGAAACATTGAAATGTTTCGATGGGGTATCCTGGTATTCATAGTAATGCCTCTTCCATTAGCAGATTCACAACTGTAACCGTATATTTCTATACCATTTCTTCACATCCCTTCATATGTCTTTAGTCATTACCTTCTGTACACCCCTTTAGGCAAAATGGTTTTCTTCTTTCCCTACCGCTCGGCACCAGCCTATGGTTTGGAAGAAGACTATCCAATAAGCATAATGGATGTACTGTCCTAATCCTAGGAGCACTCTCAATGCGAGAGAAGGTGAAGATAAAAGACACCTGAATAAACCTTATTCCTATTTCTCCTGAACCAGAATCTATCCCCGAACTGGAACAAGTTCCTTTCGAGTTCGTATATAACCATACGATGGAGTATCCAATAAACTGTGGATCTTCGTAGTGTTACAGGGTGTTCTGGAGAAATTCAAAGGTGATGTGGGAGTGGCGATGAAATAATTGGTTTGGTCGTGAATAGCAGTCGCAATTTACTTTGCCCTCTTACTAATCCCTTGATATGTCTTTACTTAATACCTTCTGTACACCATCGTTATGCTAATTGGTTTTCTTCATTCCCCACCGTTCGGCATCAGCGTAAGGTTTGGAAGAAGACTATCTGATTTGCGTAATAGGTGTACTATCTCCTAAACCAAGGAGTACTCGCAACCTGAGAGAAGGTAAAAGGAAAAGACAACTGAAAAGTCCTATTCATTTTTTCCAGAACCGGAAACCATCCTCGAATAAATTCCTTCGAGTTCGTATATAACCATACGATGGTTTTATCCAATGGAAGTGGACGTCATAATAATACGGGATGTCCTGGAGAAAAGGGTAAAAGTAGGAGTGGCAATGAGATTTGCAACTCAGACAATCCAAAAGCCAGTGTTAAGAAGGTTCGTTTAATTTTGGTCACTGAGTCATAGTCAAGGGTCGGGTCATGGTCGCTGCCGAAGAGAGAGAGAAAAGAAACACTCAGCGTGCACTCTAACCTAGATCAAAATGGTTACCAATTTATCTAATCAGGAAACCTCCCACTGTACCGTCAAATTCTCCTCCAAACCCGAAAGAAGAATTAGTCTGGATCACCCGAGGAGTAAACCAACTCATCAGTGGGAATCGGGATCCAACTATCATCGCATGAAAACATAACGGAATCCTCTCACGTTATCACACTCCAGAAGGTATTCGCATATCTGTAAAGTTTCAGTTTCTTTAGAAACTCCCGATGTGATTTTTACCCCATGCTCTTATGACCATGACTTTGGCCAACAAATCATAAGTCACATGTCAAGTTCTACCCGTCATTCTCCAGGTTAATTTGAACACACCCGTACCTACCCTTGACTTCGGCCAACAAGGAAGTATGACTGTCCCAAACCAACGCATCTATCTATGCTTCATATGAATACCCAATAGCTACCAAACACTGTGCCTTGACTTTGGCCAACAAACACAGCTTGAATACTATTGGCTATCCATATGAAACGACGGAGGGCTACGAATGGTTTCTGGCGAAAACCTTTAACGTAATGAACTTGATATCGTTGAAGGAACCGGATAGCTTTTATAAAAATATAGTGGCGAAAACCTTTGCTAAAGAGGTCACTCCCGGTGAAGGGATCTCGGCTCTTTCCCCGTAGAATGAGGTGCAGGATATTCCAACTGAATACCACGATGCAAAGCAAAAGTAAATGACTATAGTGAAGTTATTGCCCTTACACAAATTTTTGTCCAAGGGGTCACTCCCGGTAAAGGGATCTCGGCCCTTGCCTCGTCGACTGAGGTGCAGGATATTCCAACTAAATACCACTGTGCAAAACAAAGGTGAACGTTCTTGCAATAACAGCTTTTTGAAAAGAGTTCCAACAACATCAGAATAGGTTTGTTTAGCTTGCATTGATCCGAATCAACGCAGTCCCATCAATTGATCACACCAATAAAGAACGAAAATAATGATGTACGTATATGCCAGCCGCATTCGCCACTGGGTCCCGTCATTACCTGTTAGGTTTCTTAACTAACAACAGAGCGGGACTGGACTAGCGCGGATGCAAAGCATATACAACATCTACTAGTATATATATCAATAAATAATATTCTCTCAAGGCGTGATAAAATGCAACATCACAGAAATGTAATAAGCATCACAGAACAATACAGATATCTGGGATCCCCGGGTTTCACAGAGCCGCTACTGAAACCCGACGTTCCCCTGGTCGTGTGGATAGCCTGTGCAATGAAATCCTAGACCCCTACAGGCGCGGCAAGTTACCCCCAAAAACCTGAAGAGAGGCGGCCCCCTTCAGAATCGTGAATGGACCACCCAGCACTTTACGGAATCCGGTAACTTGGGCACCCCTCCTTGGGTCAACCTGTACCCCGTACGAGTGCGGCGAATAGCCAGCCAATTTTAGAGTGAGGCCCCCTCCATCTCAACGCCATGAGATGCGGGCCCGTTGCCCTCTAGAACCCGGCTATCCGTGCACCCCACATTGGGGTAATCCTAGTACAGAAAGTTAAATATACATACAACGGGTACATCGACCTCATCCCGGTCGTGCCCCAAAAGAATAATATACAAACAGGCAGTGACGGCAGTCAACAAGTCGGACGCTCGCCCCGCAATATCAAATGTACATATACAACCAAACTGTACTAACATTGCATCCAGGCTATCCACCACGACAATCCGCAACATCACAGCACAACACAGAATATCAACGTGAATGTCACGTTCGCAAATCCGTCTAAAAGGGCTATAGCAGTTAGACAGGATCTACCGACCAAATGACATTCATGGTCGCAGATATAATATAAATTCTGTGAACTAACTTATTTAAAATTTTCGATCGGCTAAATTTCCCGAAGTTGGCCCCAAGCACAACTGTTGCACTCAAAAACATCTGGGACCAAAAAGAATATACCAGAAACCCTATTTCCATGTCAGAAGCCCACTGTAAAAATTTGGTGCAGTTTGGACACAAAACGGCGGCGGATCCGCGGCCCAAACATGGTTTTGGCCGCTGATCCGCCGTGTTACAGTAATATCAGCGGACCAAATTTTCACAGAATTCTCAAAAAACCCTGCACGTAATTTTGCAATGCACCAAATAATTTTTTGACGACTGGAAAAATTCGACAGAAACCGATGCATAGAAAATGTGGTTTTTGGAAATTCGTTCGATCGAACTTGTAAACACGTTAGAGCAAGCTAGACTGGGTTAATGGCGTGGCTCTGATACCAGTGTAAGTGCACGGCGGCGTCCCGGCCGTCAATCCGAGGCCAAAATGCGGAAACGATACTTTAACTTTAGAACCGGCACCACCGGGCACTAAAATCCTAGATCGGGCCATTAACATAGTCCTTGCTAACTAGAGAAGGAGTAGAGAGATATACCGAGCGATCCGTGTCCTTCGGTCTTCTCGTCGTTGTCCCGATCTCCCCGCGGAATCTCCGGTCTTCATCTCCTCGTCGGAAGAGGGCACCACATCGCCGGCTTCTTTTACGGGCTCCCACCACTGGACCGAGGCAACTCGGGCACGAAGTTGGCGAGTCGATGTGCCCTAGGATGCTGTAGGTTAACTGTAGAACTCCATGTCTCTTTGGCATTGTGGAAGTTGCCATTGGTGGAGGATTGAGATGATAGCATTTTTGGAGATGAAATTGGGGATTTTTGTAAGCCCAAGAGAACCAAAAATCCCCACAAAAATAATGGGCAGCCCCTCCCTCTCTTTGGCCGGCCAAGTAACAAGGAAAGGAATGAGAGGAGAGTGTATGGATGAGGGAGCCACAAGAATAATGCAAGAGAGAGAAAGGGTCATGATAATAAGCAGTGATCACAATCAAAGTCCAACACTCCATCAACCAATCATCACACCCAAAGTCAAGCAATGATGAGGAAAAGAAGTCAAATGAAAGTGCACCATCATGAAACCATCATGATGCAACTACTTGCAAAAACAACCCTCCAAAATGCTTATTTGCACAAATGCAAATAAGCCATCCTCCACCAATCTTCAGCCAAAGAAAGATACAAAGGAAAATGGCCGAAACGGAATGCAAACTGGCAACTTCATAAAACTGATCCCGTAATAAATTACAGGAAACCCCGCTACTGTATATACATATCCGCATTTGTATTCCGACCGAAATACAAATGCAATGAGAAAAAATCTACACTGTACTATACTAGGATCTGGCTTAAACCAAAGCCCGCTAGTATTAACCTTCCGATCATGATGCGTGCAATACCGCACGTATCTGATCGAACCCTGCCATATCTCCATACGGCCTCTACAGCGTTTCGCCCGAAACTTGAGAAAACGGTCTATGGGGGACTCTAAAGACTCGTCAACACTTTGGCCGTGGATTTAACCACTAACACGTCAGAGGTATTAGCCATACGTAACGGGCTACCAAGTATTGACCAAAAGGGACATCGATGAGAGAACTCATCCTGACACCCTACTGAGCCTGTCAGTGACAATATCCGTACAGTCCGGTCCATTTGTCTCTGAGCATCGCATGGCGGGCCTAGGGGTTGGTAAAAGTCAGACCCATAAAAGCGGTACAAGTCGTGTCAGAGTGTAGCCCAGAACACCCGGAGATACTACTGGAATACCTACCAGAAAATCTCCTGCCTTGACCAAGGACTTCGTGTAATGGCTCTCCTAGACACAGCGCGACCTCACCTCCAATACCGGGAGAGACGAACCCCTGCAGATCCGCTCACTGCCTCCATGTGGCTCGGGACTGTACCCAACTAAAACCTGTTTGCACGTCTACTTTGAGCGTGGTAGGGTAGTAATCAAAGTACAATGGAAACTCACACGAGAAAAATGACGATCTCAGGTCGATGAACTAATCTGTACACATGTCACCAGGGAACTGCTATCTGACGTCAGGTATAAGACCAACTAGCATATTCCCGGCGAGTCCTGTCCGGTGTACTCATAACCCAATGAGAACCTGTATACATCTTAGGTGAACCAACTGACACCAATGGCTTGTGAGACCGGCTACCGCCCCTCGTCGGGGTCTCGACTGTATACACTAGTCTACTCTGGAGTATCGATGCCCTGTCTCGAAACTCCCACGACTAGGGACCTTTTAAGGATGTGCTTATAGACTACCAGCTCCCACGTATATGATCGCCCTCATACTGCTGGCAGTCAAGCAAGAATCCTAGGGGCTCTATCAAGGCGCAATAGTGACCTGTAAGGTCACCTAAAGCAGTACACGATGATAAAGATAAATCAGATAGCATACTATCATCTCGAGTAAGACTGTCCTATCGGGATAGGTCATCCATCAATCATTGCAATCACGTGCCTGTGATCCAATAATTGACTTTGAGGGCACTATCTCCAACAATATTTTCAAAAGACGCATCTTTTCCTAAAAACACCGTAGCCCTTATTTTTCTAAACACCACGATTCGTGTTATTTCAAATGGCAAAACTGTATGACATATATATATTGATGTAGATTCTTCACTGTTGCGTTTATTATTCGATTTCCGCATATTCTTGCTATTCGCATCGCATTGCATGTTTAAATGTGTTTATTGTTATATTAAACCCATGCTGTCAGGACACCAGCACCATTATCGATGATGCGTATGTTCCACGTACACCTGCTTGCCGGCTCACACACTTCATCATCGATAATTGCCATGTCACTACACAGTAGGATTGTTGCATCAGGATATGACTCCTTGTTTGATATACTGGCACATATGCATAGTGTACGCTCATACTTGCGGATATACCTACTTGTACATCCATATTGGCACAGAGGCATATTGTACACTCATACTTGCGTATATACCTACTTGTATATTCATATTGGCACACAGGAATATTGTACACTTATACTTGCGGATATACCTACTTGTACATCCATATTATCACATATACATATTGTACGCTCATACTTGCGGATATACCTACTTGTACATCCATATTGGCACATAGGCATATTGTACACTCATACTTGCGAATATACCTACTTGTACATTCATATTGTCACATATGCATATTGTACGCTCATACTTGCGGATATACCTACTTGTACATCCATATTGGCACATAGGCATATTGTACACTCATACTTGCGGATATACCTACTTGTAAATCCATATTGGTACACAGGCACATAGGCATATTGTACACTCATACTTGCGGATATACCTACTTATACATCCATATTGGTACACAGGCATATTGTACACTCATACTTGCGGATATACCTACTTGTACATCCATATTGGCACAAGGGCATATTGTACACTCATACTTGCGTATATACCTACTTGTATATTCATATTGGCACACAGGTATATTGTACACTCATACTTGTGGATATACCTACTTGTACATCCATATTGGCACATAGTCATATGGTACACTTATACTTGCGTATATACATTCACGACCCAAAATATCACGTGACTGGCATTGAATCATATGAAGTCTATAGGACCCCTCATCTAATCCATGTAAGCCAAAAGCCCAGAAATCTAAAACCATTTTTTAGGAGTAATTAAGGAAACTAATTTTTAAGAAGTAAGGAAAACATGGTTTAGAAGCAAGGTTTTTAAATAAGTAAGCCGAATATGCATTTTTAAAATCTCTAGTCTTTTCTGAAAATTTCGGCAGAGTTTCCTTTGTAAATACTGGCCCCAAACGGGGTATAACATGAATAATATATATACAATGATAAAAGGCATCCCCAAGCGGGAACTAGCTCTTCGTCAATCGACGGTCACAACCACACAAATAGTATAATATACAATGCCGAATGGCGAGGATCAAAACTCAAAGGAAAACTCAAAATCCGTATGAAAACCATAATACTACAACGCGCGACTCTATGGTCGAAATAATACATAACTGGGTTTCTAAGTCTGAAACAATATACAAGTTTGGTTGATGGAATTACTAGATACAACTGAATATACATGTACAATGGTTGTTCTGATGCAAAGAACCCACCTACCAAAGCAAATCTCCCGTAGGGGAAGCAGTGTGCCAGAAGCCGCAATGGAACCTGTACGGCAAAACCTACAAGAACTGTGGCACAACGGGGGTGAGTTGCCAACTCGTGAATAGAAAACATCACAGAGCAGAAATCGTATGTTTGACTCAACCTAGGTCAATACGATCAGATATATATATAAACCTCAAATGAATAAGTTTGAAGAATGATAAGGTAGCATTGTAACATCTATACATGAGTGTAGTGCCAAGTGCTCGTACCAGTGCCTCAGGTAATAGCATATCAAAATATGAGTTATGATCAATGTCGACTATATCATGAAGTCTATGAATATGTCGATATCATCCAACTATGTGAACAATGTCAACAATGTCAATATATGTATGTGGAAATCGTCCACGTGTCACCCAATGACAATAAGCATCATGCATGTAAATATCATAAACATATGCATGGAAGTATGAGGATGTAACTCAACAGGTGTCGCTCGCGACATATCAAAATCATGGAACCTGAGTGTCAAGCATCGACACTCAAAAACATCATGAAACCTGTGCCTAGCATCGGCACGTAAATCCTCATATACATAGGGCTCCGTCAGTCCGGATCGGCCCGTCTCATCTCTCAACTCCGTTCGGTATCCCCTAGATATCCGCCAAGCTCAACACAATCACTGGTAGGTAATACCACCCTGCTAGGCTCACCGTCTAACATATACGAGTCTTCTTGCCCCGGGGTACCTCACCGGGTCCACCATGTACCCGCAATCTGTGCCTACCACTCCTCGAATCGGGTATACTCACACAAGCTCTCAGGAACCGAGAAAACTCATGGTGGACGCACTGAAATATCATATCAAGAGAAACCGGGTTTTAAAACAGTGCGTATTTTCTTAAAATAATACCACAGTTCTCAAATCCAGAAATCCCATAAATCCAACTCAATGCGTACATCCATGCAATGTGTCGTATGACACAAAGAGTAAAAAGGGAAAGACCGCCCTTTTAAAAGAATCATGTTTTGAAAATATCTCATGCGGTCCCTATTTTCTTAAAATCAAGTCAATATCATCCATGTATAAAACATGTGTATGTATGTAGGTATGGATGTGCAAATGGATATAAGCGCGAATATGAGTGTAGCACTACTATGAAAATACAGTGTGCATGTGCGCAAGTAGGGATATATCAATATATATATGCACAGGTATCAATATACAGTGTGCATGTGCGCAAGTATGAAGATATCAATATATGTGTGAACTGGTATGAATATACAGTGTGCATGTGCGCAAGTATGAAGATATCAATATATGTGTGCACTGGTATGAATATACAGTGTGCATGTGCGCAAGTATGAAGATATCAATATATGTATGCACTGGTATGAATATACAGTGTGCATGTGCGCAAGTAGGAAGATATCAATGTATGTGTGCACTGGTATGAATATACATTGTGCATGTGCGCAAGTATGAAGATATCAATATATGTGTGCACTACTATGAAAATACAGTGTGCATGTGCGCAAGTAGGGATATATCAATATATATATGCACAGGTATCAATATACAGTGTGCATGTGCGCAAGTATGAAGATATCAATATATCTGTGCACTGGTATGCCATGCAAGGGATCATATCCTGAATGCAACAGTAAGAATATGCGGCAGATGAATAATAACACAACGGTGTAGAATCTACATCAGTTTATCCATGTCATACTGTTTTTCCATTTGAAAGAAGACGAATCAGGGTTTTTAGGAAAATAAGGGCTACGGTGTTTTTATGAAAAGATGCGTCTTTTGAAAATATCCGTAGAATCCCTTTGCCTGTCTTTAAAATACTCCCAATTCGTTAGTTTTTGAGATAGGTATGACATCGGTCTAGCCTAACATCTACTAGCAAAACTACAGCTCAGACTAACAAGTCAATCCGGAGGGGTATGGAAACCACCTAAATCTGAGTCGATATATATATATATATATATATATATATATATAATAGTCGGTGATCTCGCCTCAAAGGTACCGCGTACGATACAATATCATATGACATCCTCGAGTCATGAGTGCGGATGTTCCCTTCCGAAAGGCGGCGCACAGGACCGCGATGTCCTGACGCTGGGATTCGTGGCAGATGCTATTTGGTTTTATCCGTCTATCTCTCCGGAGATGCCGAGTTGATTTATGGCACCGTGTATCGGAGGTTAAGACGGATGCGGCCGATGTAGCAGACTTCATCAGATTCCCCCTCGCTTGAGGGGTTTTTGATTGTGGGGACGCTCTTCCCTGCAGGCGCAAGCCCCTGCAGTTAATTACGCTACCGCATCGCGGTAACAACTTTCTCCTTCTCTAGAATTTCACTTCGTGTCGTGTGTGTTTGTTATATTTGTGGTTGCCCGTGGATTGTATACGGAGACTGAGTAATGCCGTCGCCCGTAGGACGTGGAATAGTCCAAATCCGTATTTACTTAGATTTGGGTTTGGCGTTTTTAGTTTAAGGATACGTTAGTCGCGTTGCGGCTAAGATCAACTTAAACGTTCGTTAAGGATACGTTAGTCCTGTTTGAGACTAAGATCAACTTAACGTAGTGATCGATTTAATATCTGGCCGTCGGGACTCGTCAACTCTCTGACGTCGTTGAGGGATTACAACGACAGGCGTCATAGGAGTTCAGAGATGTACCCTTCAACCAAAGTTGATTTGGAGTTTTATCGTTTATTTAAATATCTAAGGACACATTAACCGTATTTAGGGCTAAGATCAACTTAGACGGGACCGTTTAGATCCGACAAAAGAGCGTTTGGGCACTATTGTTCCAGTTTGGGAGATTCATAGTCCAATTTGGGACTAAAGTTTGTTTGGAGGATACGTTAGCCATTTTTGAGGCTAAGATCGACTCAAGAGTTTGTTAAGGATACGTTAGTCCAGTTTGAGACTAAGATCATCTTAACGGGACCGTTTAGATCCGACAAAAGAGCATTTGGGCTCTATTGTGCCAGTTTAGGGACGTGGTGGTCCATATTCCAGTTTAGGGACGTGGTGGTCCATTTTCCAGTTTAGGGACGTAGCGGTCCATCGCCAGTTTAGGGACGTAGTGGTCCATTTTCAAGTTTAGGGACGTAGTGGTCCATCGCCAGTTTAGGGACGTAGTGGTCCATCGCCAGTTTAGGGACGTTTCGGTCCGATATTAGTTTAGGGACGTTTCGGTCCGATGTTAGTTTAAGGACGTCTCGGTCCGATATTAGTTTAGGGACGTTTCGGTCCGATGTTAGTTTAGGGACGTTTCGGTCCGATGTTAGTTTAAGGGCGTCTCGGTCCAATATTAGTTTAGGGACGTTTCGGTCCGATGTTAGTTTAAGGACGTCTCGGTCCGATATTAGTTTAGGGACGTTTCGGTCCGATATTAGTTTAAGGACGTTTCGGTCCGTTATTAGTTTAAGGACGTTTCGGTCCACGAGTTTAAGGACCCCGCAGTCCGTATGGGTGTGTGGTCGTTGGGACCCGTCACCTCTTTGATGTCGTTGAAGAATTACAACGATAGATGTCAAAGGAGTTCGGAGATGTACCCTCGAACCGGACATAAATTGATTTAGGAGAGCCATTTTGCTCAGTCAATTTAATTTAAGGACTTATGGCCACGATTGGGCTAAGTCCATTGCTTTTGCGTTTCTTTTGCTTTTATTTGGGCTTTGCCCAGTAGGGATGCAGAGCATCAATTTTATTTGGACCCAGCCCTTTTATTGCTTTGCAATTTATTCTGACTTGCTAGGTCTTTTTGATTTGGGCCTAGCCCTTCAAATAATGCATTGCATTTGTGCAAAGCACCAAGAATCTTTTAGATTCAGGAAAAGAAGTGCAGAGCACTTCTTAATTTCTTGATCTAAATTTAGATCAAAGAAAAGAAAAGAAAGAAATCATTTCTTTCTTTCTGTTTCAGAGAACCAGAGGTTCATAGTAAGTGCAAGGCACTATTTTTATTATTTTTATTTATTTATTTATCTATTGAAGATCACTGATCTTGTTTTCTAGATCCATGATCTATTCTTTAAGAGAATTTTCTCTTATCTCAAAGGTTTTTACCTTCTTTTTTGTGTTCCCTAGAAATTCTCAAGAGTTCTCCTCTTTTTTTTATCCAATTCTCTATATCTTTGAAATGGGGTCTGGGGTCCTTTTATAGTGCTCAAAGATCAGTTAAATTTGTTAAAAAGATCTTTTCTGAGTGATTCGGGGAATTTTCCCCACCGTTGGATTTTTGATCCAAAGGCCCCTGTTTTACAGAAGAAATCTTCTTGTTTTAACAAGAATAGAAAAGATTTTCCTTAAATCTTCATTCTGTTGTTGCGCAACTCACCAGCGCGTGACACGTGTCGCGCAGTAAGGCACTTGCGCAACAGCGATTGCGCAACTGCGCAGACACGTGTCGCGCAGTGAAGCGCTTGCGCACCTGCGCAGACACGTGTCGCGCTGCCGTGCGCTTGCGCAGTTGTGCATGCGCAAGTGCGCAGACACGTGTCGCGCTGCCGTGCGCTTGCGCAGTTGTGCTTGCGCAACTGCGCAGACACGTGTCGCGCTGCGGTGCGCTTGCGCAGTTAAGTGTTACTTATGTTTTTTAAAGAGCCTTGCTCTGATCGGACGTATCCCCTTGGGCGTTGTGCTGCCGTGTCAACTTCTGACACGTGGCGCATTGCGCGGAGCGCATTGCGCGCAGCGCACGGGAACCGAAGCGTTGCTTCAAAATTAATGTTTAAATTTTCAAAGCAAAGCTTTATTTCTGATTGGGGGAAGATGAAGCGTTGCTTCTTCTCCCGCCTTGGAATTTGAACAGAGCTTTGCTCTGATTGGGGTAAACAAATGCCCCTCCACCGCTGCGCTTACGTGGCCTCCAAACGCAAGCACAACGGTGGCAGAATCCGAACCGTCGCGGCACCTTTTGGCAGTTGAAGAGGCGATTGATGCCTATAAATAGAACCTTTGATCCTCGAAAAATTCTTTACCACTTCAAGAATTTTGACTCAGAGCCTTGTTCTTGCTTAAGAATTTTCAGAGCCTTGCTCTTGATTTTTTTTCCAAGAACTCCAGAGTTCATAACCATCATAGGTAAAAATAAAATTAAATTAAATTAAAGATGATTAATAGAGCCTTGCTCTCCATAGATCCCTGATCTAAAGAAAACCCATTTAGGGTTTCATCTAGCAGAGCTTTGCTCTAAAGAGGTCCAAAGAGAACTCAGGAGAATCCTGTTACGGTTCCATTAATAGAGCTTTGCACTATAAAAGATTTTTCTTATATCTTCTTAATTAATGGAGCTTTGCTTCTACCAAATTATATGGCACTTGAGAATATTATTATTATTATATCATTTTTTTTCCAGAGCGGAGCTCTCAATATTCTCAGGGAATTTTCCTCAAATTCTCCTCATAACTAATTTTGACTGGTGTCGCTCCTGTCTGCAGAGCATTGCTCTCGAGGAGTTTAACTTTTAACTTTCTGTATTTTCTTGTTTGTTAATATCCCTGTATTGTTTTCTTCAGGTATTATGGCGGTGCGTCTATACAGCTTGCACTAGTTCATCACTTATGAGGATATCCGTGTACAGGGCCGTCAATAGAACCAGGAGTTTACGGACGCTCAATGTGTAGAGGTCATGGGTCGCCTGAATGCCAGCGGTGGCTGGCTGCTACCTCGTCGTTCGGCCCTTTTGAAAGTCGTGCTGGGGGCAATATGGAGAGCACTCCCAGGTCTTCACGAGGCCTTACCGCTCAATGCGCTAGATGATGCCGAAGACAAGGTGCATTCAGTGTACCTGACGGGGCTGATTTCGAAGAAACGGCGAAACAACCTCGTTGACATCCTACATCAAAACTTTCAGCAGACGACGATCGTTGCTGCTTATCGAAGGCCGGAGGGGCTTGCCGATGATATCGACACCGAGGAGTGCGAGAGGCTACGCATAAGAATAATTAGAAAGGCCAGAAGAAGTTTGGACGGCCTTACTTTTGAATTCCTCAATCCCTGCCCCGGATCTGAAGTTATTCCATTGTAATAATGTTTTCCTTTTACTGCTTTTCAAAATTGTAAGAATTTTTGCCAATATGAATGGAAACTTTTTATTTCAGCTTCTCTTATTTCTCGTCCTGAGTTTTCTGTCCATGCATAAATGAATGCATCACGCATGCCAGATCAAACGTAAACCGGATATTCTTTCTGTCATCTTCTTTCTTTTAATGTCAGCAGGCTGTCTAAATAACCATGGTTGATGGATGTCTAAAACGAGTATTCTGACTTCCTCAGGAAATAGCGATGGCTTAGGCTGCAGGTTCAGGTCTACTGCCTAAGACTTTTCAATTTTATGAGCCGTGAGGGTCTCATAGAGGCTTTTCTCGGTACGGATCGAGAGGATCTCATAGGTGGATTTTCTCCTTAGGAATCGTGAGGATTCCTAAGTGTGGTTTTCTCTTATAAGTCGTAAGGATCTTATAAGAGAATTTTCCCTCTTACGAATCATGAGGATTCGTAAGTTGTTGTTTCCCTCCTCGTCGAAATTCGACTTCGGAGAGTGAGACCCGTGAATAGTATGCAAGATACCAGTTTGGATTGACTTGCAGGGCCCCATTGCTCAAAAAGCAAGCTTTTCAATCCTTGCTGTCTAAGACTTTATCTCACGAGTCGAGCCGCCTCGACAATTTTTCACAAGTCGAGACGAATCGAACGTTTCTCACAAGAACATCTTAACGTCGCATTTAACCTCTGCTCTTTACGACAGAAGCCCGTTAAGGTCGGTGGTACTTAGGGTTTTGGCCATCGTACCGTCGCATAAGCTGATATAGTCCCCGATAGGCAATCGTGCTGTTCGAGTAGCCCCGCGACCGCTGTGTCTCTGATCCCTTCGGGGGCTGGACAAGACGTCTTCAAGCAATCCTCCTTGGCAGTTTGACCGTCGGAAGAGCAAGCGCTAGGAATTTGCCATGTCGCTTTTTACTTGAGGTCAGGCTCATTTTGGAGAGCCCCGATGAGTCATAACCACGCCGCGCTGGTGTGGGATGATCTCCGATAGTCTTTCAGGCTTTATATGACTTGCCGTTAAGACCCTGAAGCTAGGAATTTGGCCTTTGCTTCGTTTGCTGGCATTGCGTCCTCTGTATCGAGACGAATGTCATGGTGGGAACTAGGGATTTTGCCGTGGCTCCATTTGTTTGATGACGTTGTGTCTGCTGTGTCGAGACGAACGTTGGGGGGACATCTCGTCTGCTGTATCGAGACGGACGTCGAGGTTGTCTTTAGGTTGCTGGTGAACCGTCGAGGTTTGGAACTAGGGATTTTGCCGTGGCTCCATTTGTTTAATGACGTTGCGTCTGCTGTGTCGAGACGAACATTGGGGTGACATCTCGTCTATTGTATCGAGACGGACGTCGAAGTAGTGACCACTCTGTGCTGGTGAAAGATGATCTCCGATTGTCTTTCCGGTTTTATGTAAGTTACCGTCAAGACGTCAAGGTTAGGAATGTGGCCTTCGCTTCGTTTGCTTTGGTAGTCCATATCCTGTTGGAGGAAGAACGCTGGGGTTGACATTTCGTCTGCTGTATCGAGACGAACGTTAAGGTGGTGACCACTCTGTGCTGATGCGAGATGATCTCCGATTGTCTTTCCGGTTTTATGTGAGTTACCGTAAAGACGTTGAAGCTAGGAATGTGGCCTTCGCTTCATTTGCTTTGTCATGTCTGAATCCCTGCTGGAGGAAGAACGCTGAGGTTGACATTTCGTCTACTGTATCGAGACGAACGTCAAGGAGGTGACCACTTCATGTGAGATGGTCTCCGATTGTCTTTCCGGTTTTATGTGAGTTACCGTAAAGACGTTGAAGCTAGGAATGTGGCCTTCGCTTCATTTGCTTATACTGCGTTTGGTGTATTGAGATGAATGCTGAGGTCGAGCTGGGATTTTGCCATCACTCCGCTTTGTTTCGACCATGGGGTCTTTTGTTAACTTTGCATGTACACCCCGCTGGACTGCGAAGGAACGCCGTTGTTGACATTGAGTCTGTTGTGACGAGACGAATGCTAAGGTGGAGTTGGGATTTTGCCGTTACTCCGCTTTGTTTCGACCGTGAGGTCTTTTGTTGACGTTGCATCTGCCTCCAGCTGGACTGCGGAGGAACGCTGTTGTTGACATTGCGTCTACTGTATCGAGACGATTGTTGAGGTGAAGCTGGGATTTTGCCATCGCTCCGCTTGATGGTGTAACATCTGTGTCATGTTGGAATGAGGAGGCACACCGTTGTTGGTCTCTAGGCTGTAGACGTGGCCATTGAGATTTGGAACTAGGGACTTTGTCATGGTTCCGTTTCGTTGCGATTCTGAGGTCAGTTGTTGACGTCATGTCTGCATCTAGTTGGAGTAAGGAGAAACGCCGTTGGTGATCTTTAAGTTGTCGATATCGACATTGAGACCCTGAAGTTAGGGACCTTCCTTTGCTTTATTTGTTGACATCGTGTCTGTAATCTTGCGACAAATGTCGAGATGGTCTCTAGGTTATCTATGAACCGTCGAGATTTGGCTTCGCTTTCTGGTGGAGCCTGTTGGGAAGGTATTGTTCCCTTTTTATTTGTGCCCCTGGATTGTATACAGGGATCGATGTGATTTCCCCTGTAGGGCAAAAAGTTTCATTTTTTCATTTTTTTTATTTTTTTTTATTCTTTCCGCGATGCTCTGTCATTTCAGCTATTTATATCGCGAAAATCGGGATTGCCCAATCATTTCGGATATTTTTCGCGGTGCCCAATCATTTCGGCTATTTTTCTTTTTACTCGCTGCTTTTTATTGCGAGTTGCCCAACCATTTCGGCTATTTTGCATGCATACATTTTTACTTGCTGATTTTGTTTGCAAGCTGCCCCATCATTTCGGCTATTTCGTGTATATATATATATATATATATATATATATATATATATTTGGCTCGCTAATTTTTTTTTTTTTGCAAGTAGGGTATTTTGGATCTAATACCAATCCTGGCATCACCATCGCTGCGACTGGAATATTGCCAGGAGCGAATCATCATTTGTCGTAAAAGGACTTGGAATTTGATACCGGTCTAGGCATCAGCATCGCTGCAACTGGGATATTGCCAGGAGCGAATCATCATTTGCCTCTGTCGATGTTGAACAAAGGTGGCTTAGTAAGCAGGGTTAAGGGTCCTGTCGGCTAAGGCTTTTGACTTCATGAGCCGCAAGGGTCTCACAAAGGTATTTCTCCCTACAAGTCGTGAGGATCTTGTAGGTGTGTTTTCTCCTTGGGAATCGTGAGGATTCCTAAGTGCCTGTTCTCTTGTAAGTCGTAAGGATCTTACAAAAGGGTTTTCTCCTTATAAGTCGAGAGGACTTACAAGTGTTGTTTGCTGTACAAGCATATCCCTAGTCACGGATGAGACTTTGTTAGGGAAATATTTATTCATGCCCGTGGATTGTATACAAGGGTCATTATGAGCCGCTTGTAGGGCAATATCGAAGGTTGTGGGGTTGCGTAAGAACAGGTTAAGGTTTCTGTAACTTAAGACCTCCAAATCTTATGAGCCGTAAGGGTCCCACAAGAGAGTTCTCCTTACGAGTCGTGAGGATCTCGCAAGTGTATTTTCTCCTTAGGAATCGTGGGGATCCCTAAGTGTGTTGTTCCTTTGTGAGTCGTAAGGATCTCACGCAGGTGGTTTCTCCTTACAGGGTCGAGAGGATCCTATAAGTGTTTCTTTAACGAGGTTGCGCCCTTTCGGGTTTTCACAAACAATCGCCGGTAGCCCTGCTGTTTTTACTCACGGAGCCCTTTCGGGTTTTCATCCGTGCCCTTTTTGCTTATGGACATACCTTTATTTTTTTTTCTTTTTTTTTCGTTTTTTAAACGAGGTCGCGCCCTTTCGGGTTTTCACGAACACTCGCCGGTAGTCCTGCTGTTTTTACTCACGGAGCCCTTTCGGGTTTTCATCCGTGCCCATTTTGCTTGTGGACAAACCGTTAATTTTTTTTTTTAACGTCAGCCTGAAGATGCTGCGGGTTGGGAGTAGTTTAACGACGTTTCAGTCATTTGCAAGTTTTAGGACATTGCGGTCCGCCGTTAGTTTAAGGACGATTCGGTCCGTTGTTAGTTTAAGGACGTTTCGGTCCGTTATCCAGTTTTAGGACGTAGTGGTCCGTTAGGCTTTCTCTATGAATGAGCATGATGCCCCCGGCGTGTCCATATTTTTCGGAGCATGCGGTTGTGGCGGGTTCACCTTCCAAATTTCGGACAACGCGAACTTGCCCTGTTGGTATTGGTCTTCAACCCAGTTTTTGAAGACGTAGCAGTCCTCGATCAGGTGCCCTACTGTTTGGTGGTAAGGGCAATAATTAGGATTATTAACGTCGCCAGGCCGCAAAGGACGTTTTGGACCCGGCAGATTAATGAGTCTGTCACACACTGCCAGCTCGAACAGTCCCCTTGTTTTATCTTGCGGAAACGAGTAAGGACGTTTCAACTTTTCCTGGAGGGATTGCCGCTTGTTGCTTTGGCAAGCAACCGGTCTAGGGTCACCTGATTGTTGTTGAGCGCTGGCAACGAGGGCCTTTTTTTCTTTTCCTTTATTCTTTTTGCTCGGTCCCTTGTTTATGGGGCCGAGATTTTTTTCGAATAGCGTGCGATTACCTGGCTGAACGTTCTCGCAGCTTCTCAATTCCTTTATTTTCGAAATAGATTCCCTGAGGGAAAAGTTGGGGATAGCTTCTTCGTCAGAGTCGCTTCCAAAGGTGACAATTTGTGATCTCTTGAAGTCGGCGATATGACAGTCGGCGGCGGCTCTTTTGCGCTCATCTATCGCATTCTTCCGATGTCCACAAGCTTCACACTTTGTCCTGTCGAAGTGTCGCTTTTGAGCGACATACCCTTGCCACCAACAGTTAAAGGATTCGCAGTCTTCGGTAGGATGTATGATCTTCTGATGATATAAACAGAAGTTAGGGTGCATCTCTACCTCAGAGAAAGAATTTTCTTCAGAGGGCGGTAGCTTCATTCCTACTGATAGAGCTTTGGCGAACCGTTTCCTCGTCTTGAATTTGTTTTTACCCGCAGTGTGTGGCTTTTGATTTGACGGGAATACCTTGGTTCTTTCCAGTATGGCCATTTCATGCTCTTGATTGGCTTTTGCTTTCTGACGAATTTCATTTATGAAGGCATCGATCAACTTGTCTGACGGCCGCGGAATTTCTGTTTCAGGGTCTGCCATTGATTTCTCAGCGCAAGGATCCTCCTCATCATCCGTCAGTGAATGAGAAATCACATGACAAGTCGCTACGTAGTCTTCGGATTCATCCGATAAGTTTTCTCCATCGTTTTCATCCTCGACGAAAGAACAAGTTGCCCCCGGCGTGTCCGTCTTCTTTGGAGAGTGCGGCTATGAGGGGTTTACCTTCCAGCTTTCAGACAGCGTGAACTTGCCTTGCAGGTATTGATCCTCAATCCATCCCTTAAAGACGAAACAATCCTCAATCGGGTGACTTACCGTTTGGTGGTAAGGGCAATAATTGGGATTATTAAGATCGCCTGGCTGCAACGGACGTTTTGGATTCGGCAAATTAATGAGTCTGTTGCGCACTGCCAGCTCGAACAGTCTTCTCGTTTTATTCTGAGGAAACGAGTAATGAAGTCCTAGCCTCTCTTCGAGGGATGGGCGTGGACGCACGTTGTTTTGGCGAGCGACCAGCTTTGAGTTGCTCGACTGTTGCTGAGCGTTGGCGACGATGATCGCTTTTCCTTTCTCATTTCGGGGATCGGGTCTTGGAGGAGACGGTCTATGGCCCATCCGGTCCATCTGGGCTAATTTGTCGATCAAGGCCTGGAAGGTGGTCGGCCTGAAGAACATCATGAATTGCGAGATGGTCGCCAGCGGATCGAGAGTGCCCACAAACATGCCTACCGCAGGAGCCTCTTCTATGCGTTATTCGCATTTCGACCATAGGTTCCGCCATCGTGTTGCGTATTGGACCCACGTTTCGCCGGGCCTTATCCTGGCATTTATCAGTGCTGTAATCGGGGTGCGTCCACTAGCACTCGCGAATCTCTGTGTAAACAGCAGTTCCATCTCTGCAAATGTTTTTACAGAGTCGTTAGGTAACTCCGAATACCATTCAAAGGCTGTTTCTGGTAAGCTGCCGACGAATTGACGTAGCAACAATTTGTCATCGCCTCCAGTATTGACACATAAGGCCCTGAATTGAGCGACATGCTGATGCGGATTCCCTGTCCCTTTATATACGTGGAATTTAGGGATCGTATATCCTGGCGGGTAATTGATTTGGTCATACCAGCTCGGATACGGTCGTCCGGTTCTAACAATTTGCCCAGCCGCTTCATTCGCCTGATGAACTCGGATCTGCTGAGCTATATATTCTGTTAGGTCCACGTTGCCCACCCCGGTGCTTACGGGAAGGCGGAAACATAATAAAAAAAAGATTTTTATCGACTTAGGCAACATGGACCGAGCTTGTGAGGATCTTTGCTAAACAAAAACTAGCTAAAACAAACTAACAACTAACTAAGTTATAGAAAGGTTATACCTTGAGCTCGAACTCCTTCTCTCCTTGCTCGTCGGAATGGTAGAAAGGCCTCACCATGCTTGTCTTCTTCCGTCAAAGAAGGATCCACCCGAAAGCCTCGACCTTTAGCTTCAACTCCAAGCTAGGAGTAACTAGAGTGCAAGAAATGCTAAGACTTGAACCCTAGAAGAGAGTAGAGGAGATCAAGTGAAGGTTTTTCTCAAGCTTTTTGTTTCTCAACACATGAGAGGGAGAGAGCTTGAGGGAGAGGATGAGCAAGAGAGAGAAATGATATGAGATAATGAATAATTAGTGAGCCATTCTCACTAATATGTGTGTAATATTTTAATTCCATAATTAGCTAGAAAATTGTCATGGTTTAATCAAGAGGTGACCATTATCATTTCAATATTAATGCAAATTGCAAGGATCAAAGAGTATCTTCCAATTGAAATGATTATGGTCAAGTTGTCAACATGGTCAACAAGTCAATGAAGTCAAATGGTCAACAACAACAACCATGCACAATAATTAAGCTAATTATCAATTAACAATAATACACACAAAAACAATAGGGTTAATAAAATGACAATAGTCATTAACCCTAAACAAGGTCCTCTCCCTCAATCTCAAGCAACTGTGCATACGCACCCGCATTCGTGATCCTTGGAACACGAATGCACTGAGAAAAACCAATCTCAAATCATATACTAGGATCCGGCTTAAACCAAAGCCCACTAGTATAAACTGTCCGGACAGCAAACGTGCACAAGTGCGCGGATGCGAACGAACCCTGTCGCAAAACCATGCGACCTCTACTCATTTTGCCTAAAGGCGAATAGCTCTCTGTGTGGGACTCTAAAGACTCGACACTACGCTGGCAGTGGGTTTAACCACAGACCGCAAGCGGCACTAGCTGTACGTAACGGTCCCCAGGTAGATGTCGATAAGAAGACTGACGAGGTGAACCCCATCTGCACTCCTACTGAGCCTGTATGTGACAGTATCCGTACAGTCCGGTCTGTTCGTCTGATACATCGCATGGCGGGCCTAGGGGGGCGGTGAACGTCAGTCCCTTAATAGCGGTACAAGTCGTTTCGGAGTGTAGCCCAATACACCCTGAGATAACACTGGAACCTACCAGTAGATCTCGCTTGCCCTGGCCAGGGACTACTTGTGTAATGGCTCTCCTAGACACAGCGCGATGTCAACCCCCAATACCGGGAGAGACGAATCCTGTCTAACCGTCACTGCCTCCAAGTGCTTCGGGACTGCTCCCAACTACTACCTGTTTGCACGACTCAGTAGAACCGTGGTAGGGTAATAATCAAAGAACAGTGGGAACACACTCGAGGCGAAGTGATAGTGTCAAGTCAGCGGACTAAGCTGTACTCATGTCACCTGGGAACTGATAACTGACGATAGGTATATTACCAACCAACAGTTCCCGACGAGTCCTGTCCAGTGTACTCGTAACCTAACGAGCACCCGCAAACTATCCCAAGTACAACGTACTAACGGCTGTGGGACAGACCGTCTCCCACACTGGGATGAGAAGCGCATACGCTAGTCTACTCTGGAGTATCGATGCCCTGTCTCGATAGTCCAACGACCAGGGACCTGTATAAGGATGTGCTTATAGATTACCCAGCCCCCACGAGTGTGATCGCCATCACAACGCCGGTAATCAAGCAAAGATCCTAAGGGCTCTACTAATGCGTATAGGTGATGTAATAAATAAACACACATGTACACATTAAAGCAGAGACAAACCAAGTAGCATACTACTATATTGAGCAAGATTGTCTGTACAACTGTGAATATCCCAAGCTTCCATCAAGTAATATACATACTAGTATGATACAGTAATGGCCTCTAAGGCATATACACTAACAATCTCCCACTTGCACTAAGGCCATGTACTGGCGTATCGAAGACCTATCATCTCGATCAGCCGCTCGAACTGAGTCTGGGGTAAAGCCTTCGTGAATGGGTCCGCAGTGTTGTCCTTTGTGTCCACTCTCCGTACCTCGATCTCCTGTCGATCAATGATCTCCCTGATCAGGTGATACCGCCTTAAGATGTGCCTGGATTTCTGATGGGACCTTGGTTCGTTTGCTAAAGCTATAGCCCCATTGTTATCGCAATACAAAGGTATTGGGTCAACAATGGACGGAACCACCTGAAGTTCACTAATGAACTTCTTAATCCAGACCTCCTCTTTTGCGGCATCACTTGCAGCAATGTATTCAGCTTCCATCGTCGAGTCTTCGACGGTATCCTGCTTGGAACTCCTCCAACATACCGCCCCTCCATTGAGGGTAAACACAAAACCCGAGACGGACTTGCTGTCATCTTTGTCACTCTGGAAGCTTGAATCGGTAAAGGACTCGACCCTGAGATCTCCATTACCGTAAACCAGGAACATCTCCTTAGTCCTTCTCAGGTACTTGAGAATGTTCTTCACTGCTGTCCAGTGGTCCTCCCTTGGGTCTGACTGATACCGGCTTACCGCGCTCAACGCGTAAGCTACATCTGGTCTTGTACATAGCATCGCATACATTATAGATCCTACCGCCGAAGCGTAGGGTATAGTGCTCATGCGAACCCTCTCCTCGTCAGTCTTAGGAGACATCTTCTTGGAGAGGGTAATTCCGTGCAATGCGGGTATATTACCGCGCTTGGAACCCTCCATACTAAATCTCTTTAGTACGGTCTCTATGTACCTGGACTGTGAAAGTCCCAACAGTTTCTTGGATCTATCTCTATAGATCTTGATCCCCAGAATGTACGAGGCATCACCCAGGTCCTTCATGGAGAACCTTTGTGACAAAAACAGCTTGACCGATTGTAGCATAGGAATGTCATTTCCTATCAAAAGAATGTCGTCCACGTACAAGACTAGGAATACGACAGTTCGTCCTACAATCTTCTTATATACACAGGGTTCATCTTCGTTCTTGATGAAATCAAATTCCTTGATTGCCTCATCAAAACAGATGTTCCAGCTCCGCGATGCCTGCTTTAATCCATAAATGGATTTAAGCAACTTGCACACCTTTCCGCTGCTCCCACTGTCTACGAAACCTTCTGGTTGATCCATGTAAACGCACTCTTCCAAACAACCGTTTAGGAAAGCCGTTTTAACATCCATCTGCCAGATTTCATAGTCATGGAAGGAAGCAATGGCAAGTAGGATCCGAATGGATTTGAGCATAGCCACCGGAGAAAAAGTCTAGTCATAGTCCAAACCAGGTCTTTAACGAAAACCTTTTGCAACGAGTCTAGCTTTATAGGTTTCCACCTGCCCATCTATACCAAGTTTCCTTTTGTAGATCCATTTGCATCCAACGGGTTTTACCCCAGGTGGAGCAATATCCAAGGTCCACACTTTATTGGCGTACATGGACTCCATTTCGGATTGCATTGCTTCCTGCCACTTATCAGAGTCCCTACTGATAATGGCCTGCCTGAAACTGGTAGGGTCATCTTCTTCCAAGATGCAATCCTCTCGATCCCCGTCAATGAGAAAACCGTAGTATCTCTCGGGCGGATGAGAATTCCTACCAGATCTGCGGAGTGGCTGAGGTTCGTCTGGGGTTATAGAATCTAGCGGTTCCTCCAAATTTTCAGTTACATTTTGTGGTCGCTGAATTTCTTCCAGTTCTACCGAACTCCCACTAGTTTCTTTTGCAAGAAACTCCCTTTCTAAGAAGGTGGCGTGGCGAGATACAAACACCTTCTGTTCCTCAGTGTGGTAGAACAGATATCCTAGTGAATCTTTAGGATATCCCACAAATTTACAGAGAACTGACCGTGCCTCTAACTTGTCCGGTTTCTGTGTTTTCACATAGGCCGGACAACCCCATATCTTAAATCGCTTAAGATACGGATTTCTTCCACTCCATATTTCATATGGAGTCTTAGGCACTGATTTGGATGGAACATAGTTCAATAGGTACGCCGCTGTCTGAAGCGCATGTCCCAAAAATGAAAGAGGCAACTCAGCACTACTCATCATGGAGCGAACCATATCCAATAGGGTACGATTCCCCCTCTCCGAAACACCGTTGTGTTGTGGTGTGTAAGGAGGAGTAAGCTGAGAGAGAATACCATTCTCTTTTAAGTAATCTAGGAATTCCGTGCTTAAGTACTCCCCTCCCCTGTCAGACCGGAGGATCTTGATACTTTTGCCAATCTGGTTCTCTACTTCCTTTCTGAATTCCTTGAATTTCTCAAAAGCTTCAGATTTGTGTTTCATCAGATACACATATCCGAACCTAGAGAGATCGTCAGTCAATGTGATGAAGTAAGAGAACCCACCCCTTGCATGTATAGACATCGGACCACACACATCACTGTGTATGAGTCCCAAGAGCTCTCTTGCTCTTTCTCCATGTCCGGTAAACGGAGATTTAGTCATCTTTCCTTTGAGACAAGATTGACAAGTTTCATAAGATGAAAACTCGAACGCATTCAAGAGTCCATCTTTATGCAACTTACTCAGTCTTTTCTCTCCGATATGACCAAGTCTACAATGCCACAAGTAGGATTCATTCGTATCTGAATTCTTCCTCTTGCGTGTGTTTTGTATATTGAGAACTGTATTCTGATTTAGAACGTAGATACCATTACACAGTGTACCCTCTGCAACCAGTACCTTATGAAGGTTAATGTTCATGATATTCTTTTCAAGAACAAAGTTATATCCATCTTTATCGAGTAAAGACACTGATATGATGTTGCAAACCATGGAGGGTACATAGTAGCAATCGTTCAAAATCATAGTCTTGCCATTTGGCAATACTAGGTGATATTCACCGACGGCTGCCGCATAAACTTGTGCTCCGTTCGCTACTCTGAGCGACATATCACCCGGTACAACTTTTCCTACTTTTTCTCAGTCCCTGTAATAAATTACAGATATGAGATCCTGATCCGGTATCAAGTACCCAGGAGGTAGGGCTGACCGTAAAACAGTTCTCAATTACAAGAACACCTGAAGTAGATGCAAAACCATGCTTCTTCTTCGACTGGGTATCCTGGAAATCCATACAATCCCCTTTCCCATTCTCATACTCATGACTGTTGTCACAAGTTAGAGCTGAACCAACTTTCCCCAGTCCCGAATAAGAATTCGGATCGGTCAAGCAATACATTTTATTATCTTGATTAGGGCGTGAAAAGGTTGCTGCCTGGAGAGAGAGAAAAGAAACACTCAGCGTATGCTCTTGCAAGATTAGATTGGTTTATTAATTTATCTAACCAGGATGTCTCCCACTGTTTCCTCAAATTCTTCTTAAAACCTTTTAAAAGAAGAACTAGCTGGGTTTTAATTCACGTCACAATACTTGCTTAACCTTTCAGCCAGGCTAGTGTTGGTACTTCGAGGGAGGTTTTCCAACGCTTTCGCGAAGTTCCTTAATTAAAGAACCTCTTTTCCCTGGGGGCGTAACCCCGCTAACACCTTTCTAGACACCTACTAGGTTTATAGCATTGATCGTTAAGTGAAATAATCTCCCGAGAGTAAACCAACTCATCAGTGGGATCGGGATCCAACTGTCATTGTGTGATAACCTAGATGGAATCCACTCTAGTCACCACACTCCAGAAGGTATGCTAAATCTGCAAGTTTCAGTTCTTTTGAAACTCCCGATGTAGTTTTTGCCCCTAGGACCCAAGTGATCTTGACGGAGTCAACAAATCAAAGTGTCCTAGTCAAGTTCAACCTGTCATTATCTGGATTGCATTAAACCCACCCGCATAACCCTTGACGGAGTCAACAAGGTTATACGACTGTCCTAATCAATCCCATATACCAATACAAACAAGCAGCACTTAGCTACCGTACACTACGCCTTGACGGAGTCAACAAACGCAGCACGAATACTAAGTGTTACTTGTAAGAAATGACGGAGGGCTACGGCTGGGTTTTTGGCGAAAAACCTGTTAACGTAATGAACTTGATATCGTTGAAGGAACCTGGTACAGTTTTTGAAAATATAGTGGCGAAAACTCTTTGCTAAAGAGGTCACTCCCTGCGAAGGGATCTCGGCTCTTTCCTCGTCGTATGAGGTGCAGGATATTCCAATTTGAATACCTCGATGCAAAGCAAGAATAATCGACTATAGTGAAGTTATTGCCCTGACGTAAACTTTTGTCCTAGGGGTCACTCCCGGTGAAGGGATCTCGGCCCTTGGCTCGTCGACTGAGGTGCTGGGCATTCACAACCGAATACCGCTATGCAAAACAAAAATGAACGTCCTTGCAATAACAGCTTTTTGAAAAATTGTTCCAACAACGTCTTTTAGGTTTATTTTCTTGCATTAGTTCTTTTAATGCGTCCCATCATTTAATCCTACCATTGCAGAAAACAACCAAAATATGACGTACGCTTATGCCATTCGCATTCGCCATGGGGCCCCGTCATCACCCGTTAGGTTACTTAACTAACGACAGAGCGGGGGTTGGGCTAGCGCGGCTGTAAAACATAAGCAACGCCTAAATAGTTATTATATATAAATATATAGCAATGATAGACATTACAGATCACAGATGAATACATTGGATATACTAGGAATCCGCAATGCGTTCGAGCCTGCAACGTAAAGCGGATTACATGGTCGCGGTGAATAGCCAATACCCCACCCAAGACCCCTACGGGTGCGGCAAACTACCCGCCAAGCACCCGAAGCGAAGCAACCTCCCTCACCACCGTGAGTAGGCCACTCGGCACTTTGAGATACCCGGTAGTTTGTGCACCCCCTCCATGGGTCTATCCTAGGAGCAAAAAACAGTAAAAAGAATTATACAATGACGGCTACAACCCCGACCCGGTTGTGCGGCCATACAAATAATATTATTACATCAATTTACATGTTACAAATGAATGAAAGAAAAACAACGCTCATCTCACATCCACCCCGGCCATTCACCCGCGACAATCTAATCCATTCATATCCACAAACCAATAACAATCACAGATCATGTATAACCCCGACTAATTGTCTTATAGCGATTAGCCGACGTTCAATACATGCAAGCATCACAGATATAACCGATGTAGTTAAAGTGTAGTGAAGTTCCGAAAAATACGGATTTATAGGCCCCCAAAAGTAAATTTTAGTTCTGGAAAATCTGGGCACATTTAACATATCCTAAAAATCCCAAAACCAACACAGAATCACACTGCACGAAAAACGATGCAGAGAAGACGACAAACGGCGGCGCTTCCGCGGCACATGCCTACCTCGTGTCGCGGAAGGGCGGCGGTTTGAACAAATCACTGTACCGTTTTTCATGGGTGTTCATACAAAACCCTGAGCCGAATTTACAAGTATAAAGTTTTTCATTTAGAGCAGAAAAAAATTTAACAGAAAATAGGGTTTTGCAAAAGTTTGGTTTTTGGATTTTCCGGTTTCGAAACTTCGTTACACTTCACTACCTAGCTAGTTTGAGTTTAGTTAGGCTCTGATACCACTGTTAGGTCCACGTTGCCCACCCCGGTGCTTACGGGAAGGCGGAAAACATAATAAAAAAATAGATTTTTTTCGACTTAGGCAACATGGACCGAGCTTTTGAGGATCTTTGCTAAACAAAAACTAGCTAAAAAAAACTAACAACTAACTAAGTGGTAGATAGGTTATACCTTGAGCTCGAACTCCTTCTCTCCTTGCTCGTCGGAATGGTAGAAAGGCCTCACCATGCTTGTCTTCTTCCGTCAAAGAAGGATCCACCCGAAAGCCTCGACCTTTAGCTTCAACTCCAAGCTAGGAGTAACTAGAGTGGAAGAAATGCTAAGACTTGAACCCTAGAAGAGAGTAGAGGAGATCAAGTGAAGGTTTTTCTCAAGCTTTTTGTTTCTCAACACATGAGAGGGAGAGAGCTTGAGGGAGAGGATGAGCAAGAGAGAGAAATGATATGAGATAATGAATAATTAGTGAGCCATTCTCACTAATATGTGTGTAATATTTTAATTCCATAATTAGCTAGAAAATTGTCATGGTTTAATCAAGAGGTGACCATTATCATTTCAATATTAATGCAAATTGCAAGGATCAAAGAGCATCTTCCAATTGAAATGATTATGGTCAAGTTGCCAACATGGTCAACAAGTCAATGAAGTCAAATGGTCAACAACAACAACCATGCACAATAATTAAGCTAATTATCAATTAACAATAATACACACAAAAACAATAGTGTTAATAAAATGACAATAGTCATTAACCCTAAACAAGGTCCTCTCCCTCAATCTCAAGCAACCGTGCATACGCACCCGCATTCGTGATCCGAGGAACACGAATGCACTGAGAAAAACCAATCTCAAATCATATACTAGGATCCGGCTTAAACCAAAGCCCACTAGTATAAACTGTCCGGACAGCAAACGTGCACAAGTGCGCGGATGCGAACGAACCCTGTCGCAAAACCATGCGACCTCTACTCATTTTGCCTAAAGGCGAATAGCTCTCTGTGTGGGACTCTAAAGACTCGAGACTACGCTGGCAGTGGGTTTAACCACAGACCGCAAGCGGCACTAGCTGTACGTAACGGTCCCCAGGTAGATGTCGATAAGAAGACTGACGAGGTGAACCCCATCTGCACTCCTACTGAGCCTGTATGTGACAGTATCCATACAGTCCGGTCTGTTCGTCTGATACATCGCATGGCGGGCCTAGGGGGCGGTGAACGTCAGTCCCCTAATAGCGGTACAAGTCGTGTCGGAGTGTAGCCCAATACACCCTGAGATAACACTGGAACCTACCAGTAGATCTCGCTTGCCCTGGCCAGGGACTACTTGTGTAATGGCTCTCCTAGACACAGTGCGATGTCAACCCCCAAAACCGGGAGAGACGAATCCTGTCTAACCATCACTGCCTCCAAGTGCTTCGGGACTGCTCCCAACTACTACCTATTTGCACGACTCAGTAAAACCGTGGTAGGGTAGTAATCAAAGAACAGTGGGAACACACTCCAGGCGAAGTGATAGTGTCAAGTCAGCGGACTAAGCTGTACTCATGTCACCTGGGAACTGATAACTGACGATAGGTATATTACCAACCAACTGTTCCCGACGAGTCCTGTCCAGTGTACTCGTAACCTAACGAGCACCCGCATACTATCCCAAGTACAACGTACTAACGGCTGTGGGACAGACCGTCTCCCACACTAGGATGAGAAGCGCATACGCTAGTCTAGTCCGGAGTATCGATGCCCTGTCTCGATAGTCCAACGACCATGGACCTGTATAAGGATGTGCTTATAGATTACCCAGCCCCCACGAGTGTGATCGCCATCACAACGCCGGTAATCAAGCAAAGATCCTAAGGGCTATACTAATGCGTATAGGTGATGTAATAAATAAACACACATGTACACATTAAAGCAGAGACAAACCAAGTAGCATACTATTATATTGAGCAAGATTGTCTGTACAACTGTGAATATCCCAAGCTTCCATCAAGTAATATACATACTAGTATGATACAGTAATGGCCTCTAGGGCATATACACTAACATATTCATCTAGGTCAACTTTGGAGATTGCCTCTTCCTTGGCTGTTGATAGAGCCGGCGGAGGATTTGACGTTTCTCCCCTGTCGTTTTCAAGGACGATCGGAGGATCTTCAGCAGGAGGGTCTGGCTGTAACATCATCCCTACCATATCTTTGAAGAGGAGCGCCATCTGTTTTATGTTAGCCGCCTGCTCTGCAGCTTCTTTGTCCCTCTTTTCGAGGACTCTGCGTAAGAAGTCAGCATCAGTTTCTTGTTCGTGACGCTGCTCTGATGATGCCCCTGGACTTTCTTTTGGCTCGGTAAGTGCAGCCATTGTAGTCATCATTTCCTGAAGCTTTTGTTGTTGCTCCTGGGCTTTCGTCACGGATCGGGTGAGCGGTCGGTGGCCCGTAAAAGTGCGGCTTTCCTCCTTTCCAAAAGCCATATAAACAGTGTGCACCACCATGCCCCCAGACTTGGGACGTTTGTGTTCGGCGCTTTTATACTTCGCCATGTTCACAGGGGCTTTTTGTTGCCTCCTTTTTTGAGTGATTGGAGTTAAGGGAGCCGTTGTAGTGGGCACCCAAGTAGCTTTTGCTTTTTGTGGTTTGACAGAGTAATCCTTCTCCTGCCGAACCTTCATCTTTTTCTGTCGTCGGAGGCAGTCTTGATCGATCACCGACTCTTGGACCTGTCGCCAGACTTTGTAAATTTTAGAGGACAGCCGTTGAGGGGGCTGCTCTAACTTCTTCTCTGGAGTATTCTCCACAGGTGAAGGAGTTCGTTTCAACATCGCAGTAGGAGAATTTCTGCGCACCTTGTTGAGCAGTTCAAAGCTGTTCTTGGTTGGAACAGCAGTATCGATTCTCACCAACGGAGCTGACGGAGTTATCCCAGAGGGGGAGTTGCCCCCTGTTAGTAATTTGTATGCCCTAAAGGCCATTATATGGATAGTGGAAACTTGGACATATTATCTATGGAGATAGATGAATTTCTTGCTCAAAATGATAGTACGCTATCTGGTTTACTTTATCTGTACATGTAGATTTAATCATTTACACATGTTGATAAAGCCCAAAGGATATTTGCTTGACTATTGTGATTATGATGCGGATCATACTAGTGGGGCACAAGTAGTCTATAAGCATATCCTTGAACTGTTCCTAGTCGAGGGTGTATCGAGACAAGGCATCGATATTCCAGAGTAGACTAGTGTATGCTATTCTTGTCCCATATGATGGGCGATGGATGATCCCATATCCATCTGGTGAGGAGACACCAAAGATTGTATGCGGGTGCTCAGTGGAGACTGGGTACACTGAACGGACTCGCCGAGAACTCCTATGTGGTATTATATCTATCGTCGGATAGCAGTTCTCAAGGAACACTGGTACAGGTTAGTCTGTAGACCCGAGATCGTCATAGAGTCTTGTGTGTCCTCCCACTATACTTTGATCTCCACCCTACCACGGCTCTACTGAGTCGTGCAAACAGGTGGTCTTTGGGTACAGTCCCGAGGCGCATGGAGGCAATGGGAGATAGGAGGGGTTTCGTCTCTCCCGGTATTGGGGGTTGTTGTTGTGCTATGCTCGATTGGCTATAACATGAAGTCCCTGGCCAGGGCTGCTGAGATTTACTGATAAAAGTTATCAGTAGTTTCTCGATCTGTTATGAGCCATACACCAGCATGACTTATTGAGTTACTGGGGTCGACGATACCATCCCTAGACTTGATATGCAGCATATCTGACGAAGAGACCGGACTGTACGGTAAGTGTTGCCAGTTGGCTCGACGGGAGTTTTTACAGCTTCGCTGGTTTTCTTTTGATCGTTTCAATACCCGGGTGGCCGTTATGTTTAGCTGACCTCTTGCGGCTTGTGGATGTTTGATATGATCATCATCTACTGCTGGCGTATTGACGAGTCTTAGAGTCCCACAATGAAGTTTCCTGGCTCAGGCAAAACGATGTGGTGTGCATATGAGATATGCGCGGGACCCGATTAAATACGGTTATGTGATAATGTATATTAATCGGGCATTTTCTATTTGTCCGATCGTATGAGATATGACCGGTTTGGTAAAATCAAGTGTTGATTTAACTAATTACATTTAGATTAATCCTTTAAGTAAATCCTTTTGTATGCATGTATGTATGCACATGATGATGTGCATGGACACATACATGCATACATAGTATCATGGTTGATGATACAAGAATGATGGCAATATAAGACTTATATTGAAGCTTTTAATTTGTATTTATCATTTTAAGTTAATATAAAGAATATCCACTAATTCTCCTTTATTATTTAGTGGGTAAACTTTAATTAACTTAATGAAAAGAATTTCCACCCATGCTTAATTCTTTAGGAAAAGAATTTCCACTCATAATTATGGTGGTAATGGAATAATGGTGATTATTCCTTTCTTAACACTATAAATAGCTTCATATGTGATATGAAACAAGAAGCACACAACAAGGAAAAAAATTGAGTGCAAGGGTGTGAAGAATACAAGTTATCATATGTGATATGATAGAAAGCTCAAGCCACCATTATCTTCTTCTTCCTCTCTAGATTTTTCTCTTGAGTGAAGATTGACAAAAGAAAGGATTTCAATTGAAGAACATAAACCACATCATCATACTACACACCTCTAGCCGATTTGTGTAGGGTGTTTACTCTACTTCGTTTGCGAAACAAGTAAGGTAAGGAGCTTTGGGCAAAGGGACTTCGGGTGGATCATCGTGGACAAGGAAGGCTACCATCGATCCGTTCCAAACTCTCATAGTGCCAAGGAATCACCGAGGGAGATCTACAAAGGTTGTAATCTTTCCTCTTAGTGATAGTTTTACAATTGCATGTGATATTTAGTTGTATAATCCCTAAAACTTCTAGTTTTCGATTCTTGTCGGGTTAACTTAACACCTCTAAATTTTTGATTATGGCATGTGTGATGCTACCGAACTCTTGACGAGGTGCTAGGCCAGCCCTACAGTGGTATCAGAGCCAGGCTAGAGCTTTAGGCGATGCGCAGGCGAAATTAAAAGTCCGATCGAACCACGAAACACCAATTTTGACAGCTCTCTTGAAATTTTTTAAAATATTGGATTTTTCCAAATTTGAAGGTCCTAAAAAAATCAGCAGGCAAATCTAAGAATTACCATATAAAAATTTTTCAATGATCTCACTAAAGCGCCGCGGATCCGCCGCATAACCATGCTTTGTGCGGCCCTTCCGGGGCCCTTTTGGGGAATTAGGAACAGTGTTTTCTACAGTAGACCTGATTTATTATAAGCATGCCTCTGAGATATTTAAAACTCACTCAAGTGTTGAGTGTTCTGGAGAAATATTGGTTTTGGTGATTCGATTGGAAAAGGTTTAACTTCGTTCAGATTTTCAGATTTTAGAACGTGTTGAAATGTTTGAACGAATATTAGAAACACAGTTTTTCCCGTATTGGAAAAATTCCAAATGTTGGATTTTTCCCTAGTTCAAAATCTTCGAAAAACATGCAAGCGTATTTGTGGACACTCTAGAAGAACATAACCATAACTCGATTATGTGACCGTCAAAACTATCACTGAACCTTAGGGTTTGTGGTAGTTTAGCGTTGCCACATGTGAGGCGTTGGTTTGGCCCTTCTACGGTTGGTCCATAAGGTGCTGTGGCATGTTCTAGAAACTTTTGAACTCGGCTCAAGTGTTTTGCAGTTTGGGAAATCAAGGGTGTTTGTATATTCGATCGAAAAGTTTAACATTGTCTATTTATCTGAAATGTGATACAATATGTGGAATTCATATAGTTAGGCATGAAATACGAAGTATGTGATATTTCGAATTTATGATTTCTAAGGTGATTGTGGATTCCAAATGTTGTAGTTTTTCATTTTATTTTCTGTGACCGTAAGTGTAGTATGTGGTGTATCGCCGTTTTCGTTGCTATACGTCAACGACAATCGGGATACGCATACTTACTTACGTTGATGATATGAGATATTATGTGTTGCTGAGATATGATGAGCAGGATTGTCGTGACTGAATAGCCGGGGGTTTTTATGTGAGATGAGAGTTTTATTTTTCATTCATGTAAAATCAATTGTATATTATTTACTTTTCCGCATTAGGATAGACCCATGGAGGGGAGCACAAGTGATCGGGTTCTAGGGTTCAGTGGGAGGCCATCTCGAGGAGTCGAGACCGGGTCTCCTAAACTCTAGAATTGGCAGTATCACTTGCCGCTCTCGTAGGGGTCTAAGGGTGTGGGATTGGCTATTCATCACGACCGTGGAATCCGTATTTTCTATTGTTGGCTCGATACAAAATACGGACATCCTAGATATCCTTTTATATGCTTCTGTTGTTGATATTCTGTAATGTGATTACTTAGTATCTGAGACGAATGGATTATTATTATATATATGATATATAATAAACGTTGCTTATATTTTACACCCGCGCTAGTCCCGCCCCGCTATGCCGTTAGTTAAGTAACCTAACGGTGCATAACGGGACACTGTGGCGAATGCGGATGGTATAAGTATACGTTCTATTCTGTGATGGCTTAGGAACATAAATGATGGGATCACATTAATAAGATTAATGTAAAGAAAAGAAACCTAATGATGTTGTTGAATCAGATCTGAAACAAACTCGGCTTTTTATGAAAAATGCAAGTTTCAAAAGGATGCGGAGCTTAAGCCACTCCTTTTCTTAACCGTTTGATTCTACAACGAGATCAAGTTCAAAGCGTTAAAGGTTTTCTTAAAAACCATCCGCAACCCTCCGTCATTTTAGGAAGTAGAGTACTTAGTATTCGTGCTGCGTATGTTGATTATAGTCAAGGCGTAGTGTACGGTAGCTAAGTGATGTCTTCCTACAAAGCATATGATGCGATTGGTTAGGACATTCATGTGATTATGTTGATCATAGTCAAGGGTCATATGGGTGGGTCTAGTTAATCACGAAATGACGGGTAGAATTTGACTAGTACTTATGATATGTTGACCATAGCCAAGGTCATAAGTGACTAGGGGTAAAAACCATATCGGGAATTTCAAGAGTTGAAATTTGCAATGAGATTGCATACCATCTATGTGATAGTTGGATCTCGATCTCACTGTAAGTAAATGTTACTTCTAGGAGAGTTTCAAGTGTAAAACCTTCCTGGCTAGTTTTCTTTTCAGGTTTTGAAAGAAAATTTGATTAAAAGCAGTGGGAGACATTGATTAGATAAAATAATAACCAATCTAATTCTTTGAAAGAGCAATTCGCTAAGTGTATCTTTTTCTCTCTCCGAATGACAATTACAGATGTCAGGACTTAAGCTTCTACTTGAGAAAAATAAACTGACAGGACCAAATTTTAAAGAATGGTTGAGGAACTTGAACATTGCACTCTCATATGATAAGGTATCATATGTTCTCAATACTGAAGCCCCACCCGTCCCAGGACCTGAATCATCTGTCGCGGATAGGGAGATCCGTAAAACTTGGGAAATTGACTGCAACACGGCCAAGTGCCTCGCGCTCGCTTCTATGGACAATGTCCATCAGAAGCAACACGAGAATATGGATGTCCAATCCATCTTTCTTCATACAAAGGAGTTGTATGAAGAGCAAACTCGTACCTTGAGATACGAGGCATCTAGAAAGCTGTTTCAGATGCGAATGGCCGCTGGTACATCAGTTGGAGACCATGTTTTGAAAATGATTGGTCTTATTGAAGAACTTGAGGGTCTGGGATGGACCATGGATAATGAGCAATATACGGATATTGTTCTTCAGTCTCTCCCCCCTGCCTTTGCTCCGTTCATAGTAAATTTCAATATGAATGGTTTGGAGAAATCATTGCCTGAACTTCTCAATATGTTGAGAAGTGCAGAGGACACATTGAAAACGGCAAGGACTCCCGCTCTGGTTGCTGGGCTATCTTCCTCTTCATTCCCAAAAGCTAAGGCCAAGGGAAAGAAGAAGAAGAAGTCCATCAAACAGAAAGGTGGAGTTAGAAAGGCGAAGGGGAAAGACAAAGCAGGGGCTGGGGGAAGTGGAAAAGGAGAATGTTTTTACTGTAAAAAGTCTGGACATTGGAAACGCAACTGTGCTGAATATCTTGCTGATCTCAAGAAGAAGAAGCATGCTGATGCTTCCACTTCAGGTGTGTTTGTAACTGAAAACTGTTTTTCTTTAAACTCTGCATCCTGGGTATTGGATACCGGTTCTGGTTCTCACATCTGCAATTGTATGCAGGGATTGAGAAATAGTAGAGTTTTAAAAGTTGGAGATCATACTCTGCGGGTTGGAAATGGTTCCAATATACATGCTGTATCCGTGGGAGAGTATCATCTAGGGTTGCCTTCAGGAAGTATTTTGGTTTTGAATCCGTGTTATTTTGTACCAAGTATGCTGTGTAACATTATATCCGTTTCTTTGTTGGACAATGAAGGATATCATTTTATGTTGCAAAATAATGTTATGAACATTAACCTGAATCAAGAGTTGATTGGGTTTGGTACATTAAATAACGGTATTTACATCCTGAACCAACACACAGTTTTCAATATACAACATACTAGTAAAAGAAAGTTTTCAGATATAAATGAAGCTTTTCTTTGGCATTGTAGACTTGGTCATATTAACGAAACAAGACTAAACAAGCTACATAAAGATGGATATTTGAATACGTTTGAATATAAATCTTATGCGACTTGCCAGTCTTGTATCAAAGGTAAAATGACCAAAACTCCGTTTAGTGGACATGGAGAGAGAGTTGGTGAACTCTTAAGCCTCATACATAGTGATGTATGCGGACCAATGTCTACACTTGCAAGAGGTGGTTTTTCATACTTCATCACTTTTACTGATGATTTCTCAAGATTCGGACACGTCTTTTTGATAAAGCACAAATCTGAAGCTTTTGAGAAATTCAAGGAGTATAAACTTGAAGTAGAGAAGCAAACAGGCTTGAGCATCAAGAAACTTCGATCGGATCGAGGTGGAGAGTATTTAAGTACAGAGTTTCTAGACTTCTTAAAAGAGAATGGGATTCTCTCTCAGCTCACTCCTCCTTATACGCCGCAACACAATGGTGTGTCAGAACGGAGGAATCGTACCCTATTGGATATGGTACGATCCATGATGTGTGATGCTGAGTTACCGCTTTCCTTTTGGGGACATGCATTGGAGACAGCAATGTATCTATTGAACAGGGTGCCAACCATGACCGTGTCTACCACTCCATATGAGATGTGGAATGGAAAGAGACCATCTCTTAAAAGGTTTAGGATTTGGGGTTGTCCGGCTTTTGTTAAAAAGCAGAATCCAGACAAACTCGAGACACGATCGGTCATGTGTAAATTTGTGGGGTATCCAAAACATTCGTATGGATATCTATTCTACCACAAAGAGGAACAAAAGGTGTTTGTTGCTCAGCATGCCACATTTTTGGAAAATGAGTTCTTTACAGAAAGTACTAATGGCAATATGGTAGAACTAGAAGAGGTTCTAGAGACACAAATTACTCAGGAGGAATTGGTTGAAACTGATGTTGCAGTAGAACTTCAAGAACCTCAGCCGCTCAGGAGGTCTAGTAGAACTTCTCACCCACCAGAGATATAATGGGTTTCTCATAGATGGTGATAGAGAAGATTGCATCATGGATGATGATGACCCTACTAGTTTTCAGCAAGCTATCACGAGTGGTGACTCAGTGAAATGGCTGGAAGCAATGAGATCCGAAATGGAGTCAATGTACACCAACAAAGTATGGACTTTGGACGTTGCGCCTCCTGGGATAAAACCCGTTGGGTGCAAATGGATCTTTAAGAGAAAGATTGGTGTAGATGGACAGGTGGAGACCTATAAAGCAAGGCTTGTAGCGAAAGGTTTTCGTCAAAGACCAGGCTTGGACTATGATGAAACTTTCTCTCCGGTAGCAATGCTTAAATCCATTAGGATCCTACTTGCTATTGCTGCTCACTATGATTATGAAATATGGCAGATGGACGTGAAAACTGCATTTCTAAATGGTGATTTAGAAGAATGTGTTTTTATGGATCAGCCAGAGGGCTTCATTGATAGTGGGAGCAGCGGGAAAGCATGTAGATTGCTTAAATCCATTTATGGATTAAAGCAGGCCTCAAGGAGCTGGAACATCTGCTTTGATGATACAATCAAAGAGTTTGATTTTATCAGAAATGAAGATGAACCATGTATTTATAAGAAGATTGTAGGGAGTACTGTCACATTCCTCGTATTGTACGTAGATGACATTCTCCTGATAGGAAATGATGTTCCTATGCTACAATCGGTCAAACTATTCTTGTCACAAAGGTTCTCCATGAAGGACCTGGGTGATGCCTCGCGCATTTTGGGCATTAGGATCTATAGAAATAGATCCAAGAGGTTATTGGGACTGTCCCAATCAAAGTACATAGACACCATTCTAAAGAGGTTTAGTATGGAAGATTCCAAGCGTGGTGCCTTGCCTGCTAGTCATGGAATCACTCTCTCTAAGGATTACTGTCCGAAGACTGATGAAGAGAGAGCTCGCATGAGCATTATACCCTACGCTTCAGCCGTGGGATCTATAATGTATGCGATGTTGTGTACCCGCCCTGATGTGGCTTATGCACTGGCTGTAGTAAGCAGGTATCAATCCAACCCAGGGGAGAAACATTGGATAGCAGTGAAGAACATTCTTAAGTACTTACGAAGGACTAAAGAATTGTTCTTGGTGTATGGTAATGGGGATCTCCAGATGGAGGCCTTTACCGATTCAAGCTTCCAAAGTGACAAGGATGACAGTAAATCAATCTCAGGGTTTGTATTTACCCTAAATGGAGGAGCGGTTAGTTGGAAGAGTTCCAAACAGGACACCGTTGCAGACTCCACGATGGAAGCTGAGTATATTGCTGCAAGTGATGCTGCTAAGGAAGCCGTCTGGATGAAGAAGTTCATTGCGGAACTAGGAGTAGTTCCAACCATTGTTGATCCAATACCATTATATTGCGAGAATAATGGAGCTATAGCATTAGCTAAAGAACCAAGGTCCCATCAGAAATCTAGACACATCCTAAGGAGATATCATCTGATCCGGGAGATAGTGGATCGCCAGGAGATCGAGATTCGGAGAGTAGATACAAAGGATAACACAGCGGATCCATTCACCAAGGCACTTCCACAGCCGCAGCATGAGCGACTATTTGAAATGTTGGGTATGAGATACGCCAATAATTGGCCTTAGTGCAAGTGGGAGATTGTTAGTAATTTGTATGCCCTAAAGGCCATTATATGGATAGTGGAAACTTGGACATATTATCTATGGAGATAGATGAATTTCTTGCTCAAAATGATAGTACGCTATCTGGTTTACTTTATCTGTACATGTAGATTTAATCATTTACACATGTTGATAAAGCCCAAAGGATATTTGCTTGACTATTGTGATTATGATGTGGATCATACTAGTGGGGCACAAGTAGTCTATAAGCATATCCTTGAACTGTTCCTAGTCGAGGGTGTATCGAGACAGGGCATCGATATTTCAGAGTAGACTAGTGTATGCTATTCTTGTCCCATATGATGGGCGATGGATGATCCCATATCCATCTGGTGAGGAGACACCAAAGATTGTATGCGGGTGCTCAGTGGAGACTGGGTACACTGAACGGACTCGCCGAGAACTCCTATGTGGTATTATATCTATCGTCGGATAGCAGTTCTCAAGGAACACTGGTACAGGTTAGTCTGTAGACCCGAGATCGTCATAGAGTCTTGTGTGTCCTCCCACTATACTTTGATCTCCACCCTACCACGGCTCTACTGAGTCGTGCAAACAGGTGGTCTTTGGGTACAGTCCCGAGGCGCATGGAGGCAATGGGCGATAGGAGGGGTTTCGTCTCTCCCGGTATTGGGGGTTGATGTTGTGCTATTGTAGCGTCTTGAAAAGTCGTTTTGGTGTTTTCCTGAAATTCGGTGAAAATTCGGTATTTTTCCGAAAACCGTCTTTCTCGATATTTTGCAGTTTAGGGCTAATTATACTTAAAGTGGATAGATAATTACTTGTTTTTAGTAGCTAATGAGTTTAATATGAAATTTTGGTCATTTAAAAATTTTTCCCTATTTTTCATTTTTTTTAATATTATTTTAAGCCGGTAAGAAAATACATTAAATAAGCGATAAATACAAATTTTTCCGGGCTAATTTTAATCTCTAAAATTATGATAATTATATTCTAGTGATAACATGAATTTTTAGTAATTTATTTTGGTTTTTAACCAATTTTTATAAATTGAAACGAAATTATTGAATTTTGGGCTAAAACTTGCAATTTTTGAGTTGTAGGGGGCCTTTTTGCATAAAATTTCTTTTGTAAAACCCCTCTATCTTTTTTCTCAACCCTAGGACAGCCCAAACCTTGGCCAAGACCAGAAATTTCTGGGCTCTTTCTTTGGTTGCCTTCTTGTGTGAAATTGGAGTTGTTTTTGGATTTATTTTAAATATATTGAATAAAGTATGATACATTGACCTTGGAACTTGACCCTTGACCTTCCCACTCACCCCACACCCTCCCCCATACCTCCTACCTGGCCGAAACCTGCACCCCTCTTCCTCATCTCTTTTCTTTGCATTTTTCTTCATTTTCCTTCAAGAAAATACATTAAAATCCATGAATTAATTCCAAAAATCCAAAGAAAATCCTTATGCTATCATTATCCTTAGCCATTCTTGCTTGAATCTTGGAGCTAGGAAGCCTTTCTTTGGAGCAAACTTTCTTGCTTGATCTATTGATCAAGAGGTATAATTTCTATCTTGTTAAATTCTTTGTTTAAGTGTTTATGTCTTATGGTTTAGTGTTAATTTAGTGTAGTTTTATCTAGTTTTCTTAGATTTTTGTTAGAAAATTCTAACTAGGGTTTGAAAGCCATAAATAGTTAAATTAAGTTATTTTATAGTTAATCTAGTTGTTAATGACTAATCTATATAGTTACCTTGTTGATATAGTTTTCAATTTTGCTAAATTAGTTAATTTTAGAAGGGTGGAATTGTTGTTTTGAAATTTCAAGAGAGGGTTATGTATGGAAAGTGTTATTTGAAGCTTGATTAGTGAGTTGATTAAACCTAATTTGTGTTGATTAAACCTAAATTGCTATCTAGTGTTTTGCTAACCTTAAGCTAAGTGGTTAATTTGCTTATTAGGCTAAATTATAGTGTTAAAGTAAGGATTTCTTATATAGTTTGAGTTATGTTTGCTATTTATAAAAATCAAGAGAAGGTTTTGTTATGTAAATTAGGTTTTTTTAAGCTTAGTTAATGGTTTAGAATTGGTGTATTGGCTAACTTTTTGGTTAGTTTGGAATGTTGGCGTTGGGTGGTGTTGACTTTGTCGCTATATTGCCGATGTTTGCATCAAATTGCAATTTCTGCTTACTAGATTTTTATAGAAGTTATGTGATGAGTTAATTGTGACATCTTGATGATTTTGTTGGCTTGTCCTACGACTTTTAGGATGCGTGAGTGCGGTTTTTGGGTAGTCGGGTTTTAGTTTTGCCGGGTGACCCAAAATCGGCGTTTTTGGCAGTTTTTGCGATTTTCGCGTGTGTCCGCGCACTTTGTGCACGTTGTACCCAGTTAGCGAACTTTAGTAGTTTCGTTGGGGTTTTGCGTCGTTCTTGATACGTAACCTTATGTTTGGTATTGATGTAAATTCCAGGTTCGGTCGCGGAGACGTCAGACGCGGCGCGAAAGGGAAAGGCAGTGATTGGACACAGCTAGCCAGGGATCCCGGTGAGTAGATTTAACATCTACGGGGGACGATCGTCTGGATGGCGCAAGTCGCCCGATAGATTTAGTAAACTGGAAAATAGTAAATTGGATAATCACTTGTGACATTAGAATAATAATACGGGCATGATAATTGCTGCAATTAGATCGATAGGTTATACCCATATACGCAAACTCAATTGTAGGACACATGCACCATTACCAGGTTTTTTTATGCAGCACGAGCACTATTCATGTTACACACACACCCTGGTTATTGCCATGCCACCACACTAGATAACCTTTAAATTAAACCTTTTACTAATTGATACTTAAATTGTGTTATTTCCTTAAAATGAAACCCTAGGATTGCTATTCATGTGCATGTACTTCATCATATTCATTGTTCATGCTTAATACATTAATCACACATCGCAACTTGATTATTGATATCATACGCATTCATTAGCATTGATATATGCACTTATGAGGATTTCTTGAGATTTTATGATATTGCTGGATTTCGGGGGAAAGCCGCAAAATTTCCAAACTTGTGATATTTTTAAAACATGTAAATTGCGGTTTTCTAGTGATGTAAGTGTCGTCCACCATGAGTTTGCTGTGGCTTTGGAAATCCGTGTCGAGGAGTGGAGGAACCGGCACGGGTACATGGTGGGCCCGGTAAGGTACCCCGGGGCAAGAGGAATGTGGTGATGACGTTGAGCCTGGCAGGGGACGGATTACCTACCGGTGACCGTTTGGGACGGCGGATATCCAGAGGATACCGACCGTGGCCGCTAGATGATGAGATATTGATATTTGAGGTGGGTCAGCCGGACGGCTGAGGCCAGAGATACATTATGAGATTTGAGACAGCTTTTGGGGTGTCGTTGCTGGACACCGATTTTCGTCGATTCATTGACATTTGCTGGCATTCTAAAAGAGTTTCAAAAACAAAAAGAGATAAGATATTTTTATATATAAACCTATTGAGACCTCAGATATTCATGTTGCATACATATTAGTACACTGATATTATATACACACCTGCTAGTGCATCCAGTCATACCTGTATTTTAGATGCTAGGATGCTTGTGTGCATGCATACGATAGCCTTTGTAGATGTTATTTATTACTCACGAGTTGGCAACTCACCCCCGTTGTGCCACAGTCTTTTGCAGGTCCGCTCCGTCAGTTCAGTAGCGGCGGGCGCACTTGTCTTTTGTCTCTTTTGCCTGAGCTCGAGATTTGCTCATTGGTGGGTTATGTTATTTTTGTACCACCTTGTATATTCTTGTATCTAGTGTACTCCATCTACTGTTCTACCAGATTATTGTATATTGACCTAGAGATGAGATGGTGAGGTTTGTGGATTTTATACTGTATTTGGGGTCGAGCTCACTTGAGCCGACATGCTCCTTTTTCATGCTTCCTTATGCTTTATTATGCTTTATTATGCTTGTTGTCATTTACATTGCGTGGGATTTGTGACCGCCGTATGGCGAAGAGCTAGCTCCCGCTTGGGGATGCCCTATTTTGTGGATTCATGTATATATTTTGTTGTACCCATTTTTGGGGGTCAGTATTTACAAAGGAGACTCTGCCGAAATTTTCGGGAAAAATTTGTATTGTTTTAAAAAGTGTTTTACATGACTTATTTGATAACTTGCTTTCAAATGATTGGGTTTTCTTCACTCTTTTGCTTAATGGGTTTTGTTTTCTGGGCTTTGGCTTACTTATTTTACGGACGCCTTTAGACGTTTCGTAAACTTAAGTGCCAGTCACGTTCCGTACCCTGCGGGTCGTGACAAAGTTGGTATCAGAGCGATAGGTTTTACCTTTGTGAGTGTAGGATGACCCTTGGTAGATGGAGTAAGTGACTTAAGCAGGGTAACGTAGCGTGCGTATGTCCGCGGCATACTTACGATACGGTACTCCGTCTAAGTGACTTTAGGATACTTGCTTGGAAATTTCCTTCTTCAATTCCGTGTATCCTATGATCCTATTGCACTGTCCTTACTATCCGTTTTCCTGTGACAGCCACTATGCCGCCGAAGGCTACGAGGGCACAGAGGGCTGCCGCCAGAGACGAGATTCGAGCTGGCTCGTCCGAGACTAGGACTGAGCAGGGTGGTATGCCTACGCCGCTGGGACAGACCGATCCACCTTCCCCAGGCCGTATGGATAGGCTCGAGACCGGTATGGAGGAGTTGCGACAGATGATGGGAGGCATGCAGGAGCTGCGTCAGATGGTAGGATCCCTAGTTGCAGCCAGTCGTACACCGAGGCCGGATGACGTACCTACTACATCACAGACGACCATGATACCTGCTCCTACTACTACCACCGTGGCCATTCCGGTTTCACTACAGGACTTCATGAGGCTGAGACCTCCAGTATTCACCGGCACCGAGGCAGCGGAGGACCCACAGACGTTCCTTGACAGTTTAGCCAGGATCTGCCGTTCGCTGAGATGTTCGGATGATCGATGGGTAGAGCTTGCGAGTTTCCGACTAGAGGGTCTCGCGCAGACATGGTGGGAGTCAGTCTTGAGAGGTCGAGCTGCAGATCTGCCGCCTATGACTTGGGCCGAGTTTACAGCGGTCTTTCTAGCCCGTTTCCTTCCAGAGAGCGTTCGTGACGCCAGAGCTCGCAGTTTCGAGGCCTTAGTCAAGACACCTGGGATGACGGTGTCTGAGTATGACATCCAGTTTACACAGTTGTCCCGATATGCTCAGTATTTGGTGGATACCGAGGAGAAGATGGTGAAGAGGTTCGTACAGGGACTTGATGCCCAGCTATATCTTGCCATTGGCGCCCAGCGCTACGACACTTATTCAGCTGCTAGGGATACGGCATTGCGGATGGAGGCACGCATATCACAGACTTCGGCCGTTTCTGGGCCGAAGAGGATGCGCACCGATGTACCACCTCAGAGGCAGCGCGCCAGATTCTTTCCGAGAGATAGGCCTGGCAGAGGATTTGGGCGGGGACAGTTATATGGTTCTTATTCCCAGGGGCAGCAGCCGTCGCCAGGATGTTTTGGGTGCGGGAGTTTGCACCATCTTGTCAGAGACTGCCCGGTGAGACGACAGGCAGCAGCGACAGTTCCGCACGTGACCCTACCACCATCACCACCCCCTCCTCAGAGAGCCCTACTTCCTACCCCAGGCGATGCTCCACGCCAGTTAGGTGCACCGAGAGGCCGTGGACGCGGCGGTCCTGTTCAGAGAGGACGAGGAGGCAGAGGCCGAGGTCGAGGTCAGCCCGCTATCGGTGGAGGACAGGCCCGAGTATTTGCTTTGACACCGCAGGATGCGCAGGCATCCCATGCCGTTGTGACAGGTACCTTGCCAGTTTGTTCTTTCGACGCACGGGTATTATTCGACCCAGGTTCCACACATTCGTACGTCTCTACACACTTTGCACCGATGTTGGGCCGTGAGTCGTCGTCGTTAGACCAGCCGCTTGTTGTTGTTACTCCGGTAGGCGAGTCGTTTGTCGCTCGGTTTGTATTTCGTTTGTGTTCCGTTCGTATCGGGGAGAGGGATTCATCAGTTGATTTGATACTCCTCGATATGTTGGACTTTGATGTGCTTCTGGGCATGGATTGGCTAGCCACTTGTTATGCTTCGGTGGACTGCCGTGAGAAGGCAGTCAGATTTAGCTTTCCGGGAGAGCCAGTCCTTGTTATTCAGGGAGACCGCAGTGTCGCCCTTCCCAGCTTAATTTCTTCTCTTCGCGCTGGTCAGCTCTTGCGGAAGGGATGTCAGGGATTCTTAGCGTTTGTTTGTGATACTCGAGCTACAGAGGTTCCGTTGGACCAGGTCCCGGTAGTTTGTGAGTTCCCTGATGTTTTCCCTGATGAGCTACCTGGGCTACCGCCTGAGCGCGATGTTGAGTTCTGCATTGATTTGATTCCCGGTTCGGGGCCTATTTCTATACCGCCTTATCGGATGGCCCCTGCAGAGCTTCGAGAGCTGAAGGATCAGTTGCAGGATTTGTTAGATAAGGGGCTTATTCGACCGAGTGTTTCTCCGTGGGGTGCTCCGGTCCTGTTTGTCAAGAAGAAGGATGGAAGTTTGCGCTTGTGTATCGACTACCGCCAGCTGAACAAAGTTACCATTCGGAACAGATATCCGTTGCCGCGCATTGATGATTTGTTTGACCAGCTTCAGGGTGCGGGGTATTTTTCGAGGATCGACTTGCGATCAGGATACCATCAGCTGCGAGTCCGACAGGAGGATATACCGAGGACAGCTTTCCGTACACGCTATGGCCACTACGAGTTTTTGGTGATGTCGTTCGGACTCACCAACGCCCCAGCAGCATTCATGGATTTGATGAACCGTACATTCAGGCCGTATCTTGACTTGTTCATCATCGTGTTTATCGACGATATCTTGGTGTACTCCCGGAGCAGAGAGGAGCACGAGCAACACTTACGGATTACGTTACAGACTCTGAGGGAGCACCAGCTGTTCGCGAAGTTCTCCAAGTGTGCCTTCTGGCTGGACAGCGTCGGATTCTTGGGTCACGTGGTTACGAGAGACGGCATTTGTGTGGACCCGAAGAAGATTGAGGCTGTTCAGCAGTGGCCCCGACCTACATCGGTTACTGAGATCCGTAGTTTTCTAGGCTTGGCGGGCTACTACAGGCGTTTTGTTCAGGACTTCTCCCGTATAGCTGCACCGTTGACCAGTTTGACCCGGAAGGGAGTTCCTTTCGTTTGGACAGAGGAGTGCGAGCGCAGTTTTCAGCAGCTGCGGACATGTTTGACTACGGCGCCGGTATTATCTCTACCTTCGGGATCAGGCGGATTTGTTGTCTACTGTGATGCTTCGCGAGTGGGATTAGGATGCGTTTTGATGCAGCATGGCCGGGTGATCGCTTATGCTTCTCGGCAGTTGAAGAAGCATGAACAGAACTACCCCACTCATGATTTGGAGATGGCTGCAGTGGTCTTTGCACTGAAGATTTGGCGACATTACCTTTACGGCGAGTCATGTCAGATATTCACCGATCACAAGAGCTTAAAGTACATATTTCAGCAGCGAGACCTGAACCTCAGACAGCGTCGTTGGATGGAGTTGGTGAAAGACTACGACTGCGAGATCTTATATCACCCCGGCAAGGCGAATGTGGTGGCAGATGCGTTGAGTAGGAGGCCCGGGGGTAGTCTATCCTTTTTGCGCGCAGTGCAGAGGCAGTCGTCAGCAGAATGGCAGATGTTGTGCGACAGCCGAGTTGAGTTCGAGTTCACTCAGACAGGGGGACAGCTCGCGCATGTTCGTGCACGCCCACAGTTGCTTGACCGTATATATGAGGCACAGCGTAGTGACGACCGTTGCTCAGAGATCATGGCACAGATGGGACAGGGCAGATTTTTCGAGTTCATGGTTGACGATCAGGGGATTTTACGATATGGATCTAGACTGTGCGTACCAGATGCTGATGGATTACGGCGCGACATTCTCGAGGAGGCACACCGATCAGTGTATAGTGTCCACCCCGGTTCCACCAAGATGTACCATGATATGAGAGAGACCTACTGGTGGGACGGGATGAAGAGGGACATTGCGGAGTTCGTTTCGAGATGCCTGACTTGTCAGCAAGTCAAGGCCGAGCACCAGAGGCCCGCAGGAGAGCTACAGCCGTTACCCATTCCAGAGTGGAAATGGGAGCAGATTTCGATGGACTTCGTTGTGGGTCTACCCAGGACCAGTCGAGGGTACGACTCCATCTGGGTGATCGTGGACAGATTGACGAAAGCGGCTCACTTCCTTCCAGTGAAGACGACTTTCAGCTTCGCTCAGTATGCTCAGCTCTATATTGACGAGATCGTGCGACTACATGGCGTACCGACTTGTATCGTGTCAGATCGAGGCACTCAGTTCACCAGCCGACTTTGGCAGAGACTTCAGGAGGCTTTGGGCACTCGTTTGAGCTTCAGCACAGCGTTTCATCCGCAGACAGATGGACAGTCAGAGCGGACCATTCAGACCCTCGAGGACATGCTCAGAGCGTGTGGTTTAGACTTTGGTGGTAGCTGGGATCGTCATTTGCCTCTAGTGGAGTTCTCCTACAACAATAGCTTCCAGGATACTATTCAGATGGCACCTTTCGAGGCATTGTATGGGAGGAGATGCAGATCGCCCGTTTGTTGGACAGAGCTCAGCGAGAGCAGTATTTTGGGGCCGCAGCTTGTTGAGGAGACGACAGCGAAGATACAGTTGATCCGAGACCGGATGAGAGCGGCTCAGGGCAGGCAGAAATCGTATGCAGACAGGCGCCGTCGCAGTTTAGAGTTCGCAGTTGGCGACCATGTTTTTCTGAAGGTCTCACCGATGAAGGGCGTGATGCGTTTTGGGCGAAAGGGGAAGCTTAGCCCTAGATTCGTAGGTCCCTTCGAGATCCTCGAGCGTGTCGGCGCTGTTGCATATCGTTTGGCTCTTCCACCCAGCTTTCCCGATGTTCACCCCGTTTTTCATGTTTCGATGCTCCGCAAGTACCTTCACGATCCTTCGCATGCGATTCAGCACCCGACAGTCCAGCTAGAGCGTGACCTTTCCTTTGCAGAGCAGCCGGTGGCCATCCTGGATCGGCAGGTGAAGAAGTTGAGGTCGAAGATTATACCAACCGTCAAGGTCCTTTGGCGTAGCCCGAGCAGCGAGGAGGTTACCTGGGAGACCGAGGGCGAGATGAGGAAGAAATATCCCCATCTCTTTGAAGGTACGCGTAGCTATATTTTTAAATTCGGGGACCGAATTTCTTTAAGGGGGGAAGATTGTAGAGTCTTGAAAAGTCGTTTTGGTGTTTTCCTGAAATTCGGTGAAAATTCGGTATTTTTCCGAAAACCGTCTTTCTCGATATTTTGCAGTTTAGGGCTAATTATACTTAAAGTGGATAGATAATTACTTGTTTTTAGTAGCTAATGAGTTTAATATGAAATTTTGGTCATTTAAAAAATTTTCCCTATTTTTCATTTTTTTTAATATTATTTTAAGCCGGTAAGAAAATACATTAAATAAGCGATAAATACAAATTTTTCCGGGCTAATTTTAATCTCTAAAATTATGATAATTATATTCTAGTGATAACATGAATTTTTAGTAATTTATTTTGATTTTTAACCAATTTTTATAAATTGAAACGAAATTATTGAATTTTGGGCTAAAACTTGCAATTTTTGAGTTGTAGGGGGCCTTTTTGCATAAAATTTCTTTTGTAAAACCCCTCTATCTTTTTTCTCAACCCTAGGACAGCCCAAACCTTGGCTAAGACCAGAAATTTCTGGGCTCTTTCTTTGGTTGCCTTCTTGTGTGAAATTGGAGTTGTTTTTGGATTTATTTTAAATATATTGAATAAAGTATGATACATTGACCTTGGAACTTGACCCTTGACCTTCCCACTCACCCCACACCCTCCCCCATACCTCCTACCTGGCCGAAACCTGCACCCCTCTTCCTCATCTCTTTTCTTTGCATTTTTCTTCATTTTCCTTCAAGAAAATACATTAAAATCCATGAATTAATTCCAAAAATCCAAAGAAAATCCTTATGCTATCATTATCCTTAGCCATTCTTGCTTGAATCTTGGAGCTAGGAAGCCTTTCTTTGGAGCAAACTTTCTTGCTTGATCTATTGATCAAGAGGTATAATTTCTATCTTGTTAAATTCTTTGTTTAAGTGTTTATGTCTTATGGTTTAGTGTTAATTTAGTGTAGTTTTATCTAGTTTTCTTAGATTTTTGTTAGAAAATTCTAACGAGGGTTTGAAAGCCATAAATAGTTAAATTAAGTTATTTTATAGTTAATCTAGTTGTTAATGACTAATCTATATAGTTACCTTGTTGATATAGTTTTCAATTTTGCTAAATTAGTTAATTTTAGAAGGGTGGAATTGTTGTTTTGAAATTTCAAGAGAGGGTTATGTATGGAAAGTGTTATTTGAAGCTTGATTAGTGAGTTGATTAAACCTAATTTGTGTTGATTAAACCTAAATTGCTATCTAGTGTTTTGCTAACCTTAAGCTAAGTGGTTAATTTGCTTATTAGGCTAAATTATAGTGTTAAAGTAAGGATTTCTTATATAGTTTGAGTTATGTTTGCTATTTATAAAAATCAAGAGAAGGTTTTGTTATGTAAATTAGGTTTTTTTAAGCTTAGTTAATGGTTTAGAATTGGTGTATTGGCTAACTTTTTGGTTAGTTTGGAATGTTGGCGTTGGGTGGTGTTGACTTTGTCGCTATATTGCCGATGTTTGCATCAAATTGCAATTTCTGCTTACTAGATTTTTATAGAAGTTATGTGATGAGTTAATTGTGACATCTTGATGATTTTGTTGGCTTGTCCTACGACTTTTAGGATGCGTGAGTGCGGTTTTTGGGTAGTCGGGTTTTAGTTTTGCCGGGTGACCCAAAATCGGCGTTTTTGGCAGTTTTTGCGATTTTCGCGTGTGTCCGCGCACTTTGTGCACGTTGTACCCAGTTAGCGAACTTTAGTAGTTTCGTTGGGGTTTTGCGTCGTTCTTGATACGTAACCTTATGTTTGGTATTGATGTAAATTCCAGGTTCGGTCGCGGAGACGTCAGACGCGGCGCGAAAGGGAAAGGCAGTGATTGGACACAGCTAGCCAGGGATCCCGGTGAGTAGAGTTAACATCTACGGGGGACGATCGTCTGGATGGCGCAAGTCGCCCGATAGATTTAGTAAACTGGAAAATAGTAAATTGGATAATCACTTGTGACATTAGAATAATAATACGGGCATGATAATTGCTGCAATTAGATCGATAGGTTATACCCATATACGCAAACTCAATTGTAGGACACATGCACCATTACCAGGTTTTTTTATGCAGCACGAGCACTATTCATGTTACACACACACCCTGGTAATTGCCATGCCACCACACTAGATAACCTTTAAATTAAACCTTTTACTAATTGATACTTAAATTGTGTTATTTCCTTAAAATGAAACCCTAGGATTGCTATTCATGTGCATGTACTTCATCATATTCATTGTTCATGCTTAATACATTAATCACACATCGCAACTTGATTATTGATATCATACGCATTCATTAGCATTGATATATGCACTTATGAGGATTTCTTGAGATTTTATGATATTGCTGGATTTCGGGGGAAAGCCGCAAAATTTCCAAACTTGTGATATTTTTAAAACATGTAAATTGCGGTTTTCTAGTGATGTAAGTGTCGTCCACCATGAGTTTGCTGTGGCTTTGGAAATCCGTGTCGAGGAGTGGAGGAACCGGCACGGGTACATGGTGGGCCCGGTAAGGTACCCCGGGGCAAGAGGAATGTGGTGATGACGTTGAGCCTGGCAGGGGACGGATTACCTACCGGTGACCGTTTGGGACGGCGGATATCCAGAGGATACCGACCGTGGCCGCTAGATGATGAGATATTGATATTTGAGGTGGGTCAGCCGGACGGCTGAGGCCAGAGATACATTATGAGATTTGAGACAGCTTTTGGGGTGTCGTTGCTGGACACCGATTTTCGTCGATTCATTGACATTTGCTGGCATTCTAAAAGAGTTTCAAAAACAAAAAGAGATAAGATATTTTTATATATAAACCTATTGAGACCTCAGATATTCATGTTGCATACATATTAGTACACTGATATTATATACACACCTGCTAGTGCATCCAGTCATACCTGTATTTTAGATGCTAGGATGCTTGTGTGCATGCATACGATAGCCTTTGTAGATGTTATTTATTACTCACGAGTTGGCAACTCACCCCCGTTGTGCCACAGTCTTTTGCAGGTCCGCTCCGTCAGTTCAGTAGCGGCGGGCGCACTTGTCTTTTGTCTCTTTTGCCTGAGCTCGAGATTTGCTCATTGGTGGGTTATGTTATTTTTGTACCACCTTGTATATTCTTGTATCTAGTGTACTCCATCTACTGTTCTACCAGATTATTGTATATTGACCTAGAGATGAGATGGTGAGGTTTGTGGATTTTATACTGTATTTGGGGTCGAGCTCACTTGAGCCGACATGCTACTTTTTCATGCTTCCTTATGCTTTATTATGCTTTATTATGCTTGTTGTCATTTACATTGCGTGGGATTTGTGACCGCCGTATGGCGAAGAGCTAGCTCCCGCTTGGGGATGCCCTATTTTGTGGATTCATGTATATATTTTGTTGTACCCATTTTTGGGGGTCAGTATTTACAAAGGAGACTCTGCCGAAATTTTCGGGAAAAATTTGTATTGTTTTAAAAAGTGTTTTACATGACTTATTTGATAACTTGCTTTCAAATGATTGGGTTTTCTTCACTCTTTTGCTTAATGGGTTTTGTTTTCTGGGCTTTGGCTTACTTATTTTACGGACGCCTTTAGACGTTTCGTAAACTTAAGTGCCAGTCACGTTCCGTACCCTGCGGGTCGTGACAGCTATGCTCGATTGGCTATAACATGAAGTCCCTGGCCAGGGCTGCTGAGATTTACTGATAAAAGTTATCAGTAGTTTCTCGATCTGTTATGAGCCATACACCAGCATGACTTATTGAGTTACTGGGGTCGACGATACCATCCCTAGACTTGATATGCAGCATATCTGACGAAGAGACCAGACTGTACGGTAAGTGTTGCCAGTTGGCTCGACGGGAGTTTTTACAGCTTCGCTGGTTTTCTTCTGATCGTTTCAATACCCGGGTGGCCGTTATGTTTAGCTGACCTCTTGCGGCTTGTGGATGTTTGATATGATCATCATCTACTGCTGGCGTATTGACGAGTCTTAGAGTCCCACAATGAAGTTTCCTGGCTCAGGCAAAACGATGTGGTGTGCATATGAGATATGCGCGGGACCCGATTAAATACGGTTATGTGATAATGTATATTAATCGGGCATTTTCTATTTGTCCGATCGTATGAGATATGACCGGTTTGGTAAAATCAAGTGTTGATTTAACTAATTACATTTAGATTAATCCTTTAAGTAAATCCTTTTTTATGCATGCATGTATGCACATGATGATGTGCATGGACACATACATGCATACATAGTATCATGGTTGATGATACAAGAATGATGGCAATATAAGACTTATATTGAAGCTTTTAATTTGTATTTATCATTTTAAGTTAATATAAAGAATATCCACTAATTCTCCTTTATTATTTAGTGGGTAAACTTTAATTAACTTAATGAAAAGAATTTCCACCCATGCTTAATTCTTTAGGAAAAGAATTTCCACTCATAATTATGGTGGTAATGGAATAATGGTGATTATTCCTTTCTTAACACTATAAATAGCTTCATATGTGATATGAAACAAGAAGCACACAACAAGGAAAAAAATTGAGTGCAAGGGTGTGAAGAATACAAGTTATCATATGTGATATGATAGAAAGCTCAAGCCACCATTATCTTCTTCTTCCTCTCTAGATTTTTCTCTTGAGTGAAGATTGACAAAAGAAAGGATTTCAATTGAAGAACATAAACCACATCATCATACTACACACCTCTAGCCGATTTGTGTAGGGTGTTTACTCTACTTCGTTTGCGAAACAAGTAAGGTAAGGAGCTTTGGGCAAAGGGACTTCGGGTGGATCATCGTGGACAAGGAAGGCTACCATCGATCCGTTCCAAACTCTCATAGTGCCAAGGAGTCACCGAGGGAGATCTACAAAGGTTGTAATCTTTCCTCTTAGTGATAGTTTTACAATTGCATGTGATATTTAGTTGTATAATCCCTAAAACTTCTAGTTTTCGATTCTTGTCGGGTTAACTTAACACCTCTAAATTTTTGATTATGGCATGTGTGATGCTACCGAACTCTTGACGAGGTGCTAGGCCAGCCCTACACCCCCAGCCTTCCTTACCCGACGCCAGTGGCGACGTCGAGCGTGTCGTGCTGATGGAGTTGTTCCAGCTATAGGGGTAACCTCCTCATGCCCCCTGTGTTGGTCAGAATATGCTGGTACCAGCCTTTTAAAGATCGACGTCCGTTGAACGGGGACGGCCAACTTGTCAGAAGCGAACTTCTGAACATGGGAAGCAACCTTGGTGATTTTGCCAGGAACGGGAGTTGGAATGGCTATCCGCTTCGGGATAACGCCTTCCAGTATGGCAGGCTTCTTCATGAGCCTGTTAGAGCTCTGGCCTAGTCCGTTAAAAACTGAAGCAGTGGAGTTGGAAGACCCGTTGAGAGGAGTCACGGCAGTGGTAAGTCGATCGAAGACCGTCTTCTTTGGAGCTTCTTGCAATGTCATTGGGGTGTTGAAGCTCATTGGTGGGAGCATGGTTCCAAAAGATAGACCAGTGGTGGCTTGAGCCACTTGCTCCACCGGCATTTTGAAAAGGGAGGCCGCTTGGGGCCCATAAGTCACTCCTCCAGTAATGACGGAGCGAGAGTTGTTGCTGCAGGCGATGCAGTTCGAATCCATTGATCTTCTATTTTCTGCACGGAGCAAGACACCAAATCTTAGTACCTTGAATCCACAGGAAACCACAGCAAACCGCGATTTGTTCGCGAACACGACACACGAAGTGTGGAGTGGAAAAAAGAAGAGGTCCCACCGGGCGTGCCAGAATCTGTTCCCCTCCGAAAGGCGGCGCACAGGACCGCGATGTCCTGACGCTGGGATTCGGGGCAGATGCTATTTGGTTTTATCCGTCTATCTCTCCGGAGATGCCGAGTTGATTTATGGCACCGTGTATCGGAGGTTTAGACGGATGCGGCCGATGTAGCAGACTTTGTCAGATTCCCCCTCGCTTGAGGGGTTTTTGATTGTGGGGACGCTCTTCCCTGCAGGCACAAGCCCCTGCAGTTAATTACGCTACCGCATCGCGGTAACAACTTTCTCCTTCTCCAGAATTTCACTTCGTGTCGTGTGTGTTTGTTTTATTTGTGGTTGCCCGTGGATTGTATACGGAGACTGAGTAATGCCATCGCCCGTAGGACGTAGATTAGTCCAAATCCGTATTTACTTAGATTTGGGTTTGGTGTTTTTAGTTTAAGGATACGTTAGTCGCGTTGCGGCTAAGATCAACTTAAACGTTCGTTAAGGATACGTTAGTCCTGTTTGAGACTAAGATCAACTTAACGTAGTGATCGATTTAATATCTGGCCGTCGGGACTCGTCACCTCTCTGACGTCGTTGAGGGATTACAACTGTTGGAGATAGTGCCCTCAGAGTCAATTATTGGATCACAGGCACGTGATTGCAATGATTGAGGGAGGACCTATCCTGGTAGGACAGTCTTGCTCGAGATGATAGTATGCTATCTGGTTTACCTTTATCATCGTGTACTGCTTTAGGTGACCTGACATGTCGCTATTGCACGTTGATAGAGCCCCTTGGATTCTTGCTTGTCTTCCAGCAGTATGAGGGCGATCATATAAGTGAGAGCTGGAGTCTATAAGCACATCCTTAAAAGGTCCCTAGTCGTGGGAGTTTCGAGACAGGGCATCGATACTCCAGATTAGACTAGTGTATACAGTCGAGACCCCGACGAGGGGCGGTGGCCGGTCTCACAAGCCACTGGTGTCAGTTGGTTCACCTAAGATGTATACAGGTGCTCATTGGGTTATGAGTACACCGGACAGGACTCGCCGGGAACATGCTAGTTGGTCTTATACCTGACGTCAGATAGCAGTTCCCAGGTGACATGTGTACAGGTTAGTTCATCGACCTGGGGATCGTCATTTGTCTCGTGTGAGTTCCCACTGTACTTTGATTACTACCCTACCACGGCTCAAAGGAGTCGTGCAAACAGGTTTTAGTTGGGTACAGTCCCGAGCCACATGGAGGCAGTGAGCGGATCTTCGGGGGTTCGTCTCTCCCGGTATTGGGGGTGAGGTCGCGCTGTGTCTAGGAGAGCCATTACACGAAGACCTTGGCCAAGGCAGGAGATTTACTGGTAGGTATTCCAGTAGTATCTCAGGGTGTTCTGGGCTACACTCCGACACGACTTGTACCGCTTTTGGGGGTCTGACTTTTACCAACCCCCTAGGCCCGCCATGCGATGCTCATAGACGAACGGACCGGACTGTACGGATATTGTCACTGACAGGCTCAGTTGGGTGTCGGGGTGAGCTTCCTCATCGACGTCCCTTTTGGTCAATAGCTGGTAGCCCGTCATGTATTGGCTTATACCTCTGACGTGCTAGTGGTTAAATCCACAGCCATAGTATTGACGAGTCTTTAGAGTCCACCACACCTTCAGTTACTCAAGCTTTCGGGCGAAACGCTGTAGAGGCCGTATGGAGATATGGCAGGGTCCGATCAGATACGTGCGGTATTGCACGGATCAGGATCGGACGGTTTGTACTAGTGGCCGTATAGTTATATGGCAGCGTTCGATCAGATACGTGCGGTATTGCACGGATCAGGATCGAACGGATTTTACTAGCCGGCTTTGGTTTAAGCCGATCCTAGTATAGTACAGTATAGATTTTGTCTCATTGCATTTGTATCCGGACGGAATACAAATGCGGGTGTGTATGCACAGTATGGGGTTTTCCTGTAATTTATTACGGGACCAGTTTTCTAGAGTTGCCATTTTGCTTTCCGTTCCGGCCGGTTTTTCTTTGTTCTTTCCCGGCCGGACTTTTCCGATGGAGGGTGTTATTTGCAAGTTTGCAAATAACACTTTGTGGAGGGTTTTATTGCATAAGGTTTGATATGATAAGCATCTTTGCTTTTCATGCACTTATTGTGATAAGAGAGGATTTGAAATGGATTTGATTTGTGATCATGATTATGCTTTGGATATGGTTACCCTCCACCTTTTACTACAATCACCTCCCTTCATGCTTCATAATCTTTTCCTCCACCATTTTCTAAGGATGATAGTTTTTCATTTTAGAGAAGTGAGAAGAAGAGAAAAGAAAGAGAGAAAGAAATGAGAAGAAGAGAGTTTCATCTTCATCCTTGAGAGTGTTTCATTTTCTTGATCTCATTTCATGTTAAGAAAAATGCAAGCACCATTTTTCTTGTCTTGTTTCCTCCATCATCCACAAATGGCAACAAACCCCAAAGTGAGACATACATTCTACATTACACTCCCTACAGCATATCTTGAGCATGTCGAGTAGCCGGCTTCATGCGCGAGTTGCCTCGGTATTGAGGTGGGAGCCCGTAAAAGTACCCGGCTTCGTGGTGCCCTTTCCGACGAGGAGGAGACGGACGGAGATCCCGCGAGGAGATTGGAGTGGAGATGAAGACCGGAGGACTCGGATCGTATGGTATACTTCTCTACCCCCTCTCTAGATAGCTTAGACTAGTTTAATGGCACGATCCGGGGTTTAGTGCGCGGTGGTGCCGGTTTGCAAAGTCCGCAAAATCAAAGTTTATCACCGTTTCCGCGTTTGGCCGTCGGATTGACGGCCGGGGCACCGCCGTGCACTTACAGTGGTATCAGAGACTCGCCATTAACATAGTCTAGCTTGGTGTAATGTGTTTTTCTGTTTCGATCGATCGAATGTTCCAAAACTGCATTTTAGTTCGAATCAGTTTCTGTTGAAAATTTTTGGTCTCGAAAAATTTTTCAGGTTGTAAAATATTGATTTAATGGAAAATCTAAGAGTTCTGTAAAAATTTGACGAAGTAACTCCACAGTGGGAGCGCGGAAGCGCCGCGAAAACCCCATTTCCGCGGCCCTTCCGCCGCGCACTATTCACATCACTTCACCAAATTTTTTCAGAGGCCTTCTGGGCTTAAAATATGGGTTTTGGAATATTAAAATTGGGCCCAGGATTTCTGTGAGTGCTACAGTTTTGATTGAGGGCCCACTTGTTAATTTTTGATCGATCGGATATTTTAAACACATTTTTCACAGTATTTACATTATATCTGCGACCGTGAATGTCACTCGATCGGTAAATCCGGTCTAACTGCTATAGCCCGGTTAGACGGATTTGCGAACGTGACTTTCACGTTGATGTTCTATGTTTATGCTGTGATGTTGCGGATCGGTCGTGGGGGATAGCCTGGATGCAATGCTAGTACAGTGTTGTTGTATCATGTACATTTGATTTTGCGGGGCGAGCGTCCGACATGTGGACTGCCGTCACTGCCTGATTGTATTATTCTTTTGGGGCACGACCTGGTCGCGGTCGATGTACCCGTTGTATGTATATTTTACTTTCTGTACTAGGATTACCCCGCGGAGGGGTGCACGGATAGCCGGGTTCTAGAGGGCAACAAGCCCGCATCTCATGGCATTGGGACGGAGGGGGCTTCACTCTATGATTAGCGGGCTATTCGCCGCACTCGTACGGGGTACAGGTTGACCCAGGAGGGGTGCCCAAGTTGCCGGATTCCGTGGAGTGCTGGGTGGTCCATTCACGGAGCTGAAGGGGGCTGCCTCGCTTCAGGTTTTGGCGGGTAACTTGCCGCGCCCGTAGGGGTCTAGGATTTCATTGCACAGGCTATCCACACGACCAAGGGAACGTCGGGTTTCAGTAGTGGCTCTGTGAAACCCGAGGATCCCAGATATCTGTATTGTTCTGTGATGCTGTACATTTCTGTGATGTTGCATTTCGTTCACGCCTTGAGCGAAATATAATATATTGGTATATATATTAGTAGATGTTGTATATGTTTTACATCCGCGCTAGTCCAGTCCCCGCTCTGTCGTTAGTTAGCTAACCTAACGGGTAATGACGGGACCCAGTGGCGAATGCGGATGGCATATACGTACGTCAGTATATTTTCGTTCTTTATTGGTGTGATCATTGATGGGACTGCATTGATTCGGATCAATGCAAGTTAAACAAACCTATTCTGATGTTGTTGGAACACTTTTCAAAAAGCTGTTATTGCAAGGACGTTCACTTTTGTTTTGCATCGTGGTATTCATTGGAATATCCTGCTCCTCAGTCGACGAGGCAAGGGCCGAGATCCCTTCACCGGGAGTGACCCCTTGGACAGAAGTTTGAGTCAGGGCATTAACTTCACTATAGCCGATTACTTTTGCCTTGCATCGCGGTATTCATTTGGAATATCCTGCACCCCATTCTACGGGGAAAGAGCCGAGATCCCTTCACCGGGAGTGACCTCTTTAGCAACGGTTTTCGTCACTATATTTTTAAAAGCTATCCGTTCCTTCGACGATATCAAGTTCTTTACGTTAAAGGTTTTCGCCAGAAACCATTCGTTGCCCTCCGTCGTTTCATATGGGGGTCAATAGTATTCAAGCTGTGTATGTTGGCCAAAGTCAAGGCACAGTGATTGGTAGCTATTGGGGTATTCATATGCAGCATAGATAGATGCGTTGGTTTGGGACAGTCGTACTACCATTTTGGCCAAAGTCAAGGGTATGTGCGGGTGGATTCAAATTAACCTGGAGAATGATGGGTAGAACTTGACATGTGACTTATGATATGTTGGCCAAAGTCAAGGTCATAAGAGCATGGGGCAGAAATCCACATCGGGAGTTTCAAAAGTACTGAAACTTGCCAGATATGCGCATACCTTCTGGAGTGTGATACCGTGAGCGGATTCCGTCACGTTGTCATGCGATGAGAGTTGGATCCCGATTCCCACTGATGAGTTAGTATACTCCTCGGGTGACCCCGACTAATTCTTCTTTCAGGTTTGGAGGAGAATTTGAGGTACAGTGGGAGGATTCCAGATTAGATAAATTGGTAACCATTCTGATCTAGGATAGAGTGCACGCTGAGTGTTTCTTTTCTCTCTCTCTTTGGCAGCGACCTTTGACCCGACCCTAGACTATGACTCAGTGACCAAGTTGACCGAACCTACTTAACACTGGCTTTTGGATTGTCAGAGTTGCAAACCTCATTGCCACTCCTGCTTTTACCCTTTTCTCCAGGACACCCCGTTTTACTACGAACGTCCACTTCCATCGGACAAAACCATCGTATGGTTAGATACGAACTCGAAGGGATTTATTCGAGGATGGTTTCCGGTTCTGGAGAAAACGGATAGGACTATTCAGTTGTCTTTTCTTTTCACCCTCTCTCAGGTTGCGAGTACTCCTTGGTTTAGGAGTAGTACACCTATTACGCAAATTGGATAGTCTTCTTCCAAACCATAGGCTGGTGCCGACCGGTAGGGAAGGAAGAAAGCCAATTAGCCTAAACGGTGTACAGAAGGTATTAAATTAAGACAAAGTAAGGGATTAGTAAGAGGGCAAAGTAAATTGCAACAGATATTCACGACCAAACCATGTATTCCTTCGCCAATCCTAAATCACCTTTGTATTTCTCCAGGACACTCCGTATTATTACGAAGATCCCATTTTATTGGATAATCCATCGTATGGTTATATACGAACTCGAAAGGAACTCGTTCCAGTTCGGGGATGGATCCTGGTTCAGGAGAAATAGGAATAAAGTACATTCAGGTGTCATTTATCTTCACCTTCTCTCGCGTTGCGAGTGCTCCTAGGATTAGGACAGTACACCCTTTATGCTTTTTGGATAGTCTTCTTCCAAACCATAGGCTGGTGCCGAACGGTAGGGAAGGAAGAAAACCATTTGGCCTAAAAGGGTGTACAGAAGGTAATGACTAAAGACATATGAAGGGATTTGGAGAGGTGGCAAAGAACTATACGGTTACAGTCGTGAATCTGGAAGAGGCATCACTAGGAATACCGGGATACCCCATCGAAACATTTCAATGTTTCAGTCTCACTGTGTAATGTTAAAAGAAAACTGATTTCCCGATTAGATACTTACTCCAGGGTATGTATTTACCAGGTTTGATTCTCACATCATTATGGTTTTACAGATGATGGGTGGGAGTAAGTTATTGGGAATTGGGTGATCATCCTCATTATATCGGGATTCGTTGGAATCAGTGATATTTGAGGAAATCAGCCGGGCTGTTTGCCGGTCGGCAAATATTTGGTTTTGAATATCCGTTGATGTGCACCAATTTCAAATTGATATATCTGTACGTCTATTTTCATAGAGTGAGATATACCTTTTGATATTATGTCGATGACATTTACCTATATCAGTGGATGGTTAGGTAAGGAGCATTAAACAGCGGTGTAATTCTTCTTAACCATAAGTACAGTTTTCAACCTACAACACACAGTGAAAGAGTTGTTAGACTCAGCGGACTTATACAGAGTATTGTATGTTGTCCAGTGTCCATTAGGACAGAGGGGTTGGTCCTCGTACTGTATTCTGTTTACTTATGACTTCTCTAGTTCTTAGACAGGTGTTTCGTTGAAACACAGGGTCTAAGTTTTGAGGAGTTATAGGTATTTGAATAAAGTAGAGAACCAGGTATTGCAAGTATCGTGATTCTTCATAGTGATCGAAGATGTAGATACTTGTGTATGGTATTCAGTTGATAGTAATGATTAAGAGAACTTGCTTCTCTTTCGGGTTACTCATAATTGGAAGTATTCCTAAGTTGAGTAATGCTCATCGGCCTCTCTCCATTTAGTTGACATGCACTGGAGACAGCTGCATGATTTGAATCTGGTTAAATTAAATCAGTGCCTCTGGTTCTATATTGGATGTAGAATAGTTCATATCTTAACGTTGTTAAGGTACGGGGAGTTGTCCGGCTTATGCTTAAAACCAGACACTGGACAACTCAAGGCACGTTTCTGTAATGGCTGTTTGTGGGTTGACCCAGGCTATGACGCGGGTTGACTTTCTACCATCTGGATGAACAATAGCAATATTGTTCTAGACTCGCCACAGTTTTATTAAAAATGGATTTTTTCAGAAAACAGTAGTGGGAGTATGGTAGAACTGGAAGTAATTCCAGAACCACAAACGATTACTGAAGATTTGATAAGGAACCTAAAGATTCAATCTGGATTGACATTCCATTGGCCACTCCGCAGATAAGGTGGGTAACTTCAGGCACCCGAGAGGTACTCCGGTAGCCTCAAGGACGGTGACAGGGAAGTTCTTGTTTACCCACAATTACCATTGCTGTTGTTCCAGGCTGCGAGACCAGGCAGGAGGATGAGTATATCGTCGTTCTAAACTACTTTTAGAAGTGCGCGTCTATATGACTCTGCCAGAGGGTTGTCGTAGTCAGTGGGAGCAGCGGAAGCATTGGTGGACATCAGGCTTGTGTCTATTTATAGACTAAAGCAGATGTAGCGGAGATAGATCATCCATTTCTGATGTGACAGTCATAGGTTTGACGTCATCAGAATAGGGGATGGATCTGTTGAGAAGGTAGTAGGAAGTGATATTCCTTTACTACGATCGGTTATACTTTGGTCGTCACACAGTGGTTTCTCCACAAAGGACTTGGACATTATATCAGACATACTGGTTACTAGATCTATAGTTTTAGATCTAGATTTGGGTGGTTTCCTAATCTGGGTACCTTGACAGCATTCTACGAGTATTTAGAATGGACGACTCCTGGCACGGTAGTGTACCTGCAAGTAATGGAGTCGCCCTCTCTAAAGGTGTCTTTTAGACTAAAGTAGAGAGGGATGTGCATGATTGGCAGATCACTTGCTTAGGCAATTGAGTCAATCATGAGATGTCAAGTACCACACCAGATGTTGTTCTTGCACTAGATGCAATAAGTTGATATTGATCCAATCCTGGAGAAACAGTCGGAAGCAGTTTTAGAACATAAGTGGCTGTTCTAGGGATATGATAACGGCTGCCTCTTTTAGGAGACGGTTATCATTCCAGGCTTCCAAGGTGACCTGGACGACAAGGAGGTTGTCAGAGTTATAGTTTTTCCCTCTGACGAGGGGCAGTATTTTGGACAGGTGGTCCAAGGCAATACTGAGGGTGGCATGGCGCAGGATACTGATTAAGTTCAGTTGACGATACAGTCTAAGAAGTTTGGATTTGGAGTTCATTTATGAGCTAGGTCCCATCAGACATCCAGACATTCTAAGACAGGTATTGCTCATTTCGGGAGATGGCTTTCTCCGCGAACTTGAGATTTAGAGAGACATAGAAAGAAACACCTGAGCGGATCCACTCACTGAGGCTATTCCTCGAACGCAATAGTTTCGCAAACGAGATTTGTGAGACTGACTAGTAGAGGAGTTGGGTGTTCGGTATCACACGGGCTGTGAGTATGCGACATCGCAATAATTAGCCTTGAGTGCAAGTGGGAGATTGTTTGAGATAGTGCCCTCAGAGTCAATTATTGGATCACAGGCACGTGATTGCAATGATTGAGGGAGGACCTATCCCGGTAGGACAGTCTTGCTCGAGATGATAGTATGCTATCTGGTTTACCTTTATCATCGTATACTGCTTTAGGTGACCTGACATGTCGCTATTGCACGTTGATAGAGCCCCTTGGATTCTTGCTTGACTGCCAGCAGTATGAGGGCGATCATATAAGTGAGAGCTGGAGTCTATAAGCACATCCTTAAAAGGTCCCTAGTCGTGGGAGTTTCGAGACAGGGCATCGATACTCCAGATTAGACTAGTGTATACAGTCGAGACCCCGACGAGGGGCGGTGGCCGGTCTCACAAGCCACTGGTGTCAGTTGGTTCACCTAAGATGTATACAGGTGCTCATTGGGTTATGAGTACACCGGACAGGACTCGCCGGGAACATGCTAGTTGGTCTTATACCTGACGTCAGATAGCAGTTCCCAGGTGACATGTGTACAGGTTAGTTCATCGACCTGGGGATCGTCATTTGTCTCGTGTGAGTTCCCACTGTACTTTGATTACTACCCTACCACGGCTCAAAGGAGTAGTGCAAACAGGTTTTAGTTGGGTACAGTCCCGAGCCACATGGAGGCAGTGAGCGGATCTTCGGGGGTTCGTCTCTCCCGGTATTGGGGGTGAGGTCGCGCTGTGTCTAGGAGAGCCATTACACGAAGACCTTGGCCAAGGAAGGAGATTTACTGGTAGGTATTCCAGTAGTATATCAGGGTGTTCTGGGCTACACTCCGACACGACTTGTACCGCTTTTGGGGGTCTGACTTTTACCAACCCCCTAGGCCCGCCATGCGATGCTCATAGACGAACGGACCGGACTGTACGGATATTGTCACTGACAGGCTCAGTTGGGTGTCGGGGTGAGCTTCCTCATCGACGTCCCTTTTGGTCAATAGCTGGTAGCCCGTCACGTATTGGCTTATACCTCTGACGTGCTAGTGGTTAAATCCACAGCCATAGTATTGACGAGTCTTTAGAGTCCACCACACCTTCAGTTACTCAAGCTTTCGGGCGAAACGCTGTAGAGGCGGTATGGAGATATGGCCGGGTCCGATCAGATACGTGCGGTATTGCACGGATCAGGATCGGACGGTTTGTACTAGTGGCCGTATAGTTATATGGCAGCGTTCGATCAGATACGTGCGGTATTGCACGGATCAGGATCGAACGGATTTTACTAGCCGGCTTTGGTTTAAGCCGATCCTAGTATAGTACAGTGTAGATTTTGTCTCATTGCATTTGTATCCGGACGGAATACAAATGCGGGTGTGTATGCACAGTATGGGGTTTTCCTGTAATTTATTACGGGACCAGTTTTCTAGAGTTGTCATTTTGCTTTCCGTTCCGGCCGGTTTTTCTTTGTTCTTTCCCGGCCGGACTTTTCCGATGGAGGGTGTTATTTGCAAGTTTGCAAATAACACTTTGTGGAGGGTTTTATTGCATAAGGTTTGATATGATAAGCATCTTTGCTTTTCATGCACTTATTGTGATAAGAGAGGATTTGAAATGGATTTGATTTGTGATCATGATTATGCTTTGGATATGGTTACCCTCCACCTTTTACTACCATCACCTCCCTTCATGCTTCATAATCTTTTCCTCCACCATTTTCTAAGGATGATAGTTTTTCATTTTAGAGAAGTGAGAAGAAGAAAAAAGAAAGAGAGAAAGAAATGAGAAGAAGAGAGTTTCATCTTCATCCTTGAGAGTGTTTCATTTTCTTGATCTCATTTCATGTTAAGAAAAATGCAAGCACCATTTTTCTTATCTTGTTTCCTCCATCATCCACAAATGGCAACCAACCCTAAAGTGAGACATACATTCTACATTACACTCCCTACAGCATATCTTGAGCATGTCGAGTAGCCGGCTTCATGCGCGAGTTGCCTCGGTATTGAGGTGGGAGCCCGTAAAAGTACCCGGCTTCGTGGTGCCCTTTCCGACGAGGAGGAGACGGACGGAGATCCCGCGAGGAGATTGGAGTGGAGATGAAGACCGGAGGACTCGGATCGTATGGTATACTTCTCTACCCCCTCTCTAGATAGCTTAGACTAGTTTAATGGCACGATCCGGGGTTTAGTGCGCGGTGGTGCCGGTTTGCAAAGTCCGCAAAATTAAAGTTTATCACCGTTTCCGCGTTTGGCCGTCGGATTGACGGCCGGGGCACCGCCGTGCACTTACAACAACGACAGGCGTCATAGGAGTTCAGAGATGTACCCTTGAACCAAAGTTGATTTGGAGTTTTATCGTTTATTTAAATATCTAAGGACACGTTAACCGTATTTAGGGCTAAGATCAACTTAGACGGGACCGTTTAGATCCGACAAAAGAGCGTTTGGGCTCTATTGTTCCAGTTTGGGAGATTCATAGTCCAATTTGGGACTAAAGTTTGTTTGGAGGATACGTTAGCCATTTTTGCGGCAAAGATCGACTCAAGAGTTTGTTAAGGATACGTTAGTCCAGTTTGAGACTAAGATCATCTTAACGGGACCGTTTAGATCCGACAAAAGAGCATTTGGGCTCTATTGTGCCAGTTTAGGGACGTGGTGGTCCATATTCCAGTTTAGGGACGTGGTGGTCCATTTTCCAGTTTAGGGACGTAGTGGTCCATCGCCAGTTTAGGGACGTAGTGGTCCATTTTCCAGTTTAGGGACGTAGTGGTCCATCGCCAGTTTAGGGACGTGGTGGTCCAATATTAGTTTAGGGACGTTTCGGTCCGATGTTAGTTTGAGGACGTCTCGGTCCAATATTAGTTTAGGGATGTTTCGGTCCGATGTTAGTTTAAGGACGTCTCGGTCTGATATTAGTTTAGGGACGTTTCTGTCCGATATTAGTTTAAGGACGTTTCGGTCCGTTATTAGTTTAAGGACGTTTCGGTCCACGAGTTTAAGGACCCCGCAGTCCGTATGGGTGTGTGGTCGTTGGGACCCGTCACCTCTTTGACGTCGTTGAAGAATTACAACGATAGATGTCAAAGGAGTTCGGAGATTTACCCTCGAACCGGACGTAAATTGATTTAGGAGAGCCATTTTGCTCGGTCAATTTAATTTAAGGACTTATGGCCACGATTGGGCTAAGTCCATTGCTTTTGCGTTTCTTTTGCTTTTATTTAGACTTTGCCCAGTAGGGATGCAGAGCATCAATTTTATTTGGGCCCAGCCCTTTTATTGCATTGCAATTTATTCTGACCTGCTAGGTCTTTTTGATTTGGGCCTAGCCCTTCAAATAATGCACTGCATTTGTGCAAAGCACCAAGAATCTTTTAGATTCAGGAAAAGAAGTGCAGAGCACTTCTTAATTTCTTGATCTAAATTTAGATCAAAGAAATGAAAAGAAAGAAATCTTTTTTTTCTTTCTGTTTCAGAGAACCAGAGGTTCATAGCAAGTGCAAGGCACTATTTTTATTATTTTTATTTATTTATTTATCTATTGAAGATCACTGATCTTGTTTTCTAGATCCATGATCTATTCTTTAAGAGAATTTTTTCTTATCTCAAAGGTTTTTACCTTCTTTTTTGTGTTCCCCAGAAATTCTCAAGAGTTCTCCTCTTTTTTTTTATCCAATTCTCTATATCTTTGAAATGGGGTCTGGGGTCCTTTTATAGTGCTCAAAGATCAGTTAAATTTGTTAAAAAGATCTTTTCTGAGTGATTCGGGGAATTTTCCCCACCGTTGGATCTTTGATCCAAAGGCCCCTGTTTTACAGAAGAAATCTTCTTGTTTTAACAAGAACAGAAAAGATTTCCTTAAATCTTCATTCTGTTGTTGCGCAACTCACCAGCGCGTGACACGTGTCGCGCAGTAAGGCGCTTGCGCAACAGCGATTGCGCACCTGCGCAGACACGTGTCGCGCAGCCGTGCGCTTGCGCAGTTGCGCTTGCGCAGCTGCGCGGACACGTGTCGCGCTGCCGTGCGCTTGCGCAGTTGGGCTTGCGCAAGTGCGCAGACACGTGTCGCGCTGCGGTGCGCTTGCGCAGTTGTGCTTGCGCAACTGCGCAGACACGTGTCGCGCTGTCGTGCGCTTGCGCAGTTGTGCTTGCGCAACTGCGCAGACACGTGTCGCGCTACGGTGCGCTTGCGTAGTTAAGTGTTACTTATGTTTTTTAAAGAGCCTTGCTCTGATCGGACGTATCGCCTTGGGCGTTGTGCTGCCGTGTCAACTTCTGACACGTGGCGCATTGCGCGCAGCGCACGGGAACCGAAGCGTTGCTTCAAAATTAAAGTTTAAATTTTCAAAGCAAAGCTTTATTTCTGATTGGGGGAAGATGAAGCGTTGCTTCTTCTCCCGCCTTGGAATTTGAACAGAGCTTTGCTCTGATTGGGGTAAACAGCGGATCTATCATCAATATAAAGCTCGTACGGTAAATCATCGTACGACATCCCAAAAGCTGGGTACGGGTCAATATCTCATTCATCTCATCAATTATCTGGTATCCTTATCATCATATCTCATGATCTGGGGTACTGATCTAAGTCTAGTACAAATCGATACCATCTATATAAATATAAATTCGTGTGTGAAACACACGTCCAAAGTCCTGCTAAAATCTCGTGTCGTATCCCAAATATGAATCACATCATACCACTGATCATCATGGCACTATGCCCAATCTTATTGACTCATCTTCAAATATCATACACTATCCTCATCATCCAGGTATAACCACATCAAAAGCATGTGTGGGCGTGTGGATGTAAACCTATTCTAGGGTTCGGAACCAGGAACTATACTAGTTTACTTCTAACCCTAATCTAACCATAGTACACTTAATCACAACCTGGAAATCCATGTCACGCATAACGCTATCATATATAGATATAGTATATACAGTATACTAAGTATCGAACTGTAGGGGTGCTATACGCCATCCAACCGACTTCCCCCTGCAGGGTTACTAGGCACTCTCACAAGGGTCTATAAGGCATCAACCATGCGCGATTTAAAATTTAGACATGCCGAACAACCCTAACCAAGATCTTTAAACAATAGATTAGGCGAAACAAAGCATGTTAAACACTTTAACATCTAAGAGTTTGGGATTACAACCTTTGTAGTCCGGTCCTTCAATTCATAAGCTCTGTGTTGTGGTCCCTTCACTGCGATCATCAAGTTCCAGACTCTGGAGAGGCTCCACGAAGAGAATGATGCAAACTTGCTTCCGATCTTCGATAACAAAGATGATCTACCTTGAAGTTTCTTTAACACAAGCTCTCACTCACTATTGAAGTGAACACCCTAATCTAAATGGCAAAGATAGATTAGGATGATGAAGTAGGACTTTAGCTCTCATTTGTTTTCATAATCTCACTCAAAATCATCACTAATGAAAAAGCTAGTAAGCTTTTCCATCAAGAACTCAAGGAAGAAGAAGAAGAATCCTTTTGTGATGAATAATGAAACTCTAGTGTGGCTAGAATTGCAACCATGGGGTTAAGTATGAAGACTTAACCCATGTAGAGATTTAACTAGGGTAAGGGTTGGGTTGGGTTAAGGAAATATCTATGCAAAATATCCAAGTCAAAGTCAAAGCTTCAAGAAGCTTCTTGAAAGCTTCATGAAGACTTAACCCTAATCCAAACCCTAACCTCAATTAAACTCCACAAAACATGTTGCATTTATAACCATAACAGTTACAATATTATATATCACATATACAATATTTATTGTAACAAAATAAAATAATACAATTGTAGGGTTCCTTGGCACACTAATGAAGTCTCACAAGTGATCAAACATGGCCAATTAAAATTTTACAAGTGCCGAGAAACCCTAATACGGATCGTTAACTAAATGTATAGGCGATGCGATGCAAATAAACGAATTATAGCTAAAGGAAAGGGGATACAACCTTTGTAGATCCGGTCCTCCACCTCCTAGGCTCCGTGATGACGTCCCTCCGCTGCCCATATCGGATCCCGGACTCTAGCATCGGCTTCATCGGATAAATGGGCGGGCTAGGTCGTCGGCTTCGATGCCGAAGATGATCTACGTCGAGGCAACACAAGATCAAGCTCCAACTTCACCAAGTCATGAAACTTGTGAAGAAAACATCCTATACTACTTAGCAAGAGGTAGAGGATGAAGAAATAGGAGGTGGGTTCACTTTAGAATTGGATTTCTCACTCTTTTGCTCAAGATGCCATTAATGGTGGCAAGCTTTTCTTCTTGAAGAAGAAGAAGAAGAAGAAGATGATGATAGAATATGATAGAATAAAAAGATTATTTTCAAAAAAATGAAAATCCAACTCATTCTTATCATAATCCAACCTTGGTTAGGTGTAGAGAATAGACTATGGTTAGTTTGATTGGTTAGGGTTAAGTATGAGATAAGAATGGCGGACTTGTTCAAAGCTTCATGAAGCTTCTACAAACAAACAAAATAAGCCACCATTCTTTTCTTTATCATTTCAAAAAGAATAATAAATAAATAAATAAACAAAACCCTAACCATTCATATAACCATGGTTTAATTCTTTACACAAACCCAAGTGAGCATGTATCATCAAACATGATACAAACAAGTGCACAAAAATATATCACATATACAATGTGCATATCAAGTGAGAAAATCCATTTAAAGTGAACCAATACTAGTTAATACAAAGTAATATATCAAATATATAATTATACATTAAATCATTAAATCAACACTTGATTCAATGATCCGGTCATGTCGCATATAACCGACTAGTATCCAATATATCGGCTTATCGAATCAATCCTTGATTCGATAACTAGGTTATATCACATACAACCATTCGATACATTCATCGCGAGAATGGAATGCGGTATCATATACTCGCATTATACTCGGTCCTGCACATATCTCATATGCGCTCCTATTTCGTTTCGCTTGAGCCAGGAAACCTCTGTGTAGGACTCTAAAGACTCGTCAATACGACGGCAGCAGGTGATGATCATATCAAACACCCACAAGCCGCAAGCGGTCTACTAAACGTAACGGCCACCCGGGTATTGAGCGATCAGAAGATCGACGAGCAATCCCGCTCACACTCCTGTGAATCCAACCAGTAACACTTACCGTATAGTCCGGTCTGTTCGTCTGATATGTCGCATATCTCGCCTAGGGTTGGTAAACGTCAGACCCCAGTAGCTTGATAAGTCATGCCGACGTAAGGTCTATAACAATCGTGAAACTACTGATAACTCTTACCAGTATATCACTGCAACCCTGGCCAGGGATTTCCTGTTATGGCCAGTCGAGCATAGCGCAACATCCACCCCTAATACCGGGAGAGACGAATCCCCTCCTATCGCTTATTGCCTCCATGTGAATCTGGACTGTACCCAAAAACCACCTGTTTGCACGACTCAGTAGAGCCGTGGTAGGGTGGAAATCAAAGCACAGTGGGAGACACACAAGACTCTATGACGATCTCGGGTCAACAGACTAAGCTGTACCAGTGTCACCAGACAACTGCCGTCTGACGTGAGGTATAATACCATCTGGGAGTTCTCGGCGAGTCCGTTCAGTGTACCCAGTCTTCACTGAGCACCCGCATACCATCTCTGATGTCAAACACCAATGGATATGGGATCATCCATCGCCCATCACATGGGTCGAGAAGATATACGCTAGTCTACTCTGGAATATCGATGCCCCGTCTCGATATTCCCACGACTAGGAACAATGAAGGATGTACTCAATGACTACCCAGGCCCCACTAGTATGATCTTCATCATAGTCCTGGAAGTCGAGTACACATCCTAAGGGCTTTATCAACATGTAATCAGAGAGACAGAAAGTATACATGTTAATATAAAGAGCAACCAGATAGCGCACTATCATGTCGAGCAAGAAAGTCCTACCTATATATGTCCCAGCATCCACTACAATATACATCCAATGTACAGTAATGGCCTCTAGGGCATACATATAACTAACAACAATTAACATATATCGCATATATATCAATGTATTACCCGAGTGAGAAAAAGTATCTTTTAGTGAGCTCATATCAGTTAATGTAATTTAATATATCAAATATATAATTATACATTAAATTATCGAATCAACACTTGATCTGATAATCAGGCTATTTCACAAATAACTGACTAATATAATCTGTATCAGTTCATCAAATCAACACTTGATCTGATGACCCGGCTATATCACATATACCCGGTCGATATCTCATATCGTGAGAATTTAATTCGGTATCACATACACGTATTGTTCTCGGTCCCGCACATATCACATATGTGCTCCTACTCCATTTTGCCTGAGCCAGGAAACCTTTGTGTAAGACTCTAAAGAATCGTCAATACGCCGGCAATAGGTGATGATCATATCAAACACCTACAAGCTGCAAGCGGTCAGCTAAACGTAACAGCCACCCAGGTATTGAGCGCTCAGAAGATCAACAAGCAAGCCTGTACATTCTCCTGTGAATCCAGTCAGTAACAATCCCGTACAGTCCGGTCTCTTCGTCTGATATGTCGCATATCTCGCCTAGGGATGGTAAACGTCAGACCTCAGTAGCTTGATAAGTTGTGTCGATATGAGGTCCATAACAGTTCGAGAAACTACTGATAACACTTACCAGTAGATCACAGCAACCCTGGCCAGGGATTTCCAGTTATAGCCAATCGAACACAGCCAACATCAACTCCCTATACCTGGAGAAACGAATCCCCTCCTATCGCTCATTGCCTCCATGTGATTCGGGACTGTACCCAAAAGCCACCATTTTGCATACCCTCTTGGACGTGGTATGAGGGAAATCAAAGCACAGTGGGAATCACACAAGACTCTAAGACGATCTCGGATCTACAGACTAACCTGTACCAGTGTCACCAGAGAACTGCCATCTGACGTGAGGTATAATACCATCTGGGAGTTCTCGGCGAGTCCGTCCAGTGTACCCAGTCTCCACTGAGCACCCGTATACCTTCTCTGATGTCAAACACCAATGGATATGAGATCATCCATCGCCCATCATATGGGTCAAGAAGCGCATACGCTACTCTACACTGGAGTATCGATGCCCTGTCTCGGTACTCCCACAACTAGAAACATTTGAAGGATGTACTTGGCGACTACACTGTCCTCACTAGTATGATCCGCATCATAGTCCTGGTAGTCAAGTACTCATCCTAAGTGCTTTATCAACATGTAACATAGAGACAATCAGAGTACATGTTAAGATAAAGAGTAACCGGATAGCATACTATCATGTCGAGCAAGAAAGTCCTCCCTATATATGTCCAAGCATCCACTACAATATACATCATATGTACAGTAATGTCCTCTAGGGCATACATATAACTAACAATCTCCCACTTTCACTAGGGCCATCTGTTGTGGAATCGCATACCCAACAATTAGCTGTGGTTGAAGTATCTCATACTCAACCATCACATAATAGTCTCTACTGGGAAAAAGGCCTTTGTGAGTGGATCCGCGCTGTTGTCCTCTGTGTCTACTCTCCTAACCTCGATCTCACTAGAGATCAACCATCTCCATGATCAGGTGATACTGCCTAAAAAATATATCTGGATTTCTGATGGGACGGTGGTTCCTTGGCCAAAGATACAACTCCATTGTCACATAATGGTAGGAACGAAGTTCATCTCATGAACTTATATATATATATCGAGACTGCCACTATGGTAGCATCCTTGGTAACGATATATTTTGCCATTAATCATCTAGTAAGTCACTGTATCTAGCTTGGAACTCTTCCAACATACCGTCCTTCTACTGAGGGTAAAGACAATGCCTGTGACTGACATTCAATCGTCCTTATCACCCTGGAACCTTTCCAGTGATTCTCCCCAGGATCGATTGATACCATCTCACTACAATTAGTGAGAATCCTAACATCCAATTCTAAGTCCACGTGACCTCTCCCGGCTCTTTCGGGCTTGCGGAAATGGTGAAAAACGATTTTTAGGGTTTAGGTAACATGGACTACGAAAACGGATCTTTGCTAAACTACACACTAGCAACCTAACTAGAGAGTTGTCTACTCGGTTAGGGGTTATACCTCAACTTGAACTCCTTCTTCTTGACTCTTGATGTTGGTCGAATGATGCTTTCCTCGTTGCCTTCTCTTGTCGAAGATGGATCCACCTGTGGGTTTCTTCCTTGAGCTCCTTTCTCGAACTTTGAGAAAACTAAAGTCTCCGGCTTGCTAGACCTTTAACCTTAGGAAGAGTAGAGAGTAGCTTTGGGTGTTTTATCTTCAAGGAGATGTTTCTCATCATATGAGAATTGTTCTCCTTGAACTAGAGGAGGAAGAAGAAGAAGAGAGGAGAGAGAATGGTTATGATAGAATGAGATGGTTTTTTACAACCATAACAAATATATGTGAATTAATCAATTAACAAAATTAATCAAAATGAAAAAGGTGATGGTATGTTGAAATGACCATTATCATTTCACATTGAATGAGTTTTGCAAAGATCAAAGAGCATCTTTGCTTGAAATGATGATGGTCAACCTTTCAACCTTGGTCAACTAGTCAACCTTGGTCAACAAGTCAACAACCCTAACCATGACACAATTTTATTTAATTAATATTATTAATTGATATTTCACATATCCATTAGGGTTTGGAAAAAGACAACTGTCAACTGTGCATACACACCCATTCCGAAACCCTAATGAAAAACCTCTTCCTCCGCCTCAATCAACTGTGCATACACACCTGCATTCATGTTCCGAGGAACATGAATACTATGAGATAAAACTAACCCCAAAATATATACTAGGATCTGGCTAAAACCAGAGCCCGCTAGTAATGTCTGTCCAGACGCCAAACGTGCACAAGTGCGCGGATGTGAACGAACCCTGTCGCAAAACCATGCGACCTCTACTCTGTTTTGCCCAAAGGCGAATAACCCTCTGTCTGGGACTCTAAAGACTCGACACTACGCTGGCAGTGGGTTTAACCACATACCGCAAGCGGCACTAGCTGTACGTAACGGTCCCCAGGTAGATGCCGATAAGAAGACGGACGAGCTGAAACCCATCTGAACTCCTACTGAGCCTGAATGTGACAATCTCCGTACAGTCCGGTCTGTTCGTCTGAGAACATCACATAGCGGGCCTAGGGGGCGGTAAAAGTCAGTCCCCTACTAGCGGTACAAGTCGCGTCGGAGTGTAGCCCAGAACACCTGAGATAACACTGGAAACCTACCAGTCTATCTCGCTTGCCCTGGCCAGGGACTTTGTGTAAAGGCTCTCCTAGATACAGCGCGATATCAACCTCCAATACTGGGAGAGACGAATCCTGTCTAACCGTCACTGCCTCCAAGTGCTTTGGGACTGCACCCAAAAACTAACTGTTTGCACGACTCCTTTGAGCCGTGGTAGGGTAGTAATCAAAGTACAGTGGGAACACACTCGAGGTGAAGTGACAGTGTCAAGTCAATGGACTAAGCTGTACTCATGTCACCTGTGAACTGATAACTGACGATAGGTATAGTACCAACCAACAGTTCCCGACGAGTCCTGTCCAGTGTACTCGTAACCTAACGAGCACCCGCATACTATCTCAAGTACGGCGTACTGACGGCTGTGGGACAGACCGTCTCCCAAGCTGGGATGAGAAGCGTATACGCTAGTCTACTCCGGAGTATCAATGCCCTGTCTCGATAGTCCTACGACTAGGGACCTGCATAAGGATGTGCTTGTGGATTACCCAGCCCCCACGAGTGTGACTGCCATCACAACGCTGGTAATCAAGCAAAGATCCTAAGGGCTCCACTAATGTGTAAAGGTGATATGCTAAAAGAAACACATGCACTCATTAAAGTAGAAACAAACCAAGTAGCATACTACTATATTGAGCAAGATTGTCTATACAAGGTCAATATCCCAAGCTTCCATCAAGTAATATACTGTCACGACCAGAAGGTACGGAACGTGACTGGCACTTAGATTACGAGACGACTAAAGGCATACCGTAACCTAAGTCAGCCAAAGCCCAGAAAATCTAAACCAAATCAAAAGAGAGTGAAGGAAAACCTTACATGAAAACGATTTGTAAATCAATTAAGTTGCATTGAAACCCTTTTTAAAAACATCAGAAATTCCCGAAAATTTCGGCAGAATCTCCCTTGTATTTTCTATCCCCCAAAATGGGTACAACAAGATATATATAACCTGTAATCATAAAATGGCATCCCCAAGCGGGAGCTAGCTCTTCGCCCAAGACGGATCACAACCACATGCAATATATAAGTAATATCAAGAAAAGAGCATAAAAGAAACGCAAATATCAGAAAACACAACGCCGGCTCCAGTCAGCTCGACCCAAAAGAAACCACAAATATACAAATCTCTCAGTCTCATCACTAGGTCGCATATACAATATAAAGTGGTAGATGGAGAATACTAGATACAATGATGGAGCAAAAAGAAATAAAATGTGCTCGCAACCTACCTACGGGCGATGTCGCGAGTCTGAGCAAAAGGAGCTGATGATAAGATAGCCCGCCGCTACAAGGGTGACGGGTCCGACCTGCAAGACACTGTGGCACAACGGGGGTGAGTTGCCTGCTCGTGAGTAGAATATAACATCTAATAAGGCAATCGTAAGAATGCACGCAAATGCATCACAGCATGTATGATCAGATGTGAAATAATACCTCTAGTATGCATGCAGATGTATGCGATGTCATTACTAAACCTTTAAGTGTTTTAAATGTTAATAGTTCTGCATTCTTAACTTTAGAAAAAGGAATATCTGTATAATAACTAAATATCATCAAGAAATCATCTGAAAACTGTGTCAAGCATCGACACCAAATATGAAATCACCTCTGTCTCAATGTCTCAAAATATCGGGCTCCGTCAGTCCGGATCGGCCCATGTCATCAAATCTCACGACAACGGTCGGTATCCTCCGGATATCCGCCGTGCCAGACATCACCGGTAGGTAGTCTTCCCCTGCCAGGCTCATCGTCTACAACTCGATCTTCTTGCCCCGGGGTACCATACCGGGCCCACCATGTACCCGAGACGGTTCATCCACTCCTCGAATCGGGTCTCGAAATCCAACAGAAAACATGAAAACTCATGGTGGACGACACATACATCACGAGAAAACCGCAACTTGTTTTAAAAATGATAAATATAAGCTTTTGTTAAATTCCTGCGGTTTTCGCCCAAAAATCCAGAAATCGCAGCAATACTGAAATCCTCAAGAAAATCATAATGTCCAACATGTTGTATATGATAAATGTCTATGATATCAATGTATGCGATGTGAGTTTTGGCTAGAAATCTATGTAAGTATGATGATGATGCGAGGTATATACAAGCTATGCAATTTCATATATCATGTATGATGCAAGTGGCGTGCACGTGGCATGGCAATTACCAAAGGCGTGTGTGTCACATGAATAGTGCGCGTGCAACAGATGCCAATGGTAATGGTGTTCGTGTCCTACGAAGTGATATCGCATATGTATATATGAATGTCCATGCAATCTAGTATACGGTTAGCTGTGAGGGTACGAAATGTAAATAAAGGGGTAAGCTATCTAGCAATACAAGTCTTGCAAGAAATAGGGTAATCCCAACTAGGGGGCGCCTCGCGCCATCCAGACGATTCCCCCATAGATGAATACATCTACTCACCTGGATGCCTCGCTAATCTGATCCAGCCACCGCTTTGCCTTTGCGCGCCGCGTCGGATGTTTCCGCAACCGATCCTGAAAATGCGAGCTATTCAAGCACCGGGCAATTTGTCAAAAGAGCGGAACCATACATCTTTGAAATTCCGCAGGCTGAGTAGCCTCCAAGACCTCCTCCAACTCTTCCAAGAACATCACTTCCCTTGAACTATTCGTTATAGGCCAATACTTCAACAATCCTCTTATAACAGTATCTGCAAGCTTACAATCTTTCTCAACAAACTGAGATATGTAATACGATAACTGCTGATGATACATCGGTATACACTTCGGCTTATGAAGTGGAATTAACGCTCGGACAAGAAACAATTTGTGCTCCTCTTTAAGCGGCAAAGCAAACCCATTAATAATACTTCCTAAAATCTCCAATAGTTCCGCGATTCCATTGTGCTTCTCCGTCTCGAAGATGAACCTATAGAAAATATTGTTGATAGATTTTCTGATGAACGGGCGGTGCACCATAAATTTACCGTATACACGGTGAAGTGTTGTCTTTAAATACTCCCTTTCTCTTGGATCTTCAGAATCGAATAAATCAAGCAGCTTAAGAACGAAAGAATGGTCTACGTATCTCTTTGCTAATTTAGCATCTGTCTCTGGAGACGTAACAAATTTTAGGAAAAATTCATACACAATCTGCAAGTGTGACCATGCAGGATCCATAAGAGGCTCGTCCTCTTCAACATCAAAGGCTTCCAAAACTTTATTTTCACGAGGCGGAGATGTAAGGGTCCGAAATAAATTTGTTGACACCATTTTGATAATTTCTTGCATTACATACTCAGAAAATTTCCCATTGGATGAGGCGACGTAATCAATAAGCTCTAACAGATTCTGCCGCTTTATCTCCTTCTCTTTCACGTTCTTGCTTGGGTCCGTGAAGTCGAATATGACACAACACAGATTCAATTCTTAATGAACAGGTTTGGCTTTTCAGAGCTTGGAACATCTTTGAAGCTTGGCACTGCTTCATAAGCAAAAGCTGAGGTGCCATTTACTTTTGAGTTAAATGGCTGATTAATTTTTTTAGAATAATTTAAGGCAAGATAGGAGCTAGGAGGGACCTGATTGCTCTGATAATTCACCCTATTGCTTGAATCACTGGTTCTCGAGCTGTTCAATAAAGACGAACCGGACCCGCTGCTAGAATCACGGTTTTCTCCTGATTTCGACGGCTTTTTAGGGAGCCAGCCCAGTATTTGCTTGATCATGCTTTCACAATTGCAGTAAAATTGATAATAGATTACAAAGTTTAAAGCCTTGGATTTCAATATCGAAAATCTTGAGCAGATCCTTTGTTCATTTCATAATCCAATCCCATCTACAATTGTAAGGGAAGGCCTCCAAATCGCAAAGAGAAGCCTAACAATGGGTAAGATTATCTTTTTAAATTCCATTTTGTTTTGACCCAATTCAAGCCAGCTCCCAAACATTCAATACAAATTCAGATCACAACAAATTGACAAAAGTTTTTATCCGTCGATGAGAAATCCTCATTCTCGTCCATAATAAAGAGAACCCAAAATGCAACCTCAAGCTATTTTGATTGTCCTCTTCAATCTCCCTCTCTTTTCAATGTAAATAACAAAAAAGATCTCACCTTTTGCTCAGAAATCGCAGACCCAGATGAAGAAACCCCAACCTGAATCCAAAATCGCAGACCCAGATCTGAACTTGGGAGCCGAATCGATATGGATTTGTTGCCTCCCTTTCTCTTCGATCAGGATTTGTTTCAAATTATTTTGAGTTTTGGTTGTGATGAAGGAAGGAGGAGATGAGAGAGAGAGAGACAGTTCGCACTGCAGTTGTTGGAGAGAGAGAGAAAGAGAGTACCGACTAAAAACAAAAGAAAAGGACATTTTACGGAAAAGACCGATTATTTTGCCGATTATCGAAAAACTGCCTAAACGATTTTCGAAGGGTTACAATCTTCCCCCCTTAAAGAAATTCGGTCCCCGAATTTAGAGTTTAACTACGCGTACCTTCAAAAAGATGGAGATATCTCTTGCTCATCTCGACATCGGTCTCCCAGGTGACTTCCTCGCTATTCGGGCCACGCCAAAGGACCTTGACGGACGGTATAACCTTCGACCTCAATTTCTTCACCTGCCGATCCAAAATGACCACCGGCTGCTCGGTGAAAGAAAGATCACGCTCTAGCTGGATCATCTGGTGCTGAATCGCCTGGGAAGGATCATGAAGGTACTTGCGGAGCATCGAGACATGGAATACGGGGTGAACATCGGGGAAGCTGGGCGGAAGAGCTAACCGATAAGCGACTGGACCAACACGCTCTAGGATCCCGAAAGGACCAACATATCTAGGACTCAGTTTCCCTTTCCGCCCAAATCTCATCACACCTTTCATCGGAGAGACCTTCAGGAAAACATGATCGCCAACAGCGAACTCGAGTCGGCGACGGCGCCTGTCAGCATATGACTTCTGCCTGCTCTGTGCCGCTCTCATCCTGTCCTGAATCAGCTGTATCTTCTCGGTCGTCTCCTGTATAATCTGCGGCCCCAAAATACTGCTCTCCCTGAGCTCTGTCCAACATACAGGCGATCGACATCTCCTCCCATATAAAGCCTCAAAAGGTGCCATCTGAATCGTCTCCTAGAAGCTATTGTTGTAGGAAAACTCGATCAAAGGCAAATGACGATCCCAGCTACCACCGAAATCTAAAATACAAGCTCTAAGCATGTCCTCAAGAGTCTGAATAGTACGCTCCGACTGACCATCAGTCTGTGGATGAAAGGCTGTGCTAAAACTCAATCGGGTGCCCAATGCTTCCTGAAGTTTCTGCCACAATCGGTTGGTAAACTGGGTGCCCCGGTCGGACACGATGCAAGTCGGAACGCCATGCAGTCGCACTATCTCATCAGTATAAACCTGGGCGTACTGAGAAAATCCAAAAGTGGTCTTCACTGGCAGGAAGTGAGCCGCTTTCGTCAGTCGATCCACAATCACCCAAATAGAGTCATACCCTCGACTGGTCCTGGGTAGACCCACAATAAAGTTCATGGAGACCTGTTTCCACTTCCACTCAGGGATGGGTAAAGGATGTAACTCGCCGGCAGGCCTCTGGTGCTCGGCCTTGACTTGCTGACAAGTCACGCATCTCGACACAAAGTCTGTAACATCCTTCTTCATCCCGCCCCACAACTTTGTCACGGTATATCTTGGTGGAACCTGGATGCACACTGTACACTGATCTATAGGCCTCTTCAAGAATATCATGCCTCAGTCCCTCAGAATCTGGCACGCACAGTCGAGTCCCAAATCGAAGTATCCTCTGATCATCAATCACGAACTCGGAAACTCTTCCCTGCCGAATCTGCTCGATAATCTATAAATACGGGCATCACCAGACTGTGCCTCGCGGATACGGTCAATTAACTGTGGGCGTGCTCTGAAATGGGCCAGTTGTCCCCCTGTAGGAGTAAACTCGAACTGCACTCTGCTGTCACATAAAACCTGCCAATCCGCCGTCGACTTCATCTGTACTGCGCTCAAACAAGATAGGCTACCTCCGGGCCTCCTACTCAAAGCATCTGCCACCATATTCGCCTTGCCCGGATGGTATAAAATCTCGCAGTCATAATCTTTCACCAACTCCATCTAACGGTGCTGTCTCAGATTTAGATCTCGCTGCTGAAAGATATACTTCAAGCTCTTGTGGTCAGTGAATATCTGGCATGACTCGCCGTATAGGTAATGTCTCCAGATCTTAAGTGCAAATACCACTGCAGCCATCTCTAAATCATGAGTGGGGTAGTTCTGTTCGTGTTTTCTCAACTTCCGAGAAGCATACGCGATAACCCTATCGTGCTGCATCGATACACAGCCCAGCCCCACTCGAGAAGCATCACAATATACCACGAAACCGCCTGATCCTGAAGGCAATTCTAACACTGGTGCAGTAGTCAGACGAGTCTTCAACTGCTGGAAACTATCCTTACATGCCTCGTTCCAATCAAAAGGAACCCCCTTCCGGGTCAACCCGGTCAACGGTGCAGCAATGCGGGAGAAATTCTGGACAAAACGTCGATAATAGCCGGCAAGACCTAGAAAGCCGTGAACCTCTGTAATTGATATCGGTCTAGGCCAACGTTGAACTGCTTCGATCTTCTTCGGGTCCACACAAATACCATCTCTCGTCACCAAATGACCCAAGAAGTCGACACTGTCCAACCAGAAAGCGCACTTGGAAAATTTGGCGAACAGCTGATGCTCCCTCAAAGTCTGCAACGTGATACGCAAGTGCTGCTCATGCTCCTCCCGGCTCCGAGAATAAACCAAGATGTCGTCAATGAACATAATGATGAACTGATCGAGATACGGCCTCAATACACTGTTCATCAAGTCCATAAATGCTGTCGGGGCATTGGTGAGCCCGAACGACATCACCAAGAACTCATAATGACCATATCGAGTACGGAAAGCTGTCTTCGGAATATCCTCCTTCCGAACGCACAACTGATGATAACCTGATCGTAAATCAACCTTCGAGAAAAACCTCGCACCCTGGAGCTGATCGAATAAGTCGTCAATGCGGGGTAGGGGATATCTGTTCCGCACAGTAACCCGGTTCAGCTGACGATAATCAATGCATAAGCGCATACTTCCGTCCTTCTTCTTAACAAACAAGACGGGAGCACCCCAAGGTGACACACTCGGTCTGATAAGCCCTTTGTCCAGCAAGTCCTGTAACTGATCATTTAGCTCTCTCAGCTCCGCCGGGGCCATCCGATAAGGCGGTATAGAGATAGGCCCCGTGCCGGGGATCAAGTCAATACAGAACTCAATCTCGCGCTCTGGTAGCAGACCAGGCAGCTCATCAGGGAATACATCAGGAAACTCTCTCACAATAGGGACCTGGTCCAACGGAACCTTTGTGGAACTAGTATCACAAACATAGGCTAAGAATCCCTGACACCCTTTTCTTAAGAGCTGACCAGCGCGAAGAGAAGAAATCAAGCTGGGAAGGGTAGCGCTACGATCTCCCTGAATAACAAGAACCGGCTCACCAGGAGAACTGAATCTGACTGCCTTCTCACGGCAGTCCACAGATGCATAACAGGTGGCTAGCCAGTCCATACAAAGAAGAACGTCAAAGTCTAGCATATCGAGGAGAATCAAATCAACTGAAGAATCTCTCTCCCCGATACGAACGGAACACGATCGGTACACAAAACGGGCAACAAAAGACTCGCCTACCGGTGTAATAACGATAAGCTACTGATCTAACGGAGAAGACTCTCGGCCCAACCTCGGTGCAAAGTACGTGGATACATAGGAATGTGTGGAGCCTGGATCAAATCATATCCGTGCATCAAAAGAATATACTGGCAGAGTACCTGTCACGACGGCATTGGATGCCTGTGCATCCTGAGGAGTCAACGCGAACACTCGGGCCTATCCGCCACTAATAGCTGGCTGTCCTCTGCCTCTACCTCGGCCTCGGCCTTTGCCTCTGTCGCCTCGTCCTCTCGGAACCGGACCGCCACGCCCACGGCCTCTAAAAGCATCTGGCTGGCTTGGAGCATCATCAGGAGTAGGAAGTAGAGCTCTCTGAGGAGGTGGTGAGGGTGGTAAGGTCACATGCGGGACTGTCGCCGTGCCCTGACGTCCCATGGTACAGTCTCTGATATGGTGGTACTGACTCCCACACCGAAAACATCCTGGAGAAGACTGCTGGGTCTGTGGATATGAACCAAACAACTGACCTCATCTCAATCCTCTGCCTCCACCATCTCCCGGAAATAATCTATCATGGTGTCTACCCATCTGCCGCTGAGCTGGCGTATCAGTACGGATCCTCTTCGGCACAGAAACAACCGGAGTCTCAGAAATACGCTCCTCCAAAAGTAAGGCTGCATCCATCGCGGCTGCGTATGTGTCAAAATGCTGGGTGCCGATGGAAAGGAATAGCTGTGTATCAAGCCCTCGCACAAACCTCTTTATTCTCTTCTCTTCTGTGTCTACTAGGTACGGAGCATATCGAGACAACTGGGTAAACTGTATATCATACTCCGACAGCGTCATCCCAGGAGTCTTGCGCAAAGACTCAAAACTACGGGCTCGAGCATCTCGGACACTCTCCGGAAGAAAACGGGCAAGAAATGCAGATGTAAACTCATCCCAGGTCATAGAAGGCAGACCTGCAGCTCGGCCTCTCTCTACTGAATCGTACCATGTCTGGGCAAGACCCTCCAGACGGAAACTCGCAAACTCCACCAATCTATCATCAGAACACCTCAACGAACGGCAAATCCGAGCCATCCTATCAAGAAACGCCTGTGGGTCCTCTGTCGCATCTGTACCGGTAAAAGCTGGAGGTCTCAATCTCATGAACTCCTGTTGTGAAACAGGGATAGTCTCCGTAGTAGCAGCAGGAGTGACCATCTGTGCAGCAGGTACGATCGTGGTCTGTGCGGTGGAAGGAACGTCCTCGGATCTCTGTGCCCGGCTGGACTCAACTAAAGATCCCATCATCTGCCGCAACTCTTGCATACCGGCCTCTAATCTGGCAATACGGTCTGGATAAGGCGGATCAGTATGACCCTGAGGGGTAGGTGTATCCTCCCGCTCGATCCTCGCCTCAGACGAGCCCGCTCAAATCTCATCCCTAGCGGCAGCCCGCTGAGCTCTCGTAGTCTTTGGCGTCATCGAAGCTGGAATAAGAAACAGGACTGATAGGAACATTGCAATTGAATACAGGAATGCAAGGAATCAAGAAAGGAAATACAAGCAATTATGTCCTAAGGTTACTTAGGCGGAGTACCGTATCGTAAGTATGCCGCGGATCATACCCACGCTACGCCACTCTACTTAAGTCACCTACTCCATCTACCAAGATCGTCCTACACTCAGGAAGGTAAAACCTACGCTCTGATACCAACTTTGTCATGACCAGAAGGTACGGAACGTGACTGGCACTTAGATTACGAGACGACTAAAGGCATACCGTAACCTAAGTCAGCCAAAGCCCAGAAAATCTAAACCAAATCAAAAGAGAGTGAAGGAAAACCTTACATGAAAACGATTTGTAAATCAATTAAGTTGCATTGAAAACCTTTTTAAAAACATTAGAAATTCCCGAAAATTTCGGCAGAATCTCCCTTGTATTTTCTAACCCCCAAAATGGGTACAACAAGATATATATAACCTGTAATCATAAAATGGCATCCCCAAGCGGGAGCTAGCTCTTCGCCCAAGACGGATCACAACCACATGCAATATATAAGTAATATCAAGAAAAGAGCATAAAAGAAACGCAAATATCAGAAAACACAACGCCGGCTCCAGTCAGCTCGACCCAAAAGAAACCACAAATATACAAATCTCTCAGTCTCATCACTAGGTCGCATATACAATATAAAGTGGTAGATGGAGAATACTAGATACAATGATGGAGCAAAAAGAAATAAAATGTGCTCGCAACCCACCTACGGGCGATGTCGCGAGTCTGAGCAAAAGGAGCTGATGATAAGATAGCCCGCCGCTACAAGGGTGACGGGTCCGACCTGCAAGACACTGTGGCACAACGGGGGTGAGTTGCCTGCTCGTGAGTAGAATATAACATCTAATAAGGCAATCGTAAGAATGCACGCAAATGCATCACAGCATGTATGATCAGATGTGAAATAATACCTCTAGTATGCATGCAGATGTATGCGATGTCATTACTAAACCTTTAAGTGTTTTAAATGTTAATAGTTCTGCATTCTTAACTTTAGAAAAAGGAATATCTGTATAATAACTAAATATCATCAAGAAATCATCTGAAAACTGTGTCAAGCATCGACACCAAATATGAAATCACCTCTGTCTCAATGTCTCAAAATATCGGGCTCCGTCAGTCCGGATCGGCCCATGTCATCAAATCTCACGACAACGGTCGGTATCCTCCGGATATCCGCCGCGCCAGACATCACCGGTAGGTAGTCTTCCCCTGCCAGGCTCATCGTCTACAACTCGATCTTCTTGCCCCGGGGTACCATACCGGGCCCACCATGTACCCGAGACGGTTCATCCACTCCTCGAATCGGGTCTCGAAATCCAACAGAAAACATGAAAACTCATGGTGGACGACACATACATCACGAGAAAACCGCAACTTGTTTTATAAATGATAAATATAAGCTTTTGTTAAATTCCTGCGGTTTTCCCCCAAAAATCCAGAAATCGCAGCAATACTGAAATCCTCAAGAAAATCATAATGTCCAACATGTTGTATATGATAATTGTCTATGATATCAATGTATGCGATGTGAGTTTTGGCTAGAAATCTATGTAAGTACGATGATGATGCGAGGTATATACAAGCTATGCAATTTCATATATCATGTATGATGCAAGTGGCGTGCACGTGGCATGGCAATTACCAAAGGCGTGTGTGTCACATGAATAGTGCGCGTGCAACAGATGCCAATGGTAATGGTGTTCGTGTCCTACGAAGTGATATCGCATATGTATATATGAATGTCCATGCAATCTAGTATACGGTTAGCTGTGAGGGTATGAAATGTAAATAAAGGGGTAAGCTATCTAGCAATACAAGTCTTGCAAGAAATAGGGTAATCCCAACTAGGGGGCGCCTCGCGCCATCCAGACGATTCCCCCATAGATGAATACATCTACTCACCTGGATGCCTCGCTAATCTGATCCATCCACCGCTTTGCCTTTGCGCGCCGCGTCGGATGTTTCCGCAACCGATCCTGAAAATGCGAGCTATTCAAGCACCGGGCAATTTGTCAAAAGAGCGGAACCATACATCTTTGAAATTCCGCAGGCTGAGTAGCCTCCAAGACCTCCTCCAACTCTTCCAAGAACATCACTTCCCTTGAACTATTCGTTATAGGCCAATACTTCAACAATCCTCTTATAACAGTATCTGCAAGCTTACAATCTTTCTCAACAAACTGAGATATGCAATACGATAACTGCTGATGATACATCGGTATACACTTCGGCTTATGAAGTGGAATTAACGCTCGGACAAGAAACAATTTGTGCTCCTCTTTAAGCGGCAAAGCAAACCCATTAATAATACTTCCTAAAATCTCCAATAGTTCCGCGATTCCATTGTGCTTCTCCGTCTCGAAGATGAACCTATAGAAAATATTGTTGATAGATTTTCTGATGAACGGGCGGTGCACCATAAATTTACCGTATACACGGTGAAGTGTTGTCTTTAAATACTCCCTTTCTCTTGGATCTTCAGAATCGAATAGATCAAGCAGCTTAAGAACGAAAGAATGGTCTACGTATCTCTTTGCTAATTTAGCATCTGTCTCTGGAGACGTAACAAATTTTAGGAAAAATTCATACACAATCTGCAAGTGTGACCATGTAGGATCCATAAGAGGCTCGTCCTCTTCAACATCAAAGGCTTCCAAAACTTTATTTTCACGAGGCGGAGATGTAAGGGTCCGAAATAAATTTGTTGACACCATTTTGATAATTTCTTGCATTACATACTCAGAAAATTTCCCATTGGATGAGGCGACGTAATCAATAAGCTCTAACAGATTCTGCCTCTTTATCTCCTTCTCTTTCAAGTTCTTGCTTGGGTCCGTGAAGTCGAATATGACACAACACAGATTCAATTCTTAATGAACAGGTTTGGCTTTTCAGAGCTTGGAACATCTTTGAAGCTTGGCACTGCTTCATAAGCAAAAGCTGAGGTGCCATTTACTTTTGAGTTAAATGGCTGATTAATTTTTTTAGAATAATTTAAGGCAAGATAGGAGCTAGGAGGGACCTGATTGCTCTGATAATTCACCCTATTGCTTGAATCACTGGTTCTCGAGCTGTTCAATAAAGACGAACCGGACCCGCTGCTAGAATCACGGTTTTCTCCTGATTTCGACGGCTTTTTAGGGAGCCAGCCCAGTATTTGCTTGATCATGCATTCACAATTGCAGTAAAATTGACAATAGATTACAAAGTTTAAAGCCTTGGATTTCAATATCGAAAATCTTGAGCAGATCCTTTGTTCATTTCATAATCCAATCCCATCTACAATTGTAAGGGAAGGCCTCCAAATCGCAAAGAGAAGCCTAACAATGGGTAAGATTATCTTTTTAAATTCCATTTTGTTTTGACCCAATTCAAGCCAGCTCCCAAACATTCAATACAAATTCAGATCACAACAAATTGACAAAAGTTTTTATCCGTCGATGAGAAATCCTCATTCTCGTCCATAATAAAGAGAACCCAAAATGCAACCTCAAGCTATTTTGATTGTCCTCTTCAATCTCCCTCTCTTTTCAATGTAAATAACAAAAAAGATCTCACCTTTTGCTCAGAAATCGCAGACCCAGATGAAGAAACCCCAACCTGAATCCAAAATCGCAGACCCAGATCTGAACTTGGGAGCCGAATCGATATGGATTTGTTGCCTCCCTTTCTCTTCGATCAGGATTTGTTTCAAATTATTTTGAGTTTTTCTTGTGATGAAGGAAGGAGGAGATGAGAGAGAGAGAGACAGTTCGCACTGCAGTTGTTGGAGAGAGAGAGAAAGAGAGTACCGACTAAAAACAAAAGAAAAGGACATTTTACGGAAAAGACCGATTATTTTGCTGATTATCGAAAAACTGCCTAAACGATTTTCGAAGGGTTACATATACAAACTAGTATGATACAGTAATGGCCTCTAGGGCATATACACTAAAAATCTCCCACTTGCACTAAGGCCATGTACTGGCGTATCGAAGACCTATCATCTCGATCAGCCGCTCGAACCGAGTCTGGGGTAAGGCCTTTGTGAATGGATCAGCAGTGTTATCTTTCGTAGTAACTCTCCGAACCTCGATCTCCTGGCGACCCACGATCTCCCTGATCAGGTGATACCGCCTCAAGATGTGCCTGGACTCCTGATAGGACCTGGGTTCCTTTGCTAAAGCTATAGCCCCGTTGTTGTCGCAATACAGAGGTACTGGATCAACAATGGACGGAACCACCTGAAGTTCTATCAAGAACTTCCTCATCCAGACGGCTTCTTTTGCGGCATCAGATGTAGCGATATATTCCGCTTCCATCGTCGAGTCAGCAACGGTTTCCTGTTTGGAACTCTTCCAACACACCGCCCTTCCATTGAGGGTAAAGACATAACCCGACATGGACTTGGAATCATCCTTGTCACTCTGGAAGCTGGAGTCAGCAAAGGCCTCGATCTGGAGGTCTTTTCCGCCATACACCAAGAACATCTCCTTAGTCCTTCTCAGGTACTTGAGAATGTTCTTTACCGCTATCCAGTGTTTCTCCCCAGGGTTTGACTGATACCTGCTTACCACACTCAGTGCATAAGCTACATCTGGTCTGGTACATAACATCACATACATTATAGAGCCTACCGCAGAAGCGTAGGGTATAATAGACATGTGATCCCTTTCCAAATCAGTCTTGGGAGACATCTCTTTGGAGAGGGTGATCCCGTGACAAGCCGGTAGATTACCGCGCTTGGAATCTTCCATACTGAATCTTTTCAGTATGGTGTCGATGTACCTGGACTGTGAAAGTCCTAATATCCTCTTGGATCTGTCACGATAGATCCGGATCCCCAGAATGTAAGAGGCATCACCCAGGTCTTTCATGGAGAACTTGTGTGACAAGAACCCTTTGACAGATTGTAGCATAGGAATGTCATTTCCTATCAAGAGAATGCCATCCACGTATAAAACGAGGAATACGACAGTTCTTTCTACAAATCTACTATAGATCCATGGTTCATCTGGATTTTTGATAAATCCAAGATCTTTGACCGTCTCATCAAAACAAATGTTCCAACTCCGCGATGCCTGCTTTAGTCCGTAGATGGACTTAAGCAACTTGCACACCTTCCCGCTGCTCCCACTCTGAATGAAACCCTCTGGCTGGTCCATATAGACACACTCCTCTAAATTTCCATTCAGAAAAGCGGTCTTTACGTCCATCTGCCAAATCTCATAATCGTGGAAGGAAGCAATGGCAAGAAGGATCTGAATGGATTTCAGTATAGCCACTGGAGAAAAGGTTTCGTCATAGTCCAAGCCAGGTCTTTGACGGAAACCATTTGCAACAAGTCTAGCTTTATAGGTCTCAACCTGTCCATCTATACCAATCTTCCTTTTGAAGATCCACTTGCATCCTACGGGTTTTACCCCATCTGGAGAAACGTCCAACGTCCATACTTTGTTGGTGTACATGGACTCCATTTCGGTCCGCATTTCATCCAGCCATTTTATCGAGTCAACGCTCTGAATGGCCTGCTGGAAGCTAGTCGGCTCATCACTATCAATGATGCAATCCTCTCTATCCCCGTCTATGAGAAAATCGTATCTCTCGGGCGGATGAGACTGCCTACTACTCCTGCGGAGCGGCGTAGGAATGTCCTGATCTTTCGAACCCTCTGGTTCTACTAAGCTTTCAGTAATAGCTCATGGTTCTGGAATTTCTTCCAGTTCTATTGCGCTCCCACTTATCTGATTTTCCTAAAACTCAGTTTCCATGAAGTGGGTATGACGAGAAACAAAAACCTTTTGTTCCTCTTCGCAATAGAAGAAATATCCCTTGGAGTTCTTTGGATATCCCACAAACTTGCACTGTACTGAGCGTGCCTCGAGTTTGTCCGCATGCTGCTTTTTAACAAAAGCTGGACATCCCCATATCTTAATGTGCTTAAGATAGGGTTTCTTCCCACACCACATCTGATATGGTGTAGTAGGCACAGTCTTAGTTGGAACTCGGTTCAAAAGGTATGCAGCTGATTCTAGTGCATATCCCCAGAATGATCGTGGTAACTCAGCGTTACTCATCATGGAACGTACCATATCCAATAGGGTCCGGTTCCGTCTCTCCGATACACCGTTATGTTGCGGAGTGTATGGAGGAGTAAGCTGAGAGAGAATTCCATTCTCTTTTAAGTAATCCAGGAACTCGGCACTTAAGTATTCACCACCTCGATCAGATCTTAGTGTCTTGATACTTTTGCCTGTTTGTTTTTCCACTTCATTCTTATATTCCTGGAATTTTCCAAAGGCTTCGGATTTATGTTTCATTAAGAAGACATACCGTACCTTGAAAAGTCATCCGTAAAAGTAATGAAGTAAGAATAACCGCTTCGCGCATGTGTAGACATTGGACCGTACACGTCGCCGTGTACGAGTCCCAAGAGCTCGCTCGCTCTCACTCCGTGTCCAGTGAACGGAGCTTTGTCATCTTTCCTTTGAGACAGGATTGACAAGTTGCATATGATTGATATTCGAACGGATCCAAATATCCTTCTGTATGTAACTTCGTCAACCTTCTCTCATTGATGTGACCCAGTCTACAATGCCATAAGAAAGCCTGATTTGATTCCGGAGACTTTCTTTTGTGTGTATTGTGGACATTGAAAATCTGTGGTTGGTTTAATACGTATATTCCATTGTTTAATGTACCTGACCCAATCAGAACTTGATTAAGGCGAATATTTACAACATTACTTATAAACGCAAATTCATAGCCTTCTTTAGAAACTAAAGATACAGAAATGATATTACAAGTTGCATTAGGTACAAAATAACAATTACACAAAACCAAAACGTGTCTATCTGACAACCCCAGGTGATAGTCCCCCACGGACTCAGCATCCATGCCAGCTCCGTTTGCAACTCTTAGGGTCATATCACCTGCCTTCAAAACCCTACGGTTTCTCAACGCCTGCAAAGAATTACAGATATGAATCCTGATCCGGTATCCAATACCCAGGAATTAGAGTTTATTGATAGACAGTTTTCAATAACATACACACCTGAAGCTGAAGCCGCAACACGCTTCAGATCCTGTGTTCTAGCCTTCCAAGCCCTACAATCTTTCTTCCAGTGTCCACTCTTGTGACAGTAAAAGCATTCTTCCTTTCCCACAAGTTTTCCTGCTTCCTTTGTTGCTTTTGCTTTTCCCTTCGTATCCACCTTACTAACACCGCCCCTTGGTTTGGCGAGGGTTTTCTTCTTCTTTCTCTTGGCTTTCGCCTTGGACCTAGAAGATGAAGATCCTCCTACAAACAAAGTGGATGTTTTCCTACCTTTCTGTAAGGTGCCCTATGCACTCCTCAGCATGTTGAAGAGTTCTGAAAGTTCAACTTCCTTTTCCTGTAAGTTGAAGTTCAGGATGAACTGGGCGTAAGGGAAGGAAGGGACTGGAGAATCAAGTCCGTATAGAGCTCATTCTCTAACGTAGTCCCAAGGTCCGCGAGCTCCTCAATGAAGCCAATCATCTTAAGCACGTGTTCCGCTACCGGTGATCCGATGGCCAATCTCGCCGAAAACAGCTCTTTCGTGACTTCGTATCTGGCGATACGGGATTGCTCCCCATATAGTTCTTTTGTATGAAAAAATATGGATTCAAGGTCCATATTCTCGTGCCTCCTCTGGTGTTCATTGTCCATAGAGGCAAGCACGAGGCACTTGGCCTTCGCGCAATCAATCTCCCAAGTCTTATGGATTTCTTTATCCGTGACGCTGGAGGTGCGACCTGGGGCAGGGGAGCTTTGGTGGTAAGGAGATACCCCAACTTGTCGTAAGTGATTGCCATTTTGACATTCCTGAGCCAATCTTTGTAGTTTTGCCCTGTCAGTATGTTTTTATCTAGTAGTAACTTAAGTCTAGTCATGTTGTTTGGTTGCTACAATTAGGAGAGAGAGAAGAAACACATTAGCATGATGCTCTTGCAAGTTTAGAGTGGTTTTTAATTTGTCTAAACAGGATGGCTCCTACTGTCTCTCGAATCCCTCCTAAAACCAAAAAGGAAGAATTAGTCAGGATCAATCTCACCGTACAATACTTGCTTAAACGTTCAGCCAGGCTAGTGTCGGTACTTCGAGGGAGGTTTTCCAACGCTTTCGCGAAGTTCCTTAATTAAATAAGCTCTTTTCCCTGGGGGCGCAGCCCCGCTAACACCTTTCTAGACACCTACTAGGTTTATAGCATTGATCGTTAAGCGAGAATTTTCCCGAGGAGTAGCATATACTCACAGTAGGATCGGGATCCAAATATCATTGCGTGACAAAACTGAAGGAATCCTACCAGAATCATCACACTCCAAATGGTATGCAGCGCTAGCAAGTTTCAGTTCTTTTGAAACTCCCGATGTGGATTTTTGCCCCATGCTCTTATGACCTTGACTTTGGCCAACAAACTATAAGTAACATGTCAAGTTCTACCAGTCATTCTCCAGGTTAATTTGAACCCACCCGCACCTACCCTTGACTTTGGCCAACAAGGCAGTACGACTGTCCCAAACCAACACATCTATCTATGCTGCACATGAATACCCAATAGCTACCAATCACTATGCCTTGACTTTGGCCAACAAACATAGCTTGAATACTATTGACCATCCATGTGAAACGATGGAGGGCTACGAATGGTTTTGGCGAAACCGTGAACGTAGTGAACTTGATATAATCGATGGAACGAGATAGCTTTTAAAAGGAGTGGTTTAAGCTCCGCGTTTAAAAGTTATTTTGAAAAGAAACCGGGTGGTTTTTGAAAGTGTTCCAACGACTTTTTCTTTGGTTAATTTTTCTTGCATTAATTTTAATGCGTCCCATCAATTAATCCTACCATTGCAGAAAACAACGAAAATATGACGTACTCTTAAGCCATCCGCATTCGGCACGGGGTCCCGTCATCACCCGTTAGGTTACTTAACTAACGACAGAGCGGGGTCTGGAGTAGCGCGGATGCAAAACATAAGCAATGCCTAAATAGATATCGTATAGATATATATAAACATTCGTCACATGAAATGATAGCCATTCCAGATCACAGATGAATACATTAGATATACTAGGAATCCGCAATTCGTACGAGCCTGTAACGAAGAGCGGATTACACGGTCGCGATGAATAGCCAAACCCCACCCTAGACCCCTACGGGTGCGGCAAACTACCCGCCAAGTATCCGAAGTGAAGCAACCTCCCTCAACGACGTGATTAGGCCACTCGGCACTTCGAGGTACCCGGTAGTTTGTGCACCCCATCTTGGGTCTATCCTAGGAGCAAAAACAGTAAAAAGAAATTATACAATGACGGCTACAACCCCGACCCGGTTGTGCGGCCATACAAATAATATTACATCAATTTACATATTACAAGAATTGAAAGATAAACAAAACTCTCATCTCACAATTCCCCCCGGCTATTCATCCGCGACAATCCAACGAATTCATATACACAATCCATCAACATTACAGATCACAGATATGTATAACCCCCACTAATCGACGTATAGCGATTAGCAGACGTTCAATACATATAAAACATTACAGATACAACCTATTAGCCAAAGTCTACAGAAAATCGACCGAAATACGGATTTGTAACCACCCCAAAAACAAATTTGTTCTCTGGAAAATCTGGGTAGAAACAAACTGTATTAAAAATCCCAAAACAACACAGTAAGAACACTGCAGCAAAACGGAGTCGCGGCCGAGTCAACTCGGCCGCGGATCCGCGGTGAGTTGGCCGAGTCAGCAGCACATTTTTGCTGTGTGTTCTATAAAAACCCTGAGACAATTTTTCATGTATGTTAAATATTTTTTTGAACAGTATAAAAAATCGACAGAAAATGGATTTTTCCCGGACGTGTTTTTTTTTTGATTTTTTTCGATCGATATTCTAAATAATTTTCTAACATGCTAGGGTGTGTTTAGTTAGGCTCTGATACCACTGTAAGTCCACGTTACCTCTTCCGGCTCTTTCGGGCTTGCGGAAATGGTGAAAAACGATTTTTAGGGTTTAGGTAACATGGACTACGAAAACGGATCTTTGCTAAACTACACACTAGCAACCTAACTAGAGAGTTGTCTACTCGGTTAGGGGTTATACCTCAACTTGAACTCCTTCTTCTTGACTCTTGATAGTGGTCGGATGATGCTTTCCTCGTTACCTTCTCTTGTCGAAGATGGATCCACCTGAGGGTTTCTTCCTTGTGCTCCTTTCTCGAACTTTGAGAAAACTAAAGTGTCCGGCTTGCTAGACCTTTAACCATAGGAAGAGTAGAGAGTAGCTTTAGGTGTTTTATCTTCAAGGAGATGTTTCTCAACACATGAGAATTGTTCTCCTTGAACTAGAGGAGGAAGAAGAAGAAGAGAGGAGAGAGAATGGTTATGATAGAATGAGATGGTTTTTTACAACCATAACAAATATATGTGAATTAATCAATTAACAAAATTAATCAAAATGAAAAAGGTGATGGTATGTTGAAATGACCATTATCATTTCACATTAAATGAGTTTTGCAAAGATCAAAGAGCATCTTTGCTTGAAATGATGATGGTCAACCTTTCAACCTTGGTCAACTAGTGTAGCTTGGTCAACAAGTCAACAACCCTAACCATGACACAATTTCATTTAATTAATATTATTAATTGATATTTCACATATCGATTAGGGTTTGGAAAAAGACAACTGTCAACTGTGCATACACACCCGTTCTGAAACCCTAATGAAAAACCTCTTCCTCCGCCTCAATCAACAGTGCATACACACCCGCATTCGTGTTCCGAGGAACATGAATACTATGAGATAAAACTAACCCCAAAATATATACTAGGATCTGGCTAAAACCAGAGCCCGCTAGTAATGTCTGTCCGGACACCAAACGTGCACAAGTGCGCGGATGTGAACGAACCCTGTCGCAAAACCATGCGACCTCTACTCTGTTTTGCCCAAAGGAGAATAACCCTCTGTGTGGGACTCTAAAGACTCGACACTACACTGGCAGTGGGTTTAACCACAGACCGCAAGCGGCACTAGCTGTACGTAACGGTCCCTAGGTAGAGGCCGATAAGAAGACGGATGAGGTGAAACCCATCTGAACTCCTACTGAGCCTGAATATGACAATCTCCGTACAGTCCGGTCTGTTTGTCTGAGAACATCGTATGGCGGGCCTAGGGGGGCGGTAAAAGTCAGTCCCCTACTAGCGGTACAAGTCATGTCGGAGTGTTGCCCAGAACACCTGAGATAACACTGGAAACCTACCAGTCTATCTCGCTTGCCCTGGCCAGGGACTTTGTGTAATGGCTCTCCTAGACACAGCACGATATCAACCCCTAATACCGGGAGAGACGAATCCTGTCTAACCGTCACTGCCTCCAAGTGCTTCTGGACTGCACCCAAAAACTACGAGTTTGCACGACTCCTTTGAGCCATGGTAGGGTAGTAATAAAAGTACAGTGGGAACACACTGGAGGCGAAGTAACAGTGTCAAGTCAACGGACTAAGCTGTGCTCATGTAACCTGGGAACTAATAACCGACGATAGGTATAGTACCAACCAACAGTTCCCGACGAGTCCTGTCCAGTGTACTCGTAACCTAACGAGCACCCGTATACTATCTCAAGTACGGCGTACTGACGGCTGTGGGACAGACCGTCTCCCAAGCTGGGATGAGAAGCGTATACGCTAGTCTACTCCGGAGTATCGATGCCCTGTCTCAATAGTCCTACGACTAGGGACCTGCATAAGGATGTGCTTGTGGATTACCCAGCCCCCACGAGTGTGACTGCCATCACAACGCTGGTAATCAAGCAAAGATCCTAAGGGCTCCACTAATGTGTAAAGGCGATATGCTAAAAGAAACACATGCACTCATTAAAGCAGAAACAAACCAAGTAGCATACTACAATATTGAGCAAGGTTGTCTATACAAGGTGAATATCCCAAGCTTCCATCAAGTAATATACAAACTAGTATGATACAGTAATGGCCTCTAGGGTATATACACTAACACCAATTATATCTATCTTATAGATCCATAACCCAGGATTTAGGAGGTATCACCTTGATCCTATATGGAGAATCTTTATGATAAGAGGAGATTGACCGAGCGTAGCATAGGAAACTCCTTCCCTATCAAGAGTATGTCATTCACGTACTCCACGAGGATCACCACCATACTCCCTACTACCTTTTTGTATATACAATGTTCATCTACCATTTTGATAAAGTCAAACTCTTTGACTACCACACCAAAACAGATGTTCCAACTCCGCGATGCCTGATTTATCACATAAAACAACTTGCTCACGTTTCCGCTGCTCCCACTGTCTATGAAGCCCTCTAGCTGTATACTTATAGACGCTCTCTTCCAAATCAATATATAGAAAAGCAGTCATAACACCCAACCACCAGATATCGTACTATAGGTATGTAGCCGTGGCAAGTAGGATCTGGATGGAATTAAGCATAGCTTTGAAAGTCTTAACTTTTCCATGTACACCAAGTAATCTTCTCAAGATATACTTGCTCCTGATGGGAATTTAGCCCTTCAGATAAAGCAACCAAAGTCCATACTTTGTTGGTGTATAAGGATTCCATCTCAGATCGCTAAGCATCCAGCCATTCTTACAGAGTCCCACTCCTTATGGCCTGCTCGAAACTAGTTGGGTCATTATCTCATGATGCAATCCTCGCTCCCACTGTCATAGAGTAACCGAAGTATCTCTCAGGTGGGTGAGGAACCCTACTAGATCGACGGAGAGGCTGAGGTTCGTTGGAAACTATTGAATCCTTTGGTTCTACCAAATCATCAGCCACAGTTTGTATAGCTGGAACTCTTTCCAGTTCTACCTCATGACCAATAATTTCTTCACAAGAAATTCCCTTTCACAAAGGTAGCATGTGTTAGTTTTATGTATGCCCTAGAGGCCAGTATTGTACAGATGATGTATATTATATTGGATGCTTGGACATATATAGAGAGGACTTTCTTGCTCGATATGATAGTATGCTATCTGGTTGCTCTTTATCTTAACATCTATACTCGTCTCTTTATACTATCTTATAGTTACATGTTGGTAAAGACCTTAGGATGTGTACTTGACTACCTGGACTATGATGCGGATCATACTAGTGGGGACATGGTAGTCCATAAGCACATACTTCAAGGTCCCTAGTCGTGGGTGTATCGAAACGGGGCATCGATATACCAGTGTAGACTAGCGTATACGCTTCTCGACCCATGAGATGGGCGATGGATGATCCCATATCCATTGGTGTTTGACATCAGAGATGGTATACGGGTTCTCAGTAGAGACTGGGTACACTGGACAGACTCACCGAGAACTCCAAGATGGTATTATACCTCACGTCAGATGGCAGTTCTGTGGTGACACTTGTGCAGGTGAGTCTGTAGACCCGAGATCGTCATAGAGTCTTGTGTGATTCCCACTGTGCTTTGATTTCCACCTTACCACGTCCATGAGGGCGTGCAAAACGGTGGTTTTTGGCTACAGTCCCGAGTCACATGGAGGCAATGAGCGATAAGAGGGGTTTCGTCTCTTCCGGTATTGGGGGTTGATGTTGCGCTATGCTCGATTGGCCGTAACAGGGAAGACCCTGGCCATGGCTGATTTAGAGATTTACTGGTAAGTGTTACCAGTTATTTCGTGACCCGTTATGAGCCTCACATCGGCATGACTTATCGGTTATTGGGGTCTGACATTTACCACCCCTAGACTTGATATGCGACATATCAGACGAGGAGACCAGACTGTATGAGAAATGTTACCGGCAGGCTTTTACAGGAGTTGGAGCGGGCTTGCTTGTTGATCTTCTGATCGTTCAATACCCGGGTAGCCGTTACGTCCAGCTAGTACCGCTAACGGCTTGTTGTTGCTTGATGTGATCATCACCTACTGCCGACGTATTGACGAGTCTTTAGAGTCCTACACAGAGGTTTTACTGGCTCAAGCAAAATGAAATAGGAGCGCATATGTGATATGTGCGAGACCGAGAATAATGCGTGTATGTGATACCGTATTCTATTCTCACGACTTTTTGTATCGCGAGGTTATATGTGATATAGCCGGGTTATCGAATCAAGTGTTGATTCGATAAGTCGATAAAATGGATGTTAGTCGGTTATATGAGATATGACCGAATTATTAAGTCAAATGTTGATTTAATAATTTATTGTATAATTGTATATTTGATATACTAGTTTACATTAACTAACACTTGTTCACTTTAGGGTTTTTCTCACATGAGCACAACTTTAATGTATATATGATATATATTAAAAATTGTGTTTTCTTTCATTGTATCATGGTTGATGATACACTTGACTTGGGTGTATGAGACTTACACCATGGTAGTTATTATGTTGGGTTTTGATATTTAAAGTAATTACAAAATTAGTGGAGGATTAGATCAATGCATGAAGCTTGTGGAAGCTTGTGGATGCATTGACTAAGTCCACTTGAGTTTGTTTTTACTATGGATATTTGTTAACCTAACCATAAGGATTAGCCATGGGTTAAGTCTCTACATGAGTTAGTATATGATACTCAGTCACCATGGTTACCTTTCTCACTCGATCATTATCCTCATCTCTTTCTTTTGTTCATCTTCTTCTTCATTGTTAAAAAGAAAAAGCTTGCTAGGGTTTGATCCCAAGTGAGAAAGATTGTGAGAAATAAAATTCTAAAGAGAACCCACTTCCTATTTCTCCATCCTCTACTAGATTAGCACTTTAGTTTAGGGTGTTTGCTTCACTAATTCTAAAGTTAGTGAAGTAGAAGCTTGAGTTGGCATCCCCTCGACGTAGATCATTTTCGGCCTCGAAGACTTCAAGCAAGGACGCGTCTTTCGCCTCGTGAAGCCATTCAAGGGTCCGGGAGAACCACGATCGCAGCGAAGGGACTTCAACAAAGAGCTATAGAAGTGAAGGACCGATCTACAAAGGTTGTATTTCGTATTCACTTAGTCGTAAACATAGTTTACTTGCATATGAAACCCTAATTTTCTAGCAACGATCTTGTTTAGGGTTATTCGGCACGGCTAAAATTTTAAACGGACATGTTTGATGCTTCCTTAAACCTTATTAGAGTGCGTAGTAACCCTACAGTGGTATCAGAGCCTAGGTAGAGCATTAAGCGATGTGTTAACGAAGTTAAAACTCCGAACGAACCCGAACATGTCAAAATGAACCCCTCTCTGTACATTTTTTAAAATCTGTGTTTTTTCAGAATTAAAAATGCTCAAAAAAATCAGCAGGGAATTCTAAGGGTTACCATGAAAAACGAGCCCCCAAATCCCCCACGTGGCCGCGGAACCGCGGCACTAAGCCACATGTTGCAGCGGTTCCGCGGCAGGAAAATGGTTTTGGGGACGTTTCTTTATGCAGTAACATCCGTAGCTATTCCTTATATTTTTCTGGGTATTTTGTTTTCTGACTCAAGTGTTGAGTATTTTGGGGTTTATTTTGTAATTGTCGATTCGATCGGAGAATTTAATTTTGTTTTGTTATTCCGGATAATTTAGAAAGTATTAAAATGTTCGAACGGATATCATTAACTCAATTTTTTCCCGGCACGAAAAACATTCAAGTGTTGAATTTTTCTCGGGTTTAAATTTTTCGGAAAAACGTGCATGTGACGCGATGGACCCTCTAGAAGACAACAAACCATAACTCGATTATGTGACCGTCTTGAACTGCCTTTTGAACCTTAGGGTTTGGGGCAGTACGGCGTGCCACATGTGAGGCGTTGGCTTGACCCTTCTATGGCTGGACCGTTGCTACTGTGACGTATTCTGGAATTTTTTAACTCCGCTCAAGTGTTGAGCTATTTAGGAAATCTTGGGTATTTGATTATTCGATCGGAAAGTTTAATACTGTCTATTTATCTGGAATGTGATACAATATGTGGAATTCACACAGTTAGGCATGAAATGCGAAGTATGTGATATTTCGGATTTACGATGTCTAAAGAGATTGTGGATTCCAAATGTTGTAGTTTTACACTTTCTTTTCTGCGACCGTAAGTGTAATATGTGATATCGCCGGTTTCGTTGCTATATGTCAATGACAAATGGGATGCGCATATTTACTTACGTTGATGACATGTGATGTTATGTGTTGCTGGGTATATTATATTGGATCATCGCGTTCTGAATAGCCGGATTTTTTTTATGTGAGATGAGAGTTTTTATTTTCATTCATCTAAAATTAAATGTATGTAATATTCTTTTATTGGGGCACTTCCGGGATGAGGTCGATGTCACCATTTGTATATTATTTACTTTTCCGCACTAGGATAGACCCAAGGAGGAGAGCACAAGTAACCGGGTTCTAGAGTCCAGTCGGAGACCAACTCGAGGAGTCGAGTCCGGGTCTCCTAACTCTAGAATTGGTAGGGTTTCTTGCCGCGCTCGTAGGGGTCTAGGGGTGTGGGTTTGGCTATTCATCACGACCGTGGAATCCGTGTTTTATAGATGCTCAAAATAAAACACGGACGTCCTAGTATATCCAATGTTTTATATGTTTCTTCTGCTACGATATCTGTGATGTGATCATTTGATGTGCTGTGATAAATACTGTATATAGTATATATGATATATTATATAGGCGTTACTTATGTTTTACACCCGCGCTAGCCCTGCCCCGCTCTGCCGTTAGTTACCTAACCTAACGGTGCACGAGGGGACATCGAGGCGAATGCGGATGGCATAAGTGTACGTCGTATTTATCTGTGATGTTTAGGTGACTTAAATGATGGGACTTCATTAATGTGATTAATGAAAGAAAAGAAACCTAAAAGATGTTGTAGAATAAATTTTTTTCAAAAAGGGTAGCTACAGTTTTTCTTTGCATAGCGATATATATGATATATCCCGCACCTTATTCGATGGGGAAAGTGCCGAGATCCCTTCTCCGGGAGTGACCTCTTTAGCAGAACTGGCAAATGCTACAACACTCGGTTTGCTTTTGATTGCTCTTGGAGTTTTTCTTTGCACAGCGATGTATATGATATATCCAGCACCTTATTCCATAAGGAAAGAGCCGAGATCTCTTCACCGGGAGTGACCTCTTTAGCAAAACTAATGAAAGCCTCAAAATCACTCCATTTCAAAATTCACTAGATTCTACAACGATATCAAGTTCATTACGCAATAGGTTTCAGAAAAACCTGTCGTAGCCCTCCGTCATTTCAGATAAGTCCTAATTAGTATTCGTGCTACGTTTGTTGGCCTGCGTCAAGGCGTAGTGTGCGGTAGCTAACTAGTATTTATCTGCTTATGCATATGATGCAGATTGGATTAGGATAGTCGTGTGACTTTGTTGGCCTGCGTCAAGGGTCGTACGGGTGGGTTTAATTCAATCAAGAAATGACGGGTTGAACTTGACTAGCGCACTATGGTTTGTTGGCCTGCGTCAAGGTCATGGGAAGCTAGGGGCAAAATATTATAGGGAATTTCAAGTGTTGAAATTTGCAATGAGATTGCATACCTTCTATGAGATAGTTAGATCCCGATACCCACTACGAGTAATTGTTACTCCCGGGAGAGTTTTACACAGGATAATTAGCCGATCAAGTAGGTGTCTAGAAAGGTGTCAACGGGGTTACGCCTCTGGGAAAACGAGGTTTACTTTAATTAGGTCCATGCGAATGCACGGGGAACCTCCCTCAAAGTACCGACACTGGCCTGGCTGAAAGATTGGTGAAGTTGTACGGTGTAATTAATCCCGGCTAGTCTTTCCTTTTAGGGTTTGAAGGAAGATTTGATAAAAACAGTGGGTGCAATCCTGATTAGATAAAATAATAACCAATCCTGATCTTGCAAGAGCATACGCTAAAGTGTTTTCTTCTCTCTCTCTCTATGTAGCGACCATATCATGCCTTAATCAAGATAATAATATGGATGTATTGACCGAACCCGCATGTTATACTGTGCTGGGGAACATTGGTTCCGTTATTTCTTATAAGAGTTATAAGACTGAACAGGATATAGGGGAATACCAGGATTCCCACGGCACCCGAATGAAGAAAGTACATGTTGATGCATTTTCTTCGGGTGTGTTCGTTACAGAGAACTGTTTCTCGATTTGCTCTACGTCCTGGGTATTAGATACCGGGTCAGGATCCCATATATGTAATCAGTTACATGGGCTTAGGAAAGGTAGAGAACTTGGAGAAGGTGATAAAGACATAAGGGTTGGAAATGGTGCAATTGTTGTAGCTAAAACCGTCGGGGAATATCACCTTGTATTGCCAACTGGTAATACATTGATTCTGAACGAATGCTATTACATGCCGAACCTGATATGCAACATTATATCGGTTTCTTTGTTGAGTAAAAAGGGATACAATTTTGTATTACAGGATAATGTTATGAACATTTTCCTTAACCAAAGGTTGGTTGGATCAGGCACGTTGTGCAATGGCATTTATGTTCTAAATCAATCAACGGTTCTGAGCATAACAAAGACACAAAAGAGGAAGAGTTCATAAATGAACGAATCCTTCTTGTGGCATTGTAGACTGGGTCACATCAATGCGACACGACTAGCTAAGTTGCATAAGCACTACTACAAATAAGGGTTGCCCCTACGGATTTATCGGTAGGTGCAACCCATCGCCCCTACGGAGATGTGCGTAGGGGGGAAAAAAGACCCCGTAGGTGCAAAGACCGCAGGTGCAAGTTGAAGCCCTGAACTTGCCCCTACGGGCAAAATCTGGCCCCTACGGATTTCTGTGTAGGTCCTGTTTCACCTACGGAGTAGGCCGTAGGGTAAAAAAAGTTATATTATTTACGGTTTTTTTAAATATATTAACTGTACCTACGGATATAGCCGTAGGGCCACGTACTATCCCCTACGGATACCTACGTAGGTACTTATCCGTAGGGGCAAAATATCAGAAATCCTGATATTTTGCCCCTAAGGATAACTCCGTAGTGGCGAAGCAATGGCCCCTACGGATATGTTCGTAGGGGCACTCCCAACCCCCCTGGTACTGAGATCGGGGGGGAAATATCAGTTACTGCTGATATTTGGCCCCTACGGATATAGCCGTAGGGGCAACATGTGTACCTACGGATTAATCCGTAGGTACACATTATCTGTATTTTTTTTAAAAAAGGGCTGCCTGGTTTTTTCCCGCCCTGTGCACAATAATATATATAACAATAAAATATAAAATTAATCATCACACAACATATATCGCAGCATTCATAATCACATCTCACGCATATAATATACAAAAGAAACCCAAAAACTGAATATGATATAAATATAAACCAATATCAATATCGTTTCAAAATGTAGTACAATATGTATGATATAAATAAAAACATTCAAAAAATAAGAACCAAAAAGCTACCCTAGCTCGGTCCAGCTCCACCTCTGAATAACGATAGAATAACGCGAGCCTGCTCCTCGGTCAATAAACTCTGCAATTCGGCACGAGCGGGAGTCTGAGCGGCCTGTGGAGCTGGCAATGTGGTCTGCGCAGCCGCCGTCGAGGTAGTCGCTTGCGGAGCCGCGGCTGCGGGAGTCTGAGCGGGCGGTGGAGTTATAGGAGCTGTCTGCGGAACCGTAGCCGATGTAGTAGCTTGCGGAGCCGCAGCCGAAGGAGATGCATATGGAGGCTCGGTCGATGTACCCTGTCGCGTATGGAACTAACGTGTGTAAGAAGCGTGTATGAACTGTGTATTATTCGAATTCGTATCATTATTAAGTTATTTCGAAACCCCGTTTGGATATTTAGTTTGGAAAACCGTTGTTTATTTTAATTACATATGTATGTATGATTAATCAAACTTAAGTCTAAAACCAAATAAGCTCAAGCTACGTACTAATTATGGATATGTTGATATCTAAATAATATGACATGATATTTTACTATAAAGTAGTATACATACCAGCATCTCCTTCAACTCCTGAACGGTGGCCCTCAAGCTCTCCAGTTCCTGATGGACACGTCGGTCACTGGAGATGGAGGAAGTAACCGCCGGGGTGGAGTCCAACCTCATATGGGCCCTGCTAGGGCCCAGTCCCCGGCCTCTCTCCCAACCTCCGTGGTGCCCTCCGTGTGCGGCGTCGAGAACTGGGGTCAGCAGCCTCGGATCGCTCTGTCCGGTAAAATCGATCCCCGAGGCCTCGGCCTGCTCAACCACCGGCTCCTACACCCACATTAAGCAGTAAAGTATAAGTATAAAATTTAAACTTGAACCTTCCAAAACTAAAATTTCAAATTTGGGTAGAAAAAATATTAACACTTACGCAATACTCCTAGGTAGCGACATCGGGATATCGAAGCTTGCCCGTGGCAGGATCTGTCGAGGTGCCGTGGACGTCAAGATATGCGGACAGCACGCTCGGTGTACCACCTGACACCACGGTCCGAGCTGTTTGCAATATTAGAAAATAACTCTTAATATTAGAAATATTAGAAAATAACTCTTAATATTGCAGAATATCACAAAGGTCGGTCTATTGTAATTTACCGATAACTCCATGGCTCGAGTAATATTCCTCGAGCCACCTGTATAAGTAGGGCGACCCCTCTTCGCCGACTTCCTGTTCTCTGTATTCTGAGCGGACTGTTTCTGCACAACGCATTAACATTTAGTTTTCTAATTAAGGAACACAAAAAATAAATTATATCCTAAACAATGAATTACATTTCAAATACATACATGTTTGCGCCGGGAGTCGAAATATTCGCACAATAGAGGTCATGTCTCTACGTCGACTCTCACAAACGCCGGAGTAGATAGGAGGGCCGCTCTCTCTGCCTCGGGGGTCGCCATCCACAGGGAGTAGCAGTCGTCCATCAGCTCATTCCTGTTGTATCGGACCTTGGCCTGCATCTTCTTCATCAGGCCATTGTACAGAGCATGAAGGTCGAGCACCCTCCCCGGATGATCAGGGTCGGCTACAGGCTGAAAATCGTAATCCAACTGAAAATACAAAAGAAAACATTGTTATTAGATTGCAAGTGTTAATAATAAATATGATAAGCGGATAGATCAACTGAAAATATATATTAATACGTACCCGAGCCTGATCAAAGAAGAGGGCGAATGAGCGCTGGTGCGGCTCGCCCCACTCAACGTGAAGTGGATAGTTCTTCACGAGCCGGCTCTCGTCCCCCATATACCGGCCGAACCTCTCGGCTTGAGGACCGGTATAGCGATAGTCAAGGGTAAAAAAAAGGGGGAATGCTGCCTCCCCCTAGCTCTGTCAGGCCTCAGCCTATGGGACTGATTCGGGCCTCGAGTCCCCCTCTCGGGATGGGGAGGCCCTGCGTCTGCACGAAATATCAAGACAATCAATATTAAGACAAAGTTGTATTAAGAAATCAAGGTTAAACGAAAATTCAAGTGTGATATATATACCTCCGGTGACTATCGCACGAGCCTGGGCCCGGGCAGCAGCACGAGCGGGATGATAGTTCCTCCGGTGAGGAACAACCGGGGTCCCGGATGCGGACGCATCCCCTCCAGCTAGAAAATAAACATCGACGCTAAATTTCCATGAAGTTCATATTTATTCTATAGAGCATATGTAAAATGAATAAATATTTTAAATTTATTCATACTAACCTGCAGACGATGCGGAGGGTATGAAAGCGGCAGGAGTGGCCCCTGCGGAAGATGTGGACGCACCATCTATAATTAGACAATTAAAAATAGATTATATAAGTAATTGCAAAAAGAAACTGTAGATCAATAATATCTTGTTGATAAACATAGTGTCTACCCTCTTATACTCGGTTTTACCATATGGCCCGTCTTGAATTCTTCGTGGTCGGTTAAGCCTTGTCTCAATGTTCTCGTCCAGATAGCGGGAACAAAATGTGGTTGCTTCATCAAGAAGATAACCTTGCATGATAGAACCCTCTGGTCGATTTTTTATTGCGTATATACTTCTTAAGAGTGTAGAGGTACCTAATGAGAATATGTTGAATAAATAAATACGGGCATACAGGACAACAATAAATATATAAATTGCGCGAAACGAAAAATGACGCGTACCTCTCGACAGGATACATCCATCGATATTGTACCGGTCCGGCTAACTTCGCCTCAGTTGCAAGATGAACCGTCAAGTGTATTATGATATCGAAGAATGACGGTGGGAAAATACGCTCAAACTTGCAAAGTATCAACGCAATAGAATTTTCTAGTTTATCCAGCGTCGCAACCTCCAGTGTTTTAGCACACAACTCCCTGAAAAAACAACATAAGTCGTTGGTTACTAGACCAACCGAGTTGGGGAGAGAAGTCCTGAGGGCTAATGGAAGAAGGTGCTCCACGATAACATGGTGATCATGACTTTTCAGCCCATCGATCTTGCCCTTCACAAATTTTTTTTTCTTGCTGAATGATCCTGAGAAACCTGTGGGGACTTTCAAATCATGCAACACCTGCAGGAATCTTTTCTTCTCCGGTTGTGACATATGATAAGCGGCATTGGGAAGTACAAACTTGCCCGGTTTACCCGCTACCGGTCTAGGGTGCAATTCACTTCTTATTCCCCACTCTAGTAGATCCATCTGAGCATTCTTGTTGTCTTTCGATTTCCCGTCTTTACAAAGAAGCAAGTTAAGTATGTGCTCTGATACTCCCTTCTCTATATGCATGACGTCCAGATAATGACGCACTGAATTTGTAGACCAGTACGGAAGCTCGAAGAAAATGCTTAACTTTTTCCAGTATTGTGGTTTGACCTGTTTCGTCGGATCCATCCCGAAGGTCACATTATTGTAACCATCACATTTAGCAGTCACGTCCTCTCTGGACAATGGGGATGGAGGTCCAAGAAGCTCCTGATGACCATCAAAGTGAACCGTGTCTAACCTATAGGGGTGGTCTGGAGGCAGGAAACGTCGATGGCCGCAATAACAAACTTTCCTGCTAAAATTCAAGAATTTTGATGTTGTGTGTTTATGGCAATGAGGACATGCTTTGTGACCATGTATGGACCAACCTGATAGCATTCCATACGCAGGAAAGTTTTTAATTGTCCACATTAAAGCCGCACGCAGTATGAAGGTTGTATTTGTGTTTGCATCATATGTCTCTACATCATCAATGAACAAAGTTTTCAACTGCTCGATCAGAGGTCGGAGATAGACGTCGATATTGTTCCCCGGTGAGTTTGGTCCGTCGATAAGAAGAGGCATCATAAAGTATGATTGGTCCATAGCCAACCAAGGCGACAGATTATAAATTATCATTACAACGGGCTATGTGCTGTGACTTCCAGCCATATAGTTGAATGGGCAGAAGCCATCAATAGCCAGTCCGAGCCGGACATTGCGAGGATCGCTTCTGAATATTGCGTGCCTCTTATCGAAATCCTTCCATGCCGGTGAATCTCTGGGATGGCTCATTTTTCCATCTTCGCTTGGAGGAGCACGGTGATGCCAAATCATTGCCTCGGCTGTTTTCTTGCACCTGAATAGCCTATGTAGCCTCTGTGTTATAGGAAAGTATCGTGCTATCTTCACAGGTATATCAGGCTTCTTATCAGAATCTTTCGGCTTATACCTGGCATCTCCGCATGTTGGACACTCTTTCAAATCTGAATTCTCTTTCCGGTACAACACGTAATTTTTAGGATATGCTTGAATCTTCTCACACTTTAGACCCAAATCAGACATCATCTTCTGGGCTTCGTACCAGCTGTCGGGCACATTATTTCCCGGAGGCATAGAATCTTTCAAGAACGAAAGAAGCATTGTGAATGACTTGTTGCTCCATCCATTTAGGCACTTAATCTGGAAAAGTTGGACGAACCATGAGAGGGTGGAATACTTCGCATTCTCATAAATTGGTTTCCTAGCATCATTCATGAAATTTTCATATTTATTCGCACGCGGTCCTTGACCGGAAGGAATATCATATTCGGTACGAATAGATTCACCTAGGGCAGCCTCTACCATATCCTCCATTTCTTCTGATGGAAATAAATTTCCGTCTCCTGCCGCATTACCGAATTCTTCTTCTCCTCCTTCCGCATTATCGTGTTCTCCTTCTTCTTCTACCGCAGTACTGCATTCTTCTCCTTCCCCGTGATATTTCCAAGTGTATAAAGTCTAGTAAACCCATGTTTTACAATATGAAGCTCTGCCAATTCTACCTTCTGCCAGTACTTATTGCCACATCTATCGCACGGACAGAGAATCTTCTCTATTATGATCTTATTATGTGTGCGTGCAAATTCAAGGAAAGTAGCAACTCCTGCGACAAACTTAGGTTGCATACGTTGTTTCCAATCCACATACATCCAGTCCTTAACTCTGACGTACTCATGGGCCATGTTAGACTGTATAACAAATAAATTGTAGGTTATGCTGACTATATTGAGAAATATAAGAACGGGATAGTTACTGACAAAGGAGAAAATCCGTGTATATGCTTTGTATGTGCGTTTGTCGTTGAAAAGAATAAATTATCGCACGTATGTTAACCGATAGACGGGGACTAAGTGACGCTTTTAGTTTCATATATGAGTATCGATGAGAATATGAAGGTTTCATATTATCATATATTGGTTTTAACCCGAACATCTCGAATCGCTCTCTAATTATGCGTTTGTTGTGTATTCTTGTTGTAAGTGTGTGTTCCGGCTATCGGGGGTAGGCTTCTATCCCATTAAGAATGTATAGAGCGAACTCCCATCACTTGTGCTTTCAACCGTTTCGAGTAAATTTCGGCAGCACCTCCCCGCTGTTCTCCGAGTACACTGTAATAGAATAGATAATCATTTCAAAGCTGTGAAACAACGTTGAAATGAACATCTAATCTATCTTTGTACACGGAGAACCAGCGGAAAGGTACCGACGAAATATCTCGAAACGGATGAAAACATAAGTGAATGAAGGCGTTTGCTTTATACATTCTTAACTTGTCCACACTGGACAAATCTATGGGTTACCATACGATTGAATTTTCTCGTCGCGTAGACTATACGACGGTTGTTAGTATCGAGCTATACTGTCCGATATTTAACAACCTTCGTATAGTTCTAGGTCATGACGAACATCGCACGTATGTTAACCGATAGACGGGGACTAAGTGGCGTTTTTAGTTTCATATATGAGTATCGATGGGAATATGAAGGTTTCATATTATCATATAGTGGTTTTAACCCGAACATCTCGAATCACTCTCTAATTATGCGTTTGTTGTGTATTCTTGCTGTATGTGTGTGTTCCGGCTGTCGGGGGCAGGTTTCTATCCCATTAAGAATGTATAGAGCGAACACCCATCAATTGTGCTTTCAACCGTTTCGAGTAAATTTCGGCAGCACCTCCCCGCTGTTCTCCGAGTACACTGTAATAGAATAGATTATCATTTCAAAGCTGTGAAACAACGTTGAAATGAACATCTAATCTATCTTTGTACACGGACTACCAGCGGAAAGGTACCGACGAAATATCTCGAAACAGATGAAAACACAAGTGAATGAAGGCGTTTGCTTTATACATTCTTAACTTGTCCACACGGGACAAATCTATGGGTTACCATACGATTGAATTTTCTCGTCGCGTAGACTATACGACAGTTGCTAGTATCGAGCTATACCGTCCGATATTTAACAACCTTCGTATAGTTCTAAGTCACGACGAGCATCGCACGTATGTTAACCGATAGACGGGGACTAAGTGGCGCTTTTAGTTTCATATATGAGTATCGATGGGAATACGAAGGTTTCATATTATCATCGAGTATCATATATTGGTTTTAACCAGAACATCTCGAATCGCTCTCTAATTATGCGTTTGTTGTGCATTCGTGTTGTATGTGTAACATGATTTTAAACCATTGAGATCAAGATTGATAGAACTGATCATCCTACATTGCAATAGCATTCATCAACCAAAAAATATTATTGCAATCGCATTCATCTATAACAATCAACAATTAAAACTACAAATGTAGGATACTGATATCATAAAGCGTTATACGCAACATATGAATTCACATGACTGAAACATGCATCAAAAAAACATGTTCATCCAAAAGAAAGGCCACTATCAACAAATATAGACAAATACATTATAAAAACAGTAACTAATTAACAAGTTGATTAGCATCTGGATCAAGAAAATGATAGGAAAAACAATTGACTATGATCTATAATGACAAGTCTATTACTATGACTCTCGACTAACAAAGGTGGCTTTTCATATTTCTATTAATGATGCAAGTCTCCACCAAGTCAAATTCTTGCAATATCATTCTTTTTAGAGTATGTTTAATTTAATAGATAGAATTTTCAAAGTTGGGCAACCAAGAAAAAGTAACAAGGGATTTTACATACATGCCAAAGCTTTGATTATATATTTATTTATTTTCCATTTCATATTAGTACTTTTATATGTTTGATGATGGCAAGAAATACAAATTATATTAGAACGTTGTACATACCTAATTTCCACTTGAAATCGGTTTTTTCTTTTATCAGTACTCGTTGACATATAGTAACAAACAATGTTTGATTAGAAGGACCCAAGATTTTCTCGATCAACAATAACTTTAGTAATCAAACTAGGCTAAAATTGCTGGAAATTCCTCTCAGGTTTGCCAAATTCAGCAAACCGCAACCCCAACCTAACCCTAACCCCAGACCCAGACCCAGCCCAGCCCTACCCCAACCCCAACCTAACCCTAGCCCCAGCCCAGCCCAGCCCAGCCCCAACCTAACTCAAACCCCAGCCTCAGCTAAACCCCAACCCCAACCCTAAGCCAAACCCTAACCCCAGCCCCAGCCCCACCCCAACCCTAACCTAACCCTAGCCCCAGCCCCAGCACCATCCCAGCCGCGCCCCAACCTAACCCTAACCCCAGCCCCAGCTAAACCCCAACCCCAACCCTAAGCCAAACCCTAACCCCGGCCCCAGCCGCAGCTGAACCCCAACCCTAACCCTAACCCCAACCCCAACCCCAACCCCAACCCCGACCGCAACCCCTGCCGAACCCCAACTGATCCAACCGCAACCCCAGCCCCAGCCATGAACCCTAGCCCAAAATAATCAAAAATTTCTTTAATTTAGTTGAAGATTTACTAACCTGAACGCCGGTGGCGACGACGAGAACGGTGGTGGCGACGACGAGAACGGCGGCGACGACGAGAACGGCGGTGGCGACGACGAGAACGGCGGTGGCGACAACGAGAACGGCGGTGGCGACGACGAGAACGGCGGGAATGATTTGGGGATTTTGTTTCTCGCGCGATCGAGAGAGGGAGGGAGAATGAGATAACGGGCGTAGGCGATCGATCTGTGACGTTTATTAAATCGCTATTTAGTTGCCCCTACGGATTTGTCCGTAGGTCCTTGGTTTGCGACTCCTTAGGGGCAAACACCAAATTAAGAATTAATATTTTTATTCTTGAACGTCTTGGCCCGTAGGGGCAACCTTATAGCCCTACGGATTAATCCGTAGGGCCAACATAAATCTGCCCCTACGGATTTCAATATCCGTAGGGGCAACGCCTATTTTAGTAGTGAAGGATGGATATTTAAATCCGTTTGAATTTTCATCTTATGACACTTTCCAGTCACGTCTCAAAGGCAAGATGACCAAAAATCCGTTTACGGGACACGGAGAGAGAGTTACGGAACTCTTGGTACTGGTACATAGTGATGTATGCGGCCACATGTCTACACATGCCAGGAATGGTTCTGCGTACTTCATTACATTCACTGACGATCTCTCTAGATTCGGATATGTGTTCCTTATGAAACACAAATCAGAAGCTTTTGAGAAATTTAGAGAATATAAACAAGAAGTCCAGAACCAAACCGGGAAAAGTATTAAAATCCTTCGATCTGATCGAGGAGGTCAATACTTGAGCAATGAATTCCTGGACTTCCTAAAAGAGAATGGGATTCTCTCTCAGCTAACCCCTCCATATACACCACAGCACAACGGTGTATCGGAACGGAAGAACCACACCCTATTAGATATGGTGCGCTCTATGATGAGCACAGCTGAGTTACCTATTTCCTTCTTAGGGTATGCACTGGAAACAGCTGCAGACCTATTGAATATGGTTCCCACCAAATCTGTGCCAACCACTCCATATGAGATATGGAAAGGAAAGAGACCATGTCTTAATTATGTTAAGATATGGGGTTGTCCGGCCTATGTAAAAACGCAAAATCCGGACAAACTCGCGGCAAGGTCTATTCTGTGTAAGTTTATTGGATATCCCAAACATTCGCGCGGGTATATCTTTTACCAAACCGAGGAACAAAAAGTGTTTGTTTCTCGACATGCCACCTTTTTAGAAAAGGAATTTCTTGAAAAAGAGATTAGTGGCATGGAGGTAGAACTTGAAGACGTTCCAACAATACAGACTATGACAGAAGATTTGGTTGAACCGGAGGATTCGGTAGTTCCCAACGAACCTCAGCCTCTCCGCCGATCTAGTAGGGTTCCTCACCCACCTTAGAGATACTACGGTTTTCTCATGGATGGTGGGAGAGAGGATTGCATCATGATTGATGATGACCCAACTAGCTTCGAGCAGGCCATCACGAGTGGGGACTCAGTGAAATGGCTGGATGCAATGCGGTCCGAGATGGAATCCATGTACACCAACAAAGTATGGACTTTGGAAGTGTTGGAGATAGTGCCCTCAGAGTCAATTATTGGATCATAGGAACGTGATTTCAATGATTGAGGGAGGACCTATCCCGGTAGGACAGTCTTACTCGAGATGATAGTATGCTATCTGGTTTACCTTTATCATCGTGTACTGCTTTAGGTGACCTGACAGGTCGCTATTACACGTTGGTAGAGCCCCTAGGATTCTTGCTTGACTGCCAGCAGTATGAGGACGATCATATACGTGGGAGCTGGTAGTCTATAAGCACATCCTTAAAAGGTCCCTAGTCGTGGGAGTTTCGAGACAGGGCATCGATACTCCAGTGTAGACTAGTGTATACAGTCGAGACCCCGACGAGGGGCGGTGGCCGGTCTCACAAGCCACTGGTGTCAGTTGGTTCACCTAAGATGTATACAGGTGCTCATTGGGTTATGAGTACACCGGACAGGACTCGCCGGGAACATGCTAGTTGGTCTTATACCTGACGTCAGATAGCAGTTCCCTGGTGACCTGTGTACAGGTTAGTTCATCAACCTAGGGATCGTCATTTGCCTCGTATGAGTTCCCGCTGTACTTTGATTACTACCCTACCACGCTCAAAGGAGACGTACAAACAGGTTTTAGTTGGGTACAGTCCCGAGCCACGTGGAGGCAGTGAGCGGATCTTCAGGGGTTCGTCTCTTCCGGTATTGGGGGTGAGGTCGTGCTGTGTCTAGGAGAGCCATTACACGAAGCCCTCGGCCGAGGCAGGAGATTTACTGGTAGGTATTCCAGTAGTATCTCAGGGTGTTCTGGGCTACACTCCGACACGACTTGTACCGCTTTTGGGGGTCTGACTTTTACCAACCCCGTAGGTCCGCCATGCGATGCTCATAGACGAACGGACTGGACTGTACGGATATTGTCACTGACAGGCTCAGTAGGGTGTCAGGATGAGTTCACTCATCGACGTCCCTTTTGGTCAATAGCTGGTGGCCCGTCACGTATGGCTAATACCTCTGACGTGCTAGTGGTTAAATCCACAGCCATAGTATTGACGAGTCTTTAGAGTTCACCACACATTCAGTTACTCAAGCTTTCGGGCGAAAAGCTGTAGAGGCCGTATGGAGATATGGCAAGATCCGATCAGATACGTGCGGTATTGCACGGATCAGGATCGGACAGTTTAGACTACAGGCCGTATTGGTATATGGCAGGGTTCGATCAGATACGTGCGGTATTACACGGATCAGGATCGAACGGATATTACTAGACGGCTTTGGTTTAAGCCGGATCCTAGTATAGTACAGTGTAGATTTTGACTCATTGCATTTGTATTTTGGTCGGAATACAAATACGGGTGTGTATGCACAGTAGCGGGGTTTTTCCTGTAATTTATTACGGGACCAGTTTTCTGGAGTTGCCAGTTTGATTTTTGTTTCAGCCATATTTCTTTATATCGTTCATTGGCCGAAGATTGGTGGAGGGGGCCTTATTTGCATTTGTGCAAATAGGCAATTTGGAAGGGGGTCTTTGCATATTATTGTATCATGATACTTTCACCATCATTGCTTGACTTTCTTTTGTCATCATGGTTTGACTTGTGGAGTTATGATGGGAGTTGATTAGGTTTTGGAGTATTAGATTTGTTTTGTGATCATTCCTTCTCATGATCACTTCACACTCTCCCTTGTATGATTGATCCTCACCCCTTTTTGTTTTTTCTCCCTCTCCCATCACCACAAGTGGCCGGCCACTATGAGGAGTGGGCTGTCCCAATTTGGTGTGGGGAAAAAATGCTCTCATTTTGCTTGCAAAATGATATGGTTCATCTCCAAAAGCTCATATCCTTTTCACCTCCACCATATGGCAATTCCATAAACCCCAAAATGAGACACAAGTTCTACACACCATTCTACAGCAAATCTTGGGTACGTCGGCTCGCCAACTTCGTGCCCGAGTTGCCTCGGTATAGAGGCGGGAGCCTGTAAAAGAAGCAGGCGACGTGGTGCCCTTCCGGCGACGAGGTGGAGACCGGAGATTCCGCGGGAGATCGGGACGACGGCGAGAAGACCGAAGGACACGGATCGCTCGGTATATCTCTCTTCCCCATCTTGTAGTTAGCTTGGACTAGTTAATGGCACGATCCGGGTTTTAGTGCGCGGTGGTGCCGGTTCAAGAAAATTAAAGTTAGCCATCGCTTCCGCATTTGGCCTCGGGATGGAGGCCGGGGCGCCGCCGTGCACTTACAGGAAGTTGCTCCTGAAGGGGTAAAACCCATTGGGAGCAAGTGGATCTTCAAGAAAAAAACTTAATGTAGATGGGAAAGTGGAGACTTTCAAAGCTAGACTTGTTGCAACAGGTTTTCGTCAAAGACCAGGTATGGACTATGACGAAACCTTTTCTCCAGTGGCTATGCTTAAATCCATCCAGATCATGCTTTCCATCGTTGCATATCATGACTACGAAATCTGGCAAATGGATGTTAAGACTGCCTTTATAAACGGTGATTTAGAAGAGTGCGTGTAGATAGTGGGAGTAGCGGGAAGGTGTGCAAGCTGCTTAAATCCATTTATGGATTAAAGCAAGCATCGCGGAGTTGGAACATCTGCTTTGACGTCGTTGTCAAAGAGGTTGATTTCGTCAAAAACGTAGATGAACCATGTATCTACAAGAAGGTGGCAGAGAGTAAAGTTGTCTTCCTCGTATTGTACGTGGATGACATACTCTTGATAGGAAATGACATTCCTATGCTGCAATCGGTCAAGCTCTTCTTATCACAAAGATTCTCAATGAAAGATCTAGGTGATGCCTCCTGCATACTGGGAATTATGATCTATAGAGATAGATCTAAAAGGATATTGGGATTGTCCCAATCCAGGTACATTGACACCATACTAAAAAGGTTTTGTATGGAAGAGTCCAAACGTGGGTTTTTACCCACGATCTCAGGGCTCACTCTCTCCAAATAGATGTCTCCCAAGACTGATTTGGAGAGAGCTCGCATGCAAGGGATACCCTATGCTTCGGCTGTAGGCTATATCATGTACGCGATGCTATGTACCAGACCCGATGTAGCATACTCACTAAGTGTAGTGAGTAGGTATCAAGCTGATCCTGGAGAGAGTCACTGGACAGCTGTGAACAGCATTCTCAAGTACTTGCGAAGGACTAAAGAGATGCTCTTGGTGTATGGTAACGGAGAACTCCAAGTGGAGTCCTTTACCGATTCGAGCTTCCAGAGTGATAAGGACGACTCTAAGTCACAGTCGGGATTTGTCTTTACCCTTTACGGAGGGGCGGTTAGCTGGAAGAGTTCCAAGCAGGAAACCATGGCAGACTCGACGATGGAGGCTGTATACATCGCTGCCAACGATGCTGCCAAATAGGCTGTCTGGATCAAGAAGTTCATTACTGAACTTGGAGTGGTTCCTTCCATTGAGCATCCAATACCTTTGTATTGCGATAACAATGGAGCGGTGGCTTTGGCCAAGGAACCCAGGTCCCATCAGCGATCCAGGCATATTCTGAGGCGGTATCACCTGATCCGGTATATAGTTGATCGCCGGGAGATCGAGGTCAGGAGGTTTGACATGAAGAACAACACTGCGGATCCACTCACGAAGGCCATTCCCCAGATACAGATTGAGAGACTCTTCGGGATGCTTGGTATGCGATACTATAGCAGCTGGCCCTAGTGCAAGTGGGAGATTGTTAGTTGTATGTATGCCCTAGAGGCCAGTATTATACAGATGATGTATATTATATTAGATGCTTGGAAATATACAGAGAGGACTTTCTTGCTCGATATGATAGTATGCTATCTGGTTGCTCTTTATCTTATCATGTATACTTGTCTCTTTATACTGTCTTATAGTTACATGTTGGTAAAGTCCTTAGGATGTGTACTTGACTACCTGGACTATGATGTGGATCATACTAGTGTGGAAATGGTAGTCCATAAGTACACCCTTCAAGGTCCCTAGTCGTGGGTGTATCGAAACGGGGCATCGATATACCAGTGTATACGCTTCTCGACCCATGAGATGGGCGATGGATGATCCCATTTCCATTGGTGTTTGACATCAGAGATGGTATACGGGTGATCAGTGGAGACTGGGTACACTGGACGGACTCGCCGAGAACTCCTAGATGGTATTATATCTCACGTCAGATGGCAGTTCTCTGGTGACACTTGTGCAGGTTAGTCTGTAGACCCGAGATCGTCATAGAGTCTTTTGTGATTCCCACTGTGCTTTGATTTCCACCTTACCACGGCCATGAGGGCGTGCAAAACGGTGGTTTTTGGGTACAGTCCCGAGTCACATGGAGGCAATGAGCGATAGGAGGGGTTTCGTCTCTCCCGGTATTGGGGGTTGATGTTGCGCTGTGCTCGATTGGCCGTAACAGGGAAGTCCCTGGCCAGGGCTGATTTAGAGATTTACTGGTAAGTGTTACCAGTAGTATCTCGACCGGTCATGAGCCTCACATCGGCACGACTTATCGGTTATTGGGGTCTGACATTTACCACCCCTAGAATTGATATGCGACATATCAGACGAGAAGACCAGACTGTACGGGAAGTGTTACTGGCAGGCTTTTACTGGAGTTAGAGTGGGCTTGCTTGCTGATCTTCTGATCGCTCAATACCCGGGTAGCCGTTACGTCCAGCTAGTACCACTGACGGCTTGTGGGTGCTTGATGTGATCATCACCTACTGCCGGCGTAATGAAGAGTCTTTAGAGTCCTACATAGAGGTTTTACTGGCTCAGGCAAAACGAAATAGGAGCGCATATGTGATATGTACGAGATCGAGAATAATGCGTGTATGTGATACCGTATTCTATTCTCTCGACTTTTTGTATCGCGAGGTTATATGTGATATAGCCGGGTTATCGAATCAAGTGTTGATTCGATAAGTTGATACAATGGATGTTAGTCGGTTATATGAGATATGACCGGATTATTAAGTCAAGTGTTGATTTAATAATTTATTGTATAATTGTATATTTGATATACTAGTTTACATTAACTAACACTTGTTCACTTTAGGCTTTTTCAGACATGAGCACAACTTTAATGTATATATGATATATATTAAAAATTGTGTTTTCTTTCATTGTATCATGGTTGATGATACACTTGACTTGGGTGTATGAAACTTACACCATGCTAGTTATTATGTTGGGTTTTGATATTTAAAGTAATTACAAAATTAGTGGAGGATTAGATCAATGCATGAAGCTTGTGGAAGCTTGTGGATGCATTGACTAAGTCCACTTTAGTTTGTTTTTACTATGGATATTTGTTAACCCAACCATAAGGATTAGCCATGGGTTAAGTCTCTACATGAGTTAGTATATGATACTCAGTCACCATGGTTAGCTTTCTCACTTGATCATTGTCCTCATCTCTTTCTTTTGTTCATCTTCTTCTTCATTGTTAAAAAGAAAAAGCTTGCTAGGGTTTGATCCCAAGTGAGAAAGATTGTGAGAAATAAAATTCTAAAGAGAACCCACTTCCTATTTCTCCATCCTCTACTAGACTAGCACTTTAGTTTAGGGTGTTTGCTTCACTAATTCTAAAGTTAGTGAAGTAGAAGCTTGAGTTGGCATCCCCTCGACGTAGATCATCTTCGGCCTCGAAGACTTCAAGCAAGGACGCGTCTTTCGCCTCGTGAAGCCATGCAAGGGTCCGGGAGAACCACGATTGTAGCGAAGGGACTTCAACAAGGATCTATAGAAGTGAAGGACCGATCTACAAAGGTTGTACTTCGTATTCACTTAATCGTAAACATAGTTTACATGCATATGAAACCCTAATTTTCTAGCAACGATCTTGTTTAGGGTTATTCGGCACGGCTAAAATTTTAAACGGACATGTTTGATTCTTCCTTAAACCTTATTAGAGTGCCTAGTAACCCTAAAGCATGTTGAGAAATGTTCAGTTGATAAAACTGCACATTTAATATGACATTTTTCCTATTGTTATTATATAATAAAAGGTGTTTATTATAATATATGATACATATGAGGGTTTATCTGTAAAAATACTATTTTCATGTGTTTATATATTATAAATAATATTTTGTAGGAAAAAGTAAGCATATAATATTCATGTAACATTTGGCCCATTTAAATATGCTTACCTTATTAATACCTTTGACCAATTCTTAATGGCTAAGTTAATATCTCAATAAAACAAACTCTACTAATATTGTTTGTTGAGTTATTGTGCAGAATTTCAGGGCTGAAATCAAGGAAATCAAAGTTGGCAAATCAAATCTACCAAAGATATTCAAGAAACTAATTCTTGTAGAAATGTAGAAAAGATTTTCAAAGTCTAGATACTCAAAAGATTATCAAGTGTTACTGATTTGAAGCTAAAAAAATTAGAGGCCATGATCTCACCAAAAGGGGGCGGATCCGCGGCCAAACCTATCCAATGGCCGCGGTTCCGCCGCGGATTTGAAGAGTTGAGATATGGGATTGTGATGGTTAGGATCCTAACAACTAGTTTCCATATTAGGAAACTAGGGTTCTAGCTCTGTGACTATAAATAAGGACCGAGAGCCTCTTGGAAAAATTATCAAGCCGACGAGATAACGAAGTCCAAGACGGCTCACGCATCCAGGCTGATCATCAACTGTTCGTCTACCTCCTTGGAAGAGATCGAGAAGCAAACTAGGATTTGTAATCATTTTCTAAGGAATCAAAGTGTAATGAATATTGTTGATTAATAAAGGTAGCTCTTTTTCCTATTCTATTTCTTTGTAGTTTAATTATGGATTTTCTCTCCATCTCTTTTTCTCCCAACATGCGCGAGTATTTCTCCGTTTGTTAGGGTTCGTAGCATTAGGGTAGGCTAATGGATGATGAACATCCCTAAACCCTTTTTAAGTCCTATAAAGTTTATGAACTTTATCAAAAGAATCATTAACATCCTAATCGGGCGCGCTAACAATTCTTTGTTAGTTCCGACCGCAATTAGAGATTAGATTAATGATTGTTTTGGTAAAGGCTAGATATGAAAGGAGTTCCGTGTCGAGATAAGGGTTAAGAGTGGGATTCCTTTTCCCTACAGAAACCCTAATCTACACGCATCACCGTCGTTCTAGTTTTAAATCTATTAAAGGATAAAAAGTGTAACTTTTAATTAATCGTCCATGACTACTAAATCCTAACGAACCCTACTAGCCCCCTTATTATATTAACTACATCCCTAAAATAATCTAGATCTATATTTTTGTATTCTTGCTTTACGTAGATCTAGAAACCATTCTTCAAAATTCTTTATCCCTCCTCTCTTTCTCAACACATCTAAAGTAAGAGTAAAAGGTTCCACGTTTCCCAGAGGATGACCCGTACTCATCTTGGTCTAGCTACACGCGACACCGTTCAGATTGCGGTTAAACTACAAACACACTCTTTCGAACCAATCAAATGGCACCGTTGCCGGGGATACGTGCGTAATTTTTTATTCTTACTATTTGTGTTGAATTATTAGATGATTCATATCATTATTAAAACAAAACTGCAAATTGCATATTTAACGATTTGTGCGTGAATTTTTGCAAGGAGATCTGGAGTCACAGACTTGAGGAAACAGGAGATCGAGGGTTCCAAACTTCTCTGGTATCTTTCCCAACTCTTTCTCTCTCCTCTAAAATCCAATAAAATCTATTTTCTGCAGGATTCTTTGCAAAATAGCGCCGCTCAAAAATCTGTTTGCAAATGTTTTGTGATTTGTTTTGTTTTGCTTATTTTAATACGGACTTTAAGTGGAAAAGACCAAATAAAGATTAGGTGGGGATTTCATCACCGTTCCTATGCCCCACAAATCACAAACCGAGCATCTAGATCAACCCTCCATTAATTTAAATAATATTTAGACCAGACTTCAAGGACTGTCGCGCTCATTAAGGACAGAGGAAGGTCGTGGTTAATCTATCACTTATCCGCATTACTTTTGTGGTGCCTAGGCAAGTGTGTCAAAGGCAAGTGGTTACTTAATTAGGACCACTACTTTCGTAGTGGGGAGCCTCCCACTTACTTGGCACTTACCTGGCCACAAGAGTAGTAAAGAGGTGGTGGAGGATTTATCCTGCGGCATGTCCTTTGGAAGTCTAGGAGCGGTCTAGAGACTGAACCTAGGTGACCTTAGTTCTAGGGTTGCTTATGCATTTTAGAGTGATTTGTCTTGAGTCCCACTTTTTTCAAAACAAGCCAATTTTAAATCACACACACGCTGCCACTTGCACTAAACCCGCTTAGTGCATGCTCGGCTGGACACGGGATCCTAGTGCCCGTCTTGTCTGCGTTCATGCTATCGACGCCGAAGTCGGTACTTCTTCATCTTCTTTTCCACCACCACGCACGACCGAGATGGACGGCACTCCATCAGATTATAACACCACGCTGCCACCGCCCGTAGTTGCGCAAAATCCACCGCGCATCTCTCTCCAAGAGAGATGCTATCCTATCCGTGGTCCCCTTCCTACTTGTCTATCTCTTCCACCACCTAACGGGGATAATTTCGAAATTAAACCCCACTACATCAATCTGCTGCCCAAATTTCACGGGCTTGAATCGGAAGACGCGTACGTTTTCATCACCAAATTCGAAAACGTATGCGCAATGATGGGTACTTCACAATTGACTTTAGATGCTATGCGCTTACGTCTTCTCCCATTCACACTGTGCGACTTGGCAGAAAAATGGCTTTACAATACTGCCGCACACTCTATCACTAATTGGGTTGAATTCGTCATAGCATTTCTTAAGAAGTTTTACCCAAACCATAAGACTGCCCGTGTTAGAAGCGAGATCAACCAGTTCACCCAGCTTCCCAATGAACCATTTTGGAAGTGCTTTGAACATTTCAAGGATCTGCTTGTCTAATGTCCTCATCATGGAATCAATAGATGGGATTTTTGTCGGATTATATATGAGGGCATTAATCCAGCAACAAAGCAGATGCTTGAAATAATGTGTCAATGCAATTTCATGTCTAAAGATGATGGTGAAGCTTGGAAGTATCTGGAAGACCTCGCTGAAAATACCTTGCGGTGGGAAAGCGTAAGACCACCTTCATCTAGGGGAGATATTCACCAGCTCGATGTTTCCATCGCAGTGAAAGCCGAAATGGCAGCGATGCAGAAGAAACTCGACGCTATTGAGAACAAATTCTCATTATTCTCCCTAAATCAGGTCACGCTTCCTAAGACCGTATGTGGTTGTTGTTCGGATCCTTCACACTTAACGGAAGAATGTCCTATGAATGCACCGTTTCAAGGTCACGAGCAAACTAATGATGCTTTTCAGCAGCGACCTAGAAACGATCCTTATTCTTCCACATACAATCAAGGATGGAGGAATCATCCTAACTTTTTCTTAGAATCAAAACCAATAAAGCAATTATCAAAGACCTCCTCCACAGCAACCACAACTACAGAATCAGCCCCCCATTCAGTCACAAAATTTCCAAAATCTGGCCAACATTTCTACACCACAAGTGGTCGATACTGACAACTCACTTGCACAAACCTTGGATTTGTTCATGAAACAATCCATGCAATTGTCGGCTGAGATGAATTCTTCGATTGATACCATAACGAAAAACTCCGCCTCCCATGGTGAGAGTATTAAATCAATAGAAAACCAAATCGCACAGTTAAACGCCGCAATGGGTGCGAGAGAAAAAGGGAAACTCCATCTCAACCCATACCTAATCCTGGCCACTCACAAAGGTTTAATGTGAGTGCCGTTACTACGTTGAGATCGGGAAAGGTGCTGAAGAACCGAGTGGGTGAGCAATGTGATGATGTTAGTGACACCAATGATACCCCAGCTTTTTCTTCTTCCCCTAATTCGTCTAGTCTCCCACCTTCACCCGAGCCTATTCTCCGTTTTCCCCAAGGCTCGAACCCTTCGCCTATTTCCTCGAATCTACCTAAAATGATCCCCACTCCAATTCTGGGATCCGCTCCATCCCCACAGTCATCTCCAATGTTGGACCAAACCCTTATTGATAAAGCACCTTATCCAAACAGGTTAAGGGGCAACAGACCAAGTCCACAAATTGAGATGATTGTGGAAATTTTTAAGCAAGTTAACATAAACATTCCTCTCCTAGATGCTATTCAACAAGTTCCATCATATGCAAAAATCTTAAAGGACTTGTGCACTAGGAAGAGAAAAGTTCAAGTACCTAAAAAAGTTTTCCTTGCGAGTAATGTGAGCGCTGCTTTTACACAACAACTACCCAAGAAACGAAAGGACCCCGGAAGTCCTACAATTTCTATTTCTATTGGGGGTCAAAATATCAATCGTGCTCTACTCGATTTAGGTGCTAGTGTTAACTTGCTTCCGTATTCTGTTTATGAGCAATTAGGGATCGGAGAGTTAAAGCCTGCGCATTGCACTCTTGAGATGGCCGATCGATCTATCACCCAACCAAGGGGTGAGCTAGAGGATGTGTTAATCAAAGTCGGGGAATTCATATTTCCCGTAGACTTTATTGTTTTAGATACACAACCTGTGGCAAACCCACGCAATCAAATCCCGGTGATACTCGGTCGACCCTTTTTGGCCACTTCCAACGCAGTAATCAATTGTAGAAACGACTCTATGACCCTATCCTTTGGAAAGAAGTCAATTGAGATTAACATTTACAAGTTAGGAAGTGAACCCTCCGAACCCTATGCTCATGTGTGTTCTGTCGAATTAATGGATGTCGACAGCAGCGAATTTGATCAACCTCATGATACTGACTCTTTTCATATGTTGTTGTTTGACCCAACCATATACTCGTCCACCGAGTTGTTCGGGTCAACATCTAACGCTGATGAGGAACTTTTTATAGAGTCTGACGATCACCCCATTTTTTCTGATGACATTATTCTTCGGGGTATCGATGAAAGCTTTGAGAAAATCTTCGCTGATGAACTCGCATTTTTAAAAGACACGGGTGTTGAGATGAATCAACTCCAAGATGAAGAAATTGGACCTCCACCCCTTCTTTTGGACAATCATGATAATGCGAGTAATCCATCATTACTATCACTGTTTCTTCTCTCCAAATTGAGACAAAATCCTTTTCCATTACACCTCTTATCACCTCCCCACTTCTTCACGTCGAAAGGTGACATGTTCTTCCACCAACCTTGGTACTTCATCGATAAAATTTTTGAATGGTTGGTGTTGACCTTCGGTCCTTGCAAAGCTTGGCATTGACCACTAACCTTGACCCCCTCGTATGATTTTAAAATGATTAAAATTGTTTAACTCATGTTTGGGGGAGGTGGTATATTTTGGCTCTTGAAAGAAAATGATTTTTACAAAATTGTGAGCCAAAAATAAGTTTGGGGGAGGATTTTCACTTTCATATATTCTTGCCCCCATTAATAATTACCTCCCAAGTCTACAGGTTTTGAGCTTAACGGATGACATCAGTGAGGACACTGCTGTAAACAGGTTTGGGGGAGGTTTGTGCTTATTTACGCATCAATTTACATCATACTTTGCATAAGCACAACATTTAAAAAAAAATTAATTTTCTTTTATAACAAAAGAGTAAAAAGTGAAAAATTACATCCAAAAGATAGGAATAGTTTAAGAAAACCAAGAAAATTAGAAGTTTTCTTAAACGAACTAGTAATAAATAGTTATGAGCTGTTGTCCCAAGGGTTAGTAAGATTAAGGAAGTCACTAATCTGAGGGTAAAAATAAGTCTGAAAAATAGTTTCTATTCTGGAAGCCAAACATTTGAATGTTGATACCCTACTATATGCACTTACACACGTCTTGAAACTCGGGATAGTAGAGGATACCTTGAAATGCTCCTGTCTAAAAGCCAAAGTATGAAAGAAATGAAAAAATGAAGAAAATATCAAAATGGTGAAAAGAAAAATGAACACTGGTTTTGTTATCGCCAAGGCAGCAATAAAAAAATATAGCGAGGGTGCTTCATCACCTAGTGCCTTAGGCCAACTGGTTTGGGAGTCACTGCTAAGCCTTAGGTGGTGCAAGACGAGGAAACTACTATCACCTAATCAGCAAGAACATAAGTAATCGGTCGTTAGTACCTCAAGAAGTATTAACGGTCGTATGAAAATGTGTGAGCAAATCTAAATATTCATCAAATTAAAAAGTACTGAGGTAGATGGACAAGAGTATGATAGCTTGAATTGAATTCTCCGAGTGTAGGGATGTTTTATTCACACACGTAGGGGTATATGATCGATGTTTGGACGAAAGATAGGAATGAAGAATAAAGAAGATGTTTTATTGAGGGATGATGTGATTTCTAACATTTTTTTTCATGACTATTAAGATAGGGCTCATGACAACTGAAAAGCTAGTATAGTTGGAAACTCTTATTTTCAAAGTCTTTCTTTTATGGTTCTTATCTTTATATGTAAATTTCACCATCTCTCTTTTGTTATAGGATTTTGTGGTTGTAATCCGCTAAAAACCCTCAGGAGACAACACTCCTCCTACTAGGGACACCTAGAGGTTTAACGGCTTGTTGCACGTGCTCAGTGCAATCGTGTTTGCCTACGAAAGTGTGCTTAGTTTTCTCCTTTCTTTTTCTCATTCTCTTGAATAAACTAGTTTGCTCGGGACGATCAAAGATAAGTTTGGGGGTATTTGTTCAGTTGATAAAACTGCACATTTAATATGACATTTTTCCTACTATTATTATATAATAAAAGGTGTTTATTATAATATATGATGCATATGACGGTTTATCTGTAAAAATACTATTTTCATATGTTTATATATTATAAATAATATTTTGTAGGAAAAAGTAAGCATATAATATCCATGTAACATTTGGCCCATTTAAATATGCTTACCTTATTAATACCATTGACCAATTCTTAATGGTTAAGTTAATATCTCAATAAAACAAACTCTACTAATATTGTTTGTTGAGTTATTGTGCAGAATTTTCAGTGCTGAAATCTAGGAAATCAAAGTTGGTAAATCAAATCTAGTAAAGATATTCAAGAAACTAATTCTGGTAGAAATGTAGAAAATATTTTCAAAGTCTAGATACTCAAAAGATTATCAAGTGTTACAGATATGAAGCTACAAAAATTAGAGGCCATGATCTCACCAAAAGGGGGCGGATCTGCGGCCAAACCTATCCAATGGCCGCGGTTCCGCCGCGGATTTGAAGAGTTGAGATATGGGATTGTGATGATTAGGATCCTAACAACTAGTTTCCATATTAGGAAACTAGGGTTCTAGCTCTGTGACTATAAATAAGGTCCGAGAGCCTCTTGGAAAAATTATCAAGCCGACGAGATCACAAAGTCCAAGACGGCTCACGCATCCAGGCTGATCATCAACTGTTCGTGTACCTCCTTGGAAGAGATCGAGAAGCAAACTAGGATTTGTAATCATTTTCTAAGGAATCAAAGTGTAATGAATATTGTTGATTAATAAAGGTAGCTCTTTTTCCTATTCTATTTCATTGTAGTTTAATTATGCATTTTCTCTCCATCTCTTTTTCTCCCAACATGCGCGAGTAATTCTCCGCTTGTTAGGGTTCGTAGGATTAGGGTAGCTTAATGGATGATCAAAATACCTAAACTCTTTTTACGTCCTATAAAGTTTATAAACTTTATCAAAAGAATCCTTAACATCCTAATCGGGCGTGCTACCAATTCATTGTTAGTCTCGACCGCGATTAGAGATTAGATTAATGATTTTTTTTGTTAATGGCTAGATATGAACGGAGTTCCGTGTCGAGATAGGGGTTAAGAGTGGGATTCCTTTTCCCTCCAGAAACCCTAATCTACATGCATCACTGTCGTTCTAGTTTTAAATCTATTAAAGGATAGAAAGAGTAATTTTTAATTAATCATCCATAACTACTAATCCTAATGAACCCTACAAGCCCTCTTTTTATATAAACTTACATCCGTAGTTAATCTAGATCTATATTTTGCATTAGTGTTTAAACGTAGATCTAGATCCTACAACCATTCTTCAATATTCTTTATTCCTCGTCTCTTTTTCAACACGTCTAAAGTAAGAATAAAAGGTTCATCGTTTCCTAGAGGACGACCCGTACTCACCTCGGTCTAGCTACACGTGACACCGTTCTGATTGCGGTTAAACTACAAACACGCTCTTTTAAAACAATCAAGAAACAAAACATCTTTTGTTCCTCGGTTAGGAAGAAGATATTCCCTTGCGAATGCTTGGGATATCCAACAAACTTCTACAGAACTGACTTTGCCTCGAGCTTGTCCGGATTATGCTTTTAGACATAGGCTGGACAACCCCAAATCTTAACATTCTTAAGATATGGGCTCTTCCCATTCCATATCACATTTGAAGTGGTAGGCAACTGATTTGATTGGAACCCTATTCAATAGGTATGCAACTTCTAAAGTGCATAACTCCCAAAAGGAAATAAGAAACTCAGTAGTACTCATCATAGAGCGTACCATATCACATACGGTGTGATTGCTCCGCCCCGATACACCGAGGTGCTGTGGTGTATACGGAGGAGTAATGCTGAGAGAGAATCTCATTCTCCTTTAGAATAGTCCAGGAATCTCCGTGCTCAAGTATTCTCCTCCCTGATCTCATCAAAAAGACATAATACTTATACCCAGTTTTTGGTTCTCTACTTCTAACTTATATTCTTTGATTATCTTAAAAGTTTCGGACTTGTGTTTCAACAGGAACATATGTTTGAATCTTGAGAGAACATCAGTGAATGTAATGAAGTACAAAGAACCGGTCCCGGCATGTGTAGACAGGGGACTATCATACATCAGCATGTATTAATCCCAAGAGTTCACTGACTCTTTCTCTGTTTCGAAAAAACGGAGCTGTGTTCATCTTATCTCTGTGACATGACCGGCAAGTTTCACAAGATGTAAATTCAAACTAATTTAAATATGCATTTATATGTAACTTCAGCTAGTCAGGTCGCATTGATATGACCTAGTCTACAATGCCTCAAGAGGGATTCGTTCATTTCTGAACTCTTCCTCTTGTGTGTGTTCTGTACTTTAAGAGTTGTGGTTTGATTTAGAACATCTATGCTTTTAGATAACGTGCTTGAACCGATCAACTCTTGATATAGGAAATGTTCAAAACATTATCTAACAATACAAAATTATATCCTTCTTTACTAATAAAGAGATTGATATGATGTTGTATATCAGGTTCGGTATCTAATAACATTCGTTCAGAATCAATGTATTCTGGTAATACAGGGTGATAACTACCAACAGACTTGGCTGCAACACTTGCACCGTTTCTATCTCATGAAACTTATCACCCGTTCTCAGTTCTCTACCTATCTGTAGCCTATGTAACAAATTACATATGTGGGATCCTGATCCGGTATCTCATACCCAGGACGTAAAAGATATTGAGAAACAGTTCTGTGTAATGAACACACCCGAAGAAGATGCATCAACATGCACTTTCTTTGTTTGGGTGGCACGGGAATTCTAGTAATCCCCTATTTCCTGCTCAGTCTTATAATAATTATAAGTTGGAGCGGGACCAACGTTCCCTAGCTTAGTATAACAAGCGGGTTCGGTCAATACATCCGTATTATTATCTTGATTAAGGCGTGACATAGTCGTAACCAGGAGAGGGAGAAGAAAACACTCAGCGTGCGCTTTTTACAAGATAAGATTGGTTATCAATTTATCTAATCGGGATGTCTCCCACTGTTTTAGTCAAATCTTCCTTCAAACCCTAAAAGGAAAGACTAGCCGGGATTAATTACACCCTACATGTTTGCCAATCTTTCAGCCAGGCTAGTGCCGGTACTTTTAGGAAGGTTCCCCGCGCTTTCGCACGGACCTAATTAAAATAAACCTCGTTTTCCCAGGGGCGTAACCCCGTTAACACCTTTCTAGACACCTACTAGATCGGCTAATTGTAATGTGTAAAATTCTCCCAGGAGTAACTCTTACTCTCAGCGGGTATCGGGATCCAACTATCTCATAGAAGGTATGCAATCTCATTGCAGATTTCAACACTTGAAATTCCCAATAATATTTAACCCTAGCATCTTATGACCTTAGCTAAGGTCAACAAATCATAAGTGCTAGCCAAGTTCAACCCCTCATTTCCCGATTGAATTAAACCCACCCGCACGACCCTTGGCTAAGGTCAACAAGTCGCACGACTACCCTAACTCAATCTCATCATATGCTTATACAGATAAGCACTAATTAGCTACCGCACACTACGTCTTGGCTAAGGTCAACAAACGTAGCATGAATACAAAGTAGTATTTATCTGAAATGATGAAGGGCTACGACAGTGTTTTATGAAAACCTTTTGCGTAATGAACTTGATATCGTTGTAGAATCGAGTGAATTTTAAAAGGAATGTTTTTTAGGCCTTTTCTAGTTTTGCTAAAGAGGTCAATCCCGGTGAAGGGATCGTCGGCTCTTTCCTCATCGAATAAGGTGCAGGATATTTCACAAATATCACTATGAAAAGCAAAAACTATAAAAACAATCAAAGACAAACCGAGTGTGTAGCATCTCCTAGTTTCGCTGAAGAGGTCACTCCCGATGAAGGGATCTCGGCTCTTTCCTTATCGAATAAGGTGCTGGATGTTCTACAAAGAACACCGCTATGCAAAGCAAGAACTAGAGCTACCAGTTTTTAAGACAAGTTTCTACAACATCTTTAGGTTTCTTTTAGTTTCATTAATCTCATTAATGAAGTCCCATTTTATTATGCTTCACAAGCATCACATTTGAAACGAAATCTGCAATATAACATATATCTCATATATATAATATAAACATTCGTCTCAGGCAGTAATATGATCTCATCACAGAACATTGCAGCAGAAGAACATATATGAAATATTGGATATACTAGGACGTCTGTATTTTAGTACAAGCCTGTATAAAACACGGATTTCACGGTTGCGATGAATAGCCAAACCCACATCCCTAGACCCCTACGAGAGCGGCAAGCAACACTGCCAATTCTAGGGTTAGAAGACCCGGTCTCGACTCCTCAAGATGGTCTCCCACTGGGCCCTAGAACCCGGTTACTTATGCTCCCCGCCTTGGGTCTACCTAATGCGGAAAAGTAAATAATATACAATGGTAACAACATCCTCAGCCCGGAAGTGCCCCAACAAAAGAATATTACATACAAATGAATTTTACATGAATGAAAAAGAAAAACTCTCATCTCACATAAAACCCCCGGCTATTCAGAACACGACGATCCAATATAACATATCACAGCAACATATAATATCACATATCATCAACGTAAGTAAATATGTGTATCCCAATTGTCGTTGATGTATAGTAACGAAACCGGCGATACACCACATATTACACTTACGGTCGCAGAAAAAAAGTGTAAAACTACAACGGTTGGAATCCGCAACCTCTTTAGACAACGCATGCCTAACCAAATGAATTCCTTAGACATCGCAAGCCTAACAATTATAAACCCCGCATTTTAGTCTCATTATCGAAAACACTTTTCAATATCTGGTCGGGCAATTCAACAAGATTCCCGATATTCTGATTGAATGCTCGTCGCAAACTTTAGTAGACGGCCGCACCCCCAGATGCCGTCGACGAAGTGCTCTAAGGAGGAACACCGCTGCCACGAGCACCCGAACGGATGCTTTTGGCGACGGGGTTCTCCTACAGTCACTTGGTCGGGGCTATGGGGTATGGCTGTCTATTAAGTTTACCCGGCGAGTATCTGCGTACGCTACATGATTGCGATGGAATTTTGATCACATCAAAATTCCGTGGCAACCGATCATCTGAGACTAAACTGTTAGGTCCACGTTACCTCTCCAGGTTCTTTCGGGGTTGCGGAAACGGTAAATCAAAATTTTTCTAAACTTTGTAACATGGAGCGTAAAAGCCGGATCTTTGCTAAACTAAACTAGCAAACTTGCAAAGAAGAATTAATTACTCGGCAAAGTGGTTATACCTCAACTTGAACTCCTTCACTTCTTGTTGTTGTTCTTCTGTGATGTTCTTCTCTTCTTGTTGTTCTTCTCATTGCTTGCTCAAAGGTTGATCCGGACTTCGGTCACCTCCCCGGCCTCCTTGAGTCGAAGACGATCCACCCGAGAGATGTGCGCCGAGCTCCACCTCAAGCCGAGGTAACTAGGGCAAGGAGATTGCTAATCTAGAAGCCCTAGGTTGTGTAGAGAGGATGTATGGATGTGTTTGTCAAGTAGAATCCTTTTTCTCTCAACACATGAGATCAAAGGAGAAAACAAGAGGAGGAAGAAGAAGGAGATTTTCTAGCAACCATGGAGCTTCTCATTTCAAGAGAGAGAATGAGAGTAAGCAAATGAAAAGCTTAACCAAGAGAAAAACTAACCATGGTTGCAATAATGCATAAACATCATCATTACAAATCCAATCAAGATAAAGGTGATGGCTACAAATGACATGACCATTATCATAACTAAATAAAAAGAAAACCAAAGAATACTTTAGATCTTCTAAGAAGGTCCAAGTCAACTTTGGTCAAAAGGTCAACAAAGTCAAGATGGTCAAATGGTCAATGTAATTAGCCATAACAAAATTATCAAGGAAAGGATTAGTAAATAATGTCCCCGGCTCATAATGGTTTTGACCAAACGAACTGTCGAAACCCTAATGAGTCGGCCTCAAAATGGTTTTGACCGAATCAACTGTCAAAACCCTAATGAGCCTGCCACATAGCGGTTTTGGCCGAACCATCTGCCAAAACCCTAATGAGGCACCTCCTCCTTCATCGCTCCAGAAAACTGTGCATACACACTTGCATCCGTATTCCGTAGAATGCGGATGCGCAGAAGACAAAACACATCCATCCGTGCAATACTAGGATCTGGCTTAAACCAAAGCCCACTAGTACTACCTGCCCGAACATCATACGCACACTAGTGTACGTAAGTGATCGCAGCCCTGCCGTAAAACCATACGGCCTCTACACGTTTCGCTCAGTGCAGGGAAACTCTCTGTGTGGGACTCTAAAGACTCGACACTACGCTGGCAGTGGGTTTAACCACAGACCGCAAGCGGCACTAGCTGTACGTAACGGTCCCCAGGTAGATGTCGATAAGAAGGCCGATGAGGTAAACCCATCCGAACTCCTACTGAGTCTGTATGTGACAATCTCCGTACAGTCCGGTCTGTTCGTCTGATACATCGCATGGCGGGCCTAGGGGGCGGTAAACGTCAGTCCCCCAATAGCGGTACAAGTCGTGCCGGAGTGAAGCCCAAAACACCCTGAGATAACACTGGAACCTACCAGTATATCTCGCTTGCCCTGGCCAGGGACTACTCGTGTAATGGCTCTCCTAGACACAGCGCGATGTCAACCCCCAATACCGGGAGAGACGAATCCTGTCTAACCGTCACTGCCTCCAAGTGCTTCGGGACTGCTCCCAACTACTACCTGTTTGCACGACTCGGTAGAGCCGTGGTAGGGTAGTAATCAAAGAACAGTGGGAACACACTCGAGGCGAAGTGACAGTGTCAAGTCAGCGGACTAAGCTGTACTCATGTCACCTGGGAACTGATAACTGACGATAGGTATAATACCAACCATCAGTTCCCGACGAGTCCTGTCCAGTGTACTCGTAGCCTAACGAGCACCCGCATACTATCTCAAGTACGACGTACTGACGGCTGTGGGACAGACCGTCTCCCGTGCTGGGATGAGAAGCGCATACGCTAGTCTACTCTGGAGTATCGATGCCCTATCTCGGTACTCCCACGACTAGGGACGTGTATAAGGATGTGCTTGTAGATTACCCAGCCCCCACGAGTGTGATCGCCATCACAACGCCGGTAATCAAGCAAAGATCCTAAGGGCTCTACTAATGCGTATAGGTGATATAATAAATAAACACACATGTACACATTAAAGCAGAGACAAACCAAGTAGCATACTACTATATTGAGCAAGATTGTCTGTACAACTGTGAATATCCCAAGCTTCCATCAAGTAATATACATACTAGTATGATACAGTAATGGCCTCTAGGGCATATACACTAACAATCTCCCACTTGCACTAAGGCCATGTACTGGCGTATCGAAGACCTATCATCTCGATCAGCCGCTCGAACTGAGTCTGGGGTAAAGCCTTCGTGAATGGGTCCGCAGTGTTGTCCTTTGTATCCACTCTCCGCACCTCGATCTCCTGTCGATCAATGATCTCCCTGATCAGGTGATACCGCCTTAAGATGTGCCTGGATTTCTGATGGGACCTTGGTTCCTTCGCTAAAGCTATAGCCCCATTGTTATCGCAATACAGAGGTATTGGGTCAACAATGGACGGAACCACCTGAAGTTCACTAATGAACTTCTTTATCCAGACTGCCTCTTTTGCGGCATCGCTTGCAGCAATGTATTCTGCCTCCATCGTCGAGTCTGCGACGGTATCCTGCTTGGAACTCCTCCAACATACCGCCCCTCCGTTGAGGGTAAACACAAAACCCGAGACAGACTTGCTGTCATCTTTGTCACTCTGGAAGCTTGAATCGGTAAAGGGCTCGACCCTGAGGTCTCCATTACCGTAAACCAGGAACATCTCCTTAGTCCTTCTCAGGTACTTGAGAATGTTCTTCACTGCTGTCCAGTGGTCCTCCCCTGTGTCTGATTGATACCGGCTTACCGCGCTCAACGCGTAATCTACATCTGGTCTTGTACATAGCATCGCATACATTATAGATCCTACCGCCGAAGCGTAGGGTATAGTGCTCATGCGAACCCTCTCCTCGTCAGTTTTAGGAGACATCTTCTTGGAGAGGGTAATTCCGTGCAATGCGGGTATGTTACCGCGCTTGGAACCCTCCATACTAAATCTCTTTAGTACGGTCTCTATGTACCTGGACTGCGAAAGTCCCAATAGTCTCTTGGATCTATCTCTATAGATCTTGATCCCCAGAATGTACGAGGCATCACCCAGGTCCTTCATGGAGAACCTTTGTGACAAAAACAGCTTGACCGACTGTAGCATAGGAATATCATTTCCTATCAAAAGAATGTCGTCCACGTACAAGACTAGGAATACGACAGTTCATCCTACAATCTTCTTATAAACACAGGGTTCATCTTCGTTCTTGATGAAATCAAACTCCTTGATTGCCTCATCAAAACAGATGTTCCAGCTCCGCGATGCCTGCTTTAATCCATAAATGGATTTAAGCAACTTGCACACCTTTCCGCTGCTCCCACTGTCTATGAAACCTTCTGGTTGATCCATGTAAACGCACTCTTCCAAACAACCGTTTAGGAAAGCCGTCTTAACATCCATCTGCCAGATTTCATAGTCATGGAAGGCAGCAATGGCAAGTAAGATCCGAATGGATTTGAGCATAGCCACCGGAGAAAAAGTCTCGTCATAGTCCAAACCAGGTCTTTGACGAAAACCTTTTGCAACGAGTCTAGCTTTATAGGTTTCCACCTGCCCATCTACACCAAGTTTCCTTTTGTAGATCCATTTGCATCCAACGGGTTTTACCCCAGGTGGAGCAATATCCAAGGTCCACACTTTATTGGCGTACATGGACTCCATTTCGGATTGCATTGCTTCCTGCCACTTATCAGAGTCCCTACTGATAATGGCCTGCCTGAAACTGGTAGGGTCATCTTCTTCCAAGATGCAATCCTCTCGATCCCCGTCTATGAGAAAACCGTAGTATCTCTCGGGCGGATGAGAAATCCTACCAGATCTGCGGAGTGGCTGAGGTTCGTCTGGGGTTATAGAATCTAGCGGTTCCTCCAAATTATCAGTTACATTTTGTGGTCGCTGAATTTCTTCCAGTTCTACCGAACTCCCACTAGTTTCTTTTGCAAGAAACTCCCTTTCTAAGAAGGTGGCGTGGCGAGATACAAACACCTTCTGTTCCTCAGTGTGGTAGAACAGATATCCTAGTGAGTCTTTAGGATATCCCACAAATTTACAGAGAACTGACCGTGCCTCTAACTTGTCCGGTTTCTGTGTTTTTACATAGGCCGGACAACCCCATATCTTAATAAACTTCAGACATGGTTTCTTACTGCTCCATATTTCATACGGAGTTTTAGGCACAGATTTGGACGGAACTTGATTCAAAAGGTATGCCGCTGTCTGAAGCGCATATCCCCAGAATGAAAAAGGTAACTCAGCACTACTCATCATGGAGCGAACCATATCTAATAGGGTACGATTCCTCCGCTCCGATACACCGTTGTGCTGTGGTGTATATGGAGGAGTAAGCTGAGAGAGAATACCATTCTCTTTTAAGTAATCTAGGAATTCCGTGCTTAAGTACTCCCCTCCCCTGTCAGACCGGAGGATCTTGATACTTTTGCCTGTCTGGTTCTCTACTTCCTTTCTGAATTCCTTGAATTTCTCAAAAGCTTCAGATTTGTGTTTCATCAGATACACATATCCGAACCTAGAGAGATCGTCAGTGAATGTGATGAAGTACGAGAACCCACCCCTTGCATGTATAGACATCGGACCACATATATCACTATGTACGAGTCCCAAGAGCTCTGCTGCTCTTTCTCCATGTCCGGTGAACGGAGATTTGGTCATCTTCCCTTTGAGACAAGAATGACAAGTTTCATAAGATGAAAACTCGAACGCATCCAAGAGTCCATCTTTATGCAACTTACTCAGTCTTTTCTCTCCGACATGACCAAGTCTACAATGCCACAAGTAGGATTCATTCGTATCTGAATTCTTCCTCTTACGTGTGTTTTGTATATTGAGAACTGTATTCTGATTTAGAACGTAGATACCATTAAACAGTGTACCCTCTGCAACCAGTACCTCATCAAGGTAAATGTTCATGATATTCTTTTCAAGAACAAACTTATATCTATCTTTATCGAGTAAAGAAACTGATATGATGTTGCAAACCATGGAGGGTACATAGTAGCAATTGTTCAAAATCATAGTCTTGCCATTCGGCAATACTAGGTGATATTCACCGACGGCTGCCGCATTAACTTGTGCTCCGTTCGCTACTCTGAGCGACAAATCACCCGGTGCAACTTTCCTACTTTTTCTCAGTCCTTGTAATAAATTACAGATATGAGATCCTGATCCGGTATCAAGTACCCAGGAGGTAGGGCTGACCGTAAAACAGTTCTCAATTACAAGAACACCTGAAGTAGATGCAAAACCACGCTTCTTCTTCAACTGGGTATCCTGGAAATCTATACTTTCCTCTTTCCCATTCTCATACTTATGACTGTTGTCACAAGTTAGAGCTGAACCAACTTTCCCCAGTCCCGAATAAGAATTCGGTTCGGTCAAGCGATACATTTTATTATCTTGATTAGGGCGTGAAAAGGTTGCTGCCTGGAGAGAGAGAAAAGAAACACTCAGCGTATGCTCTTGCAAGATTAGATTGGTTTATTAATTTATCTAACCAGGATGTCTCCCACTGTTTCCTCAAATTCTTCTTAAAACCTTTTAAAAGAAGAACTAGCCGGGTTTTAATTCACGTCACAATACTTGCTTAACCTTTCAGCCAGGCTAGTGTCGGTACTTCGAGGGAGGTTTTCCAACGCTTTCGCGAAGTTCCTTAATTAAAGAACCTCTTTTCCCTGGGGGCGTAACCCCGCTAACACCTTTCTAGACACCTACTAGGTTTATAGCATTGATCGTTAAGTGAAATAATCTCCCGAGAGTAAACCAACTCATCAGTGGGATCGAGATCCAACTGTCATTGTGTGATAACCTAGATGGAATCCACTCTAGTCACCACACTCCAGAAGGTATGCTAAATCTGCAAGTTTCAGTTCTTTTGAAACTCCCGATGTAGTTTTTGCCCCTAGGACCCAAGTGACCTTGACGAATAATCAACAAATCAAAAGGTCCTAGTCAAGTTCAACCCGTCGTTATCCAGGATTGCATTAGACCCGCCCGCATGATCCTTGACGAATAATCAACAAAATCATGCGACCGTCCTAACCAATCGCATCTATCAGTGCAACAGAGAATTATTACTCAGCTACCGTTCACTGTGTCTTGACGAATAATCAACAAACGCAGCACGAATACTAAGTATTAATTATCCGAAACGACGGAGGGCTACGGCTGGGTTTTTGGCGAAAAACCCGTTAACGTAATGAACTTGATATCGTTGAAGGAACATGATACAGTTTTTGAAAATATAGTGGCGAAAACTTTTTGCTAAAGAGGTCACTCCCTGCAAAGGGATCTCGGCTCTTTCCTCGTCGAATGAGGTGCAGGATATTCCAAATGAATACCTCGATGCAAAGCAAGAATAATCGACTATAGTGAAGTTATTACCCTGACGCAAACTTTTGTCCAAGGGGTCACTCCCGGTGAAGGGATCTCGGCCCTTGCCTCGTCGACTGAGGTGCTGGGCATTCAGAACCGAATACCGCTATGCAAAACAAAAAATGAACGTCCTTGTAATAACAGCTTTTTGAAAAATTGTTCCAACAACGTCTTATAGGTTTGTTTTCTTGCATTAGTTCTTTTAATGCGTCCCATCATTTAAAACCTACCATTGCAGAAAACAACCAAAATATGACGTACGCTTATGCCATTCGCATTCGCCACGGGGCCCCGTCATCACCCGTTAGGTTACTTAACTAACGACAGAGCGGGGGCTGGGCTAGCGCGGCTGTAAAACATAAGCAACGCCTAAATAGAAAGCAATGATAGACATTACAGATCACAGATGAATACATTGGATATACTAGCAATCCGCAATCCTTTCGAGCCTGGAACGAAAAGCGGATAACACGGTCGCGGTGAATAGCCAAATACCCCACCCAAGACCCCTACGGGTGCGGCAAACTACCCGCCAAGTACCCGAAGCGAAGCAACCTCCCTCAATGCCATGAGTAGGCCACTCGGCACTTCGAGCTACCCTGTAGTTTGTGCACCCTCTCCATGGGTCTATCCTAGGAGAAAAAACAGTAAAAAGAATTATACAATGACGGCTACAACCCCGACCCGGTTGTGCGGCCAAACAAATAATAATTATTACATCAATTTACATTTACAATGAATGAAAGAAAAACAAGATCTCATCTCACATCCACCCCGGCTATTCACCCGCGACAATCCAATCCATTCATATCCACAAACCAATAACAATCACAGATCATGTATAACCCCGACCAATCGTCTTATAGCGATTAGCCGACGTTCAATACATGCAAACATCACAGATATAACCTTTATAGTCAAAGTATATTGAAGTTCGGAAAAATACGGAATTATAGGCCCCCAAAAACAAATTTTTATTCTGGAAAATCTGGGCACATATAATATATCTGAAAAATCCTAAAACCATGTAAGAAACACACTGCACCAAAATCGATGCAGTAACTCACCAACTTGGCCGCGGTTCCGCGGCAGGAGCTTGCTCCTGCCGCGGAAGCGCGGCGCTTTGGTTGAGTCGCTGCATCGTTTTTGGTGGTTTTCTTCTAAAAACCCTGAGATGATTTTTGGGCTATAACAAATTTTGTTTTGACCAGAAAAAGTTTTAACAGAAACTCAGATTTTTACAACTTGGTTTTTTTCGATTTTTTCCGTTTCGAACTTCGAAACACTTTACTACCAAGCTAGTTTATGTTTAGTTAGGCTCTGATACCACTGTTAGGTCCACGTTACCTCTCCCGGTTCTTTCGGGGTTGCGGAAACGGTAAATCAAAATTTTTCTAAACTTTGTAACATGGAGCGTAAAAGCCGGATCTTTGCTAAACTAAACTAGCAAACTTGCAAAGAAGAATTAATTACTCGGCAAAGTGGTTATACCTCAACTTGAACTCCTTCACTTCTTGTTGTTGTTCTTCTTTGATGTTCTTCTCTTCTTGTTGTTCTTCTCATTGCTTGCTCAAAGGTTGATCCGGACTTCGGTCACCTCCGCGGCCTCCTTGAGTCGAAGACGATCCACCCGAGAGATGTGCGCCGAGCTCCACCTCAAGCCGAGGTAACTAGGGCAAGGAGATTGCTAATCTAGAAGCCCTAGGTTGTGTAGAGAGGATGTATGGATGTGTTTGTCAAGTAGAATCCTTTTTCTCTCAACACATGAGATCAAAGGAGAAAACAAGAGGAGGAAGAAGAAGGAGATTTTCTAGCAACCATGGAGCTTCTCATTTCAAGAGAGAGAATGAGAGTAAGCAAATGAAAAGCTTAACCAAGAGAAAAACTAACCATGGTTGCAATAATGCATAAACATCATCATTACAAATCCAATCAAGATAAAGGTGATGGCTACAAATGACATGACCATTATCATAACTAAATAAAAAGAAAACCAAAGAATACTTTAGATCTTCTAAGAAGGTCCAAGTCAACTTTGGTCAAAAGGTCAACAAAGTCAAGATGATCAAATGGTCAATGTAATTAGCCATAACAAAATTATCAAGGAAAGGATTAGTAAATAATGTCCCCGGCTCATAATGGTTTTGACCAAACGAACTGTCGAAACCCTAATGAGTCGGCCTCAAAATGGTTTTGACCGAATCAACTGTCAAAACCCTAATGAGCCTGCCACATAGCGGTTTTGGCCGAACCATCTGCCAAAACCCTAATGAGGCACCTCCTCCTTCATCGCTCCAGAAAACTGTGCATACACACTTGCATCCGTATTCCGTAGAATGCGGATGCGCAGAAGACAAAACACATCCATCCGTGCAATACTAGGATCTGGCTTAAACCAAAGCCCACTAGTACTACCTGCCCGAACATCATACGCACACTAGTGTACGTAAGTGATCGCAGCCCTGCCGTAAAACCATACGGCCTCTACACGTTTCGCTCAGTGCAGGGAAACTCTCTGTGTGGGACTCTAAAGACTCGACACTACGCTGGCAGTGGGTTTAACCACAGACCGCAAGCGGCACTAGCTGTACGTAACGGTCCCCAGGTAGATGTCGATAAGAAGGCCGATGAGGTAAACCCATCCGAACTACTACTGAGTCTGTATGTGACAATCTCCGTACAGTCCGGTCTGTTCGTCTGATACATCGCATGGCGGGCCTAGGGGGCGGTAAACGTCAGTCCCCCAATAGCGGTACAAGTCGTGCCGGAGTGAAGCCCAAAACACCCTGAGATAACACTGGAACCTACCAGTATATCTCGCTTGCCCTGGCCAGGGACTACTCGTGTAATGGCTCTCCTAGACACAGCGCGATGTCAACCCCCAATACCGGGAGAGACGAATCCTGTCTAACCGTCACTGCCTCCAAGTGCTTCGGGACTGCTCCCAACTACTACCTGTTTGCACGACTCGGTAGAGCCGTGGTAGGGTAGTAATCAAAGAACAGTGGGAACACACTCGAGGCGAAGTGACAGTGTCAAGTCAGCGGACTAAGCTGTACTCATGTCACCTGGGAACTGATAACTGACGATAGGTATAATACCAACCATCAGTTCCCGACGAGTCCTGTCCAGTGTACTCGTAACCTAACGAGCACCCGCATACTATATCAAGTACGACGTACTGACGGCTGTGGGACAGACCGTCTCCCGTGCTGGGATGAGAAGCGCATACGCTAGTCTACTCCGGAGTATCGATGCCCTATCTCGGTACTCCCACGACTAGGGACGTGTATAAGGATATGCTTGTAGATTACCCAGCCCCCACGAGTGTGATCGCCATCACAACGCCGGTAATCAAGCAAAGATCCTAAGGGCTCTACTAATGCGTATAGGTGATATAATAAATAAACACACATGTACACATTAAAGCAGAGACAAACCAAGTAGCATACTACTATATTGAGCAAGATTGTCTGTACAACTGTGAATATCCCAAGCTTCCATCAAGTAATATACATACTAGTATGATACAGTAATGGCCTCTAGGGCATATACACTAACATAAACTGCTAGATTTATAACATTCAAATTAGTTATCTAATAACTATTTGTGGATTCCAAATATTGTATCACATTCCAGATAAATAGACAATGTTAAACTTTTCGATCGAATAATCAAACACCCAAGTTTTCCCAAATAGCTCAACACTTGAGCGGAGTTTAAAAGCATCTATCACATGCCACAGTACCAATGGTACAGCCGTAGAAGGGTCAAGCCAACGCCACACATGTGGCAACGCCGTACTGCCACAAACCCTAAGGTTTAGAGGCTGTTCAGACGGTCACATAATCGAGTTAAGGTTTGTTTTCTTCTAGAGGGTCCACCGCGTTACTTGCACGACATTCCGAAAGTTTCAAACTCGAGAAAAATCCAACTTTTGAAAATTTTCCGATAGGGGAAAAAGTGAGTTATTGATATCCGTTCGAACTTTTTTACACGTTCTAAAATTACCCGGGAAAAATTAAACGAAGTTATACTTTCCGATCGAATAAACAAGATCCCAATACAACCCAGAAAACTCAACACTTGAGTAAAATAAAAAATTCCCAGAAACATGCCGGAATACCTACGGATGTTACTGTATGAAACACTAACCACAATTCCTCCGTACGGCCACGGAACCGCCGTGGATGACATGGTCTTGCTGCGGTTCCGCGGCGCATTAAATGAATTACGATGTCGTTTTTCACACATATCCATAAAATTCCCTGCTAATTTTTCTGAGCATTTTTAATATGAAAAATGTTAACTTTTTGAAAAATTTCCAGAAACTTGGTTTTATCGGGTATTCGGAGTTCGATCGGACTTTAAACTTCGCCTGGACTTCGCCTAAAACTCTAGCTTGGCTCTGATACCACTGCAGGGTTACTTGGCACTCTCACAAGGGTCTATAAGGCATCAACAATGCCCGATTTAAAATTTAGACGTGCCGAACAACCCTAACCAAGATCTTTAAACTAGAGATTAGGCGAAACAAAGTATGTTAAACACTTTAACATCTAAGAGTTTGGGATTACAACCTTTGTAGTCCGGTCCTTCACTTCATAAGCTCCGTGTTGTGGTCCCTTCGCTGCGATCTTCAAGTTTCGGACTATAGAGAGGCTCCACGAAGAGAATGATGCAAACTTGCTTCCGATCTTCGATAACAAAGATGATCTACCTTGAAGTTTCTTTAAAACAAGCTTTCAGTCACTAATGAAGTGAACACCCTAATCTACATGGATAGGATAGATTAGGATGATGAAGTAGGATTTAGTTCTCATTTGTTTTCATAATCTCACTCAAAATCATCACTAATGAAAAATCTAGTAAGCTTTTCCATCAAGAACTCAAGGAAGAAGAAGAAGAATCCTTTTGTGATGAATAATGAAACTCTAGTGTGGTTAGAATTGCAACCATGGATTAAGTATGAAGACTTAACCCATGTAGAGATTTAACTAGGGTAAAGGGTTGGGTTGGGTTAAGGAAATATCTATGCAAAATATCCAAGTCAAAGTCAAAGCTTCAAGAAGCTTCTTGAAAGCTTCATGAAGACTTAACCCTAATCCAAACACTAACCTCAATTAAACTCCACAAAACATGTTGCATTTATAACCATAACATATTACAATATTATATATCACATATACAATATTTATTGTAACAGAATAAAATAATACAATTAACATATATCGCATATATATCATTGTATTACCCGAGTGAGAAAAAGAATCTTTTAGTGAGCTCATATCAGTTAATGTAATTTAATATATCAAATATATAATTATACATTAAATTATCGAATCAACACTTGATCCGATAATCCGGCTATTTCAAAAATAACCGACTAATATAATCTGTATCAGTTCATCAAATCAACACTTGATCCGATGACCCGGCTATATCACATATACCCGGCCGATATCTCATATCGCGAGAATCTAATACGGTATCACATACACGTATTGTTCTCAGTCCCACACATTTCACATATGTGCTCCTACTCCGTTTTGCCTGAGCCAGGAAACCTCTGTGTACGATTCTAAAGAATCGTCAATACGCCGGCAGTATGTGGTGATCATATCAAACACCCACAAGCTGCAAGCGGTCAGCTAAACATAACAGCCACCCAGGTATTGAGCGCTCAGAAAATCAACAAGCAAGCCTGTACACTCTCCTATGAATCCAGTCAATAACACTCCCATACAGTCCGGTCTCTTCATCTGATATGTCGCATATCTCGCCTAGGGTGGTAAACGTCAGACCCCAGTAGCTTGATAACTCATGTCTATATGAGGTCCATAACAGTTCGAGAAACTACTTATAACACATACCAGTAGATCTCAGCAACCCTAGCCAGGGATTTCCAGTTATAGCCAATCGAACACAGCGCAACATAAACTCCTTATACCGGGAGAGACGAATCCCCTCCTATCACTCATTGCCTCTATGTGATTCGGGACTGTACCCAAAAGCCACCTTTTTGCATGCTCTCTTGGACGTGGTATGAAGGAAATCAAAGCAAAGTGGGAATCACACAAGAATCTATAACGATCTCGGGTCTATAGACTAACCTGTACCAGTGTCACGAGAGAACTGCCATCTGACATGAGGTATAATACCATCTGGGAGTTCTCGGCGAGTCCGTCCAGTGTACCCAGTCTCCACTGAGCACCCGTATACCTCCTCTGATGTCAAACACCAATGGATATGAGATCATCCATCGCCCATCATATGGGTCAAGAAGCGCATACGCTAGTCTACTCTGGAGTATCGATGCCCTGTCTCGGTACTCCCACAACTAGGAACATTTGAAGGATGTACTTGGCGACTACACTGTCCTCACTAGTATGATCTGCATCATAGTCCTGGTAGTCAAGTACTCATCCTAAGGGCTTTATCAACATGTAACATAGAGACAATCGGAGTACATGTTAAGATAAAGAGTAACCGGATAGCATACTATCATGTCGAGCAAGAAAGTCCTCCCTATATATGTCCAAGCATCCACTACAATATACATCATATGTACAGTAATGGCCTTTAGGGCATACATATAACTAACACCCCCGTAGATTTAATCTACTCACCTTGCATCCTGCGTGTCGGTGTCGATGTCGCCTTCATCTTCTTCATCATATGAAGCCCTCGAGAAGGTGCCTACAAGATAACACAATCGCAAATGCACCTTAAAATCACATCGGAAAACCGAAACGACATGCTAAGGCCTCTAGGTTAGAACCTATAGACTGCGCTTTCAAAACCATCGAACAATCCTCGATATCGTCGTACAAACGTCAAAGATCGAGGTAAAACACAATACTACAAATCCAGAATTCAAAATACGCAAAACGAAACTCCGAATCAAAATAGCAACTAAGGAAAAAGGTCCCAGATTCTATCCTAAGTCAAATCAGAAAATTTTTCATATACCAAGGGTCTATTTTTCTGATGATGGGACCACAGAACCAACACGAGCCAATTCTACCCTTATCTGGCCGCAATTTGCGGCCAGAAAGATTAAATTTGCAGCCTAGAAAAGGAGTCAGGGGCTGGGGGTTTTTTGGTAGCTTCCTAGGTGCCTGCATGTATCACTGTCCTTGCAAAATAATTTTCAGAGTCTCGGGGTGATAGCAGATTTCATTTTACCCTCACAGAGTCCATAATTTCCCGATATCGGCTTTTCCAAAACCGTATTCCGGTGTTCTAGTCTCTGTTTTAGGCCTGGATTCTAGCGCTACGGGGTTTGTGTTGCCTCTACTGAGCTTAATTACCCATCACCACTCTCAATTCCAATTAACCCTAACTAGAGTTTTCCTAAGTCCTCAAAATCACACGATATCGGTTCTATCATAACATGGGGGTAAAAGTAATGCAAATACTAAGCTAAAGGTTCAGAAATTACCTTATTTGGAAACTCAAGAAAATTCTTTAGTTTCCCCAAGTGGCCAAAATCCTTGCTTTCTTGGTCCAATGTGCTTCCATTGAGCTTGTGCATCTTTTTTGTGAAATGGGGCTTGGGTTTTGAGTTGATTTTCATGGTGTTTTGGGGGTTGAAGATGGAGGAGGAGGGGGGTGCCGCAGCGGCAGCAACAAATGAAGAGAGGGGAGAGAAATGAGAGGAAGAAATGATGAGGGAATGGCATCATGACTAGGGTTGACCATCACCCACTGTTTCTCTCTCTTACCCATACCTCTTTATTTAATCTTTTCTTTTCTTTTACTTTTCTTTTCCTCTCTAATTTCCTTCTCTCCTCAATAGTAAACCCAAAACAAACCCTGGTAGAAAATGCACAAGTGTAGAAAAAAAGATATGGTGCATATTTGCACAAAATACGCTTAAATCGCGATTAGCGATTTTTAATCGCGATTAGCGATAAATTAGCATATAATTAATCATAAAAACTTAAAATTTGCATAATTTACATAAAACCCCATCTTTTGCATAATTTCTATAATTTTCCAAATTTTTCCCAAATTTATCGGTATTTAATTATTCCGCCTTATTAAAATATTCAATATTTTATTATTAAATTATAAAAATTCCCAAAAATAATAATTTTTTTTTTGAAATGTTACATATACCTACTTGTATATTCATATTGGCACACAGGCATATTGTACACTCATACTTACGTATATACCTACTTGTATATCCATATTTGCGTACACGTATATTGTACACTCATACTTGTGTACACACATATTGTACACACATATTTGCATACATACGTATTTGTACATACATAGATGATTCTGGATTGATTTTGGAGATTTGGGAACCGCATGATATATTTTTTAAAAACTGGATTCACATTAAAAGAGCGGTTTCCCTCAATATGTTGCATGAGATACTGTTATGCTTACATTTCTATTATATGTCGCGTACATCATGCTTTATGATTATACGCATTGAGATATGTTGTTTCCATGATGTTTCTGGATTTAAGAACCGTGGCCATTTCAAAAGAAAGCATGTACTGTTTTAAAACACGGTTTCTCTTGATATGATATTTCAGTGTGTCCACCATACGTTTTCTCGGTTCTGAGACGTGTGATATGTGAAACCCGATTCGAGGAGACGGATGATTCCGTTTGCGGGTACATGGTGGACCCGGTATGGTACCCCGAGGCGAGAGAGAGATTTCGTGTGGATGATGATGAGCCTGCCGGAGGGACCACTACCTACCGGTGATAGTATTTGGGCTCGGCGGATATCCGGAGGATACCGATCGGAGTCGAGAGATGATATAGGCCGATCTGGACTGACGGAACTCGTGGGCCGATCCGGACTGATAGAGCCCGATATATGAGGATTTACGTGCCGATGCTGTGCATGGGTTTCATGATGTTTTCGAGTGTCGATGCTGGACACTCAGGTTCCATGATTTTGATGTGTCGCTAGGGACACACGTTGATTTATATCCTCATACTTCCATGCATATGCTTTATGATATTTACATGTATGATGTTTTGTGTCATTTGGTGACACGTGGACGAGATCCACATACATACAGACATTGATTACATAGTTGGATGATATCCACATATTTAGACTTCATGATATAGTTGACACTGATTTCATGATGATTACATTGATGATACCTCATATTTATGATATGTTGCTACCTGAGGCACTGGCACGAGCACTTGGTATTACACTGATGTATAGATGTTTACCCTTGCCACCTTATCAGGCTTCAGACTTTACCAAATTGAGGATATATATTACTGATCGTTTGAGCTAGGATTGAGTCATACATACGATTTCTGCTCTGTGATGTTTTCTATTCACGAGTTGTCAACTCACCCCCGTTGTGCCACAGTTCTTGCAGGTTTTGCCGTACAGGTTTCATTGCGGTTTCTGGCACACTGCTTCCTTTCTGGGTGATTGCTTTGGTAAGTGGGTTCACTCGCATCGTGATGACCCTTGTATTTATTTTAATCAATTGTATCTAGTAATTCCATCAACTAGACTTGTATATTTATTTCAGACTTAGAAAACTAGTTGTGTATTATTTCGACCTTAGATTCGCGCGTTGTAGTATTATGGTTTTCATGATGGTTTTGAGTTTCCTTTGAGTTTTGATCCTCGCCCTTCGGCGTTGTATATTATATTGCTTGTGTGGCTGTGACCTTCGATTGACGAGGAGCTAGCTCCCGCTTTGGGATGCCTTTTATCATTATGCATATATTATTCTTGTTGTACCCTGTTTGGGGCCAGTATTTACAAAGGAAACTCTGCCGAAATTTTCAGAAAAGACTTGAGGATTTAAAAATGCATATTCGGCTTACTTATTTAAAACCCTTGTTTTTAAAACATGTTTTCTTCACTTCTATAAAACTAGTTTTCCTTCATTTATTATTTTAAATGGTTTTAGATTTCTAGGCTTTTGGCTTACTTGAATTAGATGAGGTCCTATAGACTTCATATGATTCAAGGGCTAGTCACGTGCTATTTCGGGTCGTGACAAAGTTGGTATCAGAGCGCTAGGTTAACCTTGGTTCGAGTCTAAGTTTGACTATGTGGAGCCTAGGGCGTTTGTATATATTCAGAACTTAGGCTTGACCTTACGGAACTTAGACTTCGTCGAGGGGATATAAGACCCGAATTTTCGACGCATAGGTTGACCTTGGTTGATGGAGTAGGTTACTTGAGGAGAGTGACGTACCGTGTGTATGTTCCGCGGCATACTGATGATACGCCACTCCGTTTAAGGAACCTTAGGATGTATATTTCCTTCCACTGTATTATATTCATTCCTATGATTTATCCTCATCGATATTGGTTATGATTTTGCTGCCACGATTACACGTGCAGAGAGAGCTACGGCTAGAGTTGCGTCAGCACGAGTTCGTCACGGACGAGGACTGACCAGGGCATGGCTCCAGGGACATACGATTGAATATAGAGGCGTCGTCTTATTGTGTTCTCCCGCCATGAGCGTTTGATGGATCGCTTTTACGGGATTTCTCGGACGTGCAGATCAGCACCAGAGGATCAAGCTATTGCTAGAGGCCAGCCAGAAATTGATGACCATTGAAGTATCTCTTATTCATGATGATTGAGGCATTGTTCAGCGTGCAGACGAATGAGCCAGTTGTTGCTGCGAATGACGGGATATTGCCCAGATGTTGGAGCTACTGCTGCATGAGTATATACTTAGAGATTTGATGGAAGGTCGCTATTCACCCGTGGATGAATGACAAGGACATGTGGTTCGTTTGCTTACCCCGACGCGAGGTCATCAGATAGATTGATTCTAGTTAGAGACGTCTTCATGCAGGTACGTTAAGAGTCGATGGAGACGATCGAATGTCAGGAGCCCATTTTCCAAGTTTAAAGTATTCAGAGACAAATGCAAGTAATGTTATGGACCCTCTAGAAGAATGAAACCCTAACTCGATGTAATAACCATGGAGCGCCTTTGAACCTTCGGGTTTGCGGCAGTTTAGCGGTGCTATTTGTGAGTCTTGGGTTTGCCCTTCTACGGTTGGTCTACAGGTGATGTGGAATGTACTGGAGTACTATTAAACTGTACCCAAGATGTTTAGATCTTAGGGGAATTATGGAACCTTGACGAATCGATCGAAAGTCTTGACATCATTCGGATATCATATGACGGGATGCATTGCTTGGGAGACACCAGATACGAGTATAGCCATTGGAGCACAGTCCATGCAACCACGATGAGACGAGTCCGAAGCAGTCGACAGCAGAGATAAGTGGAGTAAGAGGTTCGTACGAGATCTTAATGAGATGACGTTCCACTCCGCCGACATCAGAGATGTGATACGCATGCAGAGGCGTTGATTATTGATATATCTTACAGTAGGAGTCACGATGAGAATGCAGCCGTTCCGGAACAAGAAACATATATAGTAAGGGTGGTAACTTCCGGGCAGTTCGGCAGAAATGAGATTTGAGAGAGACCTCGACAGGACCTTTCTGGAATACTATACGAGAAGACTTGAACCCGGGAGCGGTCATGTTGCGCACACCCAGAAGGCCAGAGTTCGGCATCGCCGACGAGATAGTTGGCCAGAGATCTGTAGAAGATGTGCCAGAACGAGATTGTTTCCTTCGTCATTCCATATTGGGCCGTTGAGCCGAGGAACTATCGACGACGGTATTTATGATTTGTGATTTGGTGATTCGATTATCACGTATCCGTCACCATGGATTTCGGTATTTTGAGCGATCTATTCGCATGATTTAGTCTTGCTGACTGAGTTTCATGATATTTGTTTTCGTGCACCATGGTTGCACTTACTGGGTATTTATATTTTGTGCATAGTTATTACACTTGAGTTATGCATTATACACCATTGTGTTGATTTATGATTTGTGCACAGTTATTGCACTTGATATCGTTTTGTGCCTTGGCTGCACATGTTTATGACTTCATGGACTTTATACGGTTGAGTCGGTTTTGTGCATATGATACGCACACGATTTGGTATTTGCACTCGGTATAGTTCACATATGCTTACAGTGCATTAATAAGTATTTGTGCACCACGGTTGCACCTGATTTCGATTCTGATATTGATTTTAATTTCGTGCACTATGTGCATTTGATTTGGATTCTTGAGCATATTTGGCGCACTTGGATTGGATTTTGCGTATGTTCGGCGCTTGATATTGGATTTTATGATTTCGTGCACGTTGGATGCACATGATTTAGATTCTATTCGTGCATGATGGATGCACCTGTTTTGGATTTTCGCGCATGTTGGGCGCATGTTATGAGATGCGATTTTGGTGCACACCAGATGCACTGAATCGGGATTCTTCGTGCATATCAGATTCACCATATATTTGTTGTCAGGCACACCAGTTGCCTTTGACAGGTGTTTCGTGCACACCCGTTGCACTTAGATGTTGTTTCTGTGCACATGTATGGCACATTGATGGATTTCAATTTTTCCGTGCACCCCAGACGCACATAGCATTCTTATGCACATTTTAGGATTGATTTCTTATGGAGCAGTACGTTTTTATGATATTTGCTATTTGTTTTTGTACTGAGCAGGACTAGTCAGAGGACAGTACCTGGATATATTTTGCATGTATTGATAGTTATCGAAGGGATTTCCAAAAAAGGGAGATATTGTCTCAGTATTACCTACGTGTCTGATATGACATGAAAAATTTAAAATAAGGAAACCCTTCTAAATTGTTTTCAAAACGGCGGAATGTACATATTAAATAAAAGATATATACATATATGGTTAGTTTCTTACAATAGACGTCCGCCACTGTGCAGTGTTATGCGCATCGCACAGCGAATTAAAAAGGTTTGGCGTGCATTTCCTTCAGATATCTACATGTATAAATTTAATGTTTACATGTATAGTTCTGATTTATATCATATTGGTTTTCGTATAGGATTTGACATTTGATGTCTTCCCCATGACTCCGATGATTGTGGGATGCTTGATGGAGTTTTGTTTTTGTGTTATCTGCTCATTGTTCATGCGCACGCATTGCACTACGACGTGTTTTATGTATTGATGGTTTCGGGACCCCGAAGGTTTAGTCTTTTACTGAAATGTTTTAGTATTGAGGGATTTAAATTTAAATTCGGTGACCGAATTTATTTAAGGTGGGAAGATTGTAACATTTCAAAAAAATAAAATATTATTTTCGCGAAATTTTATAATTAAATAATAAAATATTGATTATTTTAATAAGGCAGTATAATTAAATACCGATAAATTGGGAAAAATTGGGAAAATTATGGAAATTACTAAAAAGAGGGAGTTTTATGTGAAATATGCAAATTATAAGTTTTTATGAATAATTATATGCTAATTTAGTGCTAATCGCGATAAAAAATCGCTAATCGCGCATTAAGCGTGTTTTGAGCACATGACTTGCACATGTCATTTTAACACTTGTTACATTTTTCTTTCCTACATGAGTTTTGGGTGAATGGTTATTTGTTTTGGGTTTACTATTGAGGAGAGAAGAAAACAAAAGAAAAGAATAGGGAAGGGAATAAACAAATAGGTATGGGTGAGAGAGAGAAAGGTGAGGGCTATCTTTGACTTGGTCATTCTCTCATCTCACTATCTTCATCACATTCTCTCCTCTCCCTCACACTCTTGATGCTGTTGCTGCCGCCCTCACTCCCTCCCCTTCTTCAATCCTCTCAAAAACCATTAAAAACATCTGAAAATCCATCACCCACTTCATTAAAAATGTGCATGAGCTCACTAGCAACACATTGGACCAAGAAAGCTTGCATTTTGGACACTTGGGCAACTCAAGAAAATTCTTGAGTTGCCAAATGAGATATTCTCTTAACCATTAGCCTAGTATTTCCATTGCTTTTACATCCATGTTTGTTTAGAAACAATTTAGTGTCGTTTAGTGAGACTAGGGAAATTCTGGTTAGGGTTTATGGAATTTTTTAGTTGTGATGTGTAATTGAGCTCAGTAGAGGCCACACAAACCCCCTAGTGCTAGAATCCAGACCTAAACCAGTGACTATAACCCCGGAATACGGATTTAGAAAACCCGATATCGGAAAATTATGGATTCTATGAGAGTATATTGAAATCCGCTAACACCCGGGTGACCTGAAATTTTTTTAGCAAACACAGAGAGATGTTCAAGTGATTTAGAGCATACCCTAAAGACCCGAGACCCCACTTCCACCATATGGACGTAGATTTATTCCATCAGGCCGCAATTTGCGGCCAGACCTGGAGCTATGTGGTTCGTTTTTGGTTCATGTCCCCATTTGCATTAAACTAAGCCCTTGGCATATGCAAAATTGACTAATTTGACCTAGGGTAAAATCTGGAACCATTTTCAAGAGTTGCTGTTTTGATTTAGGGTTTCGTTTTGCGTATTTTATATTATGGATTTTTTTAATTTGTGTGGTGTTCGATCACTTGACGTTTGTACGTCAAAATCGAGTGTTATTTGGTGGTTTTGAAAGCGTAGTCCATAGGTTCTAACCTATAGGCCTTTAGAGTGTCATTTTGGTTTTCCGACGTGATTTTAATACGCATTTGCGATACGTTATGATTGTGTAGGTACCCCATGAATACTTCGAGACGACAAGCAAGCACGTGGGGACGTCGGCAACGAAAAGCGAAGAGCATGGTGAGTAGATTATATCTACGGGGGTAGTCGGGTGGATGGTGTATAGCACCCAAGTTCGATGTTTAGTTGCTATATATACTATATATATATATATATGATAGCTTTATGTGTGACATGGATATTCAAGATATGATTAGGTGTTCAATGGTTAGATTAGGTTTATTAGAAGTGAACTAGTATAGCTTCTTAGTCGCGAACCCTAGAATATGTTTACACCGACACGCACACACATGCTTACATTATTATAGTTATGCGTATATGGGGATACATATATATATATACACATTTAGGTATGGGACGATGTATATATATACAAGTATACCTACAGTTGGATGATGAGGATAGAGGATGATATTTGGAGATGAGTCGATGAGTTTAGGCATGGTGCCATGGGATCGGTGATATGTTTCGATTCGTATTAGGAGATACGATATGAGATTATAGCGGGCATTTAGGCGTGTGTTTTACACACGCATTTATATATATATATGATAAGGATACCAGATAATTGATGAGAAAAATATGAGATTCGACCCGCACCGAGATTTGGGATGCCGTACGACGGATTTACGTACGAGCTATATATTGATGATAGATCCGCACACTTGACTCGCGGATGTCATATTGTATATTGTATCGTATGTGATATTATTGAGGCGGGATCACCGACTATTATAAGTGTATATATATATCGACTCAGATTTAGGTGGTTTCTGTACCCTTTCGATTAGCTTGTTAGTTAGATCTGTACTTTACTTAGTAGCTGTTCGACTAGACCTGAGTCATACCTTTTTCAAAACTGATGAATCGTGAATATTTTAAAGACAGGCCAAGAGATTCTACGGATATTTTCAAAAGACGCATCTTTTCCTAAAAACACCGTAGCCCTTATTTTTCTAAACACCACGATTCGTGTTATTTCAAATGGCAAAACTGTAAGACATATATATATTGATGTAGATTCTTCACAGTTGCGTTTATTATTCGATTTCCGCATATTCTTGCTATTCGCATCGCATTGCATGTTTAAATGTGTTTATTGTTATATTAAACCCATGCTGTCAGGCCACCAACACCATTATCGATGATGCGTATGTTCCACGTACACCTGCTTGCCGGCTCACACACTTCATCATCGATAATTGCCATGTCACTACACAGTAGGATTTTTTCATCAGGATATGACTCCTTCTATGATATACTAGCACATATGCATATTGTACGCTCATTCTTGCGGATATACCTGCTTGTACATCCATATTGGCACATAGGAATATTGTACACTCATACTTGCGTATATACCTACTTGTATATTCAAATTGGCACACAGGCATATTGTACACTCATACTTGCGGATATACCTACTTGTACATCCATATTAGCACATATGCATATTGTACGCTCATACTTGCGGATATACCTACTTATACATCCATATTGGCACATAGGCATATTGTACACTCATACTTGCATATATACCTACTTGTATATTCATATTGGCACACATGCATATTGTACACTCATACTTGCGGATATACCTACTTGTACATCCATATTGGCACTATTAGTTATGTATATGCCCTAGAGGCCATTGTTGTACATTTGATGTATATTATAATGGATGCTTGGATATATACAGAGAGGTCTTCCTTGCTCGTCATGATAGTATGCTATTTGGTTTCACTTTATCTTTACGTGTTGACTTGTATTGGTTTACTGTCTTTCTCTCACATGTTGATAAAGCCCTTAGGATCTGTACTCGACAACTGGGATTATGATGAGATCATACTAGTAGGGCCACGGTAGTCGATGAGTACATCCTATAAATGTTCCTAGTCGAGGGTATATCGAGACGGGGCATCGATACACCAGAGTAGACAAGCGTATACGCATCTTGACCAATATGATGGGCGATGGATGATCCCATATCCATCGGTGTTTGACATCAGAGATGGTGTACGGGTGCCTAGTGGAGACTGGGTACACTGGACGGACTCGCCGAGAACTCCCAAATGGTGATATACCACACGTCAGATGGCAGTTCTCCGGTGACGCTGGTACAGGGTAATCTGTAGACCAGAGATCGTCATAGAGTCTTGTGTGATTCCCACTGTGATTTGATTTCCACCTTACCATGTCCAAGAGGGCATGCAAAATGGTGGCTTTTAGGTACAGTCCCGAATCACATGGAGGCAATGAGCGATAGGAGGGGATTCGTCTCTCCCGGTATAGGGAGTTGATGTTGTGCTGTGTTCGATTGGCTATAACTGGAAGTCCCTGGCCAGGGATGATATAGAGATATACTGGTAAGTGTTACCAGTAGTTTCTCGACCTGTTATGAGCCTCACATCGACACGACTTATCGGTTACTGGGGTCTGACGTATACTACCCCTAGACTTGATATGCGACATATCAGACGAAAAGACCGGACTGTACGGGAGTGTTACTGATTGGATTCACAGGAGAACGGACAGGCTAGCTTGTTGATCTTCTGATTGCTCAATACCTGGGTGGCTGTTACGTTTAGCTAACCGCTTGCAGCTTGTGGGTGTTTGATATGATCATCACCTACTACCGGCATGTTGACGATTCTTTAGAGTCGTACACAGAGGTTTCTTGGCTCAGGAAAAACGGAGTAGAGGCACATATGTGATATGTGCAGGACCGAGGATAATGCGATATGAGATACCGTATTATATTCTCGTGATATTTAGATATGAACCGGGTCATCGGATCAAGTGTTGATTCGATGAATCGGTACATGATATATTAGTCGGTTATATTCGATATAGCCGGATCGTCGGATCAAGTTTTGATTCGATGATTTAATGTATAATGATATATATGATATATTGTATTACATTATCTAATATTGGCTCGCTTTATTATTTCATTTTCTCACCGGATTAATACATTGATATATGCGATATATGTTAATTGTATTATTTTCTTTTGTTGCAAATATATAATATATATGTGATATATATTATTGTGACATGATATGATTTATTATGAAACATGTTTAACGATGATAAAAAGGGATTAGGGTTTGATTAGGGTTAGTTCCTTCTTGTTCATTCTTGAAGGATTCTCTTTTGTCTTGGTTAAGATATTATGGTTGATATTTATCCATGACTCATACTTAACCTAACCAAACCCTAGCTCTAGTTTATTCTCTACAAAGGTTTAGCCTCTCATCCTTGACCATGGTTCCATAATCAATCATATACTCTTATCTACTATTCATCACAAAAGGATTATTCTCATTATTCTTCATCTTCTTCTCTCTTGAGTTTGAGAGAGAGTTCACTTGTGATTTATTTTGTGATGAGTTCTTGTGAAAAAATGATATAAAAAGAAAGCATAAATACTACTCCGTCATCCTCATCTAATCTAGCCTATTAGATTAGGGTGTTCACCTCATTAGAGTGAGAAAGCTTGGGTTATAGAAACTTTGACGTAGATCATCGGAGAAGCGAAACACTTCAAGCTAGCATGGATCGTTCGAGTCGTGGAGACTCTCTTGAGTCTGGGAGATCGTGGATCGCGGCGAAGGGACTTCTACTCGGAGCTTGTGAACTGAAGGAGCGGACTACAAAGGTTGTAATCCCTCACACTTAGGTCTGAAGATGTTATCTTGCATGTTAAACCCTAATATCTAGCAAAGATCCCGTCTTTGGGTTGTTCGGCACATCTAAAATCTTATTCGGGCATGTTTGATTCTTTATGAACCTTCACAAGAGTGCCTAGGAACCCTACAGTGGTATCAGAGCCTAGCTAGAGCATTAGGCGACGTGTTTACGAAGTTAAAACTCCGATCGAACCCGAACCGACAAAATAAAACCCCTCTCTGGACTTTTTCTAAAAACTGTTATTTTTAAGAATTAAAAATTCTTAAAATTACCAGCAGGAAAATATAAGCAACTACCTGAAACATGTGTCAATGATCCGTGCATTGCGCCGTGGAACCGCGGCGATACCTTGCTCCTGCCGCGGATCCGCAGCCGTACAGTCATGATGTTGACTCGTTTTTCAATGGTTATAACCGTAGTTGTTTATGTATTTTTCTGGGTACTTTTAATATGGCTCAAGTGTTGAGTGTTCTGGGGTTTATTTTGTAATCGTAGATTCGATCGGAATATTTAAATTCGTTATTATTTCCGGATATTTAGAAACTGTTAAAATGTTCGAACGGATATCATTAACTCAATTTTTCCCGGTACGAAAATCATTCAAGTGTTGAATTTTTCTCGGGTTTAAATCTTTCGGAAAACCGTGCATGTGACGCGATGGACCCTCTAGAAGACAACAAACCTTAACTCGATTATGTGACCGTCTTGAACTGCCTTTTGAACCTTCGGGTTTGGGGCAGTACGGCGTGCCACATGTGAGGCGTTGGCTTGACCCTTCTACGGCTGGACCATTGCTACTGTGACGTATTCTGGAACTTTTGAACTCCGCTCAAGTGTTGAGCTATTTAGGAAATCTTGGGTATTTGATTATTCGATCGGAAAGTTCAATACTGTATATTTATCTGGAATGTGATACAATATGTGGAATTCAAAGAGTTAGGCATGAAATGCGAAGTATGTGATATTTCGGATTTACGATGTCTAAAGTGATTGTGGATTCCAAATATTGTAGTTTTACAATTTCTTTTCTGTGACCGTAAGTGTAGTATGTAGTTGTATTGCCGGTTTTCGTTGCTATACGACAACGACGATCGGTGTATGCATACTTACTTACGTTGATGATATGTGATATTATGTGTTGCTGTGATATATTATATTGGATCGTCGTGTTCTGAATAGCCGGGGG